>JBBGZY010001568.1:762500-1362500 GCA_037952925.1 Lithobates clamitans | reverse complement strand
GTGCCATTAGTGATGGTGAATGGTTTAGATATCATCTCTGATGTGTACACCTGTGCTGAGGGGGATGAATACAAAGCCAATATGGCCAATAAAATGGGGCCTTGGAAGCCAAATTTACTAAGGGTTGCCTCAAGATTTTTCCAGTGGACTCTATTGAATGCCTTCTCTGCATCACAGGATAGGAGCAGAGAAGGTGTTCTAGTTGATTCAGCATTGTGGATTATGTTGACAATTCTTCATGTTGCATCAGTTGCCTGTCTGCCCTTTGTGAAGCGGTCCCTGTGAATCAGAAGGGGCATTAAGTTAAGTAATCTGTGGGCTCTTAGTTTGGCATATATTTTCATGTACAGATTGAGAAAAGATATGGGTCTAAAGTTTTGTGCACAAGTAGGCTCCTTACCTGGCTTCTGTAATGTAATAATCAAAGCATTTAGCATTTCAGGGAGGGAGAGGAGGATGAGGCAGCGTCATTACATACTTTGGTCAGAAAGGGTGCTAAGACAGATCTGAATTTCTTGTAATATTCTCCTTTAAGGCCATCTGGACCTGGAGATTTGTTAGAGGGCAAAGTTGAGATTATGTTTCTAATTTCTAGGTCAGTAAATGGGGTGTTCAATGAGGCTAGTTGATCCTTGGTCAGTTTGGGAAGGTTAATTTCACTGAGAAACACTTCTATGTCCTGTAAGGTCGGTTGCTTGACAGAGGTGTCATCTTTAGATTATAAAGTGTATTGTAGTAGTGCACGTCTGCAATGGCTTGTGGGTCTATTAGTTTTTGTTTGGTGGTTGGATGGAACAGATGGGAACAGATAATTTTAGTTTTGGAATAAGGACCTTTTATTCTGTTAGCCATTGCCTTCCCTTCCCTGCCTTGTTGCCAGTGGAGTAGTGTTTTGCTCTAAAATGAGTGTGGGCTTTTTCAAATGATTCCAACAGGTGGGATCTCAATTCCTGTCTAAGGGAGTCTAATTTAGTTTTTGGTGTAGGATCTGTTTTTGGCTTTCTAACATTTTAATATCGGAAGTGAGTATATTTAGACACTGTGATCTCCTCCTCCTCTCTCTGGCATTAAGTTGTATAGGGATCCCTCTTATGAATGCCTTATGGGCATTCCAAAGAACAGTATCATTGATAACAGTTCCAGTATTAGTGTCAAAGTATTCTTCTAAGCGATCTTTAATGTAGGCAGAATGGACCGGTGAGTTAAGAATTGCTGCGTTTGCTCTCCAAATCCGTGTTCGGGAGGTCATCGGTGAGTCGTCTATGGTCATGGTGACTGGAGCGTGGTCTGACCACGTAATGGTGGATATCTCTGTGGAAGATATTTTGGGCAATGTCCATTTATCTACTAAGAATTAGTCAATTCGGGTGTATGAATTGTGTCTAGGGGAGAAGTAGGAATAGTCTCTTTTGGAGGAGTGATGGCATCTCCAAATAGATAGATCAAATAGATCATTGGACCTGATAAAAGGACCCATAGGTGATGAAAATCTGTTAGAGTGGGAGGAAGAGTCAATGGAGTTGTCTGGTACTATGTTGAAATCACCACAGATGATAAGATGACCTTGTTTAAAGCGATTGACTTTCTTCATCAGTTTGGACAGGAAGTTGATTTGTTTCTTGTTAGGGGCATATACTGTTACGATGGTGTATCTGATGTTATTTAACGTACAATCCAAAGCAAGATATCTGCGATCAACATCATGGAGGCTATTGTGGAGGGTGAAGGAACAAGTGTTTCTGATAGCTATCATGACTCCGTTTCTTTTTTCTGGGCTCGAGGCTTTAAAGATATGTGTAAAATTTTTGTTGGTGCATGTAGGTTCTGCATTGGTCTTGAAGTGCGTCTCTTGGATGCACAAGACTTTGCATTGGGAGTCTTGCGCAGTTCGCCACAGGGATGCTCTTTTGACTGGGTTGTTTAGCCCATTCACATTTAGTGACAGAAATTTGGGCATTTTGGAAGTGGTGCGGTGTTGGTGTGGAGTAAAGTAGTACTTACAGTTACTCAGATTAGTGAGTTGTTCGGAAGGGGAATCCTCGATGTTTGCTAGACCTGTAGTTTGAAGAGGCTGTGGTCTGAAAGAAGTCCCGGATCAGATGGTCTTGTGCTCTCAAGGATAAAGGTAGGTAGGGAGAGAAACAGTAAATGGTAGTTAGTGTGGAACAAGAGGGTTGTGGGAGACAAGGGTCAGCAGTAAGTTAATTAACTGCTGGTCAAAGATGAGGGTAAAGTTCGTGAACTATCTGCAATGAGCAGGCACTGAATCGGAGTGCTGATCTGAGGTCAGTTTAGTAGCATCACTGACCTGGTATTCATTTGTTGGAGCGAGGCAAAGGTCCGTTGTTGAAGGCTTGTGAATTTGCTTTTTTGGGACGTCTGGGTTGAAGGGTCGTACTCAGGGATAATGCCCCACATTCTGAGCAATTGTATGCCTTCTTCCATTGTGTGGATGTTGTGTCGTATCCCGTTTCTGTTAATCAACAGCTTGGTTGGGAATCCCCATTGGTATGGGATCTTGTTGTCAATGAGGGGTTTTGTGATTGTTTGCAGTTGGCGCCGCTGTTGGCGGGTATATTGAGAAATGTCAGCAAAGAGTCGTAGCTTTGCGTATGGGTGTGGGAGCTGATTGAGGCATCTCCATTTTGTGAGAAGCATATCTTTGGTGTGAAAGAAGTGTACCCGCATCAGGGTATCTCAAGGTACTTCTGCAGGTAAGTGAGGGGGCTTTGGGAGGCGATGGATTCGATCAATGATGGTTTCGATCGGTGGGAGATCTGGTAGGAGTGTTGAGATCAACTTCCTAGTGTACGAGTTCAGGTCTGCTGGTAGAATAGTTTCCGGAATGCCTCTTATCTTAACATTATTGCGGCACGAACGATCTTCGAGGTCAGCCATCTTGGCCCGTACCCAGTGGTGTTCTTCACGGGTATGATCATGCGTGTCCACTAAGTCATTAACAGTTTCAGTCATGGCGCTCATCTGTTTTTCAATGTGTCCCACTTTATGCCCTGTGTGCATCATCTCTGTTTAAAATGCAGTAAACATGGATGAGATGTCAGTCTGGAGAGAACTGTGAAGTGACATGAGCATCTCCTTCAGCATAGTGTCTATGACCGGCTGATTAGTAGTAGGGAAGGCCGCTATGGGGGAGGATGTGGGTGCCTGTGTGAGGAGAGTGTCTCAAGCAGGCCTTACCTACAGGGTCTGTTCGCTTGCATCCAGGTGCATCCGCACTTTGGCTGGGCTGCTGAAGGTGGAAGACGGTCCGGATGATAGCTGGGATCCCAAGGCATTTTCCTGGGATGAAATGGAGGGTTCATCAGCATCAGGCAGGTCAGTGTAGGAGTCTACTGTATGCTGTGGAGGCGCCATGGACGCCATCTTGGATTTTTTTCTCCCTGAGGGAGAATGAAGAAATCAGTCAGTTTTTTAGGTTGTCTGTACTCCTTCCTTTTTCTAGACGTTCCGGTCTGGTTCCCCAGGGTGTGGGGGTCAGATTACTGCATTTTTGGGGTCCAGTGCAGTGATTTAGGGATCCGATTCTCCGTTCAGTGCAGGAGCTGTGAATTTAGGCTTCCATACAGCTCAGCGGTTAGCCACACCCCCCTATTTTATGATATATTGTTTATTTTCAGTTCGCCCCTAAAGTCCCATTGTACCGGGGGGTACATTTTCCTTTTTTGGTAGTTTTACTATCCATGTCTTTATGGACCTTGCTTTGTGCACTGGTCCAAATCATTTGATGGAGGGGGGATTATGGTGTGGGGGTTGTTTTTCAGGGGTTGGGCTTGGCCCCTTAGTTCCACTGAAGGGAACACCTAAGGCGTCTGCATACCAAGACATTTTGGACAATTTCATGCTCCCAACTTTGTGGGAACAGTTTGGGGACGGCCCCTTCCTGTTCCAACATGACTGCCCACCAGTGCACCAAGCAAGGTCCATAAAGACATGGATGAGCGAGTTTGGGGTGGAGGAACTTGACTGGCCTGCACAGAGTCCTGACCTCAACAACTTTGGGATGAGTTGGAGTGGAGACTGTGAGCCAGGCCTTCTCGTCCAACAGCAGTGCCTGACCTCTGACAGCATGGTCAAACATTCCCATTGACACACTCCTAAACCTTGTGGACAGTCTTCCCAGAAAAGTTAAAGCTGTTATAGCTGCAAAGGGTGGGCCAACTCAATATTGAACCCTACGGACTAAGAATGGGATACCATTAAACTTCATGTGCGTGTAAAGGCAGGTGTCCCAATACTTTTGACAATATAGTGTACATTGTACATTCACATCAGTCCCTGCTCTCAAAGAGCTCACAATCTAAGGTCCCTAGCTCACACATACTAGGACCAGTTTAGACAGGAGCCAATTAACCTACCAGCATGTCTTTGGAGTGTGGTGAGGTGAGGTATTGCCCATTCCTCCAATGTGAGTATGAGTACAGTGTACACCAGTGGTTCTCAACCTCAGTCCTCAAGTACACCCTATGGGCCATGTTTTCAGGTTTTTCTTTACTTTGCACAAATAAATCAATATCAATGACATGGTATTGATAAGAGCTATTTTATCCAAGGGAAGTTCCCAAAACATGGCCCGTTAGGGGTACTTGAGGACTGAGATTGAGAACCTCTGGTGTACACTGTACCCATACTCATTCACATTTTTTTTTTTTTTTTAAGTATAAATAAAAACGAAAAAAAAATGACCTCAATATACATTTATGATGTCTGATGCCCATTGAAAGTAAAAGCCTGATAATGCCACTCACCAAATGACAGCCCCCTCAGCAGTATAAGCGAAGGGGTGGGGAATGGGATGTGGCCATATTTAGGCTATGATGTAACCCCTGATTTCCACTTGTTTGCTTTCATGACCGGGGATTCTTGTTTATGTAAGTAACATCATTGACAGGTGACATCATTGGTTGTTAAGGATGCAGCCGGTGCAAGCACCCATAGCTTCCTTAGCAACTGTCGGCAGCCGGAAATTGTGATGTTCATTCCCGCCAAATGCACTAAACATTTAGACAAATATCTGAAGAGAAGGTGTTCAGTCTAAACATTTGGATTGAACACGGAGCTCATCCCTAGTCATAAGTAACAGAGATCGGTGTATAAAAAAAAAAAAATTGCAGTCATTTGTCCTGCAAAACTGAATCTACCTTCTATGGAATTTTAGGAAATACATACAGGGCCGGTGCTACTACTAGGCAGACTAGGCAGCTGCCTAGGGCGCACTGCTGCCTAGGGCGCCCGGCTGCTGGTGATCCTACTCCCTCCGCTCTCCAGTCCCTCCGTACAGTATCAGAGGTGCTGGTGCAGCAGCGGCAAACTGTATCCATTATGAAGGAAGGGAAAGGAAACATCCCCTGCACAGATGCGCGCCCCTGATCATCACAGTGCCACTACCAGTGAGTGTGACCTGTGTGCCACCGTGCGAGGTCACGTCGTCACCGTCTCTAATGTTACACTCTGTCTTTCTGCCCATCTGCCAGTGCTGTGTACCAACGCCGGCACCGCATGATCCCCCCCATGGAGGCCGCTCTCTCTGCCTTCTGCCGAGTACCCATACACCGCAAGATTCCTCCGCTGCCACCCCCCCGTCGTGGAGACTCAGATCGCTCTCCCACCTGACCTGGTCTGTCCTGAACTACGTCAGGCGTCAGAGTGTAGTCACTGGCGGCGCTCCGGGCTTGGTGACAGGTGGAGCCTGCCTGAACTCACAGAGGTGGGCAGTGTTTAAATTTGTTAGTACCCCACACTGTGTCAAAAGAATTTTTTTTATATCATGAAACAATATCCCATAAAGTGAGCCGTTTACAATACCATGTATACAAATCACCAATATAAACCAAAACATAAATCAAAATAGCTGACATGTACAATGTACATCACAAAGTCCTTGTGCAAAAAGGTACAAAATCTTCTATTAATTGCTGTGATTATAATTCTTAAAGCGGGGGTCCACCTAAACCGCCAAAAAAAAAAAAAATATTAAAAGCCAGCAGCTACAACTACTGCAGCTGCTGACTTTTAATACATGGCCACTTACCTGTCCCAGGGACCAGCGATGTCAACAGGGGACGCCGAGAACCCGCTCGGTTCTCGGCAGCTGCCGCTGCCATCCTAGGTGAGGGAATCAGGAAGTGAAGCGTTGCGGCTTCACTTCCCAGTTCCCTACTGCACGTGCGCGAGTCACACTGCACTTCCTAACTGGTCCCCGCATCTCTGGGACCTGTGTGTGTCCCAGCAGACAGAGCGGTCGGGACGGGAAGAGGCAAAGACTATAGTCTATGCCGGAAGTGGGTGCAAATACCTGTCTTAGACGGGTATCTGCACCCCCCTCCCCCCTGAAAAGTGCCAAATGTGACACTGGAAGGGGGGAGGGTTCCGAAAAGCGGAAGTTCCATTTTTGTGTGGAACTCCGCTTTAACGTGCTCCTGTGTATCTTCTATTTTCATATGTGACTTAGTAACACACCACCACCTTTTAGATTGGCCACTCACCAGATAAATCTTCTTTGTTTCAATTTTAGATCTGATAAGTTCTTCATTCCCCATGCTACAGCTGCCAGGGCGTCTGTTTGTTTTATGTTAGTGTACAATGACTCCACATCCAGTGTTACCAGTAGTGTGGAGTCGCCCACCTGCATATCTTTTAAATTAAGCAAAATGTAAAGGAATACAGCGCTGTCAGGAAAATCATAGCATGACACACATAAATAGATTCAATATGTGGACTCCAAATTGAGTAATGAGCTGCGGTTACAAAAATGCGAGATACCCACACTAGAAATGTAAAAATATAAAAGAAACCGCGCTATACAAATTATAAGTTAAAAAATTATAAAATATGCACATCAGAATATTGAGTCCATTTGTGGATAAATGAAAATAAATGTCCGACAAAGCAAGAGATCACCAAGGGATATAACTCTTCATCCACATAATCAGTGACATCACACTCAGTTCACCATTGGAAGTAGTGTTAGAGATAGGACAGTCCTCCACCTTCAAACCAACTGCCTCTTACCAGCTCCCTTGATCTCTGGTCAGGAGATCAATAGCGCCTTTTGGCTTATAACCCAGCCACAGTCTCACATACAGATGAATATAGGTCAGATCGACTCCTCCTGTTATCCCATATAGCCCATACACAAACTCGTCCAATGGTAAATCATAAAAGGAGAAAAGAAGCCTCCATAGTGTAAAAACGTATAAATGTTTATTAAATAAAACAGTATTGCACTCACATGTATGCGAAATCATTCAGGCAAAACAGATGAACGAGCCGGCCGGCTCTCTCTACAAGACACCCGTAGCTTCCGGGACTGCGTGTGTGTGTTGTGGTGGCGTCAGCACGCCGCTCTCCCTACGCCGTTTCGTCAAACCTGACGTCGTCCAGGGGCACGGGCGGCGTGCTGAACGCCACCTATTATATGCCAGTAAATTTTTAGAAGCACCGCCCAGTCCTGAGGTCCGAGCAGTGAGTGAAACTGATGCCGCCATATTGCAATGGGGCAAACGCCAATACAGTCTCCGGGAAGGAAACAGACACCGATTGCAATCAGTATCCCCTGTCAGTTTTAACTATGTGTTACGTTTATATATACACAATCAGTAGTATGAAGGGGTGTGTATGAATAATGTCTATTTAATCAATTATATTAGAATTAGGCAACCCCCACGGACCACAGTGGCGGCATCTAGTGGCCAATATTTGTATGGCCTGGCCTAAATCGTATGGTCAATTTGTGGAGTGTCCTAAATACATCAATTAGATTTCTGATAGGCAAAAATTGTTAAAAACACTTCTTAGTGAGTCTTTCAATCAATTCCCTTATAAAGGGGAAGGACAAAAAGAAAAAAGAAAAAAGGAAAAAAAAAGGAAAAAAGAATAATGTTCAAATTAAAAATATTCATATTGAACCAGATTGCATATAAAAACCCCCAAATGTCAATAACAGTTGATTCATCTGAAGAATAGATGAATCACAAGTATGTGCACTTAACCTGTTACTAGATAATCTCCATTAATTAGTATTTTGTGGGGCAACTCCAAGGTCCAGTATTCAAAATCAGCTGAAAAAATAGTGGGTATGTATACGCACCGTCCCCATCCTTCCCCCCAAATAAACTACTGGGGACTCAGGACTGGTTTACAGATAATCACTCTAACTGTTATCAATAAATGAATTGACATCTGTGTCTATATTGAGGCCATAGGGGCTATAACAACGTACCCTATGGATCCACGCCATTTCCATCTTGGATAGTTCTCTAACCAGAGATCCCCCTCTCCAATGGGCATTATATTTGTCAATGGCTAAAAAAATAGTGTTGGCTGGGTTCCGATTATGGACCTTATCGTAGTGTTTGGAGACAGAATGGAACTTAAAACCCGTTTTGATATTCGTAATGTGTTCCCCTAACCGTACTTGCATGGCCCGCTTGG
Organism: Lithobates clamitans; assembly: GCA_037952925.1. Classification (NCBI taxonomy): domain Eukaryota; kingdom Metazoa; phylum Chordata; class Amphibia; order Anura; family Ranidae; genus Lithobates; species Lithobates clamitans. Next base: position 1,354,049 of record JBBGZY010001568.1, on the reverse strand, counting down.
TCCGACCAATGTATTGGAGACCGCACGGGCATTGAAGTAGGTATACAACCCCCGTGGAACTACATGTGATAAAAGGTTCTATTCTGTGTTCTACAGAGGTATTGGTTGAAACAAAAGACAACGTTTTCTTCGTTTTGATATAATTTAAAGTACAAATTTGACATCTACGGCATTGGTGATAACCCGAAAGGCCCTGAAAAAAGGACAATCTTTTGCCAGGGGGGTCTACTACATTGGGAGCAATGATATTTCTTAGTGACGGAGCCCCTCTAAATATCACCTGGGGTTTCTTGGGCAGAAAGGTTTTAATCAGTGTGTCGTTGCTCAACAAATGCCAATGTTTGGCAATGATTTTCTTAATCTGGTAATGTTGGGTTGAGTAACCTGTGATGAAAGGGATAACTGGACTATCCCTCTTTTTAATAGGCGCCATATTAAGAAGTTCAGATCTGTTGCGCCTTTCAACTTCATTTATAATGGTATCTAACGGATCACCTTCATACCCTTTCTCCAAAAACCTCTTTTTTAGAATGTCTGCCTGAAGTCTGTAATCTTCAACATTTGAGCAATTGCGTCTCATTCGAACAAACTGACTCCTAGGCACCGACTGGAGCCAGCTGTCTTTATGGCAACTATCAAGAGGTATAAACGCATTTCGATCTGTTTGTTTAAAGAAGGTAATTGTTTTGAAGGAGTCTGTTTCTTTGTAGATGGTTAAATCTAAGAAATTGATCCTTTCTTGACTGGCTTCGTGAACAAATCTAATGCCCCTCTCATTGTTATTGATTTGAGAAAAGAAGATTTCCAGTTCAGGGATAGATCCTTCCCAGAGGAGGAGGACGTCATCTATATACCTGGCCCAAAAGACCAGGTGTGGACAACGGTCCTTATAGATGACGTCCTCCTCCCACTTGGCCATAAAGAGATTAGCCAAGCTTGGGGCGTACTTGGCGCCCATAGCGACACCCCTTTGTTGTCGATAATAACATTGATTGTACCAAAAATAATTATGATTGGCCGCAAAATCTAATAGCTCCATGATGTAATCTTGCTGTTTTGATGGAATTTTAGAAAGAATATTTAAAAAATGTTTTACGGCTGCAAATCCTAAATGGTGTGGAATTATGGTATATAACGAAGTTACATCCGCCGTCACCAACCATGTTCTACTGTTGGGTTTCAACTGGGACAGTAAATGGATCACATGCTTTGTATCCTTAATATAGGACGGCATCTGCTGTACCAGGGGTTGCAAAAAGAAGTCTATGTACTTGCCCACCCGGGACGTGACCGAATCAATGCCGCTAACTATCGGCCGTCCCGGGGGGCAAGTTAGACTTTTATGTATTTTCGGCAAACAATACAGGATCGGAACCCTTGGGGCCCTAGGGATTAGAAAAGATTTTTCTTTGTCATTAAGAATCCCTTCCTGGAAACCCTTAGTGACCAGTCTCTCAAGCTCACTTTTGTATCTAATCACCGGATTTCCAGGTAAGGGGGTATAGGTATCCTGATCTCCTACGATGTTAGACATTTCCCGTAAGTAGTCACTCCTGTCGAGAATGACTATCCCACCACCTTTATCTGCGGGCCGGATTACAATCCCCTTGTTATTACAATCAGGGAATAAAAAGGCCAGTAGAAAACAAAGAGGAACCAGAGGGGGGAGGAGAGCAAGATACAAAAAAGATAAGGAAGTAAGCGCGGATGGTATTTTTAATCTCAGTACCCAGGTTCTAACTCAATCAGAACTGGCACTCCTTAATAAGGGTTTGAAATTTGCACCTCCAAAAAAACTAAATAAATTCCAAACATACATGGACGTCCACAAATACGTCCGAAAGATCAATATCAAAAGACATTTTGCCAATGGTTCAGAGGGTTGTAGGCTGCCAGTTGCACATGAGTACCAACACACAGGACTGGCTAATGCTTCCACCTTCAACCCTCCGGGCACTCTGGCACCGTCACTAAGGGTGTTTAGGGATGTGGTCCTCAGAGACCTAGATTCCCTGCAAGTGGTTAATCAAAAGATGACTAGGACTCTAAAGGAAGGATTGGATTCCCTGTGTAATAACAAGGGGATTGTAATCCGGCCCGCAGATAAGGGTGGTGGGATAGTCATTCTCGACAGGAGTGACTACTTACGGGAAATGTCTAACATCGTAGGAGATCAGGATACCTATACCCCCTTACCTGGAAATCCGGTGATTAGATACAAAAGTGAGCTTGAGAGACTGGTCACTAAGGGTTTCCAGGAAGGGATTCTTAATGACAAAGAAAAATCTTTTCTAATCCCTAGGGCCCCAAGGGTTCCGATCCTGTATTGTTTGCCGAAAATACATAAAAGTCTAACTTGCCCCCCGGGACGGCCGATAGTTAGCGGCATTGATTCGGTCACGTCCCGGGTGGGCAAGTACATAGACTTCTTTTTGCAACCCCTGGTACAGCAGATGCCGTCCTATATTAAGGATACAAAGCATGTGATCCATTTACTGTCCCAGTTGAAACCCAACAGTAGAACATGGTTGGTGACGGCGGATGTAACTTCGTTATATACCATAATTCCACACCATTTAGGATTTGCAGCCGTAAAACATTTTTTAAATATTCTTTCTAAAATTCCATCAAAACAGCAAGATTACATCATGGAGCTATTAGATTTTGCGGCCAATCATAATTATTTTTGGTACAATCAATGTTATTATCGACAACAAAGGGGTGTCGCTATGGGCGCCAAGTACGCCCCAAGCTTGGCTAATCTCTTTATGGCCAAGTGGGAGGAGGACGTCATCTATAAGGACCGTTGTCCACACCTGGTCTTTTGGGCCAGGTATATAGATGACGTCCTCCTCCTCTGGGAAGGATCTATCCCTGAACTGGAAATCTTCTTTTCTCAAATCAATAACAATGAGAGGGGCATTAGATTTGTTCACGAAGCCAGTCAAGAAAGGATCAATTTCTTAGATTTAACCATCTACAAAGAAACAGACTCCTTCAAAACAATTACCTTCTTTAAACAAACAGATCGAAATGCGTTTATACCTCTTGATAGTTGCCATAAAGACAGCTGGCTCCAGTCGGTGCCTAGGAGTCAGTTTGTTCGAATGAGACGCAATTGCTCAAATGTTGAAGATTACAGACTTCAGGCAGACATTCTAAAAAAGAGGTTTTTGGAGAAAGGGTATGAAGGTGATCCGTTAGATACCATTATAAATGAAGTTGAAAGGCGCAACAGATCTGAACTTCTTAATATGGCGCCTATTAAAAAGAGGGATAGTCCAGTTATCCCTTTCATCACAGGTTACTCAACCCAACATTACCAGATTAAGAAAATCATTGCCAAACATTGGCATTTGTTGAGCAACGACACACTGATTAAAACCTTTCTGCCCAAGAAACCCCAGGTGATATTTAGAGGGGCTCCGTCACTAAGAAATATCATTGCTCCCAATGTAGTAGACCCCCCTGGCAAAAGATTGTCCTTTTTTCAGGGCCTTTCGGGTTATCACCAATGCCGTAGATGTCAAATTTGTACTTTAAATTATATCAAAACGAAGAAAACGTTGTCTTTTGTTTCAACCAATACCTCTGTAGAACACAGAATAGAACCTTTTATCACATGTAGTTCCACGGGGGTTGTATACCTACTTCAATGCCCGTGCGGTCTCCAATACATTGGTCGGACCAAGCGGGCCATGCAAGTACGGTTAGGGGAACACATTACGAATATCAAAACGGGTTTTAAGTTCCATTCTGTCTCCAAACACTACGATAAGGTCCATAATCGGAACCCAGCCAACACTATTTTTTTAGCCATTGACAAATATAATGCCCATTGGAGAGGGGGATCTCTGGTTAGAGAACTATCCAAGATGGAAATGGCGTGGATCCATAGGGTACGTTGTTATAGCCCCTATGGCCTCAATATAGACACAGATGTCAATTCATTTATTGATAACAGTTAGAGTGATTATCTGTAAACCAGTCCTGAGTCCCCAGTAGTTTATTTGGGGGGAAGGATGGGGACGGTGCGTATACATACCCACTATTTTTTCAGCTGATTTTGAATACTGGACCTTGGAGTTGCCCCACAAAATACTAATTAATGGAGATTATCTAGTAACAGGTTAAGTGCACATACTTGTGATTCATCTATTCTTCAGATGAATCAACTGTTATTGACATTTGGGGGTTTTTATATGCAATCTGGTTCAATATGAATATTTTTAATTTGAACATTATTCTTTTTTCCTTTTTTTTTCCTTTTTTCTTTTTTCTTTTTGTCCTTCCCCTTTATAAGGGAATTGATTGAAAGACTCACTAAGAAGTGTTTTTAACAATTTTTGCCTATCAGAAATCTAATTGATGTATTTAGGACACTCCACAAATTGACCATACGATTTAGGCCAGGCCATACAAATATTGGCCACTAGATGCCGCCACTGTGGTCCGTGGGGGTTGCCTAATTCTAATATAATTGATTAAATAGACATTATTCATACACACCCCTTCATACTACTGATTGTGTATATATAAACGTAACACATAGTTAAAACTGACAGGGGATACTGATTGCAATCGGTGTCTGTTTCCTTCCCGGAGACTGTATTGGCGTTTGCCCCATTGCAATATGGCGGCATCAGTTTCACTCACTGCTCGGACCTCAGGACTGGGCGGTGCTTCTAAAAATTTACTGGCATATAATAGGTGGCGTTCAGCACGCCGCCCGTGCCCCTGGACGACGTCAGGTTTGACGAAACGGCGTAGGGAGAGCGGCGTGCTGACGCCACCACAACACACACACGCAGTCCCGGAAGCTACGGGTGTCTTGTAGAGAGAGCCGGCCGGCTCGTTCATCTGTTTTGCCTGAATGATTTCGCATACATGTGAGTGCAATACTGTTTTATTTAATAAACATTTATACGTTTTTACACTATGGAGGCTTCTTTTCTCCTTTTATGATTTACCATTGGACGAGTTTGTGTATGGGCTATATGGGATAACAGGAGGAGTCGATCTGACCTATATTCATCTGTATGTGAGACTGTGGCTGGGTTATAAGCCAAAAGGCGCTATTGATCTCCTGACCAGAGATCAAGGGAGCTGGTAAGAGGCAGTTGGTTTGAAGGTGGAGGACTGTCCTATCTCTAACACTACTTCCAATGGTGAACTGAGTGTGATGTCACTGATTATGTGGATGAAGAGTTATATCCCTTGGTGATCTCTTGCTTTGTCGGACATTTATTTTCATTTATCCACAAATGGACTCAATATTCTGATGTGCATATTTTATAATTTTTTAACTTATAATTTGTATAGCGCGGTTTCTTTTATATTTTTACATATCTTTTAAATTGTTGATTACATCTTTACTGTCTTTGAGGAACGCCTTACCCTCTCCTGATATTGGCTGGAGGAATACGTCCAAGTATTCCCCCAATCTGGAGTATACTGATTCAATGCCACTGAATATGGGCCTCCCTGGTGGTTTGGTTTTGTTCTTGTGAATTTTTGGGACCTGTTATATTACTGGTATTCTCTTCTTTTAAATGTGAGTGTACACTTTTTGTGTTTTATATAATAAAAAGTTTTAAACGCATTGCGCAATGATCGTTGTCCATATACTTTGCATGAGGTAAACCAAAGCTCAAGTATAGCCGGTGAGGAGTGTTACTAAGGTGGAGTGGTTATCCCATGAATGAACCAAAGGCGCATCATTTAAGAAGTATCTGGTGAGTGGCCAATCTAAAAGGTTGTGGTGTGTCACTAAGTCACATATGAAAATAGAAGATACACAGGAGCACGTTAAGAATTATAATCACAGCAATTAATAGAAGATTTTGTACCTTTTTGCACAAGGACTTTGTGATGTACATCGTACATGTCAGCTATTTTGATTTATGTTTTGGTTTATATTGGTGATTTGTATACATGGTATTGTAAACGGCATACTTTATGGGATATTGTTTCATGATATAAAAAAATTTCTTTTGACACAGTAATAGGAAAGTAATGCAAAATTGTGAGTGGTGTAGGCATATGAGTAGCGCATTCACACACATTATTTTATAACTCTTAACCCATTCTAATGAATGGTTTTCTTGAGTGCAGCAACTCTGACAGGGTTTAATTGTGAATAGTGTTTTTGCGCCGGTGACACATAGACATTGAGTTCCCCACACTGGCAGCGGCATGGTCAAGTCATCGGATGCAGAGAGCTGCAGAGGAGAACTCCAGTCACAGTAAGACCGTCACCTGTGAGTAAAAGTTTTCACTGTCACTGAGATTCTCACCCTGCATTATCGCATTTACATGTATACAGATATAGTATATGTATAATGATCTGCCAATCACTCTGATTTGTGTGTACCATGGGGTCCCCCCCGGTAAGGTCGCATTTATGGGTGCTGGTAAGGTCACATTTATGGGTGCTGGTAAGGTCGCATTTATGGGTGCTGGTAAGGTCGCATTTATGGGTGCTGGTAAGGTCACATTTATGGGTGCTGGTAAGGTCACATTTATGGGTGCTGGTAAGGTCGCATTTATGGGTTCTGGTAAGGTCATATTTTTGGGTGCTGGTAAGGTCACATTTTTGGGTGCTGGTAAGGTCGCATTTATGGGTGCTGGTAAGGTCACATTTTTGGGTGCTGGTAAGGTCACATTTATGGGTGCTGGTAAGGTCACATTTATGGGTGCTGGTAAGGTCACATTTATGGGTGCTGGTAAGGTCGCATTTATGGGTGCTGGTAAGGTCACATTTATGGGTGCTGGTAAGGTCACATTTATGGGTGCTGGTAAGGTCGCATTTATGGGTGCTGGTAAGGTCACATTTATGGGTGCTGGTAAGGTCACATTTATGGGTGCTGGTAAGGTCACATTTATGGGTGCTGGTAAGGTCGCATTTATGGGTGCTGGTAAGGTCGCATTTATGGGTGCTGGTAAGGTCACATTTATGGGTGCTGGTAAGGTCACATTTATGGGTGCTGGTAAGGTCGCATTTATGGGTGCTGGTAAGGTCACATTTATGGGTGCTGGTAAGGTCACATTTATGGGTGCTGGTAAGGTCACATTTATGGGTGCTGGTAAGGTCACATTTATGGGTGCTGGTAAGGTCACATTTATGGGTGCTGGTAAGGTCGCATTTATGGGTGCTGGTAAGGTCACATATTTGGGTGCTGGTAAGGTCGCATTTATGGGTGCTGGTAAGGTCACATTTATGGGTGCTGGTAAGGTCGCATTTATGGGTGCTGGTAAGGTCACATTTTTGGGTGCTGGTAAGGTCGCATTTATGGGTTCTGGTAAGGTCATATTTTTGGGTGCTGGTAAGGTCGCATTTATGGGTGCTGGTAAGGTCACATTTTTGGGTGCTGGTAAGGTCGCATTTATGGGTGCTGGTAAGGTCACATTTATGGGTGCTGGTAAGGTCGCATTTATGGGTGCTGGTAAGGTCACATTTATGGGTGCTGGTAAGGTCACATTTATGGGTGCTGGTAAGGTCGCATTTATGGGTTCTGGTAAGGTCATATTTTTGGGTGCTGGTAAGGTCACATTTTTGGGTGCTGGTAAGGTCGCATTTATGGGTGCTGGTAAGGTCACATTTTTGGGTGCTGGTAAGGTCGCATTTATGGGTGCTGGTAAGGTCACATTTATGGGTGCTGGTAAGGTCACATTTATGGGTGCTGGTAAGGTCGCATTTATGGGTGCTGGTAAGGTCACATTTATGGGTGCTGGTAAGGTCACATTTATGGGTGCTGGTAAGGTCGCATTTATGGGTGCTGGTAAGGTCACATTTATGGGTGCTGGTAAGGTCACATTTATGGGTGCTGGTAAGGTCACATTTATGGGTGCTGGTAAGGTCGCATTTATGGGTGCTGGTAAGGTCACATTTATGGGTGCTGGTAAGGTCGCATTTATGGGTGCTGGTAAGGTCACATTTATGGGTGCTGGTAAGGTCACATTTATGGGTGCTGGTAAGGTCACATTTATGGGTGCTGGTAAGGTCACATTTATGGGTGCTGGTAAGGTCACATTTATGGGTGCTGGTAAGGTCACATTTATGGGTGCTGGTAAGGTCGCATTTATGGGTGCTGGTAAGGTCACATTTATGGGTGCTGGTAAGGTCGCATTTATGGGTGCTGGTAAGGTCGCATTTATGGGTGCTGGTAAGGTCACATTTATGGGTGCTGGTAAGGTCACATTTATGGGTGCTGGTAAGGTCACATTTATGGGTGCTGGTAAGGTCACATTTATGGGTGCTGGTAAGGTCGCATTTATGGGTGCTGGTAAGGTCACATTTATGGGTGCTGGTAAGGTCGCATTTATGGGTGCTGGTAAGGTCACATTTATGGGTGCTAGTAAGGTCGCATTTATGTTTTCTGGTAAGGTCATATTTTTGGGTGCTGGTAAGGTCGCATTTATGGGTGCTGGTAAGGTCACATTTTTGGGTGCTGGTAAGGTCGCATTTATGGGTGCTGGTAAGGTCACATTTATGGGTGCTGGTAAGGTCGCATTTATGGGTGCTGGTAAGGTCACATTTATGGGTGCTGGTAAGGTCACATTTATGGGTGCTGGTAAGGTCGCATTTATGGGTGCTGGTAAGGTCACATTTATGGGTGCTGGTAAGGTCACATTTATGGGTGCTGGTAAGGTCACATTTATGGGTGCTGGTAAGGTCGCATTTATGGGTGCTGGTAAGGTCACAATTATGGGTGCTGGTAAGGTCACATTTATGGGTGCTGGTAAGGTCGCATTTATGGGTGCTGGTAAGGTCACATTTATGGGTGCTGGTAAGGTCGCATTTATGGGTGCTGGTAAGGTCACATTTATGGGTGCTGGTAAGGTCGCATTTATGGGTGCTGGTAAGGTCACATTTTTGGGTGCTGGTAAGGTCGCATTTATGGGTGCTGGTAAGGTCACATTTTTGGGTGCTGGTAAGGTCGCATTTATGGGTGCTGGTAAGGTCACATTTTTGGGTGCTGGTAAGGTCGCATTTATGGGTGCTGGTAAGGTCACATTTATGGGTGCTGGTAAGGTCACATTTATGGGTGCTGGTAAGGTCGCATTTATGGGTGCTGGTAAAGTCACATTTATGGGTGCTGGTAAGGTCGCATTTATGGGTGCTGGTAAGGTCACATTTATGAGTGCTGGTAAGGTCGCATTTATGGGTGCTGGTAAGGTCACAATTATGGGTGCTGGTAAGGTCGCATTTATGGGTGCTGGTAAGGTCACATTTTTGGGTGCTGGTAAGGTCACATTTATGGGTGCTGGTAAGGTCGCATTTATGGGTGCTGGTAAGGTCACATTTATGGGTGCTGGTAAGGTCACAATTATGGGTGCTGGTAAGGTCACATTTATGGGTGCTGGTAAGGTCGCATTTATGGGTGCTGGTAAGGTCACATTTATGGGTGCTGGTAAGGTCACATTTATGGGTGCTGGTGAGGTCACATTTTTGGGTGCTGGTAAGGTCGCATTTATGGGTGCTGGTAAGGTCACATTTATGGGTGCTGGTAAGGTCGCATTTATGGGTGCTGGTAAGGTCACATTTATGGGTGCTGGTAAGGTCACATTTTTGGGTGCTGGTAAGGTCGCATTTATGGGTGCTGGTAAGGTCTCATTTATGGGTGCTGGTAAGGTCACATTTATGGGTGCTGGTAAGGTCGCATTTATGGGTGCTGGTAAGGTCACATTTTTGAGTGCTGGTAAGGTCACATTTATGGGTGCTGGTAAGGTCGCATTTATGGGTGCTGGTAAGGTCACATTTTTGGGTGCTGGTAAGGTCGCATTTATGGGTGCTGGTAAGGTCACATTTATGGGTGCTGGTAAAGTCGCATTTATGGGTGCTGGTAAGGTCACATTTATGGGTGCTAGTAAGGTCGCATTTATGGGTTCTGGTAAGGTCATATTTTTGGGTGCTGGTAAGGTCGCATTTATGGGTGCTGGTAAGGTCACATTTTTGGGTGCTGGTAAGGTCGCATTTATGGGTGCTGGTAAGGTCACATTTATGGGTGCTGGTAAGGTCGCATTTATGGGTGCTGGTAAGGTCACATTTATGGGTGCTGGTAAGGTCACATTTATGGATGCTGGTAAGGTCACATTTATGGGTGCTGGTAAGGTCACATTTATGGGTGCTGGTAAGGTCGCATTTATGGGTGCTGGTAAGGTCACATTTTTGGGTGCTGGTAAGGTCGCATTTATGGGTGCTGGTAAGGTCACATTTATGGGTGCTGGTAAGGTCGCATTTATGGGTGCTGGTAAGGTCACATTTTTGGGTGCTGGTAAGGTCGCATTTATGGGTTCTGGTAAGGTCATATTTTTGGGTGCTGGTAAGGTCGCATTTATGGGTGCTGGTAAGGTCGCATTTTTGGGTGCTGGTAAGGTCGCATTTATGGGTGCTGGTAAGGTCACATTTATGGGTGCTGGTAAGGTCGCATTTATGGGTGCTGGTAAGGTCACATTTATGGGTGCTGGTAAGGTCACATTTATGGGTGCTGGTAAGGTCGCATTTATGGGTTCTGGTAAGGTCATATTTTTGGGTGCTGGTAAGGTCGCATTTTTGGGTGCTGGTAAGGTCGCATTTATGGGTGCTGGTAAGGTCACATTTTTGGGTGCTGGTAAGGTCGCATTTATGGGTGCTGGTAAGGTCACATTTATGGGTGCTGGTAAGGTCGCATTTATGGGTGCTGGTAAAGTCACATTTATGGGTGCTGGTAAGGTCGCATTTATGGGTGCTGGTAAGGTCACATTTATGAGTGCTGGTAAGGTCGCATTTATGGGTGCTGGTAAGGTCACAATTATGGGTGCTGGTAAGGTCGCATTTATGGGTGCTGGTAAGGTCACATTTTTGGGTGCTGGTAAGGTCACATTTATGGGTGCTGGTAAGGTCGCATTTATGGGTGCTGGTAAGGTCACATTTATGGGTGCTGGTAAGGTCACAATTATGGGTGCTGGTAAGGTCACATTTATGGGTGCTGGTAAGGTCGCATTTATGGGTGCTGGTAAGGTCACATTTATGGGTGCTGGTAAGGTCACATTTATGGGTGCTGGTGAGGTCACATTTTTGGGTGCTGGTAAGGTCGCATTTATGGGTGCTGGTAAGGTCACATTTATGGGTGCTGGTAAGGTCGCATTTATGGGTGCTGGTAAGGTCACATTTATGGGTGCTGGTAAGGTCACATTTTTGGGTGCTGGTAAGGTCGCATTTATGGGTGCTGGTAAGGTCACATTTTTGAGTGCTGGTAAGGTCACATTTATGGGTGCTGGTAAGGTCGCATTTATGGGTGCTGGTAAGGTCACATTTTTGGGTGCTGGTAAGGTCGCATTTATGGGTGCTGGTAAGGTCACATTTATGGGTGCTGGTAAAGTCGCATTTATGGGTGCTGGTAAGGTCACATTTATGGGTGCTAGTAAGGTCGCATTTATGGGTTCTGGTAAGGTCATATTTTTGGGTGCTGGTAAGGTCGCATTTATGGGTGCTGGTAAGGTCACATTTTTGGGTGCTGGTAAGGTCGCATTTATGGGTGCTGGTAAGGTCACATTTATGGGTGCTGGTAAGGTCGCATTTATGGGTGCTGGTAAGGTCACATTTATGGGTGCTGGTAAGGTCACATTTATGGGTGCTGGTAAGGTCACATTTATGGGTGCTGGTAAGGTCACATTTATGGGTGCTGGTAAGGTCACATTTATGGGTGCTGGTAAGGTCGCATTTATGGGTGCTGGTAAGGTCACATTTATGGGTGCTGGTAAGGTCACATTTATGGGTGCTGGTAAGGTCGCATTTATGGGTGCTGGTAAGGTCACATTTATGGGTGCTGGTAAGGTCGCATTTATGGGTGCAGGTAAGGTCACATTTATGGGTGCTGGTAAGGTCACATTTTTGGGTGCTGGTAAGGTCGCATTTATGGGTGCTGGTAAGGTCACATTTATGGGTGCTGGTAAGGTCGCATTTATGGGTGCTGGTAAGGTCGCATTTATGGGTGCTGGTAAGGTCACATTTATGGGTGCTGGTAAGGTCACATTTGTGGGTGCTGGTAAGGTCACATTTATGGGTGCTGGTAAGGTCGCATTTATGGGTGCTGGTAAGGTCACATTTATGGGTGCTGGTAAGGTCGCATTTATGGGTGCTGGTAAGGTCACATTTATGGGGGCTAGTAAGGTCGCATTTATGGGTTCTGGTAAGGTCATATTTTTGGGTGCTGGTAAGGTCGCATTTATGGGTGCTGGTAAGGTCACATTTTTGGGTGCTGGTAAGGTCGCATTTATGGGTGCTGGTAAGGTCACATTTTTGGGTGCTGGTAAGGTCGCATTTATGGGTGCTGGTAAGGTCACATTTATGGGTGCTGGTAAGGTCACATTTATGGGTGCTGGTAAGGTCGCATTTATGGGTGCTGGTAAGGTCGCATTTATGGGTGCTGGTAAGGTCACATTTTTGGGTGCTGGTAAGGTCGCATTTATGGGTGCTGGTAAGGTCACATTTATGGGTGCTGGTAAGGTCACATTTATGGGTGCTGGTAAGGTCACAATTATGGGTGCTGGTAAGGTCACATTTATGGGTGCTGGTAAGGTCGCATTTATGGGTGCTGGTAAGGTCACATTTATGGGTGCTGGTAAGGTCGCATTTTTGGGTGCTGGTAAGGTCACATTTATGGGTGCTGGTAAGGTCACATTTTTGGGTGCTGGTAAGGTCACATTTATGGGTGCTGGTAAGGTCACATTCATGGGTGCTGGTAAGGTCGCATTTATGGGTGCTGGTAAGGTCACTTTTATGGGTGCTGGTAAGGTCACAATTATGGGTGCTGGTAAGGTCACATTTATGGGTGCTGGTAAGGTCGCATTTATGGGTGCTGGTAAGGTCGCATTTTTGGGTGCTGGTAAGGTCGCATTTATGGGTGCTGGTAAGGTCACATTTATGGGTGCTGGTAAGGTCACATTTTTGGGTGCTGGTAAGGTCGCATTTATGGGTGCTGGTAAGGTCACATTTATGGGTGCTGGTAAGGTCGCATTTATGGGTGCTGGTAAGGTCACATTTATGGGTGCTGGTAAGGTCGCATTTATGGGTGCTGGTAAGGTCACATTTATGGGTGCTGGTAAGGTCGCATTTATGGGTGCTGGTAAGGTCGCATTTATGGGTGCTGGTAAGGTCACATTTATGGGTGCTGGTAAGGTCGCATTTATGGGTGCTGGTAAGGTCACATTTTTGAGTGCTGGTAAGGTCGCATTTATGGGTGCTGGTAAGGTCGCATTTATGGGTGCTGGTAAGGTCACATTTTTGGGTGCTGGTAAGGTCGCATTTATGGGTGCTGGTAAGGTCACATTTATGGGTGCTGGTAAGGTCACATTTTTGGGTGCTGGTAAGGTCGCATTTATGGGTGCTGGTAAGGTCACATTTATGGGTGCTGGTAAGGTCACATTTATGGGTGCTGGTAAGGTCACATTTATGGGTGCTGGTAAGGTCGCATTTATGGGTGCTGGTAAGGTCACATTTATGGGTGCTGGTAAGGTCGCATTTTTGGGTGCTGGTAAGGTCGCATTTATGGGTGCTGGTAAGGTCACATTTATGGGTGCTGGTAAGGTCGCATTTATGGGTGCTGGTAAGGTCACAATTATGGGTGCTGGTAAGGTCACATTTATGGGTGCTGGTAAGGTCACATTTTTGAGTGCTGGTAAGGTCGCATTTATGGGTGCTGGTAAGGTCGCATTTATGGGTGCTGGTAAGGTCGCATTTATGGGTGCTGGTAAGGTCACATTTATGGGTGCTGGTAAGGTCACATTTATGGGTGCTGGTAAGGTCGCATTTATGGGTGCTGGTAAGGTCACATTTATGGGTGCTGGTAAGGTCACATTTATGGGTGCTGGTAAGGTCGCATTTATGGGTGCTGGTAAGGTCACATTTATGGGTGCTGGTAAGGTCACATTTATGGGTGCTGGTAAGGTCGCATTTATGGGTGCTGGTAAGGTCGCATTTATGGGTGCTGGTAAGGTCGCATTTATGGGTGCTGGTAAGGTCACATTTATGGGTGCTGGTAAGGTCACATTTATGGGTGCTGGTAAGGTCACAATTATGGGTGCTGGTAAGGTCACATTTATGGGTGCTGGTAAGGTCGCATTTATGGGTGCTGGTAAGGTCGCATTTTTGGGTGCTGGTAAGGTCGCATTTATGGGTGCTGGTAAGGTCACATTTATGGGTGCTGGTAAGGTCACATTTTTGGGTGCTGGTAAGGTCGCATTTATGGGTGCTGGTAAGGTCACATTTATGGGTGCTGGTAAGGTCGCATTTATGGGTGCTGGTAAGGTCACATTTATGGGTGCTGGTAAGGTCGCATTTATGGGTGCTGGTAAGGTCACATTTATGGGTGCTGGTAAGGTCGCATTTATGGGTGCTGGTAAGGTCGCATTTATGGGTGCTGGTAAGGTCACATTTATGGGTGCTGGTAAGGTCGCATTTATGGGTGCTGGTAAGGTCACATTTTTGAGTGCTGGTAAGGTCGCATTTATGGGTGCTGGTAAGGTCGCATTTATGGGTGCTGGTAAGGTCACATTTTTGGGTGCTGGTAAGGTCGCATTTATGGGTGCTGGTAAGGTCACATTTATGGGTGCTGGTAAGGTCACATTTTTGGGTGCTGGTAAGGTCGCATTTATGGGTGCTGGTAAGGTCACATTTATGGGTGCTGGTAAGGTCACATTTATGGGTGCTGGTAAGGTCACATTTATGGGTGCTGGTAAGGTCGCATTTATGGGTGCTGGTAAGGTCACATTTATGGGTGCTGGTTAGGTCGCATTTATGGGTGCTGGTAAGGTCGCATTTATGGGTGCTGGTAAGGTCACATTTATGGGTGCTGGTAAGGTCGCATTTATGGGTGCTGGTAAGGTCACAATTATGGGTGCTGGTAAGGTCACATTTATGGGTGCTGGTAAGGTCACATTTTTGAGTGCTGGTAAGGTCGCATTTATGGGTGCTGGTAAGGTCGCATTTATGGGTGCTGGTAAGGTCGCATTTATGGGTGCTGGTAAGGTCACATTTTTGGGTGCTGGTAAGGTCGCATTTATGGGTGCTGGTAAGGTCACATTTTTGGGTGCTGGTAAGGTCGCATTTATGGGTGCTGGTAAGGTCACATTTATGGGTGCTGGTAAGGTCACATTTATGGGTGCTGGTAAGGTCGCATTTATGGGTGCTGGTAAAGTCACATTTATAGGTGCTGGTAAGGTCGCATTTATGGGTGCTGGTAAGGTCACATTTATGAGTGCTGGTAAGGTCGCATTTATGGGTGCTGGTAAGGTCACAATTATGGGTGCTGGTAAGGTCGCATTTATGGGTGCTGGTAAGGTCACATTTTTGGGTGCTGGTAAGGTCACATTTATGGGTGCTGGTAAGGTCGCATTTATGGGTGCTGGTAAGGTCACATTTATGGGTGCTGGTAAGGTCACATTTATGGGTGCTGGTAAGGTCGCATTTATGGGTGCTGGTAAAGTCACATTTATGGGTGCTGGTAAGGTCGCATTTATGGGTGCTGGTAAGGTCACATTTATGAGTGCTGGTAAGGTCGCATTTATGGGTGCTGGTAAGGTCACATTTATGGGTGCTGGTAAGGTCACAATTATGGGTGCTGGTAAGGTCGCATTTATGGGTGCTGGTAAGGTCACATTTATGGGTGCTGGTAAGGTCGCATTTATGGGTGCTGGTAAGGTCACATTTATGGGTGCTGGTAAGGTCGCATTTATGGGTGCTGGTAAGGTCACATTTATGGGTGCTGGTAAGGTCACATTTTTGGGTGCTGGTAAGGTCGCATTTATGGGTGCTGGTAAGGTCACATTTTTGAGTGCTGGTAAGGTCACATTTATGGGTGCTGGTAAGGTCGCATTTATGGGTGCTGGTAAGGTCACATTTTTGGGTGCTGGTAAGGTCGCATTTATGGGTGCTGGTAAGGTCACATTTATGGGTGCTGGTAAAGTCGCATTTATGGGTGCTGGTAAGGTCACATTTATGGGTGCTAGTAAGGTCGCATTTATGGGTTCTGGTAAGGTCATATTTTTGGGTGCTGGTAAGGTCGCATTTATGGGTGCTGGTAAGGTCACATTTTTGGGTGCTGGTAAGGTCGCATTTATGGGTGCTGGTAAGGTCACATTTATGGGTGCTGGTAAGGTCGCATTTATGGGTGCTGGTAAGGTCACATTTATGGGTGCTGGTAAGGTCACATTTATGGGTGCTGGTAAGGTCACATTTATGGGTGCTGGTAAGGTCACATTTATGGGTGCTGGTAAGGTCACATTTATGGGTGCTGGTAAGGTCGCATTTATGGGTGCTGGTAAGGTCACATTTATGGGTGCTGGTAAGGTCACATTTATGGGTGCTGGTAAGGTCACATTTATGGGTGCTGGTAAGGTCGCATTTATGGGTGCTGGTAAGGTCACATTTATGGGTGCTGGTAAGGTCGCATTTATGGGTGCAGGTAAGGTCACATTTATGGGTGCTGGTAAGGTCACATTTTTGGGTGCTGGTAAGGTCGCATTTATGGGTGCTGGTAAGGTCACATTTATGGGTGCTGGTAAGGTCGCATTTATGGGTGCTGGTAAGGTCACATTTATGGGTGCTGGTAAGGTCGCATTTATGGGTGCTGGTAAGGTCGCATTTATGGGTGCTGGTAAGGTCACATTTATGGGTGCTGGTAAGGTCACATTTGTGGGTGCTGGTAAGGTCACATTTATGGGTGCTGGTAAGGTCGCATTTATGGGTGCTGGTAAGGTCACATTTATGGGTGCTGGTAAGGTCGCATTTATGGGTGCTGGTAAGGTCACATTTATGGGGGCTAGTAAGGTCGCATTTATGGGTTCTGGTAAGGTCATATTTTTGGGTGCTGGTAAGGTCGCATTTATGGGTGCTGGTAAGGTCACATTTTTGGGTGCTGGTAAGGTCGCATTTATGGGTGCTGGTAAGGTCACATTTTTGGGTGCTGGTAAGGTCGCATTTATGGGTGCTGGTAAGGTCACATTTATGGGTGCTGGTAAGGTCACATTTATGGGTGCTGGTAAGGTCGCATTTATGGGTGCTGGTAAGGTCGCATTTATGGGTGCTGGTAAGGTCACATTTTTGGGTGCTGGTAAGGTCGCATTTATGGGTGCTGGTAAGGTCACATTTATGGGTGCTGGTAAGGTCACATTTATGGGTGCTGGTAAGGTCACAATTATGGGTGCTGGTAAGGTCACATTTATGGGTGCTGGTAAGGTCGCATTTATGGGTGCTGGTAAGGTCACATTTATGGGTGCTGGTAAGGTCGCATTTTTGGGTGCTGGTAAGGTCACATTTATGGGTGCTGGTAAGGTCACATTTTTGGGTGCTGGTAAGGTCACATTTATGGGTGCTGGTAAGGTCACATTTATGGGTGCTGGTAAGGTCACATTTATGGGTGCTGGTAAGGTCGCATTTATGGGTGCTGGTAAGGTCACATTTATGGGTGCTGGTAAGGTCACAATTATGGGTGCTGGTAAGGTCACATTTATGGGTGCTGGTAAGGTCGCATTTATGGGTGCTGGTAAGGTCGCATTTTTGGGTGCTGGTAAGGTCGCATTTATGGGTGCTGGTAAGGTCACATTTATGGGTGCTGGTAAGGTCACATTTTTGGGTGCTGGTAAGGTCGCATTTATGGGTGCTGGTAAGGTCGCATTTATGGGTGCTGGTAAGGTCACATTTATGGGTGCTGGTAAGGTCGCATTTATGGGTGCTGGTAAGGTCACATTTTTGAGTGCTGGTAAGGTCGCATTTATGGGTGCTGGTAAGGTCGCATTTATGGGTGCTGGTAAGGTCGCATTTATGGGTGCTGGTAAGGTCACATTTATGGGTGCTGGTAAGGTCGCATTTATGGGTGCTGGTAAGGTCACATTTTTGAGTGCTGGTAAGGTCGCATTTATGGGTGCTGGTAAGGTCGCATTTATGGGTGCTGGTAAGGTCACATTTTTGGGTGCTGGTAAGGTCGCATTTATGGGTGCTGGTAAGGTCACATTTATGGGTGCTGGTAAGGTCACATTTTTGGGTGCTGGTAAGGTCGCATTTATGGGTGCTGGTAAGGTCACATTTATGGGTGCTGGTAAGGTCACATTTATGGGTGCTGGTAAGGTCACATTTATGGGTGCTGGTAAGGTCGCATTTATGGGTGCTGGTAAGGTCACATTTATGGGTGCTGGTAAGGTCGCATTTTTGGGTGCTGGTAAGGTCGCATTTATGGGTGCTGGTAAGGTCACATTTATGGGTGCTGGTAAGGTCGCATTTATGGGTGCTGGTAAGGTCACAATTATGGGTGCTGGTAAGGTCACATTTATGGGTGCTGGTAAGGTCACATTTTTGAGTGCTGGTAAGGTCGCATTTATGGGTGCTGGTAAGGTCGCATTTATGGGTGCTGGTAAGGTCGCATTTATGGGTGCTGGTAAGGTCACATTTATGGGTGCTGGTAAGGTCACATTTATGGGTGCTGGTAAGGTCGCATTTATGGGTGCTGGTAAGGTCACATTTATGGGTGCTGGTAAGGTCGCATTTATGGGTGCTGGTAAGGTCGCATTTATGGGTGCTGGTAAGGTCACATTTATGGGTGCTGGTAAGGTCACATTTATGGGTGCTGGTAAGGTCGCATTTATGGGTGCTGGTAAGGTCACATTTATGGGTGCTGGTAAGGTCACATTTATGGGTGCTGGTAAGGTCACAATTATGGGTGCTGGTAAGGTCACATTTATGGGTGCTGGTAAGGTCGCATTTATGGGTGCTGGTAAGGTCGCATTTTTGGGTGCTGGTAAGGTCGCATTTATGGGTGCTGGTAAGGTCACATTTATGGGTGCTGGTAAGGTCACATTTTTGGGTGCTGGTAAGGTCGCATTTATGAGTGCTGGTAAGGTCACATTTATGGGTGCTGGTAAGGTCACATTTATGGGTGCTGGTAAGGTCGCATTTATGGGTGCTGGTAAGGTCACATTTATGGGTGCTGGTAAGGTCGCATTTATGGGTGCTGGTAAGGTCACATTTATGGGTGCTGGTAAGGTCGCATTTATGGGTGCTGGTAAGGTCGCATTTATGGGTGCTGGTAAGGTCACATTTATGGGTGCTGGTAAGGTCGCATTTATGGGTGCTGGTAAGGTCACATTTTTGAGTGCTGGTAAGGTCGCATTTATGGGTGCTGGTAAGGTCGCATTTATGGGTGCTGGTAAGGTCACATTTTTGGGTGCTGGTAAGGTCGCATTTATGGGTGCTGGTAAGGTCACATTTATGGGTGCTGGTAAGGTCACATTTTTGGGTGCTGGTAAGGTCGCATTTATGGGTGCTGGTAAGGTCACATTTATGGGTGCTGGTAAGGTCACATTTATGGGTGCTGGTAAGGTCACATTTATGGGTGCTGGTAAGGTCGCATTTATGGGTGCTGGTAAGGTCACATTTATGGGTGCTGGTAAGGTCGCATTTTTGGGTGCTGGTAAGGTCGCATTTATGGGTGCTGGTAAGGTCACATTTATGGGTGCTGGTAAGGTTGCATTTATGGGTGGAGTCAGGGGTGGAGCCAAGGGGGTGGCGGCAAAATGAGTTTTCGCCTAGAGTGTCAATAATCCTTGCACCAGCCCTGAATACATATTTATTTTCTATGACTGTCACCTCTATCTAGTACCTTTAATGCAGTATTTTCCTCATTCCCGCTATTATTATGAATGAAGTACATCCGACCTGTAAATTCCAACCTAGTGACATTCAATTTTGCCGGCATTCATATAGGACAAATGGACATACAGTCTCACAGAATGAATTGTATAGTTTCTTTTTTTTTTCCAAATAATTTTTTTTTTCATTAGTTGTCGCAATAGAAGAAAGAGTACACAAGTAGAGGTGTAACAACAGAGAAAAAAGGAAAAGGACAATGCGCGAGGTAAACGCAATGGCGTTGAGAAGGGGGGGAACCTTCTTCAAAATGTATGCATTATACATTTCAACTTCAATGATAATAGTGCATTAAATCTATAATAAGCAGTACCTGAAGACTGGTGTTTTTTTAAACTTTGCATGGATAATATCCAAGAGGGGAGAAGTAGATGAGAGAAGAGGGATAAGAAAAGTAGGGGAGGAGAGAGAGGAGAAAGCAGAGGGTTACCGCACTGGCTCTTTCATCGGCTCAGGGCAGGTCCTTCCAGTTGCTCAGGTTATTTATTAGCACGCAACAGACACTTTTGAAATGTTTTTCAGTCCCTGGCCCTTTGTGCGCTCTGTCCCTATTTACTTCAGATGTCCTAGTAAAATGTGTGATGTGTCTAATAGGTGTATCATTTCTGGTTATTTATAAATATGAAATATATATCGGCTGTACTTCTTATAGCCCGAAAGAGCAATACCATTCTCCTGTGTATGGACCGAGGTGGAGATGGTGACAAATGTTGTATTCCGAGCACTATCAGAATGTCTCACGTTATACACACTGCTGGCCATGAGGGGGGTGCCTGAACCTAAGCTCTGGGATTACTAATAGTAATTGTGATGAATATCCCGACATGGGGGTGTTCCCTCCCCTTTATATCTAGTAGTAGTTCAGGGAGGTTTGAAGACATTTCACTACATATCCAAATTCCTCAGATTGTAAGGATGTGCTGCATAGCTCTGAGGAAGAGGGGACATTCCCCTCGAAAGCGTTAGCGGATTGCAGCATCTGTGCGGTCCTCCACGACCCCTGGAAGGCTCCGCTCTTTCCAAATCGCAGACTGTTTATCGGTGCGATTTTTGTTGTGCCTCCTCTACTAATTGCCTGTGAGTTATTTCCTTTAATATTTTTTATCAAATAAATGTTTTAAAAGTTAATGCACTAGGCTGGTGCGCTTTTTTCTTCTTTTTATCTCTGTAAGGATAATACCCCAGCATTGATAGCCAACACACCCCAGTATTTATAACAAACATACCCCAGTATTTATAACAAACATACCCCAGTATTTATAACAAACAATCCCAAATATTTATAGCCAATAAACCTTAGTATTTATAGATAGCATACCTCCAGTATGTATAGTCATCATTCCTCTAATGCCACCCCCACTGATTGGTAATTGTGAGTTCTGCGCCTCGACTCCAAGAACCTCCTCAGCCCCTCTGACACACCTGGTTGAATAAAAATCATTGTGAGCATGTATAGAGACTCAAGTATAAATACCTTTTACCTGGCTGTGGGTTGTTACCAGAAAATAGACACACACCCGTTTAGTGATAAATACACCTCATCTATTGATATGAGTTTAAGAATAAGTGGCAGTAGAACACAAATGAGCACACAGCGGGTACATTTAGCATAGCTCCCAACTGTCCCTTATTTGGAGCAATGTCTCTCTGTCCCTCTTTACTCGTTAATTGTCCCTCATTTTGGTCTGATCTATATACAGGTGGTTCCCGGGTTACAAACAAGACAGGGACTGTAGGTTTGTTCTTAAGTAGAATCTGTTTGTAATTTTGAACTGGTACAATTTGCAAGTGTAGCTCCAGCCCAAGAAACTATTTTTAAGCTTTTTGGATAACATAGGGAAGGGTTATCACCCCTGTGACATTTGTTTTTCTGTCTGTGCTCCTCTTCAGAAGATTTCACCTCACTTTCTGTCCCAATGACAATTGCATTTTGAAAATTTTGGGTTGTTGTGGAAACAAGGATTGGTGATAAAGCATCAGTGGAGAGGAGACACCTTTTTCCCATATTTCCCTTCCTAGGGGTAGATTTCATCTCACTTCCTGTTGTCTCCTTCCGTTTGTAAGTAGGAGTCGTTTGTAAGTCGGATGTTTGTAACTAGGGGACCGCCTGTAGTTGTACATAAAATGCACTTTTTATTTTTCAAAAAGTGTTTCCCAGCGCTAAGCCTTTCATCTAATTTCTAAATTGCTGCATTTGTAAATTTCAAATGCAAATATAAAGGAATAGTAGTGGTAAAAAAAAAGCACTTATAAGTTTAACTAATCATTTTTTTTGTATAATTCTCCTTTAAGGGGGTGTGGCAGGGGGCGTGTCCTATGCCTACATATTTTTGCCAATAGGTGTCCCTCATTATAATCTCAAAAAGTTGGGCGGGAAGCATTTAGACACAGACAGACTAGACTAGACAGAGTCATGAATATTCTAGGGTGACTAAGATCAAGTTCTATACCACTAACTGAAATCAATACATGAATTAGTAGCAATAAACAATGTAGATATACAGTACATTAAATGCAGAATGAATGAAACTGGCAGTACACTGTTTTAGAGTACACTCTAATGCCCGATACACACGGTCGGACATTGATCAGACATTCCAACAACAAAATCCATGGATTTTTTCTGACGGATGTTGGCTCAAACTTGTCTTGCATACACATGGTCAAGTTGTCAGAAAATCCGATCGCTCTGAATGCGGTGATGTAAAACACGTACGTCGGGACTATAAACGGGCAATAGCCAATAGCTTTTGTCTCTTAATTTATTCTGAGCATGCGTGGCACTTTGTCCGTTGGATTTGTGTACACACGATCGGAATTTAAAGGATCGGATTTTGTTGTTGGAAAATTTTATAGCCTGCTCTCAAACTTTGTGTGTCGGAAATTCCGATGGAAAAAGTCCGATGGAACCCACACACGATCGGAATTTCCGACAACACGCTCCGATCGCACATATTCCGACCGCGTGTACAGGGCATAAGGCTCCATGCACACTGGCTTAAAAAAAAAACGTTGCTTCTACAGGAGTTTTGTGTTCTGCCTGTAGAAGCAGCTCAATGTTATCCTATGTGTTCATGTAGATTATGATGTTTACAGGCATATTTTGAGATCAACGTTAAGAGGCAGGAAAAAAAAAAACCCTTCTCATTCATGTTTTTAAGTGGAGCTCACTGGCAGAAAAAACGTAAAACTCTCCTAAACTCATCTAAACTTACAAAAAATGCTCTATATAAACGTTTTTTATATCAAAAAGAACACACATTTTGTTAAGCACAGTGTGCATGGAGCCTAAGGGGTTGGCTGGGGTATGGCGCAGCATCTCCTAAGAGGTACCTCTTTAACTAACCAAAGGGGCAAGAGGGGTCTGGGTAGTAACTGTTATGCCGCGTACACACGGTGGGAATGTCTGACAGAAAAAGTCAGATGGGAGCTTTTCATCGTATATTTCGGTCATGTGTATACCCCATCTGACTTTTACAGTCGAAAATTCAGACGGACTTGGATAGAGAACATGTTCTAAATTGTCCAGACGGAACAAATCCCTATCGGAAAAAACGCTCATCTGTATGGGAGATAAACACGAGATTAGCAGAAGGAGCACTTTTTCTAGTGCAGTTGTACGTGTTGTACGTCACCTCATTCTGGACGTTCGGAATTTGGTGTGACCGTGTGTATGCAAGACAGCTTGAGCGGAATCCTGTCGGAAAAACCTTCAGAGTTTATTCCAACGGGAAAAACGGTCGTGTGTACAGGGCATTAGGGGCAAATTTTAGTTCTCTTCAGCCAGCTAAACATTGGGGCCCAATAACTGTTGGCATACAAGACAGTCAACAAGGCCTGCAGGCAGTACTATAGGTATAAGGTAGCTGGTTACAGAGTTCCTAGTGGCTCAATCTTTAGTGGGAGTAGCAAGTAGTGGTCTCAAGGTCCTTTCACCAGACCCAGGGCTACAAGATCAGTGGCCCCTCTGGTTATGTGTCTCCACGTCTCTGGGTTGCCTTTGGCAAATCCTGTAGGCTGTACAGCAAGGTCTGTGTCCTGGCGGTTGCTCTCCACACTCAGGTCATCACTCTGTACTATCTGGCTTTTCACATGCAGCCATGAATCTCCAATGGCACAGTCAGAGTCTCTCTCTGGCATGGCACCCTGCAGTCTTCTCACTCTCGCTATCTCCCACACTCCAGTATTTATAGCAATCATACCCCAATATTTCTAGCCAACACACCCCAGTATTTATAGCTAGCATACCTTTAGAACTCCTAGCCATCATACTCCAGTATTTATAGCCATCATACCCCAGACAATATTCTGCTGGTTTCTAAAATCTTAATTCAAAAAAATATGTTTTGTTATCCTTTGCTGTCTTTTGTGACCTATTTTTAAATATTCCAGTTCTCAATCCCATAAACTATGAATGGTTTTGTCATGAAAATGTTCTGACTGGTTTGTCTTTTGTATCCCTTTGACTACAGCAAAACAGGTGCTTTGGTGCCAGTACAAGATAATCCACAACCTTATCCTCTACAGTGGCTCCTGTGGTTCAGGTCTTGGCTTTGTTCTCAAGCATCACAAACCCCGTAAGTTGATTCCACTGGTTATGTAGTTATGTCTCTTATCTATCCTGGTATATTGGCAATTGGCATTGGAATGTATACAAGTCGTCTTGCAAAGAGAGGACTTCTGGAAGGAAAAGTTCTGAAACTTCTTTTGTAGCTCGAATCGGGCAGATTTGAGCATTTTTGCACATTTTTATTTTTCATAGAAATAAATGGAAACGTGTCATTCACACATATTGTCGTGTGTTTTGGTGCAATTTTATACTCAAATGAAAAAAATGTAAAAAAAAAAAAAATTGTAATAATGTATGATGAATAATAAATAATTAATCCCTAACCTTAAAAAATATTAAATGAATTAGTATTATCATTATTATTATTACTATTATTATTAATAATAATAGTAATAATAATAATGATAATAATAACATAATAAACACCCAAACCCGATTTAAAAAAAAAAATAAAAAAATAATAATCATTTATTTATTTTGTGTTAAGGTAATGGTGTTTAGTTTTTTTTAAACAGTTAGGGGTTAAGGTTAGGAGTTAATTATTAATTTATTATTACTTAGTATTCATCTATTAAATGCATTTATTATTTATTTATGATTATTTTTGTATTTATTGTTATAATTATTAGTAGTAGTAGTAGTAATAGTAGTAGTAATATTAACACCCTAACAAAATATATATATATATATATATACATACATATATAAAAAAAAAAACATGAATAACAATAATTAACAAATAAAATAAAAGCTAATAGAAAAGCTAAAAAAGCTGAAATACCTAGCAACAAATTATGCAACAGATAATAGTTTTATCTATTGGCTTATTTGGCTAATACAAAAATGCAAAAGCTCAGAACTGCATAAAAATTTGCATGCATAAAAACACGCAAAAAACGCTGATAAAAAAACTCTTAGATGCTACGCTCAAGTGTGAATGCAGCCTAACAGCCAATTGCTAAGCCCAAGCACCATCACATGACCATGACAAGAAGTGACATCCTAGCTCTCCACGGACATTTTTTTTTGCCAGCCAAAGAGAAGGAAGAAAGGACTAGGGGAGCGATGGTAAAGGGATGGTAAAGGGTGAGTTATAACTTAGGTGAGGGATGCCTTCACAGAGGAGCTGCCATTTTGAATTGCATGGTGGTAATAGGGTTCATTTACCAAAAGCATATGGGCTGAAATATATTTGAATGAATGTTTGTGCACGAGAGTTCAGCTTTAAAGTAGTGAAAAAACTGACATCTAGAACAGTCTACAACTAAACAAAAAGAAATCCTGTACAGAATATTTATTACAAATCTGTCCTATAATAATTACTATATTCTGTGATCCCCTCCGATCATTTCTCTTATTATTATCTCTTATAACTTGTTATTTTTCTGGTTTCTTTCAGTGAAGAAGATCCCGGTAAGAATCTCCGCAATACCACAACTGGTAACAAAGTATCATGAAAAATGGTCCCTGTAAGGTCTCAAAATCATTTTAACTTTCACTAATAATCATCTTATACATTTTTTAAGGTGTCCAGAATTTTTAAATTGGGGAAATAGAACATTGAAAAATAAAGTGTGGTTATTTCCTGTAGCAAAATTCTTAAAGTGATTGTAAAGTCTTGTTTTTTTTTTACTATAAAAATAACAAACATGGTATACTTACCTCCTCTGTGCAGTTGGATTTTGCACAGAGCATCCCTGATCCTCCTCTTCTCAGGTCCCTCTTTGGCTCTTCTGGCCCCTCCCTACTGTTGAGTGCCCCCACAGAAAGCAGCTTCCTATGAGGGCACCCCAGCCGAGACGCAGCTCCTTGTGTCCATTCAGACACAGAGCCGCAGCCCACCCCCGCCCACTCTCTATCCTGATTGGCTAGCTGACTTTGATTGACAGCAGCGGAGTCTATGATGCCACTGCCGTGTCTCAGCCAATCAGGAGGGAGAGTCCAGGATGGCTGAGATACTTGTGGACATCGCTGGATAGAGATGGTGCTCAGGTAAGTATTGGGGGGGGGGGGGCGGCTGCTACACACAGGAGGCTTTTTATCTTAATGCATAGAATGTACCTTCTGCCTTTACAATCACTTTAATGCCCTAATTACTTTTGAAATGTGTCAAAACAAAAAACATACAAAGTCTTAAGCCTGGTACCCACTAGTAGTTGTTTTTTTCCATTCAACCCAGCGGACTGAACAAAAAAAAAATCTGCAGAGCTCGGGAGGAGAGGCTGTACTAACAATCTGATGTTAGTACAGCAATCTTCCCCTCTGAGCTATTGTGTTTTGACAGGGAGGGGCGGTCCCCCGCCAGAACATACCATTCAGCACTCTCAGTCATTGGCAGAGAACGCTGATCAACAGACCTTTTTCGGTCGTGCCCCATCGACAGAAGGTGGCTTCTGTCAGACCAGCTGCCATACACACGGGTTGAATGTCGGCCAGCTTTTATTGAGCCGGCCGATGCCGCCCGATGCCGCCCGATGCCGCCCGATGCCGCCCGATGCTCGCCCCATGTGTATGGCCCTTAACAGTTGGTGTTCCTTAACCACTTGCCGACCAGCTCACGCAGATATACTGCGACAGTTCGGCTCCCCTGTGCGAACTGATGCATCTGTACGTCGGTCCATGCAAGGAGGATATTGCACACACCTGCCTCGCACTGCGGGAGCGTGACCACAGGTCCCATGGACTTGATGTCCGCGGGCAGGCTGCGGCCTAATGACATGACAGAGATTTACTGTTCCCAGTGATAGTGAGTAGCCCATCCCCCCTACAGTTAGAACACGCTGAGGGAACACAGTTAACCCCTTGACCGCCCCCTAGTATAAACCCCTTCCCCGCCAGTGACATTTATACATTGATCAGTGCATTTTTATAGCCCTGATCACTTTATTAATAGCACTGGTCCCCAAAAAATGTCATTTGGGGTCAGATTTGTCTGCCGCAATGTCACAGTCCTACTAAAATTCGCAGATCTTTTTTTCAAAATTGCCGTTTTTTTTTTTTTTGTTTATAGCACAAAAAATAAAAAACACAGAGGTGATCAAATACCACCAAAATAAAGCTCTATTTGTGGGGAAAAAAAGGACATCAAGGACATTGTTTGGGTACAAAGTCGCACAAGGTCGCAATTGTTAGTTAAAGCGATGCAGTGCCGTATCGCAAAAAATGGCCTGGTCATTAAGGGGGTAAATTCTTCCGGGGCTGAAGTGGTTAATAAGCATCCACAGATTTGCAGAAAAACTTGTCCTCTGCCAGCATGCTGCAGAGAAGGACCTTTGCTCTCTGCTTGGAAGCAGGGGTCTCTCTGAAGAGGTCTGAAATACCTCCAACTGAGTCAGAGCCAGAACTCTTCCATCAGTAAAACTCATTCTCCTCGCTGATTGGAAATCTTTAGCTCTGACTCAGCAGGGGGGATGTCAGAACTCTGAAGAGAGACCCCTGCTTCTACAAAGAGAGAATGTCCACATTATAATGCAGATTCATTCATGTTTATTGGTTATTAGACATGTGCATTCGTTTTCGTCCGATTGCATTTTTGTCCGAATTTCAGGTATTTTCGTTATCGTTTTAACAAACGATAACGAAAGTGCAGAATCCGAAAAACGAAAGATCCGACATGAACAAATGCTTTATTTCCGTTTTCGTTGCTACAACAGTTTGATATAGGTAGGAGATTCGACATGATGATGACAATAACAATCTGTGTCTATCAAACCTGTGGTCGAATGTGCCTAACCTTAACTCTATTAGTCCAAGATTATTCTACATAGAGAGAAAAGATTCGACATAGGGGAGAAAAGATTTGACGTAGGGGAGAAAAGATTCGACGTAGGGGAGAAAAGATTCTACATAGAGAGAAAAGATTCTACATAGAGAGGAAAGATTCTACATAGAGAGAAAAGATTCTACACAGAGAGGAAAGATTCGACATAGAGAGGAAAGATTTGACATAGAGAGGAAAGATTTGACATAGAGAGAAAAGATTCGACATAGAGAGGAAAGATTCGACATAGAGAGGAAAGATTCGACATAGAGAGGAAAGATTCTACATAGAGAGAAAAGATTCTACACAGAGAGGAAAGATTCGACATAGAGAGGAAAGATTCGACATAGAGAGGAAAGATTCTACATAGAGAGGAAAGATTCGACATAGAGAGAAAAGATTCGACATAGAGAGGAAAGATTCGACATAGAGAGGAAAGATTCTACATAGAGAGAAAAGATTCTACACAGAGAGGAAAGATTCGACATAGAGAGGAAAGATTCGACATAGAGAGGAAAGATTCTACATAGAGAGGAAAGATTCGACATAGAGAGAAAAGATTCGACATAGAGAGGAAAGATTCGACATAGAGAGGAAAGATTCTACATAGAGAGAAAAGATTCTACACAGAGAGGAAAGATTCGACATAGAGAGGAAAGATTCGACATAGAGAGGAAAGATTCTACATAGAGAGAAAAGATTCTACACAGAGAGGAAAGATTCGACATAGAGAGGAAAGATTCGACACAGAGAGGAAAGATTCGACATAGAGAGGAAAGATTCGACATAGAGAGGAAAGATTCTACATAGAGAGAAAAGATTCTACACAGAGAGGAAAGATTCGACATAGAGAGGAAAGATTCGACATAGAGAGAAAAGATTCTACATAGAGAGAAAAGATTCTACATAGAGAGAAAAGATTCTACATAGAGAGAAAAGATTCGACATAGAGAGAAAAGATTCTACATAGAGAGAAAAGATTCTACATAGAGAGAAAAGATTCGACGTAGGGGAGAAAAGATTTGACATAGAGAGAAAAGATTTGACGTAGGGGAGAAAAGATGAATAAAAATAATGATGATGATGAATGTCATTGGCTGATTGTAACCAAAGAGGAGGAGCAGTAAAATAGCTGGAACTAAGTACACACGTACTTTGGCTTATGGTGTCTGTTGAAAGTTCTAAGAAGATTTGACGGAGCAGGTAAACTATACGGCGTCGTACAGTTTAGCTGCTCCGTCAAATCTTCTTTGAACATTTGACAGACACCATAAGCCTTCAATGACAGATTCAACCTCAATTTGGATTTTCGGACTAATGCAATTTTTAACGAAAGACGAAATAAATAAAAACGAATTTCGCGAGTAACTAAATAAATTTATTTTTCAGACAAAAACGAAATTCCGAAACTAAATATTTCAGTGTGCACATGCCTATTGGTTATTATTGGCTTCATGCAGTTATATTAAACACTACCTGTGATGCCCATTCCTCACTATGTATATCACAATTGTTTTAATGACATTTTTTAAATGACCCCCTTCATGACCAGGCCATTTATTTGCTATTCAGCACTGCACTAATTTAACTGGTAATTGCTCGGTCATTCCACACTGTACCCAAATTAAATGTATACAATTCTTTTGTAGTGATGCACCGATATTTCGGCCACCAAAAATTATTGGTCGAAAATAAGGTATTCAGCACTGTGCTGAAAGAAAAAAAGGTGGCGATAATGGCCGCTAAAAATGTCCGCGAGATTTTGCCGCAATTTTACCTTGCTTATGATGTGTTTTTCATACTGTAGGTTATGTGATTCAAATAAAGCATCAAAAACGCAACACTGCTGCATTTGCTGAGTTTTCAATGCATTTCAATGGGGATGTGTGTTTTTAGTGTGGTTTTTTTTTTTAACTGGGCAAATATGCACCAATAATTGCAGCAAGCAGGATTTTTAACACCGCTTCAAAAGGTGCTGATAATGGCCGACACTAAATTCATGATTATAATTAAAAAAGTCGAGTATAATACAATCAGTTATTAAAATATATATTATATATTATATCAATTTCGGTTTTGGCCAAGTACATCCAGAATTTTCAGTTTCATTTTGGTGCATCTCTAATTTTATTCACACAAATAGAGCTTTCTTTTGGTGGTATTTGATCACTACTGGGTTTTTTATTTTTTATTATATTGTTATAAAGTACATATAATGGGAGAGGGAGATAGCATATCCAGAAGTATATAGACATCTAATTTGTTAAACATACGGTATATAAGCATGGTGCCATGTAACACTGGTCATAGAACGTTGCCAACGTTCATGCTTTCTACTTGGGTGTAATGTCTAGTGAAAGGTTGTTCCAGCATGTAACGACACCCCAAGTATGAAAGGGTTTAAAGCCGTTTAAGAAATTCCATTTCCGAACACAAAGGCAGCTACCGAACACTCCGATCAGCCGAACAAGAAACCCATATGAATAATTCTCTGCCCAAGTATGAGACGAGGCTCTGTGTTGAGGGTCAAACAGGAATGAACTGTTATTTTGAGATCTGACACAAATATATACAGCACAGCAGGAGGAACATACAACCTCTCAACAGAAACCTAATTAACATGAGCTAATTATCTAATCCTTTAGACAGCCTAGGTGACTCAGAGACATGACCTTTAGGACAGACTTCACGTCCCCTAGCTCACCGACTATACAATACACATTATCATACATCTCAACACAGAACTCCTTCATACAATTGCAGGGTTAATTAGCCCAGACAACAATGGCTGAAAGAGAAGTCACACTGGACTCATTTACATTATAGCAGACAACAGACAGGTGGCTGGAGTTGATGACATTAGCATTTAATAGTATGTGTCCCAACAGTATGAATCAGCCACTATTTTTAATATGGCATATCCAGGGTCCCCAGAGTCTGTGTGTCTTGGGGGACATGGACCTGAATCTAAAGTGACGCCACCTCAAGGATCCCCAGGCATACAGCTCACAAAGAGCACAGTTCCCCCAAATGCCAGGGCCCATAATCGGTAGGCAAGAGGCTGGCATTCAGTCCCCTCCAAAAGCCTCTGTCCCGGGTGAGTCTGTCACAGAGCACTATAATTCCCCTGTGTACAAAGCTAGCCTTATACCGATTTGGTATACTGAGATGGCAGGTGAAGACCAGTGGCGGCTGGTGTTTTTTTTTTGGGGGGTGGCAAACATCCCAATGCCACAGCGGGCAGCAGGCATCGGACATCAGGCATCTTCGGTGCTCCTGGCCCCTCCCTCCTCTGAGCAACTTGCAGCTTGTTATGGGGGCACTCAAGCCAAATCACAGCTCCATTTGTCCATTCAGACATAAAGATGTGGCCTGGCCACGCCCCCTCTCTCTCCTGATTGGCTGACTGACTTTGATTGACAGCAGCGGGAGCCAATGGCACCGCTGCTGTGTCTCCGCCAATCAGGAGAGAGAGTGAACGGCTGAGGCACTTGTGGACATCGCTGGATAGAGATGGGGCTCAGGCAAGTATTAGGGGTGCTGAGGGGGGCTGCTACACACAGAAGGCTTTATATCCAAATGCATAGAATAAATTAAGATAAAAAAACTTCTGACTTTACAATCCCTTTAAGTGTGTTCCCTGGGAGTGCTTGCAAACTGTGTGGGGGAGGTGCTTCGACTGGGGGAAACCAGACATCCGTGTTCCTGCTTATCAGCAACACAAGATCTTCATCTTCTTCTCTCACAGAACAGTGATCTGCCTTGTTTACATTCGAAAACTGCCGTTCTGCCTCTACTGAGAATGATCGACGGGTCCCGGTGGACACCAGACCCACTGATTGGCTCCTGCTGTGTCCAATCACAGCGAGAGCGGGTTGCTGGCTGTGCACGAGTGTGCCCCAGATCCGTGCATAAAATCACGTACAGATACGTGATTTTGCGCAGGAGGGCTGCCCTGCCGCAGTATATCTGTGTGGGGTGGTCCAGAACTGGTTGCATAGTTACATAGTTGGTAAGGTTGAATAATAAATGACAACAGTCCATCCAGTTCAACCTATGGTGTGTGTGTGTAGAAAATTAATTTCCCATATCCCCTTAAATTGGTTAAATAATAAAAAATAAAAACCCCAGTGTTGATCAAATACCTCCAAAAAAATGTATATTTGTCTGAAAAAAAAATGATAAAAATGTAATTTGAGTACATCGTTGCATGATCACGCAATCGCCAGTAAGGCTCCTTTCACACTTCTACGACTTGGGATCCGACTTGTGAGACCACAATTTGCAGGACATATGAAATTCAATGTATTTCCCTGAGAGCCATTCCTACCGACACTACAGAAGTCTCTGCGACTTCAGAAAAGGTTCCTGCACTACTTTGGTCCAAGAATAAGGCGCCTCTAAGTGCAGAAACACCATGACTTTATTACCAAAGGATTAAAAAACACTTACTAGAGATCAGAAGTTTTTTAATCCTTTGGCAATAAAGTCATGGTGTTTCTGCACTTAGAGGCGCCTTCTTTTTTATCTTTTTCCTCAGAGTAGTTGCTTTCCTCTTGAAGTGCTGCCTTGGTGCACTATATTGAGGTTCACCAGCCAGATTTACACCTGTTATTTTGGGGACACCTCTGGTCAGATGCTGCTATCCAGAAGCGCCCTTCATTCTTATATATCCTGCACTACCTCGGTCCGACTGTTGATGCGACTTTCATCCAGAGAATGTAAAGTCAGATCAAAGTCACATCAAAGTCGCACTGGAAATTGTATGACTTTGGAGACACCCTAATGTAAAAAGAGGCCTTAAAGTAGCGCAATGCGGAATAGCAAGTAATGGTCAGGTCATGAAGGGGGTAAAACCACCTGTAGGTCAAGTGGTTAAACAGATTCTCCATCTCAAACTAAAAGTTGTTCCCAATGATGAAAACCACTCTGCCTTTGCTAACAGTTTTATTTCCATTGGTTTTAGCTTCTTTTGGAGGAAAAATAGGCAAGATCAGATCGATCCTACTGAGTAAGTTGTCTTTGTCTTTGTTTTCTGGTTGCGATCATCTCTTCATAATTTTCTTTGTACCTCATTGTGACTTTCTTCTTTTAATTCATTTAGGTACCTACTCATACTTTTTGGTAAGAATATTTATGATAACTATGTATAGAACAATGGAATGTGATAAGATAAAAGAGAACCCTTCTATATAATAGGATATTCTCCACTTAAATCAACTGGAAGACATCAAAAATATAATTTTTTTATGTGAGCAGAACACATTCAGCAATAAGGTGAGATGGTCAAAGACCTGATAGATGTTGAGAAGTATCTGGTGAAAGCTGATTTGTTCTCACATTTACCTCCCCTGTGTCTACATTTTATGGGTTGTGTGTTTGGTCTGCTCTCCGATCATGGGTATCTACAGGCCCCACCACCTCTATTTTGGGCAGATAACTGAAGACAGGGGATCAGGTGAAGGCATGATATGGTCATCCTGGTGGCACAATTCATTTTTGGTCAGATATCAGGTGACTGGGAACATACAGTAAGGACAGTTGGCCTATGATATTACTCTATTGGTATCTTAAATGTCTCAGGATAAGATCTCCAAGCTTGAAGTTCCCGGGTCTGTACCCCTGTTGCAGCCCTTACAGGAAGGAAGAGGTGGGGTGCAGTTTCCATATTGGATTTCTGACTCATTTTTAATTATTGAGAATGCATGCAGAACTATTTCACACTGGAAATCCCAAAGCCAAATAAGAAGCCTCGAGGTGACCCATTCCACTGACAGTATCAGTGGCGGCTGGTGATCAATATTTTGGGGGGGCAAACAGATCTGGCCCCCTCACTCGCACTCCCCTCTCAATCCAGTCGCACTACCGCCACCCTGCATGAGATCCATGGCCTTACCTTATACTGCGGTAGAGGTGCGGGGAGGAGGATGAGGTGGTGGTGCACTGCTGAATCCGGGCCCCTGAAAGAGGCTGTTGCTGCCGTCGGGACCATTGCTTATCCTCCCTGGCTGAAAAGGAGGCGGGGTCTGAGACCCGATTGCCGGGAGTCCCAAGACTCCTGGCCAATCGGGTCTCAGGACCCGCTTCCTGATTGGCCGGGAGGAAGAGCAGGAAGACATAGATATAGAAGACATAGATAATATTATTTTGATGTCACACAAGTGGGTGGACTCGGGGCGCAGTGCTCTATGCCCTGAGCCCACCCTTTTTGAAGCCAATTAGAGCCTCTGACTCTAATCACGTGCTTAAAAAAAAACACATTGCAATCTTTGCATCCAGCACCCTGTGTGGAGATTAGGGGCCAGGTGCATGGATTAGGGGGGCGATGCCCCTGCGCCCCTAATGGATGGGCCACCGCTGTACAGTATATTTAAAATATTGGCTAAGGCAGTAGTGCTCAACTTATGGCTCGCAACCAAGCGCATTCCAGTGATCAGCAACTCCTTGATTGTGATCTTAGTTTGCCAACCCGCCATCCTAGAGTGTCAGAGTGCAGGGAGCCAGCGCCGATAGTGGAGGGAGCAGGAGCCACATAAGACGATGCTGAATGCAGGAGTTTTGGAAAGTGCACCACACCCACAAGATGTAATAGAAGTCTATGGCAAAGCGTAGCTGACCTGAAGGTGCATGGTGCTGCACCAGAGATGTCGGTAAACTGCAGTGCATCAGTGTGGAAGCAGCCTTATAGGGGGCTCAGGGGCTCAGGACAGTACGTGCTCCATAGGTGTGTGCAGTCTATTGCATTAGGGTGTGCACCCCAAAGCTCAAACACACATGACGTTTTCTGCAGTCTCAGCAGCACTGGTCAGTGAATGACAGGTCCCCAGCCTCTGTGAAGCCACATAGTTACATAGTTAATCTGGTTGAAAAAAGACACAAGTCCATCTAGTTCAACCAAATGATTGGCAAGTCCTCTGTGCTGAGTGACTTCCTGTTCATCACAAACTGAAGCATAATAAACACAGTTTACTATGCTTCAGTTATGAATGAACACAGTGAGTGAGCGTGTCCACTTTGTTCATTTGGAAAAGGCAAGGGCCACTCAATGACATATTGACTAACTCCTTCCCCCGATCTCCATCCTGAAACATCCCAGGATGTTTCAGGAGGGCGAGGAGGTAAACCAACAGCACTGTGGGGAGAATGGGGGAGGGCAACATGAGGGGAAGCCCCAGCAGTAGGGGGAATTGAGACTACACAGAGTGATTTGGGTATGCCCAGAAACACCTAGCACACCCCATGTGCACACCTATGACAGGCTCATTTACATTTGCAGTTTGGGGAGGCGGTTCATAGTTCATTGTGGCACGTGACCGGTTACCAAATCTCTTAAGTGGCCCTCACTCTTCAAAAGGTTGAGCACACCGGGGCTAAGGGCATTGGAAGGCTCTGTAGTCATGTACTGTATTTAGCTTATTGTACAATAATTTATCCTTTTGCTGTTATTTAATGATTATTACTTTGATATTTTCATTATACAGTGGTATTTTCAGAGATATTCCACAGTTGGAATCTTTTCAAGGTCATCAGAGAGTGACTATGAATGGCTTATCAAGCAGCTAAAATTGGAGCCCTTCCATAGCACAGTGTCCACCGTCCTTCCTCACTACATCTCCAACAATGGGAAGCGGAAGTTCATGGACGCCGTCTCTGGGTGTACGTTTGGTATTTTGTATCACACCAAGAACAGAGGACGGATCAACATTGTGGACGTCACCGACTCCTTGTATGATGAGGAGCTGAAATATCTGTCTGAACGTCTAGGTAAGAGGTCACCATATATATATACACAGTATCTCACAAAAGTGAGTACACCCCTCACATTTTTTGTAAATATTGTATTCTATCTTTTCATGTGACAACACTGAAGAAATGACACTTTGCCACAAGGTAAAGTAGTGAGTGTACAGCTTGTATAACAGTGTAAATTTGCTGTCCCCTCAAAATAACTCAACACACAGCCATTAATGTCTAAACCGCTGGCAACAAAAGTCAGTACACCCCTAAGTGAAAATGTCCAAATTGGGCCCAATTAGCCATTTTCCCTCCCCTGTGTCATGTGACTCATTAGTGTTACAAGGTCTCAGGTGTGAATGGGGAGCAGGTGTGTTAAATTTGATAAAGTTAAAGTTTGATAAAGTTATCGCTCTCACTCTCTCATACTGGTCACTGGAAGTTCAACATGGCACCTCATAACAAAGAACTCTCTGAGGATCTGAAAAAAAGAATTGATGCTCTACGTAAAGATGGCCTAGGCTACAAGAAGATTGCCAAGAACCTGAAGCTGAGCTGCAGCACGTAGGCCAAGACCATACACCGGTTAAACAGGACAGATTCCACTCAGAACAGGCCTTGCCATGGTCCACCAAAGGGGTTGGGTGCACGTGCTCAGTGTCATATCCAGAGGTTGTCTTTGGGAAATAGATGTATGAGTGCTGCCAGCATTGCTGCAAAGGTTGAAGGGGTGAGGGGTCAACCTGTCAGTGCTCAGACCATACGCTGCACACTGCATCAAATTGGACTGCATGGCTGTTGTCCCAGAAGGAAGTCTCTTCTAAAGATGATGCACGAGAAAGCCTGCAAACAGTTTTCTGAAGACAAGCAGACTAAGGACATGGATTACTGGAACCATGTCCTGTGGTCTGATGAGACCAAGATAAACTTACTTGGTTCAGATGGTGTCAAGCGTGTGTGGCGGCAACCAGGTGAGGAGTACAAAGACAAGTGTGTCTTGCATACAGTCAAGCATGGTGGTGGGAGTGTCATGGTCTGGGGCTTAATGAGTGCTGATGGCACTGGGGAGCTACAGTTCATTGAGGGAACCATGAATGCCAACATGTACTGTGACATACTGAAGCAGAGCATGATCCCCTCCTTTTGGAGACTTGGCTGCAGGCCAGTATTTCAACATGATAACGACCCCAAACACACCTCCAAGACGACCACTGCCTTGCTAAAGAAGCTGAGGGTAAAGGTGATGGACTGGCCAAGCATGTCTCCAGACCTAAACCCTATTGATCATCTGTGGGGCATCCTCAAACGGAAGGTGGAGGAGCGCAAGATCTCTAACATCCACCAGCTCCGTGATGTCGTCATGGAGGAGTGGAAGAGGACTCCAGTGGCAACCTGTGAAGCTCTGGTGACCTCCATGCCCAAGAGGGTTAAGGCAGTGCTGGAAAATAATGGCGGCCACACAAAATATTGACACTTTTGGCCCAGTTTGGACATTTTCACTTAGGGGTGTACTCACTTTTGTTGCCAGAGGTTTAGACATTAATGGTTGTGTATTGAGTTATTTTGAGGGGACAGCAAATTTACACTGTTATACAAGCTGTACACTCACTACTTTACATTGTAGCCAAGTGTCATTTCTTCAGTGTTGTCACATGAAAAGATAGAAGAAAAGATTTACACAAATGTGAGGGGTGTACTCACTTTTGTGAGATACTGTAGCTGATTCCTAACACAGATAGTTATATGAGCTTATGATCCATTATGTGTGTGTAGCACTGTCCCCGTAGGAGTTGCTGATGTAAGGGTAACCCACTGCTGCACACAGCATTTCCTTCTTTCATCCAGACACAGAAATCAGTCTTTGGCTTGTTTTTTTGTAGTTTTATTAGGGGATGATAACTTGGATGGTAAGGGACAATGGTATGCCCAGTGTGACAACAATTCAGGGACACTTCCTCCTTATTTACAGACTCCCCTTTTTCCTTCCACCTGCACACACTTTGTTCCTCTTTGTACAGCTTCTGCTGGTTTACTCCTGAGGGAACTAACAGTCTATCGTCGATTCAGCAACAGCCCCTTACAGACAGGAACCCTCAGTCCCTTGGCAAAGTAACACATAAGGAGTGAACAGCATTCAACATCACCTTCTGCTTCCCTGTGACCACTGATCCCCCTTCCACTGCATGCAGAAATGCAAGCCCACCTGGCTGCCACCAGCTGCACCTGGCTGCTTTGCTCTTCCCAGTCTTCCTGACTGATACACACATGGAGACTCCCCGGGGCAAGGTTGGATGAAGACTACTACACTACTGTCTTTAAGAGAGCACTGCTACAGCTGACAGTCTCTCCCCTTGTCTGTCCCTGCTCCATGCTGATCTACTCTCTGCACAGGTGTGCGCAGCTTATTGCATTAGGGTGTGCACCCCAAAGCTCAAACACATATGCATGTGTGTGTATATATACGGAAGGTGTCAGGAGAGCAGTGAATGGTGTCATAAGGGCAGATACTGGTGGTGTCAGTAGGGTAGTTACAATACTATTTTAACCACTAGGCGTCCGCGCTATAGCCGAAAGACGGCTACAGCGCGGACTCAAATTGCCGGGAGGGCGTCCCTGGACGTCCTCCTGTTTACTTCCGCATTGCGCGCTCCCGCGAGCGCGCATGGCGGAAGTTTTGTGCTGGCCGTGTCCCTCGGACACAGCCAGTCACAGATCACCGTAAACGGCCAATGACAGCGGCCGTTTACGGTGCGATCGGTGGTGCCAATGAGAGAGGATCTCATATGTAAACATATGAGATCATCTCTCATCGCCGGCTCTCCCTCCTCACACAGAGACAGCGTGTGAGGAGGGAGAGCGGAACCGCTGCGGCGGTGAGTGTAAAAAAAAAAAAAAAAAGGTGTCCCGCTGTTAACAGTCCCTGCCATCTGCCCCTGCCATCTGCCCTG
The DNA here is from genome assembly GCA_037952925.1 of Lithobates clamitans. NCBI lineage: Eukaryota > Metazoa > Chordata > Amphibia > Anura > Ranidae > Lithobates > Lithobates clamitans. The sequence continues at coordinate 1,315,356 of JBBGZY010001568.1, read as the reverse complement.
TCATCTGCCCTGTCATCTGCCCCTGCCATCTGCCCTGTCATCTGCCCTGTCATCTGCCCTGTCATCTGCCCCTGCCATCTGCCCCTGCCATCTGCCCCTGCCATCTGCCCCTGCCATCTGCCCCTGTCATCTGCCCCTGTCATCTGCCCTGTCATCTGCCCCTGCCATCTGCCCCTGCCATCTGCCCCTGCCATCTGCCCTGTCATCTGCCCCTGCCATCTGCCCCTGTCATCTGCCCCTGTCATCTGCCCCTGCCATCTGCCCCTGCCATCTGCCCCTGCCATCTGCCCTGTCATCTGCCCCTGCCATCTGCCCCTGTCATCTGCCCCTGTCATCTGCCCTGTCATCTGCCCCTGCCATCTGCCCTGTCATCTGCCCTGTCATCTGCCCCTGCCATCTGCCCTGTCATCTGCCCTGTCATCTGCCCCTGCCATCTGCCCCTGCCATCTGCCCCTGCCATCTGTCCCCACTGCCACGTATAAGTGCCATCTGTCATCAGTGCCACATAGTGCCATCTGTCATCAGTGCCACATAGTGCCATCTGTCATCAGTGCCACATAGTGCCATCTGTCATCAGTGCCATCTTTCATCAGTGCCACCTGTCAGTGTCACGTGCCATCTGTCATCAGTGTCACGTGTCATCAGTGCCACGTATTAGTGCCACCTGTCATCAGTGTCATCAGTGCCACGTATCAGTGCCACCTGTCATCAGTGTCATCAGTGCCACGTATTAGTGCCATCTGTCATCAGTGCCACGTATTAGTGCCATCTGTCATCAGTGCCACGTATTAGTGCCATCTGTCATCAGTGCCACGTATTAGTGCCATCTGTCATCAGTGCCATGTATTAGTGCCATCTTTCATCAGTGCCACATGTCATCAGTGCCACATATCAGTGCCATTTGTCATCAGCGCCACATGCCGTCAGTGCCACATATTAATGCCATGTGTCATCAGTGCCACATATTAGTGCCATCTGTCAGTGCCACGTATTAGTGCCATCTGTCAGTGCCACGTATTAGTGCCATCTGTCATCAGTGCCATGTATTAGTGCCATCTGTCATCAGTGCCACGTCAGTGCCACGTATCAGTGCCATCTGTCATCAGTGCCACGTATCAGTGCCATTTATCATCAGTGCCACCTCAGTGTCACGTGTCATTGTCCTGGTGCTCCAGGGCCTTCAAAAGTGTAATAGGTAGTCAACAAATTAGATGTGTAATTTATGCTCCTAGAACACCTGATGGTGCTCCTTGCATGTTGGACCTCTGTATGTGGCCAGGCTGTGAAAAAGTCCCACACATGTGGTATCGTAATACTCAGGAGGAGTAGCAGAATGTATTTTGGGGTGTCATTTGTGGTATATACATGCCATGTGAGAGAAATAACCTATTACAATGACAATTTTGTGGGGGGAAAAAAAAAAAAAAAAAAATCTTCATTTTGCAAAGAATTGTGGGAAAAAATGACAACATCAAAAACCTCACCATGCATCTTACTAAATACCTTGGAATGTCTACTTTCAAAAAAGGGGTCATTTGGGGGGTATTTGTACTTTCCTGACTTGTTCGGGTCACAAGAAATGAGATAGGCCGTCAGTGCATCACGTGTGATCAATTTTTATGATTTGCACCATAACTTGTAGACTCTCTAACTTTCAGAAAGACCAAATAATATCCACTAATTTGGGTTATTTTTACCAAAGATATGTAGCAGTATAAATTGTGGCCAAAATTTATGAAGAAAAATCACTAATTTGAAAAATTTTATCACAGAAACAAAGAAAAATGCGTTTTTTTTCAAAATATGCGGTCTTTTTTCATTTATAGCGCAAAAAATAAAAAACCCAGAGGTGATCAAATACCACCAAAAGAAAGCTCTATTTGTATGAAAAAAAGGACAAAAAATTCATTTGGGTACAGTATTGCATGACTGAGTAATTGTCATTCAAAGTGTGAGAGCGCTGAAAGCTGAAAATTGGTCTGGTCACGAAGGGGGTTTAAGTGCCCAGTTGTCAGGTGGTTAATTATATTTTTGCAATTTTTTAGGAGAAAAAAACCCCGATTTTTTAATTTATTTATTTGGTAAAATATCAGGGGTCTAAACATTGGAAATATGCACCACACGGGGTGATTAGGGTGTGCCCAGGCACACCTGGCACACCCTATGCGCACACCTATGACTCTGCCTCTGCTTAATCACTCTGCTGCCTCTCTAGGATGAATCCCTCCAACTACCCCTTGTGGTGGGTGTCAGAAACCATGAATCAGACTGAGACAGAAGTACAGTTAAATCACACTTGTTTAATAATAATAAAAAACAGAGAAAACGTAGTCAACACATAGCCAGAGTTCAGGAACCGGAACGGATAGTCAGACAAGCCAAAATGTCAGCGTAGTAGAACAGCAAGCTGGATCTGGAGCCAGAAGGAATGTCAGCCAAGCAAGACTTCAACAGGAGTACATGAGAGCATCTCTAGAGGTGTGACCAAGGCGAAGGCAGAGATCATCTGGACTGGACGGTTTAAGTAGGCAGGACTGACGAGCAGGATATCATCAACACGTGAGTCACTGTGGAGAGATAGGAGCTGGCAATTAGCCGACAGCTGAGCGGCCAGCTCAGAGTAGGAAGGGCTGAGCCCAGACCTTACAGTGGGATCCTTCCAGGCCAGCCTCCCAAGCTCCAGTCTGAGGTAAACCTTAACAGCCTCTCCTCAGCACTGCTTCTCCATCTTCCACCCAACTCCCCTGCTGGCATGGCTCATGTCTATTTAAGGGCTCTGTAACTCCCTTGCCAGGCCCACTCCTGGGGATTGGCTAAGGCCCCTAAATATTTAAGGCAACCCCTCCTAACCCCCGCCCACTATCTTCCAGAACATTCTCCAACATGCTAGAAACAGAGAGCTGCCAGGATGAGTCATCCAGCCCTGTAATAACCCTGACCCAGATTGTTGAATGACTCAGGTTTATTTATTTTTTCATTATTAGAATATACTTTAAATACTCTCATTTCTAGTTGCACACATTAGAGGGTGCTACATGTGTTTCGGGTAGCACGGTTCATCACTCTCCATCCCCCCCACCCAGGTCAGCTGCTTTAGTCACATAATTCTGCTTGCTTGGGAAACATCTAGTGAGCTTTGTCTGGCCTTGCCTTGTTCTGCACTGTATGTCTGTGTGGAGGTGGAAATTGTATAGAGCAGGGATATGCAATTAGCGGACCTCCAGCTGTTGCAGAACTGCAAGTCCCATGAGGCATAGCAAGACTCTGGCAGCCACAAGCATGACACCGAGAGGCAGAGGCATGATGGGACTTGTAGTTTTGCAACAGCTGGAGGTCCGCTAATTGCATATCTCTGGTATAGAGCAGTGGCGGCTGGTGCTCAATATTTTGGGCTCGATCGATCGACTAGGAAGGCGGTGATCCACTCGCACTACCCCCCCAGCGCTCGATTGACCGATCAGGAAGGTGATGATACATGGCCTTATCTGCGGTAGAGGTGCGGGAAGGAGAACGATGACGTGGTGGTGGTGTTGGTGCTGAATCTGGGGTAGGGCTCCTGGAAGAGGCTGTTGATGCCCCTCTACCTGCTGCTCCTCGCTGCACATGGCCCGCAGCTTGCGGAAGGAAGAGCCGGGGACTAAGACTCAGGATCCACTTCCTGATTGGCCAGGAGGGGAAGCAGGAAAACATTAGTGAATATTAATTTGCTAATGTCACACAAGTGGGTGGGCTCAGGGCCTCAGGCTCTAATCATGTGGTTCTAAAAACAAAAACAAAAAAACACATTGAAATCCAATGCAGCCCACACCCTGCATGGAGATTAGGGGCCGGGCGCATGGATTAAGGGGGGCGGGGCACCACTGGTAAAGAGGCAGAGATTTGCTTCTTCATGTCAGAGATGCCCCCTGATGACTAGTAATGATCTGATGTCTGGTGATCTGATGTCTGGTGATCTGATGACTAGTAATGATCTGATGTCTGGTGATCTGATGTCTGGTGATCTGATGTCTGGTGATCTGATGTCTGGTGATCTGATGTCTGGTGATCTGATGTCTGGTGATCTGATGACTAGTAATGATCTGATGTCTGGTGATCTGATGTCTGGTGATCTGATGTCTGGTGATCTGATGTCTGGTGATCTGATGTCTGGTGATCTGATGTCTGGTGATCTGATGTCTGGTGATCTGATGTCTGGTGATCTGATGTCTGGTGTGGTAATGATGCAGAAGGAAGGGTGAAGGAAGCTCAGCTCCACAGAAGAGATGAGGAAGATGCAGGGAGATCCTTACACTGCAGGTACAGCTTCCTCTCCAGCAAGGAGAATAGTGATCAGTATACTAGTGTCATCACCAAATCTCACCCCAAATCTGGTGAGGATGGCAGTCAGGGCAGCGGTGCCTTAGATGATCTCACACTGCAGATAAAGAAAGGGAATGTCTAAACACTGGAAGTGTGCTGATTTTTTTCCTGGAGGAATTCCAGGAAACGTGTCGATTTTTCAGGGTACTGCTTAGACACCATAACCATTCTGAGATGTTCTCTATAAAACAGCAAATCTTTACAATTTTATGTCCTGATCCACATTTAAGTGAACCATTCAAGCAAAGAAACAGACCTACCTTTTGGCCGACCTGTCCCTGTCCCTTCCCATATCTCCCCATTTTTCTGTTCACCGATCATGGGAAAGAAACCTACCTGATAGGTCCAGGTATGACGAGTCATGTGACCCTCTCCCCTTTACTCCATTATGTAATGCTGGGTGTCCAAGCAGTCATCTGCCAGTCCTGAGAACCATTATGTGAGGACTGCTGAGTCTATCTTTAAATAGCTGTTTTCTTGTTGGAGCTTTATATTTAATGCCCTCCTGGTGACACCATAGGAGTTACTACCACTATTACTATCACTACAATTACCATCATCACTACTACTGATATTTTTACCAACACTAATTATTATTATTTTAATAGAGGGTTTATATAGAGTCATCAGTTTGATTAGCGCTTTACATTATAAAGGGAGACACTGCAGCCCCTATACAATTTAAAACAAGAGAGTTAGAAGGACCTTATTTCCTACAGCTACTACTACTTCAACTACCTCTATTCTTACTTCTGCTACAACCCCAACTACTGCTATTCCCTTTATAGCTACTACTACCCCATCTACAACTATTCCTACTGCTGCTAGTAACCCAACTACTACTACTCCTACTACCCCAACTATTACTATTCCTACTGCCGCTACTACTACCCCATCTACTGCTATTCCTACTACAGCTACTACTACCCCATCTACTACTATTAATACTACTGCTAGTAACCCAACTACTACTACTCCTACTACAGCTACTACACCATCTACTACTATTCCTACTACAGCTACTTGTACCCCATCTACTACTATTTCTACTACAGCTACTTCTACCCCATCTACTACTATTCCTACTGCTGCTAGTAACCCAACTCCTACTACTCCTACTACAGCTACTACCCCAACTACTACTATTCCTACTGCCGCTACTACCCCAACAACTACTATTCCTACTACAGCTAGTACCCCAACTACCGCTATTCCTACTGCCGCTACTACCCAAACTACTACTATTCCTACTACAGCTACAACCCCAACTACTACTATTTCTATTGTCACTACTACTCCAACTACTACTATTTCTACTGCCGGTACTACCCCAACTACTACTATTGCTACTACCACAATTACTATTCCTACTACAGATAATACTGTAACATTTGCAGCATTGATCCTACGTAAATATTTTGGCATGGACCATATGTTTGTATTTGATGTATAATGATGTCTTTTATACACAGGGAAGGAGAATGTGATTGTGGTGGTTGATGATCTGGAGGACGCCAGTGAAGAGGAGAAGACCCGGATTCTGAAGAGTCAGCCCAGTATTGGAGCTTTGGCCAGAGATATCTTTCTATTCAGTGCAAATGACAAACCAGTGATGACAATCAGTGAGATAACACAGGATGTGTTGGCTCGGTCTCAGGAATCTGATCCAAAGCAATGATGTGCAGTCAGTGCAGGAAGTCCATCTCTGGTCAGCCAGTCCTGTGATTGAAGAACCTCTTCTGTGTTACATCTCAGGGCTACTGATCTCCTGCAGCCTCTCTGCAGTCACTTCATATCGGTATGCATCCCCCCCCCCCCACATCTCCAGTGATCCTTTTTTTTTCTGATGTATTTGTTTGTTTTTTAACATTGTTTTAAAATATTTTTCTTTAGTTGACTTTATTGCTATCACAAGAGGCCAACAATTCACCAATGATACCATAAGCAGATGACAGGTTCTAAAAAAAAAAAAAAAAAAAATCACCCCCTAATTGCCCAAAGAGAGGAAGCAAAGGGATTTTAAATGTGCCCCTGAAAAATCACACATAGGAAGTAAAATACAACTTTTTAAAAATGTTTTTTAATTTTAAAATGAGTAGATAAAATTACACATAAGAACAATGATCTTCAATATCGAGTAAGTGATGTTGTGTCTGGCAATTGGGATCAACGCGTTTCATAAATAACTCACCTCCTCAGGATCCACACCCAGTAAGTTATAAAATAGCTCATTCGATCTACATAAATAACATAACATATAAATATCATATACATTTAAACAAATACAAAATAAATACAAAATCCGAAACAAGATCCAAGTGTCTCCCTACCTCTTGATACATTTACAGGCAGTAACTGTGCATAGTGTAGATTTATTGATCGTTGTTCTTTTGACTGTTGACAATAGAGGTGATCAGAGACCGGAACATCCCCAATCATCTCTATGGTCTAGGAAACCAGAAGCTACAAGCATTTTGTGACTTTCGGTTGAGGAAAATTAAATATCAGTATTTTTAATTTTTCGCTATAAAATAACTTAGAACCCCCAAACATTATATATACACACACACACACATATATATATATATATATATATATATATATATATATATATATGCACACATACATATATACATACATACACTATATTGTCAAAAGTATTGGTACACCTGCCTTTACACACACATGAACTTTAATGGCATCCCAGTCTTAGTCCGTAGGGTTCAATATTGAGTTGGCCCACCCTTTACAGCTATAACAGCTTCAACTCTTCTGGGAAGGCCGTCCACAAGGTTTAGGAGGGTGTCTATGGGAATGTTTGACCATTCTTCCAGAAGTGCATTTGTGAGGTCAGGCACTGAAGTTGGACGAGATGGCCTGGCTCACAGCCTCCACTCTAGTTCATCCCAAAGGTGTTCTATCAGGTTGAGGTCAGGGCTCTGTGCAGGCCAGTCAAGTTCCTCCACCCCAAACTCCCTCATCCATGTCTTTATGGACCTAGCCACATGGTGCGGGAGAGTAGAAAGAATTAATTATGTGCACACATGAGGTCCGCGCTAGGTGAATGACGGGTTACTTCCGGGTATCACGGCTCTGGCACTGTGATTGGCCGGAACCGCGATGATGTCACTCCCGCGCATGCGCGTGGGAGCCGCTGGTAATGGCATGGAGACTGCAGCAACGGCACATAGGTGTCATTGCTTCAGTTTTCCCCAGTGCGCATGTGCCGATGACATCGGCACATGCAGGCGACAGGGGATATCTCCTAAACCGTGCAGGTTTAGGAGATATCCTGGGTAGCTACAGGTAGGCCTTAATATAGGCTTACCTGTAGCATAAGGTTGTAAAATAGGGTTTAGTTGTGGTTTCCCCATAAAGTTGACACATGAACGCGGGGTCTACCTGGCCCTGGCCATTGATGCATGGGTGAGTAGGCCCCGCCCACAGGCGCTCATCCTAATGGCTGGTCCGCCCTAGAGGAGAGGAGAGGACAGAGATGTAAAAAATATTAGATGTGATGGGGGAAGACTTTACTTCATGTTCAAATGGTCTTCAGATGTGGAAGGAACATAAATGGATATTTTTTAAATCAGATTAGTTTAAAATGATGGAATAGTTTGGACTTTATAGAGTATTTTTCGATCAAAGAAAAACAAATTCTTTACGTAAGTACAAGAGGTCCAATAAGTGGGACTTTAAAAGTTGCCAACTATAATGAGTACATCATATATTAGAATGAATAAAAATAATGTTCATTACAAAGTTTTAAAACACATAAAATGTAGGTTTTGTGTAATAAAATGAAATGACACAGGGAGAAAGTATTGAACACATGAAGAAAGGGAGGTGCAAAAAGGCATGGAAAGCCAAGACACCAGCTGAAATCTATCAGTAATTAGAACACAATCCTGCCCCTTGTCAGTGCAAATTAATATCAGCTGGTTCAGTCTCAACTGATAGCCTATAAAAAGGTGTCTCATTACCAAGGTGTCACACAAGAAACATCTCATGATGGGTAAAAGCAAAGAGCCCTCTCAAGACCTTTGCAACCTTATTGTTACAAAACATACTTATGGCATTGGTTATAGAAGGATTTTTATTTTATTTTAATTTTTTTGTCAAATTTGTTTATTGGAATTTAACAAATTACCAAGACAAGTTCAAAAGCAGAACAACAGAGAACATGTCTGGGTATAACATAGCAATATGGCTCCATAATATAACTGAAAATGGCATATGTCACAAAACTTTATATAGAATTATTATTTCAAAAGATAATTCTCTGTATTATTCAAGAGAACAGAAGGATTTCTAAACTTCTGTAATTTCTGGAACTAAATGTTCCAGTGAGCACTGTTGGGGCTATAAGTGGAAAGAACATAGTTTCACCATAAACCGGCTGGAAATGAAATGGTGATAGTCTTAAAACTGACACGTTTCGCAGAGACCAGTCTGCTTCCTCAGGACAAAATGGGAGGAAAATCTACAACTTTGTGACAAAAATCATATATAACATTAGTGTGTATATCTTTTAAATGAATCAGTGTATATACTTATATAATATTAATATTTGTTTGCTCTTAATTGGTAGACTCACTTATAGTTATCAACCACTGTGTAAGATAAGAAACCCTATTGTATATCCATTCATGCTGGCCTAAGGAGGTCACTTTGATTAGTGGGGTGGCACAGGAAGTCAAAAATGAAAGAGGCCCAAGGGAGAACTTGCAGAGATGAAAGAGACTACCCGTGGCGTGAGCAATTGTCACCAGGTGAGCTGTGTACCAACCACATGAACGTGTATTAATCTTTCTTCTGAATCAGACATATTGTACTTGGAGATTATTCTGTCCTTATCAATACTGTAACCTGTTTATTGTTGCGATAAAGTGGAATCAGTTGATTGTAAGTTCCTGTTCTTTTCTTTGCTATAGTCCTGTTATTACCATTTATTACTTTTTAAGACTTGATATTGTTAAGGTGATACTGAGTATAATGTTATATGTAAGCTAAAAAGATTTTCCCGCCTTTGGGACACGAATGGTTATGGACCCCCGGGGATCTTCCAATGGTTTTAAATTTCTGGTCAGGGGATCTCTCTTTTCACCTTTCAGTGGTAACTATACCTTGTATATATGGAATTAAATACAGGTTGAAATATCTCCTTCTTTTGAGATACTGAATATATCTCTTTATAGCAAACCAAGCCCTGAAGCGACCTATGGGTCGAAACGCGTCAGGGCATCGCTAATGATATGTGATGCTGTAACTTTGTGTTTGCTTTCTGTAAATGCAAAATGTTTTTGTTATCTAACCAGATTATACCGCCTGATATGGCAACATGCTATTGACACCAGGTTTCCAATAAAATATTTTTACAAAATTCCTCTCTGAATTGCTTGAATTGCTGTTTTAAAGCCCCCCTGGGGGAACCTTTCCATGTTACACAAATTGTTTTGGGGTGTGCAGCTCTTGTACCTCTCTTGTATGTGTCTTTCCTTTCGCTATAAAGATTTTCATAAATTTTTCATTTAAATTCTTCTGTGCTCAAATGTAAAACCTCTAATGAGCGTGGATGGCAAATATTCCTGACCACTGGAAACATCCAAGACATCACATGTATACCAAGCCTTGTAGCCCTCCTCAGGCAGGGGTGGTCCAAAACTGTGCAACAGAGCTTTGAGGAAGAGGGAGTACCCTCGAAACGTGTCAGCGTCGGTGGTAAGGTAGTTGGATGGCATCTGAGCTGACGTGGGGCATGTACAGTGGTTCTGGTTGATGTATTTCCTTGTATTTGAGATGGGCCTTTTATGCCTTCAAAATTGGGAGTATGATTACCTATTTCTTCTTTAAATAAATGGTGCTTTGGACATTACGCAGTAGGCTGGTGGGCCCTCTTTTGATATATGACTTGCTACTATAGACCCAAGTGGGAAAAGGGTACTCACATATGTATAAAATTTAAAGGTTTATTGTAACAATTATAAAATATCATAAAAACATATTGAGAAGAATTGTGCATTCTACATAGATATAACAGCCTCCCACCTATCCAAGAACAAAATATACAGAGAAACCTATTCAGATGGCCCATAAATCGGTAACTTATTATATGTAAAGATAAGTATACAATAGTCTTCCATGTGCAGGGCCAAGTGACGGAATTACTGCACCAACACCAATGGATCACTACGCGTTTCGCCAACAGCTTCTTCAGGGGTTCCTATTGGTACACGGCCAGAATGGAAAGCATAGAGTGCCCAATCCACAGCGTGGAGGGGGAGAAAAAAGTCAAGTGCAGCCAGTTCTGGGAGGAGTAAGCATATGATACAATGCAGCCAAATAGGGGGACTCACTCAAGGTAAAACCCGTGTAGCACCCTCTACCGTAGGTAGGTGCTAGAGTAGGATTTTTTGTACGGGAAACTCCCAGTGCAGGTAAATTTAGGCAGGTCTATGCTTCAGGCTGGGCCAGCTTGTTTTGATCTGAAGGGAAGGGAGTGGTTGGTGTGGCGGTGGGTGTGACCACCTGTGCTTTAGTACTTGGGCGCCTCCCCTGCTTTCAGAGGATTGTCCTGGAAGAGGGGTAGGGCCAGGAACTGGAGTGGCAGGCAGCTCATATGAGGAGCCCCTACCAATCCCCACTTGGTATTGGCAGGGGGCAGGCCTCCCATATAACCTGAGGTCTGAGCCCACTGGGGAGGAGTCGTTGGCCGGGAGAAGTAGAGAATGGAGTACTAGGCAGCAGCGGGAGGCCATCTCCATCTGGGGGGGGGGTGCGCCGATCGCAGAGGAGCCCAGGAGAGCTGGGAGGGAGCTTCATCCTTACACGGTCATGGATGAAGTCTTCATCTTTACACGGTCATAGATGAAGAGTCCTGGAACAGATGGGCTGGAAAAGCTGTCAGAACGTATGTCCAGATAAAGTTCTCCATCATGCACTCGGGGCAGGAAAAGGTCGGAGAGTGGAACACAGTGGAGTTCTGGGTAAGGCATGCCAGGGGAGCTGGGTGCGAGGCCAGAGGAGGGACTGTGGGGAAAGTATCGAGTTTATGCAGCCTGAGGGCACAGGGTTTGCAGGCCGGACTTGTTGGGAACAGTAGTCCTTCAAGCAACACATGCTACAAAATTACTAGGCCACCGAGGAGAGGTACTGCAGACCTCTAGCCTAGTAACAGCATCTTTAGCAGCCAGCATGTGGGACTGTTCTATAAGCCTCACTTGCTTATAGAAGAGGATGTGACAGGGAAGATAATGATCTACAGTGAAGTTTGGGCAGGAGGTTAGAAGTCCTGGGAGCAACAGTCTGCAGGAGATACGCAGAGGAGGAGAAATAGTCTGCATGGTGATGCAGGGCAAGTGACTGGTGATATTATATGTGCATCAGTACTTCAAGGCTCAACCTATTCAACCAATTTCTTTAATATGATGGCAAAGCAATATGTTCTACGGGCATCCCATATCCCCTTTCCCTCAACCAAGTTATATCCTCCAATAAACAAAACACAAATGACTGTTCATTGTCTCTGAGGTGATAGATGGAGGTCTGGCAGCAGGGTGACATGGTGGATGTTTGTTACTAGTAGCAACCAAGCTATAAATGCAAGTACCAAATGGACTTCACATTCTATGGTTGGAAAAACGTCTGCTGTATGCCGCATAGACAGGTAGTTTGTCTAACTCGATCTCATGTATGGGACCCCTGTAGTTTAATCCATGCCGATCCTGGCTGCAACAAACTTCCTTGCAGGGGGTGGAAGAGAAGTCCGCACGTCTGTGCGTCTGAGGCGGATGTCTCTTCTCCCCCTCCGAAGAGGTCTTGATAAAACACCAGCAGATGACATGGCTCCCCAAATCATCACTGACTGCCAGTGGAAACTTCACACTGGACCTCAAGGTCCCAGAGTCTGGAGGAGGAGTGGAGAGGAACAGAATCCAGGTTGCATGAGGTCCAGTGTGAAGTTCCCATAGTCAGCGATGATTTGGGGAGCCATGTCATCTGCTGGAGTTGGTCCACTGTGTTTCATCAAGTCATTTTCCAGCAGGACTTGACACCTGCCCACACTGCCAAAACTACCAATACCTGGTCACATGATCTTCATGGTATCAATGTGCTTGATTGGGCAGAAAACTTGCCTGACCCAAACCCCATAGAGAATCTGAGAGGTATTGTCATGAGGAAGATGAGAGACACCAGACCCAACAATGCAGAGAAGCTGAAGGCCGCTATCAAAGCAACCTGGGCTTCCATAACAGCTCAGCAGTGCCACAGGCTGATCTCCTCCATGCCACACCGCATTGATGCCGTAATTCATGCAAAAGGAGCGCCGACCAAGTATTGAGTGCATACCATACTGTACATGGACAGACTTTTCACTAAGCCAACATTTCTGTATTAAAAAAAAACGTTTTTTTTATTGGACTTATGTAATATTCTAATTTTCGGAGATACTGAATTGTGGGGTTTTCACTAGCTGTAAGCCATAATCATCAAAATTAAAAGAAAGAAATGCTTGAAATATATCACGCTGTGTGTAATGAATCTATATAATATATGAGTTTTACTTTTTGAATAGAATTACTGAAATAAATTAACTTTGTCACAATTTTCTAATTTTTTTTTAAATGCACCTGTATATGCGTGATCCGAATTAGACTGTTCCAGTGCCGCCAGCGCCTCACCCCCCCTGTGATCACACACAGTGGGAAACCAGTGGCGAGTACCACGGACTTGATGTCTGCTGGCATCCACCTTTTGTTCAGTACACAGGCAGAACGGCAGTCTATGTAAACAAGGCAGATTACCGTTCTGTCAGGAGCTTAGGCATGAATCCTGTGTCTCTGCAAAGCAGGAATAAGGATCTATGCCATCCCCTAGTAAAAAGAAAACTCCCCCACAGTACACAAACACAGGCTAGGCACACATTTAACCCTTTGATCGCCCCTGATGTTAACCCTTTCCCAGTCAGTGTCATTAGTACAGTGACAGTGCATATTTTTTAGCACTGATCACTGTATAAGTGTCACTGGTCCCCAAAAAGTGTCAATTAGTGTCCGAATTGTCGGCCGCAATATTCTAGTCTCCACTATAAGTCACTGATTCCTGCCATTACTAGTAAAAATAAATACAAATAAATAAATATATCCCATAGTTTGTAGACCCTATAACTTTTGCGCAAATCAATATACACTTATTGGGATTTGATTTCCTATTTGTTACCACAAACATGTAGCAGAATACATATTGGCCTACATTGATAAAGAAATTTTATTTTTTTTTATTTTTTTTTTGGATATGTTTTATAGCAGAAAGTAAAAAATATTGTTTTCTTTTTTCAAAACTGTTGGTCTTTTTTTTTTTTTGGTTATAGCGCATGTAATAAAAACCGCAGAGGTGATCAAATACCATCAAAACAAAGCTCTATTTGTGGGGGAAAAAAAAGACATACAATTTTATTTGGGTACAGCGGCACATGACCACGCAGTTGTCGTGTTAAAATAACGCAGTGCCGTATCGCAAAAAAATGGCCTGGTCAGGAAGTCTTTGTTTACGAGACGCGTCAGTATTGGATGAGTCTGCTCCATATCATTGAGCTATTTCTCCATGTTTTAGGCTTATGTGATCACTATAATGAGATGTTTTTATCAATGCCCATTGTTTTGGGATCTATATAAGTTCCCTGCCTTTCAATAAAATCCATTCCTCTTCATGTTCAGCTTTCTAGCAGAAGCCTGAAGGTTTTTATTGACTGGTATTTGGAACTATTCATAATTCCCTCTACCTTGACTAAGGCTCGGGTTCCAGCTGAAGAAAAACAACCCCAAAGCATAATGCTGTCTCCACCATGCTTCACGGTGGGTATGGTGTTCTTTTGGTGATGTGCAGTGTTGTTTTTGCGCCAAACATATATTTTGGAATTATGGTCCAAAAGTTCAACCTTGGTTTCATCAGACCATAACATATTTTCCCACATGCTTTTTGGGAGACTTCAGATGTGTTTTTGCAAAATTTAGCTGGGCTTGGATGTTTTTCTTTGTAAAAAAAATGCTTCCGTCTTGTCACTCTACCCCCATAGCCCAGACATATGAAGAATACAGGAGATTGTTGTCACATGTACCACACAGCCAGTACTTGCCAGATATTCCTGCAGCTCCTTTAATGTTTCTGTAGGCCTCTTGACAGCCTCCCTGACCAGTGTTCTTCTCGTCTTTTCATCAATTTTGGAGGGACGTCCAGTTCTTGGGAATGTCACTGTTGTGCCATATTTTCTCCACTTGATAATGACGGTCTTCACTGTGATCCATGGTATATCTAATACCTTGGAAATTCTTTTGTACCCTTCTCCTGACTGATATCTTTTAACAATGAGATCCCTCTAATGCTTTGGAAGCTCTCTGCAGACCATGGCTTTAGTTGTAGTATGCGACTAAGAAAATGTCAGGAAAGACCTACTAGAACAGCTGAACTTTTATTATAGGTTAATCAGAGGCACTTTAAATGATGATAGGTGTGTACTGACTCCTATTTAACATGAGTTTTAATGTGATTGTTTAATTTTGAACACAGCTACATCCCCAGTTATAAGAGGGTGTGCAGACTTATGCAACCACATTATTTTAGTTTTTTATTTTTACTTCCCCCCACTAAAAGATTTCCTTTTTTTTTTTTTTTTATTGATTTGTACAGTTTATAGGTCACATAAAAAGTGGAAAAAGTTCTGAAATGATTTATCTTTGTCTCATTTTATTCACATCACAGAAACCTGAATTTTTAACCGCTTGCCGACCAGCCGCCGCAGTTGTACTACGGCAACATGGCTCGGCTGCGCGAATCACTGTCATGTTACGTCGGTAACATATTCGGACAATAGGGGGTGCGCGCGCTCACCCACGGAGCCGATGCGAGTGCCCGGCGGTTATGATCACCACCGGGCTCCCGCGATCGCTCAGGGCACACGAAGAACCAGGATCTGTGTGTAAACACACAGTTTATGGTTCTCTGAGGGGAGAATTGGCAGATCGTCTGTTCATACAACATATGAACAGCGATCTATCTCTTCCCTTGTACAGTCCCCTCCCCCCTTCAGTTAGAACACACATTAGGGAACACAATTAACCCCCCTAGTGTTAACCCCTTCACTGCCAGTGACATTTTTACAGTAATCAATGCATTTTCATAGCAATGATCAGTGTATAAATTCCAATGGTCCCAAAAATGTGTCAAAATTGTCCGATCTGTCCGCCATAATGTCACAGTCCCAATAAAAACTGCAGATCGCTAGTAAAAAAAATAATAATAATAAAAATGCCATCAAACTATCCCCTATTTTGTAGACGCTATAACTTTTTCACAAACCAATCAATAAACGCTTATTGCGATTTTTTTTAACCAAAAATATGTAGAATACATATCGGCTTAAACTGTGAAAAAAATATTTTTTTAATATATTTTTGGGGGATATTTATTATAGCAAAAAATAAAAAATAATTACGTTTATTTCAAAATTGTCGCTCTTTTTTTGTTTATAGCGCAAAAAATAAAAACCGCAGAGGTGATCAAATACCACCAAAAGAAAGCTCTATTTGTGGGAAAAAAAGGACGTCAATTTTGTTTGGGTGCAACATCGCACGACCGCGCAATTGTCAGTTAAAACAACGCAGTGCCGAATCGCAAAAAGTGCTCTGGTCAGGAAGGGGGTTAAAATCTTCCGGGGCTGAAGCAGTTAACAGGGATGTGTGTAGACTTTTTATGTCTACTGTATAATGTTTGGGGGTTCTAAGTAATTTTCTAGCAAAAAAAATGCAGATTTTTACTAGTAAACAAAAAGTGTCAGAATAGACCGGGTCCTTTAATGACTCTCACAGAACACAGACGTATAAGGTCTTTGAAGCATAATGTGTAGGTTGTAATTTGTAGGTTGAATTCTTTTGTTAATTGTGTAAAAATATTTGAATTGTGTACAACCACCTTATAATAACCTATTCACTGTCCAGACAGCCATAAGAGTTCAGTTATCTGTGGCTAAGAAAATGTTTTCAGCCGTGCAAACAATTCAGAGAACAGGAAGAATGTCGTTCTGTAACTCAGTCCACACCCAGCAGAACTGAAACCTAAGAATAGCACAAATACTGTGTGTACAGAGGAAGAACAATTCTCAGACTGCGAGCCTCATGCAGCACTTTAACCAAATAACAATTAGATCACAAATAGAGCTTTTCTTTTGGTAGTATTTGATCCCCACTGCGTTTTTTTTTTTTTTATTACATAAATGAAAAAATACAGAATATTACAAATATATATATATATATATATATATATATATATATGTATATATTTTTTTTTTTTTAACTTTCTGCTATAAAACATATCCACAAAAAAAAAAAAGAAAACAAACTAATTTCTTCATAAAGTATGGCCAAAATGTATTCTTCTACATGTTTTTGATAAAATAAAAATCCCAATAAGCGTATATTGATTGGTTAATGTGAGAGTTATAACGTCTACAAACTATGGTAAATACTGGATTTTTTTTTAACTACTAATGGCGGCGACTTATAATGGGGCTGAGAATGTGTGGTGGGAAATCTGACACTAACTGATGCTGGGCGGGGACTGACTAACCTCCCTTGACATCGCCACTGACACTAATGCCCCGTACACACGGTCGGACATTGATCGGACATTCCGACAACAAAATCCATGGATTTTTTCCGACGGATGTTGGCTCAAACTTGTCTTGCATACACACGGTCGCACAAAGTTGACGGAAAATCCGATCGGTCCGTACGCGGTGGCGTAAAACACGTACGTCGGGACTATAAACGGGGCAATAGCCAATAGCTTTCGTCTCTTAATTTATTCTGAGCATGCGTGGCACTTTAGTGAATGTATGTGAGTGCGCTGCCCCCCTTTCTTATATATATCACCACCTGTATACCTTATCAACAATCAATATTCAGTATTACATATGCATAATTTCACACTTTAAATCAATAAATCATATATGGCACAAAAAAACGTCCTTCAGGCATATTGCAATATCTTGTATCCTTTAAAAGTGACTGGCGTGCTCCTATGTTACTTCAATATGTGACTGAGTGGGACCCTCCACCATTCAGATTGGCCACTCACCAGATGTGTCACTAGGGGTACGCCTTTGGTTCATTCAGGGATAACCATTCCACACAGGTACTACTTCTCACCAGTATACAACTTGTGCTTTAATACTCCTCATGGGAAAGCATAGGAACAGAAGGCGATCATAGCGCAATATGTTTAAATCATTTATTTTAAAAGTTATCAAAGGTTAAAATCACTCACATTTACAGGTGCCCTTTTGCTGGCACTAAGCTTATCCAGCAGTTACGGACGGGTATCTAGTAGCATGGTTCGCCTGGTATTGTAAGCGGTCTCCACGCTTGGCTTGCACTCCAAGCCTCGTTTTCGTTTTCGTCCGGTCACGTGATGCGTCAAAATCTCCCAGCAGCCTCTACGCGTTTCGCATCATCAAATGCGTCATCAGGAAGCTTCCTGAGCTTCCTGATGACGCATTTGATGATGCGAAACGCGTAGAGGCTGCTGGGAGATTTTGACGCATCACGTGACCGGACGAAAACGAAAACGAGGCTTGGAGTGCAAGCCAAGCGTGGAGACCGCTTACAATACCAGGCGAACCATGCTACTAGATACCCGTCCGTAACTGCTGGATAAGCTTAGTGCCAGCAAAAGGGCACCTGTAAATGTGAGTGATTTTAACCTTTGATAACTTTTAAAATAAATGATTTAAACATATTGCGCTATGATCGCCTTCTGTTCCTATGCTTTCCCATGAGGAGTATTAAAGCACAAGTTGTATACTGGTGAGAAGTAGTACCTGTGTGGAATGGTTATCCCTGAATGAACCAAAGGCGTACCCCTAGTGACACATCTGGTGAGTGGCCAATCTGAATGGTGGAGGGTCCCACTCAGTCACATATTGAAGTAACATAGGAGCACGCCAGTCACTTTTAAAGGATACAAGATATTGCAATATGCCTGAAGGACGTTTTTTTGTGCCATATATGATTTATTGATTTAAAGTGTGAAATTATGCATATGTAATACTGAATATTGATTGTTGATAAGGTATACAGGTGGTGATATATATAAGAAAGGGGGGCAGCGCACTCACATACATTCACTAATATTTTTACCCATTCAAGGGTTGTTTTTGAGTGCAGCATACCTAATACTCGGTACTTGATAGAGGAAACTGAAGTTGGGTTTTGCGCCGGTGACACGCACATAGATATGCGTGGCACTTTGTCCGTCGGATTTGTCTACACACGATCGGAATTTAAAGGATCGGATTTTGTTGTCGGAAAATTTTATAGCCTGCTCTCAAACTTTGTGTGGCGGAAATTCCGATGGAAAAAGTCAGATGGAGCCCACACACGGTCGGAATTTCCGACAACAACAAGGTCCTATCACACATATTCCGTCGGAAAGTCCGACCGTGTGTACGGGGCATAATACAGTGATCAGTGCTAATAATAGGCACTGTCACTGTACTAATGACACTGGCTGGGAAGGGGTAAACACCAGGGGCGATCAAAGGGTTAAATGTGTGCCCAACTATGTGTAATGTGTATATTTTGCATGGCTCCCAACTGTCCCTGATTTCGAGGGACTGTCCCTGATTTGGAACAAGTCCCTCTGCCCCTCTTTCCTCCTCATTTGTCCCTCGTTTTGGTCTGATCTATATAGTTGTATATAAAATGCACTTTCCCAGGGGTAAACCTTTTATCCAAATTCTAAATTGCCGCATTTGAAAATTTCCAAAGCCAGTATGAAGGAATAGTAGTGGTAAAATAGCAACTTGTAGGTTTAACTAATCTTTTTTTTTGTATATTTCTCCTTTAGGGGGCGTGACAGGGGGCATTCCCTATGCTTACATACTTTTGCTAACAGGTGTCCCTCTTTCCCATTTCAAAAAGCTGGGAGGTGTGAGGTATGGTATTTTGTGCGGCTTTTACTAACAGATCTCTTTGTTTCTTATCCCTGCTTTGCAGGGATAAGAAACAGAGAGATTGTTCCCTCTGTAGAGTGCTCTGTGTTAATTGTCAACACAGGGCTCTGGGCTATAATTGGACATATCCCACCAGCAGGTCCCAGACATGAATTATTGGACTTCTTACAGACTCTCAGATGTCACAGTATAAATGGAAGAAGACCAAAAATAAAAGGAACTTTTTGGCCCCTTTCCTAATTGTGTGACTTGTCCTGCGACTTGGGACTGCAAAGTCACATGACAAGTCGTACCCCCCATGATTTCCAATGAGTATCGTTCAAGTCCCTGCACAGTGGTTATACCAGAATGATGGTTGCACCTACAGGCATCATCCCCATATGTTTGTTTCCAGCCAGCGATTCTCTTTCTTGCAGAAGTGATCCGAGTGACTAATTAGCCACTCAATCACTTCTGCGGGTGACAGAATGGGGTACTACCCCCCTCCCCCACGCCTCCTCTCCTGGACTCTACCGTGGCACCCGGGATAGATGCGGCCGGCGGCAATGGCTGCCCTGAACAAAGAGAAACTCACGTTGTTCCCCTCTCTCTCTGTAACCCCAAGAAACCAGGAGCGATGGGTTATATCATCACTTCCGGTTTCTTCTCCTTGTTTACCTGGCAGTTAGTGGTCAGTAAAGTAGCTGATCAGACCGATCTGTGCCTGATCGACTGCATGGGAGGCCAGAGGAGAGATTTGAGGTCTATAATTGACACCAGAGCTCTCCATAAAGAGGACCAGTCACGGCCCATGCTGTCACAAAGGATGTTGTTCATCCCTTGTGATAGCAATAAAGTTAAAGCAGAGTTTCACCCAAAAATGGAGCTTCCGCTTTAAGAGCTGGTGACCCCCTGACAAGCCACATTTGGCATGTCATTTTTTTTGTTGGGGGTGGGGCGGATACCCTCTTTTTAGAGGCACCCAGCTCCCACTTCATTCCGGGGCTCCGCAGGCACCAGAAGGGAGATCACCTCTCCCCCTCCCTCTCTGCAATCATCTGGGACACGTCACAGGTCCCAGAAGATTGCCCGGCCATTCGCAGCGTGGCTCACGCATGCGCAGTGTGTGCCCAGCTGTGCAGCCACAGCCAGGGGCCCACAGTTAGAATGCCAGCACCGTGGAGAGGAGCGGGGCTTCGTTCGCCCACATCGCTGAACCGTGGGACAGGTGAGTGTCCGATTGTTAAAAGTCACCAGCTACACTTTTTGAGGCTGCTGATTTTTAATTTTTTTTTTTTCGCCGGAACTCCGCTTTAATCTGAAAAAAAGTGTAAACTTTTTTTTTGTATAAAAATTAATAAATATTTTTAAAAAATGGAAAGCGCCCATGTGCTTACGCGCTAATGCGAACACATACGTTACTCCCGCATGCATGCACGCATGTTACTCCCCCTATGTAAGCGGTGATCGCACCACACATGTGAGGGATTGTTGCAAACGTCAGAGCAAGAGCAATAATTCTAGCACAAGAACCCATGTGGATATAGCAAACAGTTTAAAGGTTTCATATTATGTGTTCCCTGTTATGAAATGTCTGATCGATATGTTTTATCTTCATAGTGAGACCTGTTTTCTTTCAACCAAAACCCTGTGTGTCCTGAAGAAGCAATAGCGAAACGCGTTCACGCACAGGGGCTCACTAGCATCTATTCTGTGTCAATTTTTGGTCAATATGTATTGTATGCTGTTAACTCTTTTCTATATATGACCTGTCTGTTGTAATCTTCTTGTTAATAAAATATTCGTTTTATTATACTTTTGTCCATTGCCTGAAAAGTCCGAGCAAGGGCCTCTGCCCCTTTATTCCTCTCATCCCCTGTGTAACTCGAAACTGGTAACCTGTAAAGGCGTTTAAAGTTGTGGCCTATGGAAAATTTTCAGGACCGTAGCTTGTCGCCATTCCACTGGCAGACGCAATTTTAGGCCTCATGCACACTGGACGTTAACCTCCCTGGCGGTATGATTATTTCGGATTTTAGGTGCTGAAAGCGGTACAATTATTTTGCATGGAAATTTGGCGTTTTATATTGTAGGCCTGTAATTCTTAACAATAACACACTCAAATCTGTCCAAACAAGAGTCTAGTAGATATCCCGGGTATGATGAAGTTTGAAACACAAAAACATAAATTATAATATAATAAATAAATATAAATAAATATAAATAATTAAAAAAAAATAACAATATAATAATAATAAAATAAATTTCCCCACGATTCACTATCGCTCAATTCTACAAGTGTTCTAATTTACTATCGCTGTTTTCTAGCTGGTCTAAAGCCACTTTTGACGTAAAGGGACACTTTTTGGTTGCTATGGACAATCTCAAGTTTCCAGGCAGAAAGAACAGTGTATATCATGTAAAACTGCATGCAGGGCATGGGCCAAAGCACTGGGGACAAAAGGGATGTGAAATCATTTCATACAGTACATACAATCTGTAAGATTACAGTTCTGTATGTGTTATGATTTTTACTCTTTTTTTTAATTTGCCGCCAGGCTCCGCCCCCGTGCATCGCGACGCTCGCAGGGAATGGAGCCTGGCACAGAGAGGCTTCGGAGGAGAACAGAGCCCGCAGACACCGCGCAGGGACATCGCAGGATCCGAGGGACAAGGTAAGTAACATTGCACCAGGATCCCGCAATGTAATACCGAGTGTGGCTCGGGGTTACCGCTAATGGTGCTGAAATTTAACCCCGAGCCACACTTGGGAAAACCGTCAGGGAGGCTACAATAACATTATAAAAACGCCAGTAGCTTTGCAGTGAGTTTTTCAACTTTTTTTCAGCTTTTTTTCTACGTTCTTGCAATAGCGTTTTTTAGCGTTTATTAGCGTTTTTAGCGTTTTCTGTGTTAGTGTTTAAAAAAAAAAAAAAAAAAAAATTTTTCAATGGATCAAAAACTTTAAAAACCGCTGGTGAGCAACATTTTTGAGCGCTTGTCGACGTTTATCAGCTTTAGAGCATTTTTACAGCTGAAAAACGTCTCTCAGAACCCACTAATTTTGTTTTTTTTTTACTGCTCAAAAAACATTACTGCCCAAAACTGCTGATAACAGCCTATGTGTGCATGGACACATAGGATAACACAATGGAGAGTTTAATGACTGTAGGAAAAAACATCTACTGCCAAAAAACAGCAGCTGTAAAAACGTCTAAAAACATCCAGTGTGCATGAGGCCTTAAAGCGTGATATGTTTGGTATCCATTTACTCGGCGTGACATCATCTTTCATATTATACAAAAAAATTTTTTCTAACTTTACTGTTTTTTTTTTTTTTTTAATTAATGAAAGGTTTTTTTTTTTCCACAAAAACATTGCATTTGAAAAACAGCTGAAAGCAAATACCGTGTGACATAAAATATTGCAACACCCACCATTTTATTCTATAGGGATAAAAAAGATATAATGTTTGGGGGTTCTAAGTAATTTTGTAGCAACAAAAAAATTTTTCTGTGTAGGTGTCAGAATTGGCCCGGGTGGCAAGTGGTTAATTAAAAAGACCCCCCCAAAAAAAAGATTAATGTATTTATTAATTTAACATGCTGTCACCAGTCATTATCCCTGATCACCACAACACCAGGGAAATGGTGATGCTGTACTGCACTGGTGGCTGTATGTAAACAAGAGTTGTGAATTTGTTTTTTCTTCATTTTACAAAAACACTTAAAAAAAACAAAAAAAAAACGAAATACCTTGGACTGTTTACTTTAAAAAAAAGGGGGTAATTTGGGGGATATTTGTACTGTCCTGGCATCTTCAGGCCTGAAATCAGATAGGCCATCAGTACATCAGGATTGATCAATTTTCAGATATATATCCCATAGTTTGTGACTCTATAACTTTCCTACAGAATAAATAATATTCACTGATTTGGGTTATTTTCACCAAAGAAATGTAGCGGTGTACATTTTGCCCTAAATATATGAAGAAATTAGATTTTGTTTATTCAGCAAAAAATAAAAAATAAAACACATTGGTGATAAAATACCACCAAAAGAAAGCTCTATTTGAAAAAAGGATATCAATTTCATTTGTGTACATTGTTACATA
This sequence comes from Lithobates clamitans, assembly GCA_037952925.1. NCBI lineage: Eukaryota > Metazoa > Chordata > Amphibia > Anura > Ranidae > Lithobates > Lithobates clamitans. The sequence goes on along the minus strand of JBBGZY010001568.1, from coordinate 1,291,898 downwards.
AGCACGCAATTGTCAGTTAAAGTAGCTCAGTGCTGAATAGCAAAACATGGCCTGGTCATGAAAGGGGTAAAACCTACCGGAGGTCAAATGGTTAAAGTGCATAACATTATGGTCAGCAATGACACATTAACATATAAACGATTCTATATAACAAATATACTATACTATAACATACAAAATACAATACTACAACATCTTTACTATACTATATATCAAATATACTATATAACAAATATACTAATATAGAACATACTATACAATACTACAACATCTGTACTGCACTACAGTATACTATACTATACTATACTATAATATACTATACTATATAACAAATATACTATGATATAACATACTATACAATACTACAACATTTTTACTATACTATATAACAAATATACTAATATAGAACATACTATACAATACTACAACATCTGTACTGCACTACAGTATACTATACTATACTATACTATATAAAAAATATAGTAAGATATAACATACTATACAATACCAGAACATTTTTACTATACTATACTGTACTATACCTAAAACTATACTATAATATACTATATAACAAACATACTATGATATAACATACTATACAATACTACAACATTCTTACTATAATATGCTATAATATAAAATACTATTTAACAAATATATTATAATATAACATACTATACAATATTACAACATTCTTACTATACTATACTATGTAACACATATACTAATATACAACATACTATAAAATAATACAACATTTTTACTATACTATACTATACTATACTATACTATACTATACTATACTATACTATACTATATAACAAATATACTAATATACAACATACTATACAATACTACAACATTTTTACTATACTATACTATACTATACTATACTATACTATACTATACTATATAACAAATATACTAATATACAACATACTATACACTACTACAACATTTTTACTATACTATACTATATAACAAATACACGAATATATAACATACTATACAATACTACAACATTTTTACTATACTATACTATACTATACTACATAACAAATATACTAATATACAACATACTATACAATAATACAACATTTTTACTATACTATACTATATAACAAATATAGTAATATATAACATACTATACAATACTACAACATTTTTACTATACTATACTGTACTATACCTAAAACTATACTATAATATACTATATAACAAACATACTATGATATAACATACTATACAATACTACAACATTCTTACTATAATATGCTATAATATAAAATACTATTTAACAAATATATTATAATACAACATACTATACAATACTACAACATTCTTACTATACTATATAATACTATACTATACTATATAACAAATATACTATGATATAACATACTATACAATACTACAACATTGTTACTATACTATGCTATAATATAAATTACTATATAACAAATATGCTATAATATAACATACAATACTACAAGATTTTTTCCATACTATACTAGACCTATAACTACCGTATATATACTTTAGGTCTTTTGATGCCCTCTAGTGGGAAGTTTGAAAGCTGTGGATAATTATTTCATCATATCTTCAAATAGGTTGACCTATGCCAACTCAAAATCCTCAACTGTTTGATGAATGTTACAAGTCCTTTTATATACTCTGAGGCTTTTTTCTATATTTTGGGGGAGTGGCTCAGTTGATTGGGGATCCTTACCTGGCTTGGTCTGGTAAATGTATTTTTTCTCTCTTTTATCCTGATGGGATTATGCTGGAATGTGTCCTATTGGTATAAATAAGAACATGCTGGCTTTTTAATAAGGAATCCCCCCATCTCCTTTTTTTTTTTTTTTTGACCCAAAGGTGTTCTATCGGGTTGATTTAAGGACTCTGTGCAAGCCAGTCAAGTTCCTCCACCCCAAACTTGCTTATCCATGTCTTTATGGACCTTGCTTTGTGCACTGGTCCAAATGATTTGGTGGAGGGGGGATTATGGTGAGGGGTTGTTTTTCAGGGGTTGGGTTTGGCCCCTTAGTTCCAGTGAAGGGAACTCTTAAGGCGTCAGCATACCAAGACATTTTGGACAATTTCATGCCCCAACATTGCGGGCACAGTTTGGGGATGGCCCCTTCCTGTTCCAACATGACTGCGCACCAGTGCACAAAGCAAGGTCCTGACCTCAACCCGATAGAACACTTTTGGGATGAATTAGAGTGGAGACTGCGTGTCATTCTTAAGCCATGAAAAGAATGGCACCTTGCAGGAGCAGGGATGGATGGAGGTTAGGCAAGTAAACGCAGACTTGAGAGCAGCAGACATAGCATAGGGGTTTCATTGGATGCAGTCAAACTGATATGCATGACATTTCGGCTTTGTACAGAATTGGTTATCACCTTAGGTGAGGGAGGCCGTTAATTTAAATTTCCACTATCCAGGGATGCGAGGGTTAATAAACACTGCCAGTGGCTACTAATGCAGCATGAAGAAGCTAATTAGGACCGAAACTACTAAAATAAATACTGTTAAAATGTGTGAGTGGGGGGCGGAGCCGGCGAGCAGAGAGAATGGCCGCGTGAGATCTCAGCTCCTTGCCACGTGGACCTTCCAGACGGAATAACAGCGACTTAGGGCACTAAAAAGTGGCGGTTTACCTGGCCAGTAAGTCCGGAGTAGATACAGAGCATGCCGAGGAGAAGGAGAGAGGGGAACTTACCCGGTAAGATGACAGACTTTTATCCTCACACGGGCCGCCCGCACAGCCAAGATGGCGCCGGCAGCAGGCAGAGCTCTCTCAGCACACCATAACGCTAAAGTAAGCTGGGACGCGGAAAAAAAAATCACACCAATCGGCCCAAACCAGTGCAGAATGCATCACAATCCTCCTCTAATGCTAGCAGCCCTGTAAAAGCAAAACAGAGGATGATACAATATGCATCCACAGACACTGAGGAAAGGGACACGGCACAACACTGGGTGATACCCTGGAGTTCCAGGACGCCATAGCTGCTTTTCCCACAAACAACCAGCCTGTTATGGACTCTACATTAAAGGACATGCTGGTGTCCCTCAGGAGTGCCATTCATACAGACATGCTGCAGCTTCTGAAGCAATGCAAATCAGAGGTGGCTGAGGTCAGTGATAGAGTAAGTCATGTAGAAGGAAAAATGGGGGAGTTTACTGAAACCTTTAACAACGTGGTCGATGCACATAATAAGCATGAAGATGACATAGTGTGGCTCAAATCAAAGATTGCCGACCTTGAGGAGCGTTCCAGAAGGAACAATATCAAAATAAGAGGTATCCCTGAAACGGTTAAACCCCCTGAGTTAATGGCTTACTTAACCAACATAATGAAAGAGATCTTGCCTGATTTGCCGTTGGAGGAGCTGGTCATAGACCGCATTCACAGACTTCCTAAACCGCAACACATCCCTGCTAAGCTTCCTAGGGATACCATTGTGAGGATTCATTATTACAGGGTTAAGGAAAAATTAATGTACGCTACAAGACGTGCCGAACACCTCCCTGAAAGCATGCAAGGATTGTCATTCTTTGCTGACCTATCAGCCCATACTATGCAAAGAAGACGCAACCTTATGACCGTAACAAAACCACTCACAAACCACAATATTCCCTACAGTTGGAATTACCCTACCACCCTTGTAATTGTTAAACGGGAACAATAATTCCGAATTTCCACACTAGAGGAGGGACTAAGGTTGCTGGGAAAATGGAGAATCATCACCCACGAATCTGAGGAGTTCAAAAATATGCAGGAGCAACCTTTAACTCCCAATACTTAATTGCAATCCAATCTAAGAGAACAATGCCCTATCATTATTGTTCAGATCATTACAGTCTGGAAGATCCACCCGGCGTCCACACTGCTTATTGCAAACCCCAAAATTAGCAGGCTAAACTCCTGCTCAGATTTCAAAGAAATCGCAGAGTTTTAAAGTGTGCTTGACTCTGCGCAAGTTTTCTTTTATTGTTTTTTTACTTGTTCTTCAGAATATTAATCATCTCTCTTGCAGTTCCAACTAGTATTGAAAGTTTGTACGTCATACTCTACGAATCTCTCTTCCAAACCAGAGCGTTCCAAGACTCAACATCACAGAAGCAAGAACCCGCAAGCTATCATCTAGATATTCGCTACCAATAGAGCAACAGCAGGGTAAGACTAATTTTGTTTATTTAAAGATCGACAGTTCCACTACACCCATACCAAAGGGACAAACTCACATTACAATGGCATTCAAGATAACCTCCTTAAACGTCAACGGTTTAAATAGCCCACAAAAAAGACATATGCTATGGAAAGAAGCCCATACTCAAAGCTGTGATATATTTTGTATACAAGAGACCCTCTTCAAAGAAGATAATCACCCAAGCTTATCCCATAGTCAATTCCCCCACACTTATTTCACCAATGCTCCAACTAAAAAACGAGCGTGGGGGGGGGGTCGCTATTCTAACCAAACATACAGTGGCATTCAAGCTTATCTCTAGCATCTGCGACAAAGAGGGCAGATATATTATACTAACTTGTGAGATTAACAATGTGGTGTATACTATAGTCAATACATACGCCCCCAATACCAAACAGATAAGCTTCCTAAACAAGCTGTGGAAAAAGGTAAAACAGCGGAATTCCAGGCATACAATCCTAGGTGCAGACTTGAATGCCATCTCTAACCAACAAATGGACATATCTAATACAAACAACAAAGGATGTAGACCAGACATAACTAACTTTGCACAATCAGCTTGCTTATATGATGTATGGAGATGTCATCACTCCACGGACAGGGATTTTTCATTCTTCTCCCGGGTTCATCTCTCATACTCGAGAATAGACATGTTCTTACTGGACAAATTCTTACTACAGCAAACCTCTAAATCGGAAATAGGAAGCATTACATGAACGGATCACGCTCCAGTGTCCATAACTGTGGGGAGCCACAATTTCTCGACCCGAGCAAACAGATGAAGAAGAAGAATGAAGAAGAGTAATGTGCAATTACTTTCTGACCCCGATGCGTCAAAGGGCATTGCAAACTCATTACATGAATACTTTAGCAATAATGATACTGAAGATGTGAATCCATTTGTTTTGTGGAATGCCCACAAGGCATTTATTAGGGGCCTTTTAACCCCCTCCCACCAAGCGTACGCAGATGTGCGTATTTGGCTTTCCGGGGTTATACCGGGATGATGCCCGCAGCTGCAGGCATCATCCTGGTACCGTTTTTTACAGCAGACGATTGGCTTTCCGGGTATAAGAACTGATGCGGCTAAAAGCTGCTCGGCTGTTATACTGGAGCAGTGGGAGGGGACGCCCCCTCCCGCCGCCTCCCGCCGCTCTTACCGGGCCTCCCTTGACCAATCGGGTGCCTCTGGCGGCTGGGGACAGGCTGGAACAAAGCTGCGGGCGGCTTCGTTCCAGCCTTCTAATTGTAAATGCGGAAGCGACGTCATGACGTCACTTCCTGTTTACTCAGCTGCCAATGACGCCGGTTTTAAAAAAATATACAGTGTGGCGATCTGAATAATGTGAAGTGCAAAGAAGGGATCGGGGGTCTTTTAGACCCCCGATCCCTTCATAAAGAGTATCTGTCACCACCTATTACTGTCACAAGAGATGTTTATATTCCTTGTGACAGCAATAAAAGTGATCAAATTTTTTTTTTTTTTTAAAAACACAATTTCTAAAAATAAAAATAAATAAAATAAATAAAAAAAAATTTTTTAAAGCGCCCCCATCCCCGCGAGCTCGCGCAGCAAAGAAAACGCATACAGAAGTTGCGCCCGCATATGTAAACTGTGTTCAAATCACACATGTGAGGTATCGCCGCGATCTTCAGAGCGAGAGCAATAATTCTAGCACTAGACCTCCTCTGTAAATCTAACCTGGTAACCGTAAAAAAAATTTAAACGTCGCCTATGGAGATTTTTAGGTACCGTAGTTTGTCGCCATTCCACGAGTGCGTGCAATTATAAAGTGTGTTATGTTTGGTATCTATTTACTTGGCGTAACATCATCTTTCACATTATACAAAAAAATTGGGCTAACTTTACTGTTTGTTTTTTTTTAAATTCATGAAAGTGTTCCTTTTCCCAAAAATTTGCGTTTAAAACACCGCTGCACAAATACCGTGTGATTAAAAAATATTGCAACGATCGCAATTTTATTCTCTAGATTCTCTGCTAAAAAATATATATATATAATGTTTGGGGGCTCTAAGTAATTTTCTAGCAAAAAATATGGATTTTAACTTGTAAACACCAAATTTCAAAAATAGGCTTAGTCATGAAAGGGTTAAAAAAAAAGTGCAGCGTTGAGGAGGAAAAGGAGGCAGCGCATGGATACCATTCTAAAAGAAATCACCAATTTAGAACTCCTGAATAAAAAAACACCCTCAGAATCCACGAGTAACAAATTAGCAGAGACACGAAACAATTTTCGTACTTTACTACTGTCCCAATACTCACGCAACGTCCTCAAATTAAAAGCCACATTTTTACACACATGGTGATAAAGCAGGGAAACTACTGGCTAACCAGATTAAAAACAAAACATTTAAACAAAGAATCCCCTATTTATACCATCCAAAAAATGGATCTAAACTGACTAACCCCAAAGAAATAGCTGACGCATTCAGTAGTTACTATGAAAGCTTATATAACCTGAAAAAGACAAGATAACACCTCAACCTACACTAGAACTGATAGAGCAATTTCTACAAGACATTTCTCTACCAACTATACAACCAGTAGATCAGGACATGTTAAACGCTAGCTGCCAATCAATAAGTCACCTGGCCCTGATGGATACTCTTTGGAGTATTATCAGATCTACACAGATATCCTAACTCCAATTTTGCAAAGGGTCTTCCAAGCTGCTGCCTCCTCAGCCTCTTTTCCATCCAAAATGCTGCAAGCGACAGTAATTACACTGCCCATACCAGGGAAGGAGCCGGACAAAGCACAACATTTCAGACCGATATCACTGTTAAATGTGGATCTAAAAGTATACGCCAAACTCTTAGCGAATAGGATAGCACAACTACTTCCATCACTAGTAAAACCTGATCAAGTGGGGTTTGTGGCAGGTAGGCAAGCTAGGGATGCCACAAGGAGAATACTGAACTTGGTTTATCCGGTGACAGACAGGCCCTCGGTTCTCCTGTCACTGGATGCCGAGAAAGCCTTTGAAAGAATACATTGGGGCTATCTATCGGAGGTCCTTTCAAAGTTTGGATTTACCAGTCAATTTTTTTCCGCCATAACAGCCCTCTACTCTGGGCCCTCGGCTCATGTGTTCACTGAGGGCTTGTTCTCCGAACAGTTTGCCATCACGAATGGGACAAGGCAGGGGTGCCAAAGGGTGTGTTGTGTTTTTCTCATTTGTAGAGGAACATTATAGAAAAGAGGCAGAAAAGCTGAACTATTACATCTGTGGACAGAGGGTGTTGGGGGCAGTTTATGGTAGGGGAGAATAATACAGAAAGTATAATTCCACAATGAGAGGCCGAGGGTCCCTCTCCTTCCTTCTGGTCCTACTGTGTGCCTCTAATGGATGGACATGGATGGAGGTACGCCCATTTGCCCAGCCGTGCCATTCTGCTGACGTATAAGTACATGCGGCGGTCGGCAAGCAGTTAAAAGTTTCTGACAACAGATGTGTCTTGTCGGATTTTTAGATCGTGTGTACACAAGACCGTCGGACAAAAATCCAAAGTACAAACACACATGCTCAGAAGCAATGCTCACCATAACACAACATTAGCAGAAGTTTCCCAAAGGGTGGCGCTAAAGAGCTGAAAAACCACGTTGTTTCGTGTTTGTTGTCCGACAATTCTTTGCCGTTTGTATGCAATACAAGTTCAAGGCCAACGCCCTTTGGACAAAAGTCCTACGCTTTGTCCGGTGGAAATTTGATCGTGTGTATGAGGCTTTTTTCTCAGCTTATTTATTCCTGGGAAAAATATCCAGATTTTCCTCACCTACTATGTAACTATTAGTTTAAAAAAAACTATTATATAAGCACCTGAACGACCACAACATACAGGGATATACAATGTAATACTGACATATAATCACACACATAGGTTGGACTTGATGGACTTGTGTCTTTTTTTAATCTCACCTACTATGTAACTATTAGTTTCAAAACTATTAGATAAGCACCTGATATGGTGGACCATTGCAGAGAATCTTTTTTTAAAAAAAATGATCAACAAAGATGGAGAATCAATGAATTCCAGAGAAATACCCCAAGTTTTCCTGGGAAATCCCACTTATCTTTAGATATATAGACGAAAGCTGCTTAGTTCTAAACTACATTGAACATGTATATTTTAGTAATATGCAGCATACTATTCACCACATATTTCATTTATAGATGATAATCTTATATATTGTACTTGCTAAGTATTATTGCTCTGCTAAGAATCTTTTTCTGCTTCCTCCCTTGTTAAATAGTTATAAGAACCAACTGGCTCTAAATCTGCCCATGAGTTTAGATTCTGATTTGCCCCATGTTGGTGATCATCACCCCAGCTTATGATTTTCTCTTCAAGGCTAACCAATCTGCTCCATGTAGAGCCACAGTGATTTTTAGGTTCTTTTTTTTACTGGGGTCTTTATTATTATAATGATGTCATAGCTAAGTCTTACTTTCTGTTCTTTTTCTAGAAACCAGCAACCCTCCAAGCTCTGGTAAGTGGTCTCAGGTTGTTAATGTCTTTCTGTATTTCAATACTGTACATAGTCCTACATATTCATACATAATTAGACTGAAAATTCCGCAGAGCTTTGATTGGATACCTTCTATTGGGGGGGGGGGGGTGGTATATTTAATATGTTATAATTATATTATTGAAGTACATACCTATCAGTTGTATTTTTTTCCGGGTATTTTTGTTTCCACTATACATGTGATCACCTCACCGTCATTAAAGTTTATGCTGATGGGTCTGAATGATTGCTTCATTTAGCTTTTCTAGGACGACTTTTTAGTTATACCTACCAGAATTATACACATTTGGTAGATATTTGTATAATGAAAGATTGTGTTGATTGACTCTCGATAACGTGACCTAATAGCAAAATGTTTTTTTTTTGTAAGGGTTTTAAAGATCCAGAGGTTCAGCAATCCTTGTAGGGTTGGGGAGGGGCCTGGTGGGGGTTGGACAGACACCTCAGAAATCAGATTACTCCAGCCTATTCTTATGCCCCGTACACACGAACGGACTTTCCGACAACAAAACCGTGGAATTTTGTTCGAAGGGTGTTGGCTCCAACTTGTCTTGCATACACACGGTCACACAAATGTCGGCCAACAATTACGAACGTAGTGACGTACTACGTGGTTTTTCAGCTCTTTAGCGCCATCCTTTGGGCTCCTTCTGCTAATTTCGTGTTAGTAGAAGTTTGGTGAGTGTTGATTCGTGCTTTTCTTTTCACATTTTACATTTCTCGCTTTTCAGTTAGTTTCTGAACGGCAGTTTGTCAACCAGACATCGGAGGAGATAACGTGTTATTTATTGTTGGCCTTGGAGTTATTGCTTTGACATTATTTTTTTGGTTGAATAATGATTTGATTTGGTATATTTTCTATATTTTTGGATGCATAGAATGCACTTTTTGGTTAAGTTCTATTGGCAGATAGCCAATGTCTAATGTCTAGCCGATGTCTATTTTTTTTTTAATGCACATTAAAAAAAAATAGTGGAGAATAATACTTGGCTATGTGTTTTACTTCAAATGACAGTTTGGGAGTCGACAGTTACATTTTAAAAAATAAAATGTAAAATTAACAAGGGACACCAACATAGTTGTTTTTTTGATCTTAAAAACGACAAGATAATGGTGTTGTGGTAACTTGCCCAAATAAAAAAAAAAGCATAATAATATTATTCTTGATATCACTAGAAAAAAAAAGCCTTTGAAACTTTTTTGCAATAACTCCATCAGTATCACCAGCAAAGCAGCTTCATTATTATTCCATTAAAGAAGAAGAGAATTGTGCGCTGCATTTGGAGATTTCATAATTTGCCGCGTCACGAATGTTAATTCTCCATTACGAACGCTCGTTTACCAGACCGACCGCTTCTGGCTTGTCCTTGCTTCTGAGCATGCGTGTTTGTACTTTGGACTTTTGTCCGGCAGATTTGTTTTACACACAATGGGAAAATCCGACAAACATTTGTTGGCAGAAAATTTGAGAACCTGCTAGCCAACATTTGTTGGCGGAAAGTCCGACAACAAATGACCGGTGGAGCGTACACATGGTCGGACTTTCCCCCAACAAGCTCACATCCAATATTTGTTGTCGGAAAATCCGATCGTGTGTACGCGGCATTAAACATATGACCAAGGAAGCCCCTACTGATCAGACTACCGACAGGCTTTTTTTGCAGACTCTTTTTGAACTCTTGGGGGGTTATTTACTAAAAGCAAATCCACTTTGCACTGCAAGTGCACTTGGAAGTAAAGTCGCTGTTGATCCGAGGAAGATAAAAACAGCAAGGAAGATAAAAAACAGCATTTTATCTTGCACATGATTGGATGATAAAATCAGCAGAGCTTCCCCTCGTTTCAGATCGACCTCTTAGATTTAGAGCGACTGCACTTCCAAGTGTACTTGCAGTGCAAAGTGGAATTGGCTTTCGTAAATAACCCCCTCGGATACCTCAAGCTCTTTATTGATGTAGCAATATAGTAGACTGAAAAAAAGACCAAAAGTCCATCTGGTTCAACCAATTGAAACTTACCCTGTTTCCCCGAAAATAAGACCTAGCGTCATTGTCGGTGATGGCTGCAATATAAGCCCTACCCCCCAAATAAGCCCTAGTTAAAGTCCTTGTAGGTTTTATTTTCAGGGTAGGGCTTATTTTTGGGGAAACTGGGTAGGGCTTATTTGGGGGGTAGGGCTTATATTGCAGCCATCACCGACAATCACGCTAGGTCTTATTTTCGGGGAAACAGGGTATCTCACTAATGAGAAAATTAAAAATTTTAAATAAAATGAGGGTGATGGCTATAAAGGTCAGAAAGTTTGTATTTTATTAATTACATGTGGTTAATACACATAGTGATAGTATTTAATATAGTCAGTTTTTTTTTACCACCTTCAATTATGATTTACATCAACAATTCCATGTAGTAATGGAGAAAAAAAAGTAATGAACCAAATTATAACACAGCCAAAGTAATTGCAGGAATTTTTAAGAAAATGTAAGCCATGGGAAAAAAAAATGTTGACTGTTATAATCCCTCCTGGCAACATTTTAATCTACCCCAACCTTGTCACTCTCACTACTGATGGGCACATTGGTAGATTAAAGGGAAATATAAATAAAGGAACATAAAATAAATTTAACTGCTTCCAGTTTTTTTCAGCAATGATCCTTTTTACATTAATAGCAATAAAAAAACTTGACAGGGTAGCTACATATTTCAGAACCACTCCATTTAAAACGAACTTTAAGAAAAAAAAGTTGTGCCTTTGTAGAAATTGTAACTCTCACCTATGTCTTTTCTAATGAGGGTTTGCGGATACAATAAAAACAAATGCTTGAAAAATATAAACAAGATTTATACTTTCTTTTTAATAACTTATATTTCTGATTTGCAATTTCTTATCTTGTATTTCTTTGTATGGAAAGTCTCTTCAAGCTGAGATAAGTGTGATGAGTCGGGATGAGTAAATCTGCTCGGGTTCATTTCATGAGGGGATTTGAGTTCTGCTTGTACATATGTACATTTTTAAATACAAAAATGCACAACGGGGAAAAATGGTGGAAGGGGAACTTTGCGATACCCAAAAGATATCAGAAAAATGTTGAAAGAAAAAAAAAAAATACAATGTTTATTGAAGTAACATTAAAGTGTCCTTTTGTATAAAGGGAGACTGTATACAAAATGCCACACACAGATATAGACAAAAATGATGTTGCTAAAATTCTGGAAGTTGGTCAACAGCACAATATTGAAGAATTTATGATTTCTTGGCCATTTTTCAGAGAATATGAATGATAACACAAAAACATTTCTTTCACTCATGGTTAGTGTTTGGCTGAAGCCATTTATTATCAGTCAACTGTGTTTACTCTTTTTAAAATCATAATGACAACAGAAACTACTCAAATGACCCTGATCAAAAGTTTACATACCCTGGTGATTTTGGCCTGATAACATGCACACAAGTTGACACAAAGGGGTTTGAATGGCTATTAAAGGTAACCATCCTCACCTGTGATCTGTTTTCTTGTAATTAGTGTGTGTGTATAAAAAAAGGTCGATGAGTTTCTGGACTCCTGACAGACCCTTGCATCTTTCATCCAGTGCTCCACTGAGGTTTCTGGATTCTGAGTCATGGGGAAAGCAAAAGAATTGTCAAAGGATCCGCAGGGAAAAGGTAGTTGAACTGTATAAAACAGGAAAGGGGATATAAAAAGATATCCAAGGAATTGAGAATGACAATCAGCAGTGTTCAAATTCTAATCAAGAAGTGGAAAATGAGGGGTTCTGTTGAAATCAAACTGAAATTCCACGTAGTACGCCACTATGTTCGTGTTTGTTCGCCGACAATTGTGTACTGTTTGTATGCAAGACAAGTTCCCGGCACACACCCTTCAGACAAAAGTCTGACGCTCTGTTGGCCAACAATCGGATTGTGTGTACGAAGCTTAAGAGTTGTCGTTTTTACAATTTTTAACATTCACAAATTACTTTTCCCTTCAGGCAATGGATTTGTAATCAAAACAGGTTTGTTCACTCAAACAGAGCATATGATATGATTGCAAAACTTTCTAGTTGAGGTTTAAAACCACAAAGAGGAAGTTTACCTCGGCATGAAGCCATTCAGAGGGAGTTTGGTACTGCTTCCAGTAATATAAACCATCAGATCTCTACTTATGGGAAGGTAGGCAAAGTGTTGATCTAGACTTATAGCTATAAAAATATAGAAAGTTATAATCAGACATTAGCTAGTGTGATATGGGGGTTGGTGAGCTCAGAAGTGGTGAGTCCACGTAAATCAGAACTGTGTTTAACACCTTCCTGCCCGGCCTATAGCACAATAACGGGCGGGCCGGAGCAGTGTTGTTCAGGGAGGATGTCACGTGACATCCCCTTAGAAGGTGCCTCTCACGTGGTCATAGGGCCACACAGTGGCGTGATCTGCCACCGGTTGTAACCACTGGACACAGCCATTGATTGATCAATGTACCGGTGCCGTGTGATCACTGTGACCAATCACAGCAGATCACATGACAATTGTAAACAATAGTCCGGCAATGGCTTTAAGATCCCCACTGGATGTCACATGATGTTCTGCCAGAAAGTTCCACTCGCAGGGCCACACACGTGATCTGTCACCGGCTGTGACCCATGGACCACGTGACCGCCGTGACCCATGGACTACGTGACAGTTGTACACAATGGATGGCTTCCTTTCATGCCATCCATTGTATAGAATTGTGTCATATATAAAGAAACGTGATTTTGCGCTAACCATACAAATAAAAAAATGTGTGCTGCTGCTCGTGTTAGTCCATAAATACAAAAGACCCAAAAAATAAATAGTAAATAGTGTATCCAGCGCGCATCATATCTTAGTGTGTATTAAATATAAGTGATCCCGATAGTTATGACTACTATTGGTATACCACACTTAAAGCCATTTCAATCCAGCCAAAACTCATGAAAAACATTATTACTATAGACATATATTTAAAAAATCGTGAAATTACCTTATTTTCCTATATTAGGAACATTTAAATCCTATACTCACACCACGTGTTCAACAGTGAAACAAAATATGTGTTATTAATTACAATGTTACTTATGAAAATCAATCCGCAACTATGTAGTGAGCACCCTGAAACATATGTTGCTAGTAACAATGTTACTTGTGACTATCAATTCGCAACAATGTGGTGAACACCATACATATCCAAATTAGTGCTAAAGATGTTTATCAGTGGGACACTTATTCCCCTTGAACATCTTAGATGTAGAAACAATGATCAGTCCTTGATGGAAATATGCTAGGTTGATATTAGCACCAATCTTCTTTATAGTAAGAGACACACCGATATTCCTCCTTTTCACAAATATGGTAAAAAAGGCCGCTTACCGGATCAGATGGATCTCAGGTTAGTGAGATCAGATGAGCATGTTGCATTAGCCTGCCGGCTAATTTTTTGGACAGTGTAAACATCAGTGTCCTGCTGGTCTACATACTATCCATGTTCTATTAGGTTGTACTTTTGTGGCCTTCCTTAGAACCATGTAGCCAGGTGGTCTAGCATTTTTTCATTATGTATGGTATTATTGGGTTGTGCTTTTTTTTGGCCTTTCCTTTCCCATCATACTAGTTGGATAAGAACCTTTTTACTCCCAGGTTTTTGGTACTCCATATGGCCATTTGCCTCAGGCCCCTGGATTAGTAGGCCATCATTCATGGTGATTTTGTGGCATGAATCTTGAAGAAACTCACAGTCGTGAAACAATTCGTTCTTAAGCGACTTACTTGACTCAATGTATTCTATGAGATTGTGACCATCTCACATAGGTAAAATCATACAAGCTATATTCAACAATACTGTTTTACAGTACAGTAAAACCTTTGGTTTGAGAGTAACTTGGTTTGAGAGCGTTTTGCAAGACAAGCAAAATGTTTTAATACATCTTGCCTTGAAATACAAGCGATGTCTTGATATAAGAGTAGCATCATGTCACAACTGAGTATAAAAAAGAAGAGGAGCCTCTAAGTGTAGCAATATGGTTACATTTAATGAAGGTACAGCATTTAGCAACTTATTGCTACACTTAGAGGTGCCTTTCTTCTCTTTTATACCCTATAAAAAAAATGCTTTGGATTACAAGCATGTTTCTGGAATGAATTATGCTCGCAAACCAAGGTTTTACTGTATATTAAAGGTGTTAAAATTTACAAAAAGTGACCAGTCGCAAAGCCGGGTATCAATGGCATGCTTCCATCCTGGGTTAATGTATAAAGAAGCAAAGGGGGGACTTTAAATGAAGCAGGTCAATTGAAAGTAAAATAATGAATGCATGTGAGTAGGTAAAATTATTTGGATTTAATTTAAAGTCAATGACCCCTAGGGGCAGTCCATGATTTAGAAGCACACAATAACAATAAAGTAGTATAAATACAGATATGTTCAAAACAAATTAATATATTAGTGGTAATGATCATCAAAGAGTATAGATACAAAAATAATCAAAATCAATACACTGGTAGTAATGATCATCAGAGAATCTGGGGTGCAGACAAAATCAATGGACATACATGAATGCAGTTCATAACAGAATTCATAAATTAAAATTACCAATCAAAATCACAAAATCAAAATCACATGGAATGAGTAAAAACTCAATAGGGAAAAGTTAAAAAATTAATTACTTTGCCTTTTTGAGTTTTTACTCATTCCATGTGATTTTGATTTTGATTTTGTGATTTTGATTGGTAATTTTAATTTATGTATTTCTGTTATGAACTGCATTCATGTATGTCCATTGATTCAGTCTGCACCCCAGATTCTCTGATGATCATTACTACCAGTGTATTCATTTTTTTTCTTTTGCGGTTCATCTCAGATGATGTGTGGGGGTAAGCCAGTGTTCCGGTGGTCTCAGTAGTCGCTGGGGGTTACCAGAATAGCGGGGATGTCGGTTTATGTTCCGGTCGGTGCAGGAGCTGTGTGATTACACGTCCATCTTGCCCGGCAGTTGGCCACGCCCCCTAGTGTATTCATTTTGATTATATTTGTATCTATACTCTTTGATGATCATTACTACTAATATATTAATTTGCTTTGAATATATCTGTATTTATACTACTTTATTGTTATTGTGTGTTATTGTGTGCTTCTAAATCATGGACTACCCCTAGGGGTCATTGACTTTAAATTAAATCCAAATCATTTTACCTACTCACATGTGTTCATTATTTTACTTTCAATTGACATGCTTCATTTAAAGTCCCACTTGCCCCCCCCCCCCTTTGTTTCTGTATATTAAAGGTGTTACTTGAATTGCTTTTAAGGTCCTATTTTATATAAGAGATATAACGAAATTGTATCTTGAGCCCATTTAAAGGGCTGTGGGTTTGTTGTCTCGTTGTAAAACAAAAAAAAGTCCCACTATTATCCCTCCCCCTCCTTTTTTTCTTCAGTTTAGGAGGCCTGGAGGTGTTCTTTCTTCTTTGTTGTCAGACAGATCCTTCTTCTCTCTCCCACATGTGTCTCTGCGTGAAGATTCAGTTTGGACAGATATGGTTACAAAGTGAGCGGGGCAGTTTTTAAATTTTTTAACATTCACATATTACTTTTCCCTTTTAGGCAATAAATATGTAACACAAACAGGTTTGTTCAATCGAAAAGAGCATATGATTGCAAAACTTGCTGGCAGAGGTTTGAAACTACAAAGAGGAAGTTTATCTCGGCATAAAGACATTGAGAGGGAAGTTGGCACTGCTTCCCCTAATGTGAATAATATGAACCCTATTTACTGGATGGTAGCCAAAGTGTTGGGCCAGACTTTAGGAGGGATAATCATACAATTGCTGGTTAATGCTGGCCATGTACAGGTCCAGCTATAGCATGCGAGTTAACACTCCAATCCAATTTCCTCCAAAGTCTAAGCTGCATTCTAGTATACAAAATCCATACAATTTTTCACTCCCATTTGAGTAGAATAAAACGTACTCAAGCATATTGTTATTTTTGAACAGATGAACAAGAACAACCTCCCGTGCTCCATTGTAGTGTGGCTTCAGTGACAGATATACCACCACTGTTCCACTCCAGAGAAATGTAAGGCCACCATGCTTTGCTGCCCTCTTAGAACTGGGGAAGTCCCGAACTCAAATGAACTAGCAAACAGTGGGAAAACCAGCCTAGTACATTATCTTTGCAAACAATGTATTAATTTAATAGAAACAACTGTTATGCCCTGTACACGCTGCCAGACCTAGCCGGGAGAGAGACTTTTGGAGGGGACTGTATGCTAGCCTTTTGCCGATCGATCGTTGGCCCTGGCATTTGGGGGAACGATGCTCTTTGTGAGCTGTGTGCCTGGGGACCCTTGAGGTGGTATTACTGTGGATTCGGGTCCTGGTCCCCCAGAACACACAGACTCTGGGGACCCTGGATTTGCCATATTAGAAATAGTGGCTGATTCATAATGCTGGGACAGATACTGTTAGGAGATGCTGATATAAATTCCAGCCACCTGTCTGTCTGTTGCCTACTAGAATGTGTATTGTAAATAAGTCTCTAGTATGGGATCTAAGAGTCATTAGATCCCCATTGTTTGTGTTAATTAACTCTGCTATTGTGATAATGTTGATTGGGTTTTCTGAGCTACAAGATGGCCAGTCTGGCCTAAAGGTCATGTCTGAGTCATCTAGGCTGTCTAAAGGGATTAGTTAATTAGCCCATGTTAATTAGGTTAATTAGGTTACAGGTGTATTGTTAGAGTAATATGAGCAGGAGGTACGCACCTCCACTTTTAGTGTATAAAAGAGCCTGTATTGTTCAATAAAGGAGATTCCTGGTTGAACTTACATACAGCCTGCCTGGTGTTTGTTCTGAGCTACACAACTGGATTAGAACGGCACATAGCTGTAGTTCTAATCCCGGAGCATTGGATGACTGAACCATCAGATATTGCGATCTGCAATCTGATTCTATAGCTGCAGAGGAGTGTCGGGAGAGTGGAATCGAGCGAGCAAGGGTCTCGTTACACACACGATAGGATTTTCCGGAACGGAAAATATGTGATAGGACCTTGTTGTCGGAAATTCCGACCGTGTGTTGGCTCCATCACACAATTTCCATAGGAATTTCCGACACGCAAAGTTTGAGAGCTTGCTATAAAATTTTCCGACAACAAAATCCGTTGTCGGAAATTCCGATCGTGTGTACACAAATCTGACGCACAAAGTGCCACGTGTGCTCAGAATAAATTAAGAGATGAAAGCTATTGGCTACTGCCCCGTTTATAGTCTCGACGTACGTGTTTTACGTCACCGCGTTCAGAATGATCGGATTTTCCGACAACTTTGTCCAACCATGTGTATGCAAGACAAGTTTGAGCCAACATCCGTCAGAAAAAATCTATGGATTTTGTTGTTGGAATGTCCGATCAATGTCCGATCGTGTGTGCAGGGCATTATACTCACAAACACAACTTTATATAAATTCATCAATGATTCTCAAATCCAGAGATGTTAGTTCCTATGCACATACTCTCTTTCATTGGAAGACGCCACTCTGGTTGAATATGGCTGATGCGTTTCAAGGGGAGTCCCCTCTTCATCAGAGCCAACTTAAGCATGTATACAATCACTGTTCCTGTAAAAACGATCATTTAGAAAAAACATTTTTGCATTGATAAATGTCTCCCAGGGCAGTACCCGGACCCCCATACCCCTATTATGGCCAATTACTTTCATAGAAGCCCACAAAATGGGCACTTTTGATTTTTCCTGTCTCATATACTTCCATGGAGTATGCCATTTTGGGTTAGAACCTTTCCCCTGTTTGGGAGTTCTGAGGGTCATTTGGCCCATCTCTACCTCCTCTTTTACAGCCAAGGACGCTGCTTCTGTTTGATCTATAAGCTCCATGGTGCTGAACGTGTGATCAGTTATGACACCAGCCATTTGACGGTTTGACAGTTTGGTTGAGGACACAAGCAAATGTGACAGTTAGCAATCCCGGCATTCCAGGAATGTAACTGTTTTTTGAAACCATTAAATCAATTGGTTTAGTTCCGCTTTATGATTTACTGCTGTTCAGGGGCTCCGAACTTCAGCAAAATGTCGGCCTCCACAAAGAGGAAACAGGAGCAATGCGGGAGGCAATTTACAGCACACGCTAATTTTGGTAGCATAATTATTACATAGTTACATAGTAGGTGAGGTTGAAAAAAGACATAAGTCCATCAAGTCCAACCTATGTGTGTGATTATGTGTCAGTATTACATTACATATCCCTGTATGTTGCGGTCATTCAGGTGATTATCTAATAGTTTCTTGAAGCTCTCGATGCCCCCCGCTGAGACCACCGCCTGTGGAAGGGAATTCCACATCCTTGCCGCTCTTACAGTAAAGAACCCTCTACGTAGTTTAAGGTTAAACCTCTTTTCTTCTAATTTTAATGAGTGGCCACAAGTCTTGTTAAACTCTCTTCTGAGAAAAAGTTTTATTTCTATTGTAGGGTCACCAGTACGGTATTTGTATATTGAAATCATATCCCCTCTCAAGCGTCTCTTCTCCATGGAATACACGTTGTTTGCTAAAGAACATTATTTTTATCAAGTGGCTTTGGGTAAAGTTCTGCTTTAACCATTAAATGTTTTAAAAAGTGTTTCAAGGAACTTTTGTACCAGGCACAACTCAATACACATCCAAGAATTTATCATCTAATGAGCGCTCCATTTGTCGCTATCAGAGAGGTAGCAGCCTAGCACAAGAACGGGGTCCACCAATACTATATTATATTTCAATGATGAATCTGTTTCTTTGAAGGAAAAATCACTTTACGGTGGATCCATCGAAACCAACTTTCACTTCTATTGGTCCAGCGCTGTCACACACATATCTGTCATCACTCAGATGACGGCGAAAACATCCTGGGAAAGCATAGCATCCCAAATCCCATGTGAATGCACCAATTGAGAGTCTTCCCAGGATCTTCAGTGGTACCTACAGGAAGCATCTGGAAGACCAGGAATAAGGTTAGCATTTCTTTACATTTTTATTTTAACTTTATTTTTCATTGTTTCATTTAGCTTTTTTAATGGAGGATGAGTGGTTGTAAGATATGCCTTCCAAGGTCCACCTTAAAAAAATACTTTACAAAAGTATGGTCTACATAAAATTCTACATAGATTTTTGGCATCTGTCACTGGGAGGTAAACATTAGCTTGCAGTAATATAAGCACTTAAACACACAAAAAAGTTTCCACACTTTTTTAAACTCTTTTTATTAGGAACTTCAAAAACAAATAAAACTTATAATTATACTAAACTGCAAGGTCAGCCGGCTTACCAGACAGACTAGTCACATGACACTCTCAGACACGACCCATTACTACTCCTCCTGCCCTCACAGTTTCTAAGAAAAATGTAAAAGCACAGAAGCTTTTTGAAGACCCCTGTACAAAAGTAATGCAATAGTGGACATAACTTTTTAATTAGCTTACTGTACATAGGTCGTTCAAATTTCACATGTTGGTAAAGTAACTCTTCTTCTTCTTCTTTTTCATTGCAGGTAAATAATGGATCCCAAGCAGAAACAATGTGCCACCATTGAGTTTTTGATGATGGAGAGGTTCAGGTTGTCTGACATCCACAGAAGGCTACAGAATGCTTACAGAGATTACACCATTGGCAAGAGCATTGGGAGACCATCAATGTCAGACAGCCTGTACCTCTCTTTCGGAGAATTCAATGGCTTCTGCTTGGAATCTATTATTTACCTGCAATAAAAAAAGAAGAATAGATATTAAAGAGAAAGAGTTACTCTTTCAACATGTGCAATTTGAACAAACTATGTAAGTTAATAAAGTGATGCCCACTTTTTGCATTACTTTTGGTACAGCCCCAGTATATGCCAACATCATCTAAATGACTTTACCTCTTGTACTGCTGTACTGTTTTTTGCGATACAGCACTGAGTCGTTTTAACTGACGATTACGCGGTCGTGCAATGTTGTACCCATACAAAATTGATGTCCTTTTTTTCCCACAAATAGAGCTTTCTTTTGGTGGTATTTGATCACCTCTGCGGTTTTTATTTTTTGCGCTATAAACAAAAAATCAACAATTTTGAAAATAAAACACTATATTTTTACTTTTTGCTATAATAAATATCCCCCCAAAAATTTTAAAATAACTAATTTTTTCCTCAGTTTAGGCCAATATGTATTCTTCTAGATATTTTTGTTAAAAAAAATCGCAATACATGTATATTGATTGGTTTGTGCAAAAGTTATAGCGTCTTCAAAATAGGGATGGATTTATGGCATTTTTATAATTTTTTGTTTACTAGTAATGGCAGCGATCTGCGATTTTTAGCAGGAATGCAACGTTGTAGTGGACAGATCGGACACTTTTGACACTTTTTTGGGACCATTGACATTTATACAGCCATTAGTGCTATAAAAATGCATTGATAACTGTGTAAATGTCACTGGCAGGAAAGAGGCTAACACTAGGGGGCGATCAAGGGGTTAAGTGTATTCCCTGGGAGGTGTTTCTAACTATGGGGGGGAGGGGACTGACTAGAGGAGGAGGAGAGAGATCACTGTTGGTAATCACTAGGAACAGCAGATCTCTTGCTACTTCCCTGTCAGAACAGGGATCTGTCTGTTTACATTGACAGATCCCCCTTCTGGATCTCTGTGGAATGATTGTGGGTGGCCGGCGGACATCACGGCCATGTGCATCGCCTCCGGTGTCAGCGCCCCCTATCACTCCTAAAGCGGCCGACGTACACCTATGGCAATTCACGCAGGAGAGCCAACCTGCCGCAGTATAATGACGGCGGTTGGTCCTTAAGTGGTTAAACATCAATAAAGAAACATTATAAATAAATAAGTATATATAATTTTTATTTAGTGTACATTTTTCTTAGCAGAAGCTTGGTCCGCTTGAAACTAGGCATGTGCAGAATGGGAAAATTTGTTTTGTTTTGTTTCAAATAGATTCGTTATGTTACTAATTTCATTTCATTATGGAATTCGTTTAGTTTGGTTTTCTGAATTTGTTTCATTTTGGTTAAATTTCGTTTTCATTAAAATTTGTTTCATTTATGAATTTTTTAACAAATTCCAACTTTTTAGAACGATTAGAATTTGGATCGGTCGAAAAATGATTGCCGGCCTATGTTAATGAGTATCGGGTACCTGTGATGTCATGTGAGGTCAGAAGGGGGTGGTGCAGTGTTGCCAGCCAACCGTCAGTATTTTTACTGGCAGCCAGTAAAAAACAGTCAATTTTCTCCTGCCAGTAAATGCCAGTAAAAGTAAAAGGTTGCCAGTAAAAAATATGGCTGTGACGCTCTGCTTGGTCTGGAGCCGGCCGAGACCATCCGAGTGCCTTTTAAAGTGTGATCGGGCGGCTCTGGCGGAGGTGATGCCTGAGCATGTCGTGTGATGTCATGGTGCAATAGAGCCAAGCAGAGCGGCCAGAGCTTCGTGTGCGGGTCTGCGATATGGGAGCAAGGCAGGCTGGGACCGGGACCGTCAGTGCTGTTTAGACTGGAGGGACCGCTTGGTTTGGAAAGAGACTGTCACTGTGACTCAGGAGGGGACGTGTTGTGTCAGTGAGGTGTCATCATCATCTGTGCTGGTGCACACTGCTGTCAGTGTCACTGCGACAGTCAGTTCTATGTATGTGCGCCTTCCTATTTTAATTTCTTGCCCTCCTGAGTCCTGTCCCTGAGCCACTTACTTACTATATCGAAAATAAAATAAGAAATATGTTTTTTGCCTTATTGTCTACCTTAAATCATATGCTAATTGTATATTGTATTTGTAGCCTAAATACTCTCATTTGCATTAACTGTAATTTTGTAACTTTTGGTAATGTCAGTAAAAACTTGGCTGTGCAGTAAATGTTGGGTGTTGTGTCAGTAAATTTCAATCTGGTAGGTTGGCAACACTGGGGTGGTGCCACCTGGTGACGTCCCAGTGTGGTCCCACCCTTGCCTATAAAAAAAGCTGTCAAACCCAAACAGAGCTCATTCGTCTGGAGACCTCTTAGGAGGCGAAGCGTTTTTTACATTTTTTTCTATTTTTCGGTCGACGGGCGGCGTGATTGACGGTGGATTACATCGCGGGACACTATTTTCTTTTTTTTCTTTTAATAAAGGATTTGTCAAAAACTCTCTTCTGTTTTTCTTACATTTTCACACTTTTTGTGGTGAATGGGTACCAGGTACGATGTTTGGATCTGGGGGCCCCCTTAAGAGGCCCTTGTCCCCATCAACATGGGGACAAGGTGCTTTGCGATGGGGGTGCAGAGCCTCCCCTGCCCCAAAGCACCCACCCCCCTCATGTTGAGGGCATGTGGCCTGGTATGGTTCAGGAGAGGGGGGGGGGCACTTGCTGTCTGGTATGGAGGTCTGATATGGATTCTGGGGGGACCCCACACAGTTTTGTTTACATTTTGACGTGGGGTTCCCCTTAAAACCCATACCAGACCCAAAAGGCCTGGTATGGACTGGGGGGGAGGAACCCTATGCTGTTTTTTTTTAACATTTTTCTATTGCCAGGTAATTGCCAGCATTCTTTTCTTTAACACAATCTGTCAGTGGGAAAGCCCGCTGACAGATGAGAAATCATGGTTGTTAAGAACGCAGGCGTCTGGCTTCTCGGCCCGCTGCTTAATAACCAGCTATTTCTTCACAAAGAATTCAAATCGATCACTCGTTTTTCGAAACTCTAATTGTTCTAAAAAATTGTAATTTGTTAGAAAACAAATAAACAAAACAAATTTCAATGGATTTCAAAAAACGTTACTATTTGTTTCTATTTCATTTCGGAAATTTGGATGTATCGAAATCTTCAAATGAAATAGTAACAAATAGTAATGATCTTCGTTGAAATCTGTTAAATTTAGTTTTGTTTATTCGTTTTCTAACCAAAAATTTGTCCCAATTTGCATTCGGACTGAAACTAATTGCACATGTCTACTTTAAACCCCACATAGATTTGTGGCATCTGTCAATGGGGATAAGCAATACCTGGCAGTAATACAGTGCCTTAAAAAAGTATTCATACCCCTTGACATTTTCCACATTTTGTCATGTTACAACACTAAATGTAAATGTTTTTTGTTGGGATTTTATGTGATAGACCAACACAACATTGCATTTAAGTGTGAAGTGGAAGGAAAATTGTAAATGATTCTCAATTTTTTTTTACAAATAAATCTGTGAAAAGTGTGGCGTGCATTTGTATTCAGCCCCCTTTACTCTGATACCCCTAACTAAAATCTAGTGGAACCAATTGCCTTTAGAAGTCACCTAATAAGTAAATAGAGTCCACCTGTGTGCAATCTAATCTCAGTATAAATACAGCTGTTCTGTGAAGCCTTTAGTAACCAAACAGCATCATGAAGGCCAAGGAACACACCAGACAGGTCAGGGATAAAGTTGTGGAGAAGTTTAAAGCAGGGTTAGGTTATAAAAAAATATCCCAAGCTTTGAACATCTCAAGGAGCACTGTTCAATCCATCATCCGAAAATAGAAAGAGTATGGCATAGCTGCAAACCTACCAAGACATGGCCGTCCACCTAAACTGACCGGCCGGGCAAGGAGAGCATTCATCAGAAGTAGCCAAGAGGTCCATGGTAACTCTGGAGGAGCTGCAGAGATCCACAGCTCAGGTGGGGGAATCTGTCAACAGGACAACTATTAGTTGTGTTCTCCACAAATCTGCCCTTTATGGAAGAGTGACAAGAAGAAAGTCATTGGTGAAAGAAAGATATAAGAAGTAGCATATGCATTTTGTGACAAGCCATGTGGGGGACACAGCAAACATGTGGAAGAAGGTGCTCTGGTCAGATTAGACCAAATTAGAACTTTTTAGCCTAAAAGCAAAACGCTATGTGTGGTAGAATACTAACACTGAACATCACCCTGAACACATCATCCCCACTGTGAAACATGGTGGTGGCAGCATCATGTGGTGGGGATGCTTTCCTTCAGCAGGGGCAGGGAAGCTGGTCAGAGTTGATGGGAAGTTGAATGAAGCCAAATACAGGACAATCTTAGATGAAAACCTGTTAGAGTCTGTAAAAAGACTTGAGACCGGAGCGGAGGTTCACCTTCCAGCAGGACAACAACCCTAAACATACAGCCAGAGCTACAATGGAATGGTTTAGATCAAAGCATATTCATGTGTTAAAATGGCCCAGTCACAGTCCAGACCTAAATCCCATTGAGAATCTGTGAAAAGACTTGAAAATTGCTGTTCAGACGCTCTCCATCCAATCTGACAGAGCTTGAGATATCTTGCAAAGAAGAATGGGCAGAAATGTCCTCTCTAGATGTGCAAAGCTGGTAGAGACATCCCCAAAAAGACTTGCAGCTTTAATTGCAGAGAAAAGGGGGTTCTACAAAGTATTGACTCGGGGGGCGCCATACAAATGTACCCCCCCACACTTTTCACATATTTATTTGTAAAAAAATTTGAAAGCCACTTATCATTTTCCTTCCACTTCACAATTATGCGTCACTTTGTGTTGGTCTATCACATAAAATCCCAATTAAATTACATTTATGTTTTTGGTTGTAATATGACAAAATGTAGAACATTTCAAGCGTTATGAATACTTTTTCAAGGCACTGTAAATACACACAATGGAGCAAAATATTGAAAATGTGACACATGTAATTGATAACTGAACAGACATGCAAAAATCTCCTCATGCTTCAGTGATTCATCTTTATTTTGATATGACTATAAATATTGGTAATAAGGAAGTGAATCTGAAATCTGCTGTGGCATTATACCAAGAGCGTGCTGATTTTTTATTTTTTTTTTTATAAAGAGGGGAAGTAAAGCTGATTCGTAACACCTATGAACAGAGTGTGTTGGCAGCAGTTTGTGTTGGTGAGCGATTGACACAGAACATAGAATTCCATAATGAGAGGCCGAACGTCTCTCCCTTTCCTCCTGGTCCTGCTGTGTGCTTCTAATGGATGGACATGGACACGTAAGTGTTTTTAGGAGTATTTAACATTTCCTCTTGATGATTTTTATATATATATATATATATATATATATATATATATATATATATATATATATATATATATATATATATATATATATAATGTCTGTGTGTTTGGGTACACTCTTTGAAGAAGCATCAACTCCTTATCAGCTATAAGAAACAGAAGTAAGTAAGATCACTTAGAAGAGGAATTCTAACTTTAGACTAGGGATGGGCGAACTTTGGTTGTTCAGCGAACAACGAACATTATGCGGTGTTCACGGCCAATTCGAAAGCCGCAGAACCCCATTAAAGTCTATGGGACACTAACATAAAAAAACAAAAGTGCTCATTTTAAAGGCTTACATACAAGTTATTGTCATAAAAAGTGTTTGGGGACCTGGGTCCTGCCCAGGGGACATGGATCAATGATTAAAAAAGTTTTAAAAACGGCTGTTTTTTGGGGAGCAGTGATTTTAATGATGCTTAAAGTCAAACAATAAAAATGAAATATTCCTTTAAATGTCGTGCCTGGGGGGTGTCTATAGTATGCCTGTAAAGTGGCGCAGTTTTCCCATGTTTAGAACAATACCACAGCAAAATGAAATTTCTAAAGGAAAAAAGTCATTTAACACTGATCGCGGCTGTAATGAATTGTCGGGTCCCGGCAATATGGATAAAACTCATTGAAAAAAACGCCATGGTTTCCCCCCCAGTCCATTACCAGGCCCTTTGGGTCTGGTATGAATATTAAGGGGAACCCAAAACCAAAAATTAAAAATAAATTGCGTGGGGGTCCACCTAAAATCCATGCCAGGCCCTTCAGGTCAAATCTGAAAAAAAAAAGGCGTAGCCCCCCCCCACAAAATCCCTACCAGTCCTCAGCTAAGTAACAGCTGTCACAGAGAAGAAGCGTCTCTCGGTGGAAGAATCCAATGGTGGTCAGTTTGCGTGCTCGGATAAGGGTCTGGTATGGATTTTGGGGGGGGGACCCCTACGCCATTTTTTAAAAAAATTCGGCGCAGGGTTTCCCTTAATATCCAGTCAGTGTAAGGTTGTGAGTGTCGATCACTGGCACTTCCGTGTTTTACATGTGACCGGCTGTGAATAAACACAGCCAATCAAATGGTTAAAGAGCTGCGTGATCAGCTCTTTACAGAGATCGGGGTCGTGCAATGTCCTAGCAACACCATCTGGCCTTTTTTGCCGTGCTGCGCGCCCCCACGGGCATGTGAGGGGGGGTCATTCTGGGGCGACATCATATGACATGACCTCCACCCAGAACGAGAACCACACCGTCCCTCCGTCATTTGACAGTGGGCGGGCAGCAAGCGCTCAATTATGAATTTGATGGAGAGATCACACTCCAGGAAAAAGTTCATTTGTGCTGGGACCTTTACTATTACGAGAACTTCCAGACTTACAATCTATTTATTGTTTTTTTTGTTTTTTTTTCTTCTTTTATTTCTAGAGACCACCAGCTCTCCAACCTCTCCTGGTAAGTGATCTCTTTTTGTAATTGTGTTTTTTTTTTTTATCTCACTAACGAGAACACTAAACGTAAGGCAGATGGCTTTAAAGTGATATTGAACCCAAAACAAAAAATTAATTGTATTGCTGATCACTGATTCTTAGATGTGGTGGCTACATTCGTTTTCTTTTTTTGGGGGGCTTTTTTCCCTTATTTTAACCTGGTAAGTCTGTTATCTCACATCTTTCTTTAATAGACCAAGCTGTCCAGCAAAAATTGCAGTTATAGAGTTGAGACAAACCATTTAACACTGTCAGGGGTGCTTACAATGGTCAGTTTTAATTTATGTAAAATATCCCAAATGAAAAAAAAAGATGTTGCTGTAATTGCTTATAAATTATTATTTGTAGTTCAGCTTTAACTTGTTAGTCAAGTCCATAAAGGTCCAGTTTATTTATCACCACCCTTTCCTCAGATCGACAATGCTGCTGTCAAAGGGTGTCTCCATTGTTCCTCCTTCCAGAATGCAGACACCCTGAGACAGGAAGTGTGTTGCTGGCTGGATCAGCAGATGAAAATATAGTTAAAAAAAAAAAAAAAAAAGCTAAAAAAAAAAGAAAAAATGCAACCTCCGCATTTAAGGATTGGCAATATTAAATTGTAATTTCGCTTTATGGCTGGATATTGGATGTTGAGTGTTTTAGAGCTTTGAGCTACAAAAGAGCTCTTAATCTTAAATAATCTTTTATCAGTAACCCAAATGTTAGTCCTAATCCTAAATATTAGACTAAATTTGTCGTACCCCTAACATTTACTCTTTTAATGAGATTATTCTTTGACTGGAACAATACATTTTTTACATGAAATCACTGGCTAATCCATGCTGATGACTTTTTTTTATACTGATGTTTTTTTCCCTTTAGATACTAAAGTCTACAACTGCACACAAAGAGGTAAGACTAGACACTCTGTATATAGAGAGGTAAGACTAGACACTCTGTATATAGAGAGGTAAGACTAGACACTCTGTATATAGAGAGGTAAGACTAGACACTCTGTATATAGAGAGGTGAGACTAGACACTCTGTATATAGAGAGGTAAGTCTAGACACTCTGTATATAGAGAGGTAAGACTAGACACTCTGTATATAGAGAGGTAAGACTAGACACTCTGTATATAGAGAGGTAAGTCTAGACACTCTGTATATAGAGAGGTAAGACTAGACACTCTGTATATAGAGAGGTAAGACTAGACACTCTGTATATAGAGAGGTAAGACTAGACACTCTGTATATAGAGAGGTAAGACTAGACACTCTGTATATAGAGAGGTAAGACTAGACACTCTGTATATAGAGAGGTAAGACTAGACACACTGTATATAGAGAGGTAAGACTAGACATTCTGTATATAGAGAGGTAAGACTAGACACTCTGTATATAGAGAGGTAAGACTAGACACACTGTATATTGAGAGGTGAGACTAGACACACTGTATATAGAGAGGTAAGTCTAGACACACTGTATATAGAGAGGTAAGTCTAGACACTCTGTATATAGAGAGGTAAGACTAGACACACTGTATATAGAGAGGTAAGACTAGACACTCTGTATATAGAGGTAAGACCAGAGACTCTGTATATAGAGAGGTAAGACTAGACACTCTGTATATAGAGGTAAGACCAGAGACTCTGTATATAGAGAGGTAAGACTAGACACTCTGTATATAGAGAGGTAAGACTAGACATTCTGTATATAGAGAGGTAAGACTAGACACACTGTATATAGAGAGGTAAGACTAGACACTCTGTATATAGAGAGGTAAGACTAGACACTCTGTATATAGAGGTAAGACTAGACACTCTGTATATAGAGAGGTAAGACTAGACACTCTGTATATAGAGAGGTAAGTCTAGACACTCTGTATATAGAGAGGTAGGTCTAGACACACTGTATATAGAGAGGTAAGACTAGACACACTGTATATAGAGAGGTGAGACTACACACACTGTATATAGAGAGGTAGGTCTAGACACTCTATATACAGAGAGGTAAGCCCCAAGACACTGCACACAGAGATTCTAGTGGATGATCACTGATACAAGAACGCAATCTGTACTTATTTATTTTGCATGCTGGCAACACCTAAACCTTTCTTTTTATCTCAAGTCACCAAAGTGAATAAAAAAGTGCATGTGAGCACACATACAAAAATGCACAAGGGGGTGTTGAATGGTTCCCTTTCCAAAGAGGTAGAACCTTTAAATAACGCCCCTCCCGACCCCCCAGGTCGCTTGATTCTTGTAAGGCACACTCAGGTCCACCTAGCCTAAAAGCCTGGTGGCCCACACTTCTCATGATCATGATAGGCCAAAGCTGACCAATGAGTACTAGGTGGGAGACTCCCGAAGAGACACCCTACCAAGGCAGAGGAGGAAAGAACCTGATGACCACACATCCTTCTCCTAGACTTGCCCTAGAGGGTAGTCCCAAAGACCCATACCCTGCAATACGGAGTGCAAAATTGAAAGACCCATGGAGAAAAATAAATAAAAAGCACCAAGACAATGGCTAGGCCCTCCAACACCTTGTGGATGTCATCAACAGACCTGTCTTATTTCTGGAAGAACACGTATAAGAATCTGTACATATACTGTATGTGTACAGAATAACTAGAACATCAGGAGTCAGGGGTTTGTATATACTGTATATGTCTACAGCAGTGGTCTCAACTGCAGCCCAGGGACCGGATGTGGCCCTTTGCTTGCTTTTATCAGGCCCTTGGTAGATTATATCCCCCACTGTCAGCAACAGTGGGGCATAGTTCCTGACACAGACACCAACAATGGGACACTAGTCCTCTCACTGACAATGACGATGAAACACTATTTCTCCCATTGATACCAGTGATGGCACACTATTCCTCCCACTGATACCAATGATGGGGCACTATTCTTCCCACTGATACCAATGAAGGGGCACTATTCTTCCCACTGATACCAATGATGGGGCACTATTCCTCCCACTGATACCAATGATGGGGCACTATTCCCCACACTGACACCAATAATGGGAAACTATTCTTCACCTTAATATTGATAATGAGACATTGGGGTTGATTTACTAAAGGTAAATACTTAGTTTGCATATTGCACACTGCAAGAGCAGTTGCTCCAGAGCTTAGTAAATGAGCAAAATCTTTGCTGATTTCCATTATTATAATACAGGATTTATATAGCGTTGCAGTTTACGCAGCGCTTTACAATGTGAAGGTAGACAGTACAACTACAATACACTTTAATAAAGTAGGAATCAGAGAGGCCTGCTCATTAGAGCTTACAATCTAATCTATTATACAATCACGTGCAAGCAAAAATGCTGTTTTTTTTTTTTTTTTTTCTTGCATGTGATTGGCTATTCTTTGCAAAGTGATGCTTTAGCTCATTTACTAAGCTCTGGAGCAACTGCACTTGCAGAGGGCAACTGCACATTGCAAAGTGCACAGTCTATTTGCCTTTTGGTAAATCAACCCCAATGTCTTCCTCCACTGGCCACAGTCCAGCCCCCCTCTAAAGTTTGAAGGACAGTAAAATGGCCCTTTGTTTACAAGGTTTGGAGACCCCTGGTCTACAGTATACTCATGCAGGTTATAGTGAGAAGGGACTAAAGGAACCAAAAAGCCCTCCAACTGAATCACTAGATAGCACAGCAAAGTCTTCTTAGAGCAGATGATATTCACATGTCTCATTCCATCACACCTCCAAAAAATAAGAGGTGTAGTCCTTATTCCAGGACAGTGGGCAAAGCCATGCAAATCGTTATTTGTATGCACCAAAGAGCCAAATGAACATCTAGGTTGGCACTACCACTTCCCTAACAACCATGGACAGGAAGGAAGCTGTAATTTATAGTAGTAGTAGAAATACTGTACCTTTACTATGTATGATGTTCAGTCAAATGGGTTAAAGGTCAGGATTTTGGGTTAATGTTTGAACAAACACTGAGCACATCTATAACAGTCACATCAAATAAAATAATCAATGGAAGCCTGTAGGGAGAAGGGCTCTGCAGTTCAAGTAAGAGGGTAGGTGGTTGGAGGATGGGGGGCTGTAGAATGGCACAATGTTCCATGTTACACCCTACATATGTTGTTTATTATAAAAATATGGGATAAACATGAAATAATGTTGGAAAGGTGGAACCAGCCTTTACCAGGATCAGCTACAGGGCTTCCTACCACGCTGAAGTGTTGGGTAGATCTCCTCCTAGTTGTCTTACATGGAAAAAAAATGTGCAAAGAACATTTGTGAATACAAGTTTTTAATATTTTTATTAAAGGTTTTTTAGAGAATGTGTGACGCTATGTTTGTATATTTTCTTTTGTTCTATAGTGTTTATAAAATATCTCTGATTGGAGGAAGTAGCAAAGAGATGTGTATAAGGAAGGAACAAAGCCATGGATATTGTGTATTGGGAAGGAACAAAGCCATGGGTATTGTGTATTAGGAAGGAACAAAGCCATGGATATTGTGTATTAGGAAGGAACAAAGCCATGGATATTGTGTATTGGGAAGGAACAAAGCCATGGATATTGTGTATTGGGAAGGAACAAAGCCATGGGTATTGTGTATTAGGAAGGAACAAAGCCATGGATTTTTGTGTATTAGGAAGGAACAAAGCCATGGATATTGTGTATTAGGAAGGAACAAAGCCATGGATATTGTGTATTGGGAAGGAACAAAGCCATGGGTATTGTGTATTAGGAAGGAACAAAGCCATGGATTTTTGTGTATTAGGAAGGAACAAAGCCATGGATATTGTGTATTAGGAAGGAACAAAGCCATGGATATTGTGTATTAGGAAGGAACAAAGCCATGGATATTGTGTATTAGGAAGGAACAAAGCCATGGATATTATGTAATACAATTACAACAATAAAAGAGAACATTTATCTAGAAAGATATATTCCAAACTTTCCCTGCACCGGGACTGAACCATTTCTTCCCATCCAGGGTCACCATCTGCTTCCTGGACTGAGTTACCAGCTCACAAATGAAAGTCATGGTCACACATGTCTAACACTGATCAGCCCCCTGCAGAGCAGCCCCTTACCTTATGCTTTTTAAAAAGTTACAATTTTGCAGTCTGATCACTGAGGGAGGGGAGACTGAGGAAATGCTTCCTCCTGCCTGCACCTAGTGAAATCACCTCAGCCTAGGCAAAGTCACTGATTAGAGCATGATTTTTTTTTTTAATGGTAACAAGTAGTGTTTATACTAAAAACAAAATGCTCCGGCATATTATATTTATTTATTGCAGGTATTTACATGGCGCCATCATCTTATGTAGTACTTTCCACATATCGTACATTCACACCAGTCCCTTCCCCCAAGGATCTTACAATCTAATATCCCTACCTCACATGCATACACATTCTAGGGCCAATTAATATATGAGAATGTCTCATGCTGGTAGAGTAAATGTCCCTAGAATGTGTATGCATGTGAGGTATGGGTTTTAGATTGTAAGCTATTGCCCTGCAGCACTAAGGTCATCAGCTCAAATCCCAACGATGGTGCTACCTGCATGGATTAATGCCGCGTACACACGACCGGACTTTACGGCATACTTTGCCCGGCGGACTTTTCTACGGACTTTCCGAATGAACAGAATTGCCTACACACGATCAACCAAAGTCTGACGGATTCGTACGTGATGACGTATGACCGGACTAAAACAAGGAAGTTCAAAGCCAGTAGCCAATCGCTGCCCTAGCGTCAGTTTTTGTCCGTCGGACTACCATACAGATGAGCGGACTTTTCGACCCGGATTCGAGTCCGTCGGATAGATTTGAAACATGTTTCAAATCTAAGTCCGTCAAACTTTTGAGAAAACAAAGTCCGCTGGAGCCCACACACGATCGAATTGTCAGACGAAATCTGGTACGCCGGACCAAGTATGCCGTAAAGTTCGATCGTGTGTACGCAGCATTACTAGCACTAAACAGAAGGAGAGGACCCCAAAGACATTCTCATGAGAATGTCTTTGGGGTCCTCTTCCTTTCTGTTTAGTGCTAGTCAGTCCATGTAGGTAGCACCATCATTGGGAATTGAGCTGATGACCTTAGTGCTGCAGGGCAAGAGCTTACAATCTAAAACCCATACCTCACATGCATACACATTCTAGGGACAGTTATCCTACCAGCATGTCTTTGGAGTCCTCTCCTCCTGTTAAGTGCTGGTTAGTTTTTACAAGTAGCTCCATGGTTGGGATTTGAGCTGATGAACTTAGTTCTGCAAGGCAGGAGTGCTAACCAATAAGCTACTGTGCTTTTAGAAGATACCTGTCAATCTATGGTCAACCTTAAACTCCCCAACAAAATGTGGTCTTACAGAAATTCTGTATGGAAGTGCAACACCTGAACTTACCAAGATGACGCGTAAATTATTTTACCAGTGATTCTGATTCTATAGTAAATGTTCATTAGCCATTGTTTTCATATAACCATTTTATTTTACAGAAGGGACCTCCCTTACCGTACTGATAGAAGAATGTATGACCTATTTTGGTTTCACATATTACTTTGAACCAGTCCTGAATTATATATCGGCAAGATTTCCCTGTGTTACTCAACAATACACTTCTATCCTCCTAAACTATACAGGTAAATGCAAATCCCAGGTCTTTGATTGATAACACATAATTCAAACATTATCATTCCTCAAAGATCGGGTATGGATTGTATCTTTCCATCAGTATATGCAAGGTTTCATTTCCCAAAGAAATATCTGTATCCCAGATTTATCCATCTCCTTACATCTATTTTTCTGTGTTGTATGGAACTACTTTGGTTTATTATTGTTCAGTTGTATGCAGACATCTAACAGCAGTTTTGGGGGCCACTACAATTTGTTTACTATATGATTTGGTTTCTCTGTCTGTCCTTCCTTTTTAGTGCTAGTTGGTTTAGTCCTAGCTAGACCCCCCCCCATTTCTACAATGTTCCATCAGTGTCAGGAGTCTGCCGGGGTCTTAAGCTCTCGACTGGAGTGTGACTTGTCTTTCCTGCCACTCCAGTTCTTGCGTTTAACTATTGGAATTGTCATAGTTCTGCATAACTACATTTGCTGTGAGTCTCACCTCAATCTGATCATGTGGGCAAACAGGGTAAACCTCTTATATACAAGGATAGCACAACCTTGATTAAGTTCTTATTTAGTGCCCAAAAACAACTATTAATAATGTCCTAAAAAAGCACAGCTGTGGCCAATGGGAATGCTTTGGACTGCTACTCCTCTCAACTAAAGGAACTTGGGTAGTCCCGTAAATGTCCTCAAAAAAAAGAAAGATGTCAGCATGCCCACCGGGGCGCAGGGCAATTGTTTTACTGAATGCCTGAAGATATTTGCTTATTTGTAAGTGCATTACTATTTTAGTAAAGCATAATTTTATTGAAAACTGAATGAGCGATTTATATTCCTCTCTCAGTATATGCCTGGCTGATGTATTGTGCCTGACATTTGACTGGCTGGTTATCTTGGAAATTCTTCTGATGATCTATCTCACATGTGTGTTCCTTGAAGAAAGTTACATGTTTATGCCCACGGGGGGGGGGGGGGTGAGCTCACTATGCATGGCTAAACCTTGTAACAAGGGTCTTTGTGTCTGGTAAGCGTCCATCTTTTGTATGGTGGTGGACCACTGATAAATGATCACCTTGAGCACCTTTGAAGACAATCTGTGTGTAGCACCTTCTCTGTCACAGGCCCTGGAAATGGGACTATCTTATCTATTTTATGCCATTAATTATATAGAGATTCTATTTATGGTGGTTTTGGCATTTGAATGAACTTTTTATAATCACAATGATTTGGCACTTTGTGTGTATATAATTACCATTTTTTGCCAATATAGGCACTTTATATAAGAGCACTTTACTATTTTTTTACTATTTTGAGGTATTTCACTTTATTAACAGTGCAACACTGTGGTTTGACCATTTAGTTTGGGTATTTTTATATGCAGTACTGTGAGTGCAGCTTTTGATTAATACTTTATATTAAATTACACGTAGCACACAATAATCCCTTTTTAGCACAAATATAATGCACTCATTTAGTAATAGTAAATGCTGGCATGTAACAAAGATCTGGTCAGATCAGTCAATCCTGGCAAAGATCATCTGCTGGGGAAGGAGAACTGGATAAGTGTTGCAGGTGGCCTCCCAGGGATGCCTCAACCATTAGGCTGGGTCTTACGTCCCCAGGAACAAAAGAAAGCTGTTCAAAGCCCCAGCCTATTTGTACCCATATCAGTCTCCTGCTGGTCACTCACCTGACTGCGATTGACTGCAGAGGCATAAACATGCAGGCCAGGGTCTGACTCTTCCACTAAATATATCCCAAGGTGCAGTGGGATGCAGGGGAAATTAGCTGAATCTGCACCAGCAGAGCCTAGAACCGACCTAAACCAATGATTGCTACTCTCCCTGATTACCAGAATACCAAAAACTAAATTTACCTATTACTAGTGCCTACTGAGGGGGGCTACAAACTTCTGTGTTTATTGAAGAGTTAATGTAGTTGTAAAGCCTAAAGGTTCTTTACCTTCAGTATGCAGCTCCCCCTAATACTTACCTGAGCCCGATCTAGTGATGTGCATGAGAGCAACTGCTGTCTCGGCTCTCTGCCTCATTGGCTCAGAGACAACAGTGGGGTTTTGGAGTGGGCACACACCAGGGAGGGGGGGCAAGTAGGGCCGGCGAGGGGCCTGAGAAAAGAAGGATCGGAACTGCACTGTGCAAAACCCTTGCACAGAGCAGGTAAGTTTGACATGTTTGTTTAAAAAAAATGAAGCCTTTAGTATCACTTTAAGCTGCTTGTGGATGGTCAAAGTCAGCAGGTGACCATAGTGTATGGACAGATTGGTTATAAGGAGGTATGTCAATGCATAAAGTGGGATTTAAGACATAACACAGATGCTGATAACCTCAGCTCCTGGGCTTAGTGCTTGATGTACGGGGTTACTGACAGACAATGTTTCCATCCTACATGCTGGGTAGGACCTGAAAGATCTGCTATGTCTGTGTATTATTTTAAAAAGGTGCTTGGAGGAATAGCCAGTGTCCATGTATTGTTATAAAATGGTACCTGCGACTCAAGTGGTTTGTTTAACATCCAGATACTTAACCTAAACTTTTCTCTAAAATCTTTAACAAAGCTGCCTAAAGCTTGCCAAAAGCCTTTGTAATGTTTTACAACAGACTAAGTACAGTGACTTACTAAAAAAAAATCAATTGTTTTACTTTCAGAAACAAAGGAATCAATTACCACTGACAAAAACACTTTCTTGCAAAGCTTAATAGGAGGTGATTGGCGATCTAAATTTGGTGATTTTGATTTGTATGACCAAATGGCAAAATGCAATCAGTCCCTCCTCCATGGGCTGAAGAGAGCCCTACAGATTTCCCCTGCTGAGTCTATTATTGCCATAGTTACTTCTGGCTCCATGGCAGATTACAAAGACACTCAGCTCCTGTCTGAGGTTTATACATTGCTGGAGGAAAAGAAGTCCCAAGTAAGAACCTTTCAGATAAAAGTTTACATCGTCTACGTATCTATTACCCATGGGTAAATCTTTGATCTTTCTCTGCAGGTACATTTTGTGTGGCACTTTGGGTTTTGTGCAGTGAACGATGACCAAAAAGATATATTCAATAAGTTGTCATTTCTTAGTTTTGGAGAATTTATCAGTGCACCAAATATACAATACTTCAAGGTAGGATGTCATCTTTACATGCATATTAGTGAAGATTATGACTTTGGTGTGGACAGCCTCAGAATACTTTAGAAAATACTTTAACGTTATATAGAGATTCCTAATGTATGTGTTTGCAATAAGAGTGACAGAAAGTCGGGAAGGATTTCAGAACAAAATCTTGCTTATTCATCCCTCTACTTAAATGGGCAATTGGTCAGTTTTTCCAAGATAATTTTTTCTTGTTCCTTTTAGATATGAGGATATTTACCCCCATTTGTCTGGGTAGTTATAATGTTTCCCAGTGGTAGCTGGGAGCTAAAATCCTTATTTGTAGGGCAGCTATTCTTGACTTAGAGTCAATGTAGTCCCAAAAGGCTTGTTCACACGAGCCTTGCTCTCTTAAGAGCAAACTGCATTTGAATCACTCTTCAGAGAGTGTTTGACAGGCAGTGAGGAGGCAATGTATAGCATCTTCATTGCCTGTTTTAACCCCATGAAGCTTGCCCCCAGAATATAATTTATGCCGCAACTGTAAAGTAATTATGACCACAGCATGTTTACACCCCTCGCCGTTACCTCTGCAGCTAAAGGGAGAGTGGTGGGGGGTTCAAAAACATGGCTCAACCACTGGGTTTTACGAGCCCCCCCATTACCTTACAATTAGCAGGTGTGCTGTTAACCTGCTGTTTGTTCTCTTTCAGTTGATCATTGGGCTGCCTTTCAGGTCTATTGGATAGGCTTCCAATGGTCAAATGAAGGGGTGCACATGGCAGTGGCAAAGACAGAGGCTTGGCACTCTCAGCCTGAACCTAAGCTGTTGCCTTACAACTAAAATAGCAGCATTGTCAACCTGCCATATGTGCTCCTTTCATTAACCTTTTGTCTGCCTATCAAGTCTATTGGATAGGCTCCCAATAGTCAACTGAAGGGGTGCACATGGCAGTAGCAGAGGCTCAGCACTGTAAGTCTGCACCTAAGCCATTATCTTCCAATTAGCATTAGAATTATCAACATGCCATATGTGCTTCTTCAGTTGACCATTGGTCTGCCTATCAGGTCTATTGGATAGGCTACCAAAGATCAATGGAAGTGCCCTAACCTGAGCTTGCTTCCTGTGTTTTCCTTCAATTTCCTGCTATTGTACTCTGCATATGCTAGTTGTCTCCCCATTCTCAGGTGGGCATACCTTGGGGCCGCAACCTGGTTCCAGCTTGTTGCAAGTCCATCCCCATCATCAGGGGACCCTGGTGAAGAAGCAGGCTGGGGCTTAGACTCCTTGCCCTGGGGAACTCTGAGTTAGTGAACTACAGGCGCTTGATATCACAGACTCCTGACACATGTATTATTCAAGAAAAAACATCATCATTAAAGAACTGGGTGGTAGTCACCCCATCATCATTAAAGAACTGGGCAATAGTCACCCTCAACAAATCCTATACAGGTTACTATGTAGCTAATGAACTATATCTATATTGACATGGCAGATTGGGGGAATTTTTTGTTCCATACACAGAAATAATAATTTAAAAAACTGCTGAGTAGTTTCTTCTATGCATTTCATAATGATCTTCATTAGGAAGATTTACTACATAAGAGATGTGCTGCTCTCCACTAAGGCCGTCAATGATCCCAGGGCAAGCAAAACAAACAAAAACACCACCAAGGGTATGCACAAAAGGGGGATGCAGAGAAAGTTACAGAACAAGGCATACACCTTATCAGCAATGACCACATGAATATGGAAAGGTAGTTGATTAAGACTGGCAGCAAGAGAATGGAGCAGCAATAATAGTCTGACAGTCCTATGAGAACAACCAGAATTGCTGGTGTATCCACATGCAGCTGCATCCACTGACTTTTAGTTAATAAATTATACCAGAAATTGTGTGTCTAATTTTTAAAACATTTGAATATATAAATTTTTATACAGGCTTTATATAGTGTGAACAGTTTTCTCAGAGTGTTTTTTTTTTTTCTCCATAAGCAGACTAGGCAGTTAAAGTAAAACAGATTTACCACAATCAATAGCCCATACTGCTTTATACTCAACCTCATTTTATTATTTGATTTTTTTTTTTTTTATGGTTGAATAAAATATGTTTTTTGTTTGTTTTTTTATTTTACAGTTTATTCAGTCTCTGAAATTACTTATGTCTAAACCTCTAAATTCCTCTGTGCAAATCCTGCATGCAAATGCAAGTGTTACAGGCAATTATACAGAAGCATTTAATGTTACAAAATCCTTAACATTTTTACTGATCGCAAGAGATGAAACCTTCGCCCTGCAACTCACTGATCCAAAAGGTAAGATTGTTGTAGAGAACCGGCTAAGAGTGATGAATGTTGTTAAAATATTATGAATTTTATGCTCCTGGGTCCCCAGGGCGTTATATAAAGATTCAATATTTAAAAAACAACAAACAAAAAAAAACATTCTTTAAACAAAGATTCAATGTGAGAATGTTTCAGCATCCATGTGAAAGGCACAGTTAATCCCCATAATATTGTAATATGTGTGAAATGTCAGTTTCTATTTGTTGCCTTTCACAGGCTGAGTGCAACATTTCCTAAAAATCATTGCAAATAGAAAATAGCCTTAGAACATTCAACCAGAAAAGGCAAAGAACATTTGACAAACACTAGTAGGTGCTCTAATCTTTATATCCAAAACTCTGGTAGACACAGTTTATAAGTGCTCAATGGTACAACACGTTAGGTAGTTGCAGCTCTCAGGGATTGCACCGGGTGGAAGGAACTCTCTAGGACCAAAGACAAAAACAAGAGAGAGTGCCCTCATCCTAGCTTAAAAAAAACATTTATTATCCACTTAAAACAATATCCAATGCACTCACATTTAGGTGAAGGAATAAAAGTACATCAGTGAGCTCCTGGTCACCTCTCCTCGATAAGACACAATTTCAGTCCATGGGGGAGAAGACCATGTGTAATGATATGGACAAGCTGCTGCAGAGACTCCCATATACAGTGGAACCTTGGATTACAAGCATAGTCCGTTCCAGGAGAATGCTTGTAATAAAAAGCAATCGCATATCAAAGCGAGTTTCCCCATAGAAGTCAATGGAAACAAAGATAATTTGTTCCGCATTGACTTCTATCCCGTGCAATACCGCATGTGGCCAGGGGTGGGGGGGGCGCCGAAGAGCCTCGAAAATACTCGGGGACAGCTCGGCTGAACTCGGAAAGCCTCAGGAAGCTCAAACACTCAGGAACTGAGTATTTCTGAGTGTTTCCGAGTATTTCCAAGTGATTTCCGAATGGCTTCGAGTGTCACCGTCGCCCCCGCACCTCTGGCCAAATGCTGTACTGCACAACCCATGAGCTTGAATTCTGCTCGATTTGCGAGACAGCACTCGCAAACTGAGTCAGAAGTTTAACAAAAAAGTTGCTCATCTTTCAAAACGTTCGTTAACCGCGTTACTCGTTCGTAATCAGGGTTCCACTGTACTGCCGTTAAGGCTCCTTCACACCTGAGCGTATTGATTCATTGGCATTTTTCAGGCGTTTTTAAAGCTTTTTTGCACCTTTTTTTTGTTTCGATATTTTTTATTCAAGATTTTTGCAGAACAAAAAAAAAGATTCCAGCATTGATTTGGAACAATACGTAACTTCCGCAATATGAATTGCATACTGTATAAAAATAGAAAGTCATACTTTATAACTACAGGAGTACAAAGCGAAGGACATATTACGTCAATCTGTAAGGCAAAAGGCCCCTGAGACAACTAGGCTCATATATTTCAGGGGTATATATCCACAATCTGTAATAATGATGCTCTATTAACTACAGTCTTATTTTCTAGTTTCCAAATGGACTATAAAAACGGACTGTAAAACCTAGAAGTCTCAGTATGTCTTTCTACGTTATGGTAACAACGCAGTTTAATGGGGTTCAGAGTATGTCCTTCACACTAGAGGATGTACATCCCCTCAACCAAATAGAGGAGGATGCTCCATCCCCCGTGTCTTGGAGAGATTTGGCTATATCCTATACATAATCAATCTCACC
This sequence comes from Lithobates clamitans, assembly GCA_037952925.1. Lineage (NCBI taxonomy): Eukaryota > Metazoa > Chordata > Amphibia > Anura > Ranidae > Lithobates > Lithobates clamitans. The sequence continues at coordinate 1,250,862 of JBBGZY010001568.1, read as the reverse complement.
TGCGCTAACATGCGCCCTTTCAGCATAATGGTATAATGCATCTCTAAATAACCCATGTCTCCCGCATTTCACCAGTAAACAGACATGACCATACTTACGTCCTCATCTCAGCATCACTGCCTGCCGAGCAGTTCACTGGTTCTTTTATTCAAAGACAACAAAAGAAATTACAAACAGGAAGTCCTTGCTCCAACAGCCAATCGCCTCCTACACAGGATGTGACCTCACAGGATATGACCAAAAAAGGATATGACAACACAGGATGTGACAACACAGGATGTGACAACACAGGGAAAATTAATTTATACAACAACCAATGTACACAGTTCCTGCTGATGGGAGCTTATCTGCATCTGTATGCCCATGGCACCACAAATATGTTGATCAGGCATACAGGGGTGACACGAGCACACATCCGCTAAACCGATAATGTGTTTGCTGAGCGGACACCTCCCCCCCAGACGAACGTCTGTGCATCACACAGGGGCCCCTTTTGCCGGCAGACATATCCTCACTTCGCAAACACCTCTCCAACTTCAGGAAGTTTTCCACTACCTAACGGATCTCAACCAGCGTCAGTCTTCCCCAGTCAGCTCTTTAGAGCGGGTTGCGGGAGAACTAACACTGGGAGACACTATGAGAATACATAGTAAAATACCTCTTCATAAAATTTCCACAACACCCATAAACATGGAGTTACACAGTCCGAGTCACTCAATAAATAAATCAAGAGAAAAGACCAAAAAGAACAAAAAAGGGATTTTTTTTTAGAGTCTATTCTATGCTTTTCTTTTCTATTCCATTATTTTCTTTTCTTTTCAATTTTATTATATTCTAAAAAGCAGCCTAATTAGGAATCATCTTATTTCACTTTTAGCCCTTACCATATTCATTGCAATCTGCTTCCATTTCTAATGAATGAGTATGGGGTCCAATGTCAATCACACTGTTTAGTGATGTAGATGCATTGTCAGTCATGATGAACCACACCCTGAAAAAGACATGGCGACCCTTTACCGCTGGATTATTTGTTCCTAAAGACAATTTTTCCCGATGTTGCTGAAATCGAATCAGCTAAGGAACTTGGATGATGTCATTGGCCGTGGTGTCACTTTGAATCAGTCCCCTGATTTTTTTTTTTTTTTACGTTTGAGACAGATAAAGAGATTCTTCTCTACAGCCCTGCACTCTCTAACATTGATCAGGAAGGGCTCATTTTGGTAACTGGTTTGGTAAAATTATGGACATACAGTAATATTTTCAACCTTCTAAAATTTAAGACCAGGACAATGTATCAGATATTCATGTTGGCATCATTGATGGTGGGCTTTGCTGGGGATTGACCTCCACGTGGAAATTCAGCAGTTCCAAAACCTAGTTTTTGTCCTAAATTGTTCAACTGTAAAACAGTCCAGAACTCTCCCTGGAAAGAGGTATAGAAACTAGAGATATACAAATCTGTAAATAGCATTGTTTTTAAGTTACGTACAGTAAGCGTACATACGCAGTTATTTATTGATTTATTCATTTATTTATTTCATTTAATTTTAGGAAACACAGTCAAATTTGAAAAAGTACCTTCCGACTATTACAAGAGACAGAAATTTTTAGATTCTGTAAGTTATCATTTGGTAAAAAGTCCGGCTGCGGGAACCTGGACTCTTAATGCTCAGGGAGAAGGGTCACTTACTGTTCGAATATTAGGATTTTCTGGTAAGTTTTTTACTAGCTTGGAATATGAAAATAATATGACTAATACACTAAACAATAGAATAATAGAACTTCATTAGTTCTTTGCCCTGTCTGCTAAACTCATGTCTTTTAGGGCTTGTTCAAGTGTAGGTTGATCTTGTTTGGGTCACTCTTCAGAGAGCATTTTACAGGCAGTGAGGATGTATTTTATTGCCTCCTCCTCGCCTGCTTTGACTCCTTTGTATCCCGCACTAGCACTCTGCAACAGCGCGCATTGCATATAGTTGCGGGCAGTGTTCATTTCGTAGACTAAAATATGTTAGTCTAATATATTAATATTATTATAGATGACTAAAATACGACTAAAACTAAAACAATTCAGGTGACTAAAATACAACTAAAATGACATTTTAGTAAAAAGACTAGAACTAAACGGACTTTATATAACAATGGCTGAATTTGTGTCTGTGATGCGTGTTCAAACCCTAATATTATAAATAATAAGCATGTTTTTAGATTTTTACTCCAGGAGTATAGAATGTTTTGGCAGTTCTAAAGAAATAATGCATTAAAATTTAACTAAACACATTCAATTTTAGTAGACTAAAATGTACTGGAGGTTTTAGTCGACTAAAATACGACTAAAATTAAAACAACTCAAGTGACTAAACGACTAAAACTGCATTTTAGTCAAAAGACTATAACTAAAACTAAATGAAATTTGCTGAAGCAAAATAATGGACTTTAACCATTTCCATATCTCCTACATGTAAAAATCATAATTTTTTTGCTAGAAAATTATTCAGAACCCCCAAACCTTATATATATGTTTTTTTTTTTTGGACACCCTAGGGAATAAAATGGCGGTCATTGCAACTTTTTATGTCACACTGTATTCGCTGAACAATTTTTAAAACGCGTTTTTTTGGGGAGAAAAAAAATGTTTCATAAATTAAAATATAACAAAGCAGTAAAGTTAGCCCAATTTTTTGTATAATGTGAAAGATGATGTTACGCCGAGTAAATAGATACCCAACATGTCACACTTTAAATTGCGCACATTCGTGAAATGGTGCCAAACTTTGGTACTTAAAAATCTCCATAGGCGACGCTTTAAAAATTTTTACAGGTTACATGTTTAGAGTTACAGAGGAGGTCTAGTGCTAGAATTGTTGCTCTCACTCTAACTCATGCGACGATACCTCACATGTGTGGTTTGAATGGCGTTTACATATGTGGGCGGGACTTTCGCGTGCGTTCGCTTCTGTGCGTAAGCACACGGGGATGGGGGGAGCGCTTTATTTTTATTTTATTTTTTTACTGTCTTTTTTTTATTTTTACACTTTTTAAAAAAATGTTTGATCACTTTTATTCCTTTTACAAGGGATGTAAACATGCTTTGTAATAGGAATGGTGTGTGACAGGTCCTCTTTATGAAGAGATATGGGGTCTATAGGACTCCACATCTCTCTCCAGGCTGGAAAGCATCAGATGAAAAAAAAAAACAATTACAGATCTGATGCTTTCCAGCCGAGATCACCGCTTTGTTGACATCCGCTGCCTGGAGGTGACGTTATAACGGTGCTCCCGGGCCTCTGACGGTCATAGAGATGACTGATGACTATCTCTATGCTCTTTATCCGGCAGCGGCGGATTCTTTCTCCGGGTACCTGATGGCGCGGGAAAGCCCGGAGAAGCACCGGAGGGTGGCGGGGGGGAGTGTCCCCTCCCGTCGATTGTAAGAATGACCAAGCGGCTGAACTGCCGCTATAATCATTCTTACGGTGCACAGAATCACCAGCTGAGAAAGAAGATACCTGATGCAGCTGCAGGCATCATTCAGATATCCCCAATGAAAGTCAAGGACTTCATATGACGTCCTTGGACTGGAAGTGGTTAAATGCACGTATAATCCTTTTTTTTTTTTTTACAATTAATTAATACTTCATTAAAATGCATATATTTCCACAACACAACAAAATGACATCTAATGAACACTTAAAGCATCTAAAATGTCGGTAGGACTCAATGTGGTTCCCCTACAGGGTATGATGCCATATATTTGTGTGACAATTCATTAAATGTATCCACATGTGTACGCCTCTCAAGTAGGGGTTCCCTAATACATTTAATGAATTGTCACCCAAAATATATGGTATCATACCCTGTAGGGGAACCAAGTGGAGCCCTACCTACATTTTAGATGCTTTGTGTTCATTAGATATAATTTTTTTGTATTGGGGAAATATTTTAGAACTGGATACAGGTGGCGCCAACCCTACGCATATCTATATAAAACTTGTAAACTTTAAATCTCTGTGACAGCTGCCCCTTAAAAGTGTAAAATACACTATCAAACACAAACAAACATTCAAGGTAGGTGCTATTCCTCTACAGTGGAACCTCGGATAACGAGCATAATCCGTTCCAGGAGAATGCTTGTAATCCAAAGCACTCGCATATCAAATCGAGTTTCCCCATAGAAGTCAATGAAAATGAAGATAATTAGTTCCGCATTTATTTCTATTGCATGCAATACCGCATGTGGCCAGATGTGGGGGGGCACCGAAAAGCCTCGGAAATACTCGGGGACAACTCGGGTGAACTCGGAAACACTCGGAAATGGAGTGTTTCCGAGTGATTCTGAGTATGTTCGAACGGCTGCGGATGGCTCCGAACTGTTACGAGTGTCACTGGCGCCTCTGGCCAAATGCGGTACTGCACACCCAATTAGCTTGAATTCAGCTCGTTTTGCGAGACAACACTCGCAAACAGAGTCAGAATTTTCTTTTAAAAAGTTGCTTGTCTTTTAAACTGCTCGTTAACCGCGTTACTCGTTAACCAAGGTTCCAAGGTTTATATAGAGGAATAGTGCCTACCTTGAATGTTTGCTTGTATATATTTTTTAATGTAGATCAATAAATTGTAAAAAAAAAAATTGTATTATACGTGCCTTCAAAGTCCATTATTTTCCTTCAACAAATTTTAATGTAGTTCTCGGGATGTGGCACATGTTTATTTTAGGCTCCCAATAGCCACCAAAGGGCACTATAATTATTTAACTAGTATAACTAAAACTAAATCGAAAATTTGATGTCAAAATAGACACTGGTTGCGGGGCATTTGCAAAGCAGCCACATTAAGGCTGGCCATACATTATACAGTTTTCTTACAATTTTCTTTAGATTTACCCTCAAATATGTAGTTCAAGGGCCTGCCTGATTGGATACAATTGAAAGTGTTGTTGAGATTTGACCTCATGGTATATGTTTTTTGGTAAATCTAAAAGAAATTGAACATGTGTGGCCAGCTGTACTTGAATAGGTCATGTTCAGAGGCTGCTACACTCTTAAAAAGTGACAGGGAGTATAATTCCTGCCACGCCCATAAAGCAAAGTATTGCACTTTTGCCGCATGTACATCTCTGTTTGCTGCCCCTGCAGCTAAAGGTGGTAGTGGTTGAAACCCAACTGCAACACTTTTTGCACACCTCTTGTTTTGATACACCTGAAATGTATTTAGCTGATTTAAAAAAAATAGTTAATTTGGGCTTTAAAATTTGGCAAAGAATCCCTGGAGCAATATGGGTTAGCTAATAAGCTGACAAGGCAGCTGTTGCTTGCTTACAGTCAGGCTGGCTCTCATTGAAACCAGTAATAAAGTCATCTGATATGGGAAGAGTCATTGCCGTGAGAAGGCGGTCTTCAAACCCCCTCCCTTTTTCATATTTGAAAAATATATTTTTTACTTAACCTCATAGGGTTTTTATGCTGCAACACAGCACTTCTGTCTTTTTCACCTAGGCAACAATAATGATTCTTTAAGTCCGCAGATGTGCCACAGGGCTTCAGGTCCTAATAGAGAAGCACAAAGAGAGAGAGGCGCCTCTGGGTGTAGACTTTAAAAACAGTTTTATTCATAAATCTTGTGTCAATCATACTCACATTTAGAAGGTCGTCAAAAGGCATGGTAATGTGGAATATCCATCAAGGGGGGGTATTAAACTCCTGTCTGCTGGCTGCTCTGCCTGCGTGTGGAAGGACACTGCTGTGATGCTTAAGCCGGCCGCAATAACAACAGAGGACCAGAGCGAGGCTCGGAGCGCAGGTGGATGGCGGGCGAGGAGAGATGACGTCACTGGCAAGCGACGCGTTTCCTGGGCGTACAGGCTGCGATGACGTGTCAGCCTACTGTGTGCATACTGTGAGGTGCTAATAGAGCCCTGCATCACCCCTGTGCAAGTTTCTCATGCATGTGCAGAGACAGAATGGCATGGAAATCCTAAACCTTGATGAGTCAGTGCACACATGGAAATCTCCTGCATGTGTGTGTGCAGATGTGCCGCAGATTCCAACGCACTATTCCCAAAGCACAGGTTCCTGTAGAAATGGCTGTATGTATAAGTGGGAGCTGAAGTGACCACCAACTGGAACCGTGAGTAGTCGGAGCGAGAAATGTCACCAGCACACCATGGATCTCCAGAATGGGTCCAAAGCTTTGTTCAGTGATTACATCATTACAGCAACATTTCATAGTCATGCAGGACCCCTTCATCAGGCATGTGACGATGCAGGGGTCCTGCGTGGCTCCGAAAAGTTGCTGTTTGCTGTAACAAAGTGATAGTTGAATAAAGTTTTGGACCCAATTGTGAAAATTAATGGTTTGCTGGTGACATTTCTTATTCAGATGTGCCACGGGGCCCTGTCGGGACCTTAAGGCCAGACAAGACCCTTCGGCACATCTGCAAATGCACTAGAGTGACAAAGATGGAGGTGCTGGAGAGCAGTTGGAGCCAAAGCAAAAAAAAAAAAAAAATGAAGTTCTTCTTTAAGCAAACAGGCTTTATTCAGCAGGTGGTTGAGAGACAAAGGAAGAAATGAATAAACAAAGTCTTAAAAGGTTTTGAACTCTGAAGCTCTATTCTGCAAGGAGCCTTTGCATTCTCCACCATACAGTAAAGCAACATGTGCATAGTGTGTAAATTAGGAATTTGTTGTAATTGTTGTCATAAAATATTAATTGATATAAAATCACGACATGCAAATTGAAAGGGATACAACGGAAACAATAACTAATTCTCTTATCTGCCCATCTTTTTCAGGGTTGAACATTTCAGGTAAGCCTGGTGGATAATGGTGTTGTGATCTTCATAGATGATATGGTACTTTTTTCACAGATCAGCTTTACCTTGCAGTCCTATAGACAAGGTGACAGCTTCTACCTAGCTTTGGCTGTGAACTTGAACTATTACTAATGGTCCCATTGACTGATGCCCTGTTCTTAACTGCCTCTTGCACTGGTCTGGAAGCCTTAGGTGATCCCTAATTATACCTGCTGTGTGATATAGGACCTGCTTTATCCAGCCTGGCAATCAGTTTCTCTATTTAAGCTGTGCTCAGATCAGCCATTCTGGCTGGAGTAACATTTTTTCAATATGTCAGCAAACCCCATACTTTGTGATCGTCTCCACTGTCTAAGCTCTTACTTGTCCCTGGAAATCTTGTATGCCATACACTCTCCAGTCCCCTGAAACCCCTGTACACTTCCTAGTATTCAGTCCCTCATTTCCTGTGTGCAGTACTGATCCACCACTCATCATTCCAGTGACAGGCACCCCACCAGAGCCTCACCTTGTTTTGGCTAGTAGTAATTGAGGTAGGTCCCGGGGTGGGGGAAGCAACCAACCCATCTCAACCATCAGGCACTCTAGAGAAGGCTGCCCATTCCATAGACTCTGGTCCTTGATGAACCCGACCATGGTCCAGCTGTGGTCACCAGGTCTGTGACAATACAAATACAGTATTTCAGGGCTGTACCACATGAAATGAAATAGTGGGCATAACTTTTTATCAACTTACATGGGTCATTCAAATCTCACATGTTGAGAGTAATTCTTCCTCTATAGTAACTTTTATTTCTTATTATAGTAGGTAAATAACGAATTCCAAGCAGAAGCAATGTGCCGTCATTGAATTTGTGATGAAGGAGGGGTGCAGGCTGTCTGACATCCAAAGAAGACTACATAATGTTTACAGAGATGAAATTATTGACAAGAGTCATGAATTCCAAGACATTGCTCTTGTCTGTGGTGCCATCTCCATAAACATTCTGTAGCCTTCTGTGAATGTTGAACAGCCTGCACCCCCTCCTTCATCAAGAACTCAATGATGGCACATTGCTTCTGCTTGGAATCCATTATTTGTAGTCAGAGTCTTTAAGTGTGAAATGCAATTCTCTTAATAACCAAGGCCTGAGGTGTGCCTTGGTCTGACTGGTCAGTATGCCTGAAAAGAGGGCATACCCTGAATGTAAGAATAAGAAAAAGTACTGTGAGCATGTATGAAGGCTGGGGGAAACGGGTGGGTGGGAACCCAGAAACGCCGACAACCCTGGCCCTGACAGAGGAGGAGGCTTAAATAGCCCTCTCAGACTCCTCCCACAAATACACTTACCTGCTATGAAAAGAAGAAGAGTTACTATAGAGGAAGAATTACTCTACCAAAATTAAAAATCTGAATGACCTATGTAAGTTGATTAAAAAAAAAACTTAAATATGAGAGCTGTTAAAATGTGTCTATAAAAAAAATATGCACTGCCACTGTACTAATGACACTGGCTGGGAAGGGGTTAACACCAGGGGTGATCAAAGTGTTAACTGTGTGCCTAGCCTGTGTTTTACTAAACTGTGGGATGTGCTTTTACTAGGGGAAGATTTGGATCCTAGTCCCTGCTTTGCACAGACACAGGATCCATGCCTTCCCTCCCGTCAGAACGGCAATCTGCCTTGTTTAGATAGGACTGCCATTCTGCCTCTCTGCTGGATGATAGGGGGTACTGGCAGACATAGAGTGTGTGATCACAGTGGGAGTGAGCCACCGGCAGTGTGCATGCATGGCCCCTACCCCGAGGAGTGATCTGGCGCAGAGGTGCCACCCTGTAGCAGTAAAACTGCTATAGGGCGGACCTTAAGTGGTTAATATAAATGTTTGCCCACCTTTGCATCACCTTTGGTACAGCCCTCATATTTGCAACGAATCAACCTATTTTATATTTCTGCTCAAACAAATTATTCACCTTCACTTTGAAAAATAACAAAAAATTGTTTCTTCTTTCATAGAAAACTGCTCTGACTCTGAGTGTCACCCGAATGCAACGTGTGGAGAGTTTGGTGGGGACCAACAATGTACGTGTAAAGAGGGATTTGCAGGAGATGGGTCGTCTTGTGAGGACATGGATGAATGCCAGGATCAATACGCCAACAACTGTAGACGTTATGGTGGTACCTGTGTGAACACTATTGGATCTTACACCTGTAGATGTAACAATGGATTTGAGTATAAAGAAGGAATTGGCTGTGTTGACATTAATGAGTGTGCGGACAGCTCTCTAAATGACTGTCTTCCACCAGCAATATGTGTCAATTATTATGGATATTACTTCTGTAAATGTAAGTCTGGATTTGAGCATGAGAAAGGAATTGGCTGTGTTAACATGAATAAGTGTGAGGACAGTTCTCTGAATGACTGTCATCCACTAGCCATATGTACCAGTTATTATGGATCTTACTACTGTACTTGTCCTTATGGATATTACGGAGATGGGAGACACTGTGAGGTCAATGAATGCCAACAAGGAACACCGTGTACCTCTAATGAAGACTGCATTAAGTACATTGGATCCTATTCCTGTAATGACCCTTGTGCCAACCACACTGTACTTAATGACTCCTGGCGCAGCACTTCTAATGTACATAATGATAGTGACTATTCCTATGATTGGGCTCATTGTGACTCTGCCCTAAATGGCTGGTATCGGCTTAAAGGGGAATATGGTCAGCAGATGCCCGAATACTGTGTGCCTGAATACAGCTGCGGCACACACCTTCCTATGTGGCTAAACGGCAAACACCCAACAATAGAAGATGGCATTGTTAATCGTACAGCCTGTGGCAACTGGAATAAAAATTGCTGTTTACGGTCTATTACAATTTCTGTGAAAAAGTGCGCTGAAGGATATTATGTCTATAAACTGCAGCGGGCAACAACTTGTCTGGCCTACTGTGTAGGTAAGTTGTTCACACAAAGTCAGGTCAATGCAATACATTTTGTCTTAAAGTGACACTAATGCCCTGTACACACAATAGGATTTTCTTAACAACAAAACCGTGGATGATGGCTCAAACTTGCCTTGCATACACACGGTCACACAAATGTTGTTGGAAATTCCGAACATCAAGAACGCGGTGATGTACAAGACATATGACAAACTGAGAAAAATTAAGTTAAATTAAATTTGAGAACCTGCTCGCAAACATTTGTTGGCGGAAATTCCGACAACAAATGTTCTATGGAGCATACACAAGGTCCAACAACAAGCTCACATCCAACATTTGTTGTCGGAAAATCCTATCGTGTGTACAGGGCATAAGAGGTCTATGTATAAAAAAATTTGTTGTGTGGATGTCACAAACATTCGCTTAGTCAGAATGAAAATTGCCGTACTTCCCCAATTATGTGTAATTGATTTACAGTACATGGTCAGCACCATCTAGTGGCCACGATACATTTTGTTCCTGCTTGAGGCATTTCTAAATAAATATTTCAATTCATTAATTAGCCACCTCAATACCGGACACTTCAATCCCTTCCTGCCCCGGCCAACTTTCAGCTTTCAGTGCTCTCACACTATGAATGACAAACACTGCATCCAAATTAAACTTTTATACAGCCATAATGGCTATATAAGCAATAATGTCTGACAGTTCTAGGCTGCATTAATGCAGCCATTGAGAACTACTGTGATAGCTGTGTTTGTCTCTTACTTGGCGATGTTTGGCCCTGTATCATGTGATCACTGTGACCAATTGCATAGTTCATCATAGTTCTCAATGGCTGTATGAAAGACAATCATGTTTACTAATGGACATGTGATTGCTGTGATTGTTCACAGTGATCACATGGTACCAGGGTGGAACAGAGCTGCTCGGTACTCCAATCATTGATCCGCTGTGTCCAGTGGAAACAGCAGTCACAGGATTGTAAAAATGTGAATAAATGGGAGTGCACTGTATAAGTCCAAAATATACAAAAAAAAGTCCAAAAATGTATGATTCTGAAGTGAACAAAATGTCCCTCTCACTATAGATGAAAATCTAATTTGTGCTTGAATATAAATGTGTAGTCACCACCACCACCTTTGAGTAAATTGGCCGCTCACTTCAAAGAAAGACCCACCGGGTCCAATCAAGCCTTGTAAAAAATAGGAAGACCCTCGGTAGCCAGGAACGCCAGCTCCAATAGTATAAGACACACATGCAACCGAGAAGATCTGGACAGCCGCACTCCAGGAAGTAATAATCCAAGTTTCTTTATTTTAAAATGAGTAAGCACTTGGACAAGTGTGAAACGCGTTAGCCTATGATCTGTACACTCTGTCTATGATGTCCTGTATCTGATGTGTTCCTGATTTTAAAATAAAGAAACTTGGATTATTACTTCCTGGAGTGCGGCTGTCCAGATCTTCTCGTTTGCATATAGTCTCTACTAGCATGAGCCAGCACCTGGAACCTCTCATCTCTGGAGAGCAAGATCAGCTTTACACCTGGTGAGACCTAAACTAGTGCGGGGATAACTTTAGTATAAGACACACACTTTCTTTAGGAAACCGATTTCTCCAGTAATACTCAGAATATATAAGAAAAAATCATTGCTCAATACCATTTAAAACAATTTATTTAAACATAACGATTGTGCATTCACACTTTCCACATCTTGTAAAATTGCTAGTAGTATATCCAAAATGCAAGCTCCTCGCCTCCTCATCGCTAATTCCGTTGCATGAGACACTGGCAATGACATCTCCAGCTCCACCCGATGCGTCCCGTCACTTGTCACGTGACGTTTTCAAGTCACATGTTATGCAACGTGTCAGGTGGAGCTGGTGACATGATTGCCAGTATATATGCCCAGTCACATATATACAGCGGCAAGACAGGAAGCAGTTAAAAAAAAAATATGGCCACTAGGTAACAACCATGAGTTAGGAATCGCATATAATAAAGACGGCACTAAATGTTTTGCCTTGATTGTGTGAATGTGTGTCACGTTTTATACAAAGACCCAAAAATGATATCTCTGAAATAATAGACCCCGAAACGATATAGTATGATTCCACAAAATTAATGCATACACATCCACTACTCAATGGCCTTGTAATCTACTTTTCAAGAAAATGTTTCTTTGTTGAGTTCCTGCCTCCTTGTAATGTCCTCCGTGAGCATTTGAAGGATTTTTCCTTTCAGTTCTGTTTGTCTGGAAGAAGCAGCGCACCTTTGCTGCGGTTGTGTGTACTGCTCTATGCACATTACACATCCTATAGTCCATAGTCCATCTGGGAAGTGAGAACGTAGCCACCCTCAAGTCAGATAGCAGCAACAAAAATATGGAGATTTGGAGGATTCTGAGAGTAATAGAAGAGACTTTTCTAAGTTAAGAATACATACTATAATAAATATATTTTTAAATTAGGGTTTGGTATTTAATGTATAAAGTGTAATAAACTCTCATATTTCACATTCTATTTCAGAATCGTACAATAGCTGCTCAGCGGTGGACTGCACTCCAGATAAGGAACGTAAGATTGTGGATGGACATGGCACTGAGCCTGTTTTAAAACCTTCCAGCCACCCTCCATCTTCCACAGGTGCCCGAGGACTGCCTCCTCCCCCTTTTTTTATTTTTCTATGCTTATTTTTTTTAGTTTTTATTACTTGCCTTACACCCATGTTCATCGCCTAACTCGCGAGGACATATGGGGAGGGGCCTGGGCCTTAGCCAACCAGGAGACTGATGCATCTGCCCAACTATAAACGTACCGATACGTACCACTGATTACAACCAGTACTCAAACCCGTAATGGCCTGCCCCTCATCCGACATTCTCCTGGCTGGATGTGGAAGTCTCCCCGGCATGGGCCAAGGCTGCTCCCATGCCCCTATTATGTGTATTGACATGGCGCTGGCATGGAGTAGGGTGTTTCACAGAGCTCCTAGGTGTGTGGGTGGGGGGTGGGGAATGGCACGCATACTGTGAAAATCCGCTCCACAGGAACCACTGACAAATACTCAGAACAAACGATTAGATCACCCTGCTTTGCTAACCCCACCAGGGACTTAACCAAAATGACCTTTCTTGCTTTGGTGTCATTGGTGACTCCCTCCCCTCGCATCCCCCCGCTACTCAAGCTCAATATCTCCAAGATCTTGAAAAATGAACCTGCATTTGCCGGCCCAGTAGTAAACTTATGCGTGTCCTGTCTGAGAAACATAGGCTGTAGACACTGGGCACCTCTACAACTCTCGCGCTCTGGTCCAAACTCTAATGTGGGAATCTCTGAGCAAAAGTGAGCTAGGGCCATACCGTAGTGTTTCTAAACCGCGGTAAAAGGGTCTTCACTCTTTACAGTGACTGCTCCCTAGAAACATACTTATATACCCATAAACGCGAACCCACCGCACTGCGACAGCCCCCTTGAAACACCAAAGAGCTACATGATATATTTCCGGGGATATTCCTAAAGGTTTACGTTCAGCCCATGAGGCTAAACAGAGTTATAGGGTTGTTTATTTGTTTGATTTTCTATATTTTTCTGGTTTATTTGCCTGTTACCATACTGACTCTTTCATGTTTAACCCCATGTAATACTGGTTAAGAAATTACCTTAAAAAATAGTTGTTGTACCCTAGCAATTACCTGACTCTCAAGGTCACCCAGAAACTTGAACCCTCCTCTTATATCTCATGCTTTTTCTGCTTATCCCTCTTGTCCTCTTCTGTGCAGTGACGCTTGATTCCCTTTCACTCCACTGTCCCCACTCAGCAGTCCTTCTGGGCACTGGCTTACAGAGGTCCCCAACAGGTGGAATAGAATACCTGCATCCACCTCTGGTATTTCCCTATACACATAATTAAATTAAATAAAGAATAAATGAGAAACACCCAATAAATCATTAATCTCCTCATTCCCCTCCCTTCCCCTTCCCCCTCTTCTTCCTCCCCCTCCTCTCCTCTCCCGTCCACCCCTGAAACAACATCTAGCTTCTACCTGAGGCCGCTCTACTTCTTGACCACCCATCCGACATGGCTATATTACCACCAAACACTGTCAAGGTGACCATACTAAAATTAAGAGAACCCAGATACTGCTGCAGTGTTACTTAACGTAGTACACCATGCAAACGGAACCGACACTCAAACAACGACTAACCTTGAAATGTGTTTCACTCAACGTAAAAGGCCTGAACCTTCCAAAAAAAAGGTCACAGGTAATATTGGCACTGACTAAGCACAAGGCCCATTTCCTCCTCCTTCAGGAAACACATTTCCGATCAGACACAGTACCTAAGCTAACTAACCATGTATATTGAACGGTAATTCATGCCACAAACCCCAGTTCCAAGACCAAAGGGGTATCCTTTCTCATATCCAAACAGGCTGACTTTCAGCTATCAGATTCCCTGGTGGACCCGGAAGGCAGATACATCTTTATCAAAGGCACCTACGCATCCAAACCTATCACATTAGCTGATATATACTGCCCTAATACTCACCAAGTCTCCTTCTTTAGGAAGACATGTGATATACTGTCTTCATTTCAGGAGGGTATGGTTTTGCTAGGTGGAGACTTTAATATCCCACTAAATCTGACTGTGGATACATCCTCAGGCACAACTACGCTTTCAATCCAGGCACTCCGCCAGATCAAATTGCAACTACAGAACCTATCACTACATGACACCTGGTGTACCATGTTCCCAAAAGGCAAAGATTATACCTTTTACTCACCAACACACCAAAAAAACTCTAGAATAGATTATTTTTTCCTCACTCAGACAGAGCTATCACTCGTCACACGAGCCTCAATAGAACCAATGTTACTCTCTGATCACCATCCCATTACGGTAACCCTGACACTTCCTGAATCGACACATACGACCAAATCTTGGCAACTGAACCCTTCTCTAGTGAAAGATCCAGTCACCTTACAACAAATATGCTCCTGAATCCAATTATATTTCACAGAGAACCCCATCCAAGACATTACACCCATCACAGTTTGGGAAGCCCACAAGTGCGTCATAAGGGGGAACTTGTATCCCTAGCTACGAAAGCTAAAAATACTCAACAGGAACAAATCAAATCACTGATCGATAAAATTAAAAGGTTAGAAATCTCCCATAAACAATCAGCCTCACAAGCTGCACTGTAGGACTTAACACACATGCGCATCACACTGCTAGATGAACTAGGGAAACATGCTAGGAGACGCTATATACTCAGAGAAAAAGTGTTCTAGGAACACAGCAACAAAAGTGGAAGACTGACTATTGGAGCGCACGATACAGGTGGCCAAATCCTTGTCCACGATCCACCACATACGGAACAAACAAGACACGCTTTTCGCAAAAAATAAGGAAATAGCCCAGCAATTTCAAACGTTTTATTTCAAACTCTATAACCTATTACATGACCAACCAAACTCCAATCCCCCAGAATCCCGTACCCCTCAACTACAGAGTTTTCTAGCTCAATATTGCGCCAAGCCAATTACCACCCAACAGGCCGAAGACTTTTAAAACCCTCTCTCTGCAGAGGAACTAAACACAGCTATAACCCAAATGAAAGTAGGTAAAAGTCCCGGACCTGATGGATTCCCACTTCAACATTATAAATGTTTCCTAGACGTCTTGTCACCTATGATGATAACGACATACAACAGCCTTGCCCACCCTCAAACCTCCACAGGTAGATTGTTAGAAGCCCACAAAGCTGTCATCCCGAAGGGTGGTAAGGACCCAACATGAATTTTCAACTACAGACCCACCTCATTGCTCAATGTGAACATAAAATTATGCGCCAAAATGTTAGCCAACAGGTTATTACCTCACATACCCAGTCTTATCTCCCTCGACCAAGTAGTTTTCATAACAGGTAGGGAGGCAAGAGATAATACTGCAGACACGTTAAACCTGCATCACTGACTTACTTCATCTGAGACCCATGGCTTCCTGCTCTCCCTAGATGCAGAGAAGGCATTCGACAGAGTGGCTTGGGACTACATTCAAGCGGTACTGAAAGGAATCAGCCTCCACCCACGCATGTATTTCCACATAAATTCATTATATTCCAAGCCCTTAATGAGGGTGAGAGTGAATGGCCACCTGTCGGATGACTTTACCATCAGAAATGCCCTGAACATCTCGCTCCCCCAACAAGAAGTTAGTCACTACCAGGAATCCTTTCCGTTCTTGTAGAAAAAGGACTCTATTCCCTACCTTGGCATACACATAACCAGGAGAATATCTGACCTATATCAACATAATTTCCTATCAACGCTCACCAAGATGCAACCAGATCTGAGGGATTGGGCTAGCTTCAACGTATCCTGGTTTGGACATTCAGCACTAATAAAAATGATCATTCTTCCCCGACTACTCTACCTAATGCAGATAATCCCAATTCATCTTCCACCTTCCATTTTTGCACTATTCAAAAAGGCTTGCATGGCTTTCATTTGGAAGAACAACGCCCCGCATATCAAATACACTCGCCTCACACGTGCAAAAAAATAAAGGAGGGATCGGACTACCTGACATTTACAAATATTACCTGGTCTGCCACCTGACCAGGATTGTGGATTGGAAAGCCCACAAGATAGGGAAAGCTTGGGTTACCTTAGAGAACTCATACACACTCACACACTCCAACACATATATTCCCCTGGCTGTCACCTTCACTCTGGCCCCTGGCCTTAAAGACACACCCCCTCATTTATCCCTCATTAATAGCTGTCAAAAAGGCCACAAGCTCTTTCAAACTCTCCTCACACCCAGGCCCGCTGACTTCTCGGCTGGGAAACTCTGACTCCCCCCAGGGAATCCAACTTGTTCCTACAACGGGAATGGCCCTATGAAGAAGTACTTGCACACCAATTCTTTCATAAAGGACACATACGTTCCTTTGAAGCCTTGGTGTCTACGACTCGTTCCCCTTCTGGAAATACAGACAATTGAGACATTTTCTTACATTGCAAAATCCATCTACCACATGGAGCAGACAACTTACAGCCTTCAAATCCTTGTACTCATGTACAAAGCCACAAAGACTTCTCATATCCTACATTTACACCCTACTCCAGGAGGACCCCCCAAACAGGATGCATCATGATTATCTTGGGAAAAGGACCTACAACTAACCCTCACTGATGAACATTGGGACGTTATATACGAATGCACACATAAAGGCTCACTGAACATTGCAATTCAGGAAAATTGTTACAAAATCGCAACCAAATGGTATAGAACCCCTGCTTGTCTGCACAAATTCTCCCCTACAATCCCAAATATTTGCTGGAGGTGTAAGAAAGCAGAAGGCTCCATGCTCCACATCTGGTGGGATTGTACTCTTCTCCAACAATTCTGGAGGGAAGTGCGCGCTCTAACAATATGAATCACCACATACACCTTAGATTATAGCCCTGCACAATATCTCCTACACCACACAACTGTACCCAAGAAGGACTATCATAAATCACTTGCACATGGTTAATGCAGCTAGACTCTGTATTCCTGTAAACTGGCAAACCACAGATATACCATCCATTCGGGAATGGCTAGTTAGGAGCTCCAAGATTGAGGAAATGGAGGAATTGATCCATATTCCCAAGAACGTATACAAAAATTCACAACTGTGTGGGCATTTCAAGTCTATCGAGAGCTATAGCTCATACTTTCTGTCACCTGCCATAGCTAATTAAACTTCCTGATAGGAGACCCTATGTGTTTGTCTTGGAGGGGGACTTGGGTCAGAGAGCGGCCCCTACCCCTTACCCTCACTCCTTATCCCTCCTTCTCTCACTCTCTTTTCTATCCCCCCCTCCCCTCCCCCCCTTCCCCCCTTTCTTCTCTATCCTCTTCCTTATCTACACACACGACCGAACCTTATACCCTCTTCCACAATCAATTAGGAACTAAATTACAAGATGTTGACCAAGTCTGCCAACATCACTATTACCACTGTCAGACCTGTTGATATTGGTCTCAGTGGATTTACTCCCTTTAGCTGAGTTGGTTGGCCCAAAAAAAAAAGAACAAATTCTTCAAATGCTCCTCTTTGTTACTGGTTAATGCAAGGTTAATAGATCTGTTAATAAAATGATTTCTAGCTGTCTTTCTCAATTACCCATGCCATATCCTATGAGTCGTTAACAATATGTATCATCTCAGTGTTCTACTTTGTCATGGATACCATCCCAAATGATATGATGAATGCACTGTATTGTAAACACAACTTCATTATTTTCACTAAAATTAAAAAATGTTGAAAATTAAAAAAAAAAAAAAAAGATTGTGGATGGAGTTCAGGGATGTCATTTTAAAAATTAATACTATGCACCTTAAGGGATCCAATTGAGAGGTGGCATTATTATTATTAAAAGACTATTGCAATTTGTTGCAATTTATTGCAATTTTTTTTGCAATCTGTGTCCCATTGGGGAGATTTCCCTTCAATTGTCTCATAGCCAAAAAAGGAAGTAAGAGGAAATCCCTCCAAAGTGGGGGAAATCCCTGGTTGTCACCAGAACTAGAGTCCCCACCAAAGTATTCCTGTTCTGGCTACAACTGAACATTTGTGATTTTTCCTTCACTTTCAAGCTCGTGTTGAATTAGAGAGGGTTAATCTTCCTAACAGGGACATAGAAAGAAATTAAAATCTGGCAGTGGTTCTAATCCAAATCTAATCTAATCTAATCTAAAAAAAAAATGTGTATTACTAGTTGTCAAAAAAGGTGATTGCATTGTTTTAATGGGCAATTAAAATCCCTTCTAAAATCCTAGGATCACCAGCAGGAGGAAGGAGGACCTGATTCCTCTATATAGATCTTTAGTTATCACTAGTGGGATCACCAGCAGGAGGAAAGAGGTCCTGATTTCTCTATATTGATCTTTAGTTATCACTAGAGCAGGGGTAGGCAACCTTGGCCTTCCAGCTGTGGTGAAACTACAAATCCCATCATGCCTCTGCCTCTAGGAGTCATGCCTGTGATTGTCAGGGTTTTGCAATGTCTCATGGGACTTGTAGTTTCAAAACAGCTGGAGGGCTTTGGTTGCCTACCCCTGAACTAGAGGGATCCCCAGCAGGAAGAATGAGGTCCTGATTATTACTCTATATAGATATTTATATCACTAGAGGGGTCAACAGCAGGAGGGAGGAGGTCCTGATTCCTCTATATAGATCTTTAGAACACTAGAGGGGTCACCAGCAGGATTAGGAAGGTCCTGATTCCTCAGTATAGATCTCTAGTTATCATTAGAGAGGTCACCAGCAGGAGGAAGGAGGTCCTGATTCCTCTATATAGATCTTTATATTACTAGAGGGGTCGCCAGCAGGAGGAAAGAGGTCCTATTTCCCCCATATTGATCTTTAGCTTTTACTAGAAGGATCCCCAGGAGAAGGAAGGAGATCCTACGTTAGATGGGTCACCAGCAGGATTAGGGAGGTCCCGATTCCTCTATATAGATCTTTTGTTGCTGGAGATATTTCACCAAACCCTGGGCCCCCTTTATTTAACTGTGCATAACACACAAATCACCCTACACCCTCTGGCAGTAGTCGCAATCTACACAATTTAGTCTCCATTCCTCTTCTTGCCAACACCAGCCTCCCTCTCTCCTGCGCTCCCTTTGGAACGCCCGCTCTGTCTGCAACAAACTCACTGCTGTTCATGACCTCTTTGTCACTAATTCCTTTAATCTACTTGCTCTCACAGAAACCTGGCTCCACGAATATGACACCCCTTCTCCTGCTTCCCTCTCCCAGGGTGGCCTTCACTGGACTCACTCCCCCAGGCCTAATGGACGCAAGGGAGGTGAAGTGGGATTCCTCCTACCCCCCCAGAGCACCTTCCAGGTTATTTACCCTCCTCCCTCTTTTTCACTCTCATCATTCGAAGCCCACTGTATACGTCTATTCTCTCCTACTTCCCTAAGAATTGCTGTGATCTACCGGCCCCCTGGACCATTATCGACTTTCCTTGATGAGTTTTCTGCCTGGCTACCCTACTTTCTCTCTTCGGATATTCCCACAATCCTTCTCGGTGATTTCAACATCCCTGCTAATACAAACACTCCTGCTACTTCTAAACTTCTTAGTCTAACCTCTTCATTTGACCTGAAGCAATGGGTACAAGCTTCTACTCACTCTGATGGCAACACCCTTGACCTTGTATTCTCTTACCTATGCACTCCATGCAACTTCTCAAACAATTCTTTTCCTCTCTCCAACCACCACCTTATTAGTTTCTCTCTCCCCCTGTCTTCCACCACCTTTCCCTCCAATCGCCTAACCATCACCCGTAGAAACTTTCGCAACTTCAACTCCTCTCTCCTCTATTCTGCTACCGACCACCTCTATGACAAAATTTCTCTCCTGTCCTGCCCCAACCAAGCCATGTCCATCTACAATAAATCTCTGTCCTCCACCCTGGACAAGCTTGCTCCCCTCACTACATGCAGAATCAGACCTTGACCCCTACAACCCTGGCAAACAGATGACACCAAAAGTCTCAAAAATGTAGTCGTGCTCTTGAGCGTCTGTGGCACAAGACTAAGGCTCTCAAAGACTTCAATCAATACAAATCTGCCCTCCAAAAATGCTATTCTTTCCTCCACACTGCCAAGCAAACTTATTTTACAACTCTTATTAACACCTTCTCATCCAATCCCCGTAAACTCTTCTCTACCTTCAACTCTCTACTTTGTCCTCCATTGCCTCCACCCACTGACTCACTCACTGCCCAGGAGATCGCTAATCACTTCAAAAACAGGATTTATACAATCCGTGATGAAATCTCTACTCTACAGGTATCTCCCCCAGCTAAGACCCCATGTAAACAGGTACAACTGACACTCCCCCTATTCAAATCTGCTACTCCATACTAAGTTGCTAAACTCCTTTCTATCGCCCACTTAACCACCTGTCCCCTGGACCCTATTCCCTCTCAAATGCTACGGTCACCCTCTGACCCCATCCTACACTCTCTAACCCACATCTTCAATCCCTCCTTCACCTCTGGCGTCTTCCCCGATGCTCTAAAACACTGGTCACTCCCATACTCAAAAAGCCGTCCTTGGACCCTACCAATCTTAACAACCTACTCCCTATCTCCTTGCTCCCCTTTTCCTCTAAACTCCTTGAACGCCTGGTTTACAACCAACTGAGTGACACCTCATTGAAAACAACCTTCTTGATCCCCTTCAATCTGGATTTCGCCCTCAACACTCCACAGAAACTGCTCTTTTAAAACTCACAAATGACCTACAACTGAAAAAACCAACGGACACTATTCTGTACTCCAACTTCTGGATCTTTCAGCTGCCTTTGACATGGTTGACCACCCCCTCCTCCTCGAAAAACTTTACTCCCTCGGTCTCCGTGACTGTGCTCTTCAGTGGCTCTCATCCTACCTATCCCAACGCACCTTCAGGGTCACGTACAATTCTACTTCCTCTACTCCTCTTCCTTTCTCTGTCGGGGTCCCCCAAGGTTCTGTTCTTGGACCTCTTTTATTTTCAATCTACACCTCTTCCCTGGGTCAGCTGATAGCCTCTCACGGCTTTCAATATCATTTCTATGCTGATGACACACAAATCTATCTCTCCACCCCTCAACTCACTCCATCAGTCTCCTCACGCATCACTAACTTACTAACCGACATATCTGTATGGATGTCACACCACTTCCTCAAACTCAACTTGTCCAAAACCGAGCTTATAATATTTCCTCCCCCACGTGCCTCTTCCCCTGACTTCTCTGTGAAGAGCAATGGCAAAACCATCCACCCGTCCCCACATGTCAGGGTGCTAGGTGTTATCCTGGATTCTGAACTCTCCTTTCAGCCCCACATCCAATCACTTTCCAAAACTTTCCACCCACTGTCCTAAAATGAGGAATAGACCCCAATATTTAGTGGATATGCAATGGAAATGTGAAGGAATCTTCTGTTGTAACCCCTTGGAGTACAGCTCTGGAGTCCCTTTAACTGGGTCTTTATGTCCGGGGGCAGGAAGTACTTTGCAATCATACCTCAGTCAGTGTCAGTCTGTCATAGTAGTCACATGATTGGGTTCCAGTCCTGCCAGCTCCTGATCATTACTAGAGACCGGGAGCTGTCTTTGACAGCTCGATCACTGTGCTGGGAGCACATGGTGAGAACGCTTTCAGCATAGAAACTTCTTCAACCCATGGACACATATGTGCAGCATATGAGCATTAAAGTCCATCATCTTTGATATTACATATACATTACATTGACGGCAAGAGGCTAAGGAGCCTCTACAGCCCTGATGTCCAACTTGCTGCCCGAGCATTCATACCCTTGGTTAATGATGTGCAGCCCTCGGATCTCAGCAGTCTGCAGTGGAAACATTGTTTAGGGTAATAGAATTGATCTCTACCAGACTCATGTAAGATGTTTCCAGTCTCATATTGTCTTCTGTAGCCAAAAATGTATCCTGTCCACACTCTCTGATCCTCATTTCCTTTATTACGTCTGGTTCACACCTGTGCATTTTTTTAGTGCATTTTCAGTTTTTCAGAAACACACTACAGTCTATTTAACCACTTCAGCCCCAGAAGAATATACCCCCTTCCTGACCAGAGCACTTTTTTCTACTCGGCACTGCATCGTTTAACTGACAATTGCGCGGTCGTGTGACATGACTCCCAAACAAAATTGGCGTCCTTTTTTTTCCCACAAATAGAGCTTTCTTTTGGTGGTATTTGATCACCTCTGCCGTTTTTATTTTTTGTGCTATAAACAAAAAAAAATAGCGACAGTTTTGAAAAAAACGCATTTTCTTTTACTTTTTGCTATAATAAATATCCCCAAAAAATATATAATTTTTTTTTTCCTCAGTTTAGGTCGATACGTATTCTTCTACATATTTTTGGTAAAAAAAATCTCAATAAGTTTGCACAAAACTTATAGTTAGATAGTAGGTGAGGTTGAAAAAAGGCACAAGTCCATCAAGTCCAACCTATGTGTGATTATAGCGTCTACAAAATAGGGGATAGTTTTATGGCATTTTTATTGATTTTTTTTTATACTAGTAATGTCGGCAATCAGCGATTTTTATCATGACTGCTACGTTATGGTGGACACATCGGACAGTTTTGACACATTTTTGGGACCATGGGCATTAATACAATGATCAATGCTATAAAATTGCACTGATTACTGTAAAAATGTCACTGGCAGTGAAGGGGTTAACCACTAGGTGGCGCTGTAGGGGTTAAGTGTGTCCTAGGGAGTGATTCTAACTGTGGGAGGGAGGGGCTGTGTGTGACACATCACTGATCACCGTTCCCGATTACAGGGAGCTGTGATCAGTGTCAGTGTCATTAGGCAGAACGGGGAGATGCTTGTTTACATTAGCATCTCCCCGTTCTTCCTAACCGTGAGATGATCGCGGGTATGTCCGTGGACATCGAGTCCGCGGGACCCGCGATCATGGTCATGGAGCTCCCGGCGGGTGCCCGCAAGCCGCCTCTCAAAGAGCAACGTACAGGTACGTTAATCTGCCTGTACATGCCCTTCTGCCACAGTATATCTGCGTGAGGCGGTCGGGAAGTGGTTAACATGGTTTCCTATGGGTCACATTCACATCTGTGCATTTTATAGAAAGGGCCCGGGGCATTTCTCTGGTTTTTTATACCATAGATTTCAATTGATTAAAAATGTGTATTGAAAAACGCAAAATGCACCTAGAATATGCAAACTTCAACTTGCATAGGTGTGAACCAAGCCTTAGGTCTGAAGTTTCTGACAGTCCTCTCAAGCATTACGAATATTGAACATTGTGTCTGGCCCTATGATGATGTCAGGGGTTGGCTTTGAAGCCCCCTTTTGCTCCTAAGTTGACGACCACTGCTCTACAGTAGTCTCCAGTGTAAACCATAAGGTGATCTTTTGCACTTGAAACTTTAAATTTCTCCACATACTAACCTGGATTGGGTGACTGTCATCTGATGTTTATGGGGTCTTTCATATGTATGGTAAAACCATCATTTTATATTTGTTTCTGTCTTCCAGGCACTGCTGAACCAACAACAAAACTTTAAATTTCGCTATTGTCTTCCTGCTGCTTTACACTTCTGCCATTATTCTGTATCATCATTATATATGTGTATATTGATGGAACATTTTGAGAGTAGTGTAACCATACATATGCGTACTGCTTGGCTCTTGAAGAAGAGGACATACCCCGAAAGCTTGTGCTGAAAAAATTGTATGCTAGTGCAAATAAAAAACATATCACAGACAGTACTTGTAACTGTAATTGTTTCTGCCGCAATGCCATTAATATGGCTACAAACACCTCATACATGTAGCCTGTCCTCAAGTACCCGCAACATGCCGTCTTTGAAGGTTTTCCTTTATCTTGCACAGGTGCTTTAAATTAGAGTCAATGGCTTGGTATTCCCAAATTCCCAAGAAATTCCAAAAACATGGCCTGTTGGGGGTCTTCGAGGACAGGGTTGAGAACCACTGCTTTATATTACCAAACCAGCATCTTCAAAGGCTACATATGGCCTGATTATACGGCCAAAGGCTCCGCTAATGGGCAAGTATCGAGGTGGTGGCTGTGGGTGCATTGTTTGTCTCCTCCCAAAAAAAAAAAAAAACTACCACCAGCCACCACTGCTTATGAACTTTTCCAAAATGTGACCTAAGTCACAGGTATTACTGTATATACAGTATAAGTCAGTTTGTGCGGTATGTGGCAATAAACCACTTGCCGCCTGCCATATAGCAATATGACAGTGGAAAAGTGGTTTAGTTATCCTGATCTGATGTCATATGACATAATCGGGATAACAAGCTGGCGCACGCCTGTGGAGGCGCTCATCGCTGTGATCGGGGGTACCGTGTCAGTCTGAAACACCACAACTCCGATCGTGGTATGGAGCCTCTGACAGAGGCTTCTTACCACGTGATCAGCTGTGACCAATCACAGTTGATCATCGTGTGAACCAGGAAGTGCCGGTAACCAGCTTTCCTCGGTTCACGCTGACAGGGAGAGCCGATCGGTGGTTTAGACATGAATGGCTGTGTGTTGATTTATTTTTAGGGGACAGCTAATTTACACTGTTATACAAGCTGTACACTCACTACTCTACATTGTAGCAAAGTGTCATTTCTTCAGTGTTGTCGCACACGTTCCCAGAAAGTATGGCTCTTAAAATGGTGGGTGCTGTAGCGATTACCAGTTGGGTCCTGGAAACATCAAGTGTACATATTCGCCAGCACACCATAGACCAACACTTCCGCCCAAAGGTTTTTTTTATTGAGAGAGATCACATCACCCCCTCCTTTCATTTCTCTTTTTATTTTAAAGTGAATTGGAATTATGTTCTTTTTGACAGCCCAGTTGACATAACAATGTGCATCTTCTTTTTCTCTTACAGTAGCTTTATGATTTCATTATATGATGAATATGATGTCAATTTAGTCCTTTATTGCTTTTGTGGGTTTACTTGTTAATTGTGGCAACTTATTAAAATAATTGTGATGTACCCATACCTCCCAACATTTTCAGATGGGAACGAGGGACACCTATTATCAAAAGTATGTAGGAATAGGACAATGTGACCCCCTGCCACACTCGCAAATGAGAGTTATACAAAAAAATTGGTTAAGCCCACAAGTGTTTTTTTTTTTACCACTATTATTCCTTTATACTGGCTTTTGAAATTTACAAATGCAGCAATTTAGAAATTGAATGAAAGGTTTAGCGCTGGGGGACAGTTTTTTTTGAAAGATAAAAGTGCATTTTATATACAACTATATAGATGAGGAGGAAAGAGAGACAGAGGGACTTTGTTAGAAATTGGGGACAGTCCCCTGAAATCAGGGACAGTTGGGAGCTATGCCGTCCTCTTCACATAGGTTGGTAGATGGTGAGCAAAGAATCAGAGGCCTGGCTACATTTTACACTCGGGATATACCACAGCTGAATTAATTTGTGCCTCTAATTAAGAAGGCCAGCTCAGGGTGTGTTTGATTTTGTTTTTTATTCTGACTTGCAAGTGTGCCTAGTGAAAGATAGATCAAAAGCACTACATGGTAAACTGATTTTGCAGGTTAATGGCCAAACACATTATTCATATATAAAAAAAAAAATTGTATTTCTTTAAATGGCCCAGAATCCTAGATGCCTACTAACCCTTCCAAACTGTCATGGTGGTCTGGCAGTCCCAGATATCCTGAAATACTATCAGGCCACTCACTTGGGGAAGGTGATAGACTGGTGCAGACATGGTGCCTTCAATCTCTGGACTCAACATGAACAACAATACAGTTCTGTCCCTCAAATGAGGGCACCTTGGTGCTATGCAGCCCTTCATATGATTCTTAAGACACACCCAATCATTGGTACCACCCTTCACATCTGTTCACAGACCATTCTCCCTTATTTCCCATCCTGGGCAATCCGAACTTCCCCCTGGGTCTAGAAGATAGGGCGTTTTACAGATTATCCTCTGCAGGCTGTTTTCAGGTCTCTCAGTTTCCTACCTCAGATGCATGACCCTCAATTTCGGGCCTTGATGCACCCAATGGGGCCTTTTAGCCTGGATTTCTGGAGAGCCCTGCAATTGCATAATTTCTTTTGCACATTAGGCCCTCTGACACAGTTTTGGCGCCCACACTGACATAGTTCGAGACATATTGCATGGACAGCAATGCCCAACCCCACTCCCTTTCTAAAATGTACTCGCTCTTGGTGGCCCCAAGAGAGGGAGGCTGATCTTGATAGGACCTTCCCACCCAACCAGGTTCGAATTATTATCCAATTTCCTCTGAAGTCATCCGTATGCACGCGCATCCAAGAGAGCAACTTCAAGTTGCTTACTAGATGATATCGCACACC
The DNA here is from genome assembly GCA_037952925.1 of Lithobates clamitans. Lineage (NCBI taxonomy): Eukaryota > Metazoa > Chordata > Amphibia > Anura > Ranidae > Lithobates > Lithobates clamitans. The sequence goes on along the minus strand of JBBGZY010001568.1, from coordinate 1,224,183 downwards.
TTCAGTTGTGTGCCGATATTCCCCTGAAGCTTTGAATCATTGTTGGAGGTGCTGAGAGGCACGGGGGACGTTCCACCAAACTTACGGGTCATTTCCAAGATTGGACCATTTCTAGAGGGAGGTGTGAAGAATTGGCCAAAAGTTTACAGACTATGCAGTTCCAGAGGACCCTGCCTCCTTTCTTCTCCATTGCTTGGATATCCCTGTTAAAGTTTAAAGAAGTCTGTCCTTTGTCACTTACTTACTGCTGGCAAATCCTGCATTGCACTATGATGGAGAGACCCAAACCCTCCTCCCATCTTGCTATGGCTTCATAAAGTGGAGGATGTCAACAGGATAAAGGACCTGATGTTGACTGCTCAAGGTAGACGAGAACGGTACTAAAAAACATGGCTCCACTGGAACATATTTGTATGATCTGATGAGGGCATGGCCTTAATGGATGACTGCTCTGGGGAGTGACTGTTCCTAGACCCACAACTGGCTCTAGATATACTGGCCCAGCAACTTCCCTTCTTCCACCCCCCCTTTTTTTTTCTTCTTAGTTCACACTTTTCCTCCATGTCCCTGACCCTTTCCCACTCTCTATTTAATATAAAATGCTGTGTCCCACCCTCATCTAGCACTACGTTTCCATCAGCATATGTTCTGTTCCTTGTGCATTATCATTTCTGGTATGGAGTACTTTGACATTTCTGCTTGCATCATGTGGCATGTGATATTGCCGTTGAACATGTTTGGATGCGGTAGGTTGGACACTATCCTGGTAAATAAAGAATTTGAAATAAAAATGTTATTTGTCAAAAAAACAACAAAAAATGCAAGTGTCAGATTAGTTTGAGACCTAAAATTAAAAAGGCAAAACATTCTCCCTATACATGTTTTTGTAATCCAGGCTGAAGTTTTTCTAAATAAAAATGGCAGCAAAGAATGGCTGATATTGAAGGGCCCAAAAATGATTTATTGAATTTTTTTATCAATAACAAAACATCCATCCCCTATACCAAGACCAACATAAAATAAATGAACAAACAAAAATTATGACATAGGTTGCAGTGTAAGGAGGTGTTTACATGATCAAACAATATTTAGACAAGAACAATTTTCCATCACACAGAAATACAAATTTGCAAAGCAATTGAAATGGCAAGTGTTGACAGTGAATGAACAAAAGGATGTGCAATAATTAGCAAAATTATTTGGCTATTAAGCAGCATTCAAAGAAATAAACATGCCTGTACTGTAAAGCAGTGACAAAAATTAAATTGGCGCTTATATAACACAGGACCCATTGGAAGGAAGGAAAACAACGCATGCATATAGGAGCAAAAGTAGAACTTTGCTCTTCATGAAGTATTATTTTTCTTCTTTTTATTCTCTGGGACACCTCTTCAACTTCCCTAAAACAGAGAGCATATATAAATGGAAATGTAAAAGAATAAAAAATTGTATTTTTGATCTACATATGTAAAAAAAGATGTTCATATTCATTATTTGAATTTTTATAATTATTATGGTTGCTGCTGCTCCTAATGCCGGGTACAACTGCAGACCTGCTTTGTAATTTGTAATAATTGCTTACACGCTTCTGAAAAAAGCTTTGATAAGTTCCAGAAGGCCCAAGTGCAGAGCCTCTTTGGTTGTGGTGTATATGCACATAGGCTTTAGTAAATTGACCCCACTATGATGTTTATACGGGTCCTTTCAGATGAGCTGTCTGGTCCACCTGTCAGTTTTTCAGGCAGACCTGATTGGACCTTGCAGTCTCCTCTATGGAGCGATGGATGTCAGTGGATACCCGCCGCCATCCGGTCTGATCCTATCTGCAAAAATTAGACGGATGGTGATCCTATTTTCAATCCACCTGGTGGATCGTATCGGAATGGGTTTGATGGAAACAGACAGGCGGTCCATTTACGTCTGATTTCCCCATGGAGGAGAGCGAGACTGTGTCCATGTTTGCTCTGCACAGTGAGTGGACACGGACCTGTCATCCACCTGCTCAGAGGAGATCAGCAGAGCGATCCCCCACCGAGCAAGTGGAATCTGCAACACAGAGGTGCCCATGAAAAGGGTTTGGAGGGTATATTACCATGCTTAGCATAACCTTTGCAGGAGCCACTTGGTATATTGGGTTCTTTGTTTTTTGGCCTTGAATCTGAGAACAACCTTGCCCCCTCTGACATACCTATATAACCGCTTGCCGACCAGCCGCTGCAGTTGTACTGCGGCAACATGGCTCGGCTGCGCGAATTGCTGTCATGTTACATTGGTAACATATTAGGCCACTAGGGGGCGCGTGTGCACCGGCGCTCGCGATCACTGCTGGGCTCCCGCGATCGCTCGGGGCACACCGAGAACCGGGATCTGTGTGTGTAAACACACAGTTTCAGGTTCTCTGAGGGGAGAACAGACAGTTCGTCTGTTCATACAGAGTATGAACAGTATTCTGTCATCTCGCCTGCAAAGTCCCATCCCCCCTTCAGTTAGAACACACAATAGGGGACATATTAACCCCTTGATCACCCCCTAGTGGTTAACCCATTTACTGACAGTGACATTTTTACAGTAATCAATGCATTTTTATTGCACTGATCGCTGTAAAAATGCCAATGGTCCCAAAAATGTGTCAAAATTGTCCGATGTGTCCGCCATAATGTCGCAGTCCTGATAAAAATCACAAAATGCCATAAAACTATTCCCTATTTTGTAGACGCTATAACTTTTGCGAAAACCAATCAATATACGCTTATTGTGATTTTCTTTACCAAAAATACGTAGAAGAATACATATCGACCTAAACTGAGGAAAATTTTTTTTATATATATTTTGGGGGGATATTTATTATAGCAAAAAGTAAAAAATATTGAGTTTTTTTTCAAAATTGTCGCACTTTTTTGTTTATATCGCAAAAAATAAAAACCGCAGAGGTGATCAAATACCACCAAAAGAAAGCTCTATTTGTGAGGAAAAAAATGATCAAAATTTCATTTGGGTACAACGTTGCATGACTGCGCAATTGTCATTCAAATTGTGACAGTGCTGAAAGCTGAAAATTGGTCTGGGGAGAAAGGGGGTGAAAATGCCCGGTATTGAAGTGGTTAATGTTACGGAGGAGGTCTTGTGTTAGTATTATTTCTCTCCCTCTGGTGTGTGTGGCGTGATGTAACGTGTATCGCAATTAATGTTTTCATGAGTGGGTGCCCGATGCATGCGTTTACGTTCACATATGTGGGGGGAATCAAAAAGTTTTTTGGGATGGGGATTTTTTGTTCTTGGGTGTAACTATATTTTTTTGCAAAAAAAAAAATCTTTTTACTTGTTTTTGTCCCCTATGTAATGATTTTAGGTGACAGGTTCCCTAAAAGACCCTGCATGTCTCCTCTGGGATCCACTGAATGTATTGCAATGCAGATCACATTGCAAATGCATCTTCTCCTGGCTAAACTAGCTGAGGACACGAGATCCTGACCGGGAAGTGAAGCCAGAGATGTTGCTTTCCGGGTCACAACAAGAAGGGGAGGAGTGCCAGCCGCTGGCACCTGCCATCTTGCTCCTGGGACCGCAGATGGGCAAGCGGAGCCCGGAAAGCATGTCAGGGCACGGTGGTGGGGGCCTGTACTGGAGGTGTGTTTGAGCATTGCTGCAGCCCGAATGCCTTCACATAACAGGTAGGCGTCTGTCTGTCACTTTTACACACAACCCCAGTGACCTGGCAGCGAAAGGCTTAAGTGAAAATTGTCACAAAAGAACTTTCGAGAGCACAAATATAAATATCTGACTGGACAAGTAAGTGGGTGTAAGTGCATGGAAACTATGCGAGTATATTTTCACAAATTAAAGGTAATTGACTATCAAAACATAAATGAACAGGTAGAAAAATCAGCTTGGTCACAGTGAGCTAAGCAAAGCAATCACTAGGTTATTGCAGCCTAGATCAGGATGCAGTACCAAATGAGAAAACTAAACCCAGCAATAAACAGTGTCAGCAGCAAACAGTATTAGCAATAATGACTAATCCCATAGTAACTCCTCTGCAACCAGTTGTCTATCGCCACTTCAGAGTGCACTCTATATAGATAGTTGTTTATCTATGTATGTCTCTAGAGAGGTACCTCTGGCTGTTAGTGAATAAGGCAAAGTCCCTGTGAAGCAGCTAGTTGGTAGGTGGTTCATAGCTCTAAACCTTAAGCTAATGGTGGGGCCCAGTCTTTAAGGTGGTGTACATGAGTATAGCCCTTTTTAATTCTACATGCAGTGATAGAAGCCACTGAACAAATGGACAATCTTTCTATAGTCTCATTCTCTGCTAGCAGTGGTAAATCATTTGCAGCAGTGGCCTCTTAGCAGTCCCAGTGATAATGTAATTCTAAGTCTAGGTTCTCAGCTATCAGCAACCTTGGCAAATCTACACCTGGGAAACTCCAGTTACTGCACACAAGAACAGCAGTACACACTCTCCAGTCCCCTCGCAGCAAAAGCAAGTCCCCTGATTGACAGCCCGGTAAAAAAGCTCCTTTCTGCTTGTAGTCTCCCCGGCTGGCCTGAGGTATATAGTGTTAATTGATTTGGTATGATGCTGCAATGGGAGCACAGAGAGCAACTGCAGCACAGTGTCCTAACTTGCTCTCTCTTTCTTTCTCTAGCCAAGTACCTGGCTACTGTCAGGGCTGTGTTCTTAGGAGCTCTCTTCTCAGTGCTAAGGCTGCTCAGCTGTCAGATGAATGTCAGTACTCATTGTTTCCACAGTGGCTCACCTGGTTATCATTGCCTACTCATCAGTCCAGCCTACAGCCAGCCTCTTCCAGCTATTTAAACTGCCTTGTTCATTCCTTTTACGTGCTTTCGCCTTGGTCAACATATCCTGTGTGTCTCTGCTGAGTTCCTGTTAACCACTTGCCGACCGCCGCACGCCGATGTACGTCGGCACAATGGCAGCGATGGGCAAAAGGGCGTACCTGTACGTCCCCTTTAATTGGCTAGCAGGCGCGTACCCGCCGCGTACAGTGTGACTGTGCCCACGGGACCGGCGGACTCTATGTCTACCGGTCTCCCGGAGATCGTGTCACAGAGCCGCAGAATGGGGATATGCCTATGTAAACAAGGCATTTCCCCGTTCTGCCTAGTGACATGACAGAGATCACTGCTCCCTGTCATCGGGAGCAGTGATTTCTATCATCTGAGTTGAAGCCCGTTCCCCGCCATAGTTAGAATCACTCCCTAGGACACACTTAACCCCTTGATCGCTCCCTAGTGGTTAACCCCTTCACTGCCAGTGTAATGTACACAGTAATCAGTGCATTTTAATAGCACTGATCGATGTATAAATGACAATGGTCCCAAAATAGTGTCAAAAGTGTCCGATGTGTCCGCCATAATGTCGCAGTCAAGATAAATATAGCAGAACGCCGCCATTACTAATAAAAAAAATTGATAATAAAAATGAGATAAAACTATCCCCTATTTTTGTAGACTCTATAACCAATCAATATACACTTATTGCGACTTTTTTTTACCAAAAATATGTAGAAGAATACATATCGGCCTAAACTGAGGGGAAAAAAAAATTATATATTTTTGGGGGATATTTATTATAGCAAAAAGAAAAAATATTGCTTTTTTTCAAAATTGTCGCTCTTTTTTTGTTTATAGTGTAAAAAATAAAAACCGCAGAGGTGATCAAATACTGCCAAAAGAAAGCTCTATTTGTGGGAAAAAAAGGACGTCAATTTCATTTGGGTGCAACGTTGCACAACTGCGCAATTGTTAGTTAAAGCAACGCAGTGCCGAATCACAAAAAGTGCTCTGGTCCGGGGCTGAAGCTGTTAAAGACTTTGCCCGGCTAAAGTCCCTTATGGTTCCTGATCCTGATCTTTGGCTTCCGATTATGCTGATCCCTGGCGTCCTGATCACCGGGTCTGATTATCCATTTTGGCTTCCAAACCCTGGCTTACAGTATGTTTTTGACAACGTTCCTGATCTGTACTTTTTTTTACTATTAGGTGTGATTTTCACTGCATTTTCTGTCTCAGTCTGACTCATGGTTCCTGATAGCTACATACATGGGATATCTATGGTAGCTTTTGTTTTGATATGTGAGTACTGTGCTACCCATATTTTATACTATTATTAGGCATGAGCCGAACACCCCCCGATTCGGTTCGCATCCAGAACATGCAAACAGGCAAAAAATTTGTTCGAACACGCGAACACCATCAAAGTCTATGGGACGCGAACATGAATAATCAAAAGTGCTCATTTTAAAGGCTTATATGCAAGTTATTGTCATAAAAAGTGTTTGGGGACCTGGGTACTGCCCCAGGGGACAGGTATCAATGCAAAAAGAAGTTTTAAAAACTAACGTTTTTTCGGGAGCAGTAATTTTAATAATGCTTAAAGTGAAACAATAAAAGTGTAATATTCCTTTCGAATTTGCCGAGATGTTTGGCTTGTCTGAATATCTGTTCCGGTTCCTGAACTCTGGCTATGTTTTGACTATGCTTGTTCTATTTACTTTTATTATTAAACAAGTGTGATTTAACTGTACTTCTGTCTCGGTCTGATTTCATGGTTTCTGACAATATTCCTTTAGGATTCCAGACTCCATGGTTCCCTAAAAAGCTGTTTGACAGCTTACTGTACTGTTAAATAGGGAGAATGTGACCATGGGTTGCCAAATGAATGCCACTGACCACCACAAGAGCAAATGGCCCCAAAGGATTCACCTAGCAAATTTCCTAGTCATGAATAAACACCTTAGAAACGAGTCCCTTTGAATGGAAAACTTCATGATTCTATAACCTACCTTCTGCACTTCCCTGTTGCATCACATCGGTAGTATTTGATGAATCTCTACAGTAACAGCCATGAACACCGTCCACAATTCCACATTCCTCATTGGGAGTGCAGTCCAATCCTGAGCAGTTATGATTCGATTCTGGAAGAGAAGGAACACATAGGAGGTTTAACCATTTATGAATCTATAATACTTTTATTAATGAAGACAACCTTCTCAATTACTTTTTTTGTGTCAGTACTTACCTGTACAATAGGCAGAGTAGCAGATTGGTCTACTCTGTAGCTTATACACATAAAATCCTTCTGGGCACATTTTTACAGAAATATTATTAGGTATTGTACAGCATCCGGCATACCAGTTTGAACAAGCTGTCCGATTAACAATGCCGTCACTGACTGTAGGGTGGGAGCCATTCATCCAGATGGGGAAATCAGCCCCACAGCTGTTTTCTGCTACACAATGCTCAGGGATTTGCTGATCATATTCTCCTTTAAACCGATACCAGCCGGATAGTTCATAGTCACAATGGTACCAGTCATACCAAGAATAACTAGAATTATATATATTAGAAGTGCTGCGCCAGGGGTCATTAAGTACGGTGTGGTTGGAACAAGGGTCATTACAGGAATATGATCCAATGTACTTTACGCAGTCTTCATTAGAGCCACACGGTGTTCCTTGTTGGCATTCATTGACCTCACAGTGTCTTCCATCTCCGTAATATCCATAGGGACAAGTACAGCTGTAAGATCCATAATCAAAATTTTTACATATAGCTACTGGATCACAGTCATTAAGAGAGCTGTCCGCACACTCATCTATGTCAACACAGCCAAATTCTGATATATATTTATATCCTCTAGAACAATTACAGGTGTAAGATCCGATAGTGTTCACACAGGATCCACCATAATAATAATCACAATTGTTGGTGTAATCGTCCTGACATTCATCTATATCATTACAAGTTATTCCGTCTCCAGCAAATCCCTCTTTACAGGTGCACTCCCCGTATCCTCCAAACTCTGAACACGTGGCATTCGGGTGGCAGTCAGAATCTGAACAATTCCCTAAAAAAAGAAAAGAAAGAAAACATTTTCTCTTAAGGGGGTGGTGGGTTTTCTACATAACAGAAACATAATCTGGAGTTATGTTTGGAAAACCATATTCTTATAGGTTGGATGCCATAAAACACTTACAATAGGAGATGCTATACATTCTGTGCACTCCTTATCAACTCTTGTCATTTCACCTAACCGCCCCTCTGGCCCACCTGCCTTGTGAGCTACACACTAGGAAATGATCTTTCCTGTAGCTGTTGCAAAAGGTGTCTGACCACAAGTTTAGCGTGTTGAATCTCCCTTGAGTTTAACTTGAAATGCCGTATCTAAACGAATGGAACTTAACACGTACTGCTTGGACCTTGAAGAAGGGGACATACCCTGAAAGCTTGCCCTGAAAAATTGTATGTTAGTGAAAATAAAAAAAGTATCACGGACAGTACTCAGTATTCTCTTGGGTTTAAAATATCCATAGCTGAAAATGTGGTATACGAAAACCCTTTAACAAATTTTTCCAAATATTCGTAAATTTGAATATTAGAAAATTCGTAAAAATTCACAAATTCGTAAATTTGTAAATTTGAATACTCGAAAAATTTGGAAATTTTAAAATTTTTAAATTTGGAAATTTTTTAATTTGGAAATTCGAATATTAGAAAAATCGTAAATCCACAAATTTGTAAATTTGAATATTCGAAAATTCGGAAATTCGAACTTTCAAAAATTCATAAATTTGTAAATTTGAATATTCAAAATTTGTAAATTCATAAATTCGTAAATTTGAATACTCTAAAAGTTTGGAAATTTTTAAGTTTGAAAATTCGGAAATTTTTAACCACTTCCCACCTGGCCTATAACAGAATGACGGCCGGGAAGTGGTTCTGTTATCCTGACTGGGCGTCATATGACATGCAGCAGGATAACATGCCGGCACGCGCCCGCATCAGTCTGACACACCGTATCTCTGATCGTGATAAGAAGCCTCTGAGAGAGGCTTCTTACCAAGTGATCAGCTGTGACCAATCACAGCTGATCATCGCGAGAACCAGGAAGTGCCGTTAAACGCCATTCCTCGGTTCGCGCTGACAGGGATAGGGAAAGCACCATGAAGGGAAAGCATCATGAAGCATCATGAAGGCCAAGGAACACACCAGACAGGTCAGGGATAAAGTTGCGGAGAAGTATAAAGCAGGGTTAGGTTATAAAAAAATATCCCAAGCTTTGAACATCTCACAGAGCTCTGTTCAATCCATCATTGGAAAATTTAAAGAGTATGGCCCAACTGCAAACCTACCAAGACATGGCGTCCACCTAAACTGACAGGCCGGGCAAGGAGAGCATTCATCAGAGAAGCAGCCAAGAGGTCCATCGTAATTCTGGAGGAGCTGCAGAGATCCACAGCTCAGGTGGGGGAATCTGTCCACAGGACAACTATTAGTCGTGCACTCCACAAATCTGGCCTTTATGGAAGAGTGGCAAGAAAAAAGCCATTGTTTAAACAAAGCCATAAGAAGTCCCATTTGCAGTTTGCGAGAAACCATGTGGGGGACACAGTAAACATGTGGAAGAAGGTGCTCTGGTCAGATGAGACCACAATTTAACTTTTTGGCCTAAAAACAAAACGCTATGTGTGGTGGAAAACTAACATTGCATATCACCCTGAACACACCATCCCCACCGTGAAACATGGTGGTGGCAGCATCATGTTGTGGCAATGCTTTTCTTCAGCAGGGACAGGGAAGCTGGTCAGAGTTGATGGGAAGTTGAATGAAGACAAATACAGGACAATCTTAGAAGAAAACCTGTTAGAGTCTGCAAAAGACTTGAGACTGGGGCGGAGGTTCACCTTCCAGCAGGACAATGCCCCTAAACATACAGCCAGAGCTACAATGGAATGATTTAGATCAAAGCATATTCATGTGTTAGAATTGCACAGTCACAGTCCAGACCTAAATCTAATTCAGAATCTGTGGCAAGACTTGAAAATTGCTGTTCACAGACGCTCTCCATCCAATCTGACAGAGCTTGAGTTATTTTGCAAAGAAGAATGGGCAAAAATGTCCCTCTCTAGATGTGCAAAGCTGGTAGAGACATCCCCCAAAAGACTTGCAGCTGTAATTGCAGAGAAAAGGTGGTTCTACAAAGTATTGACTCCGGGGGGCACCATACAAATGTACCCCACACTTTTCACATATTTATTTGTAAACAACTTTGAAAACCATTTATCACTTTCCTTCCACTTCACAACTATGTGCCACTTTGTGTTGGTCTATCACATAAAATCCCAATAAAATACATATACGTTTTTTGTTTGTAACATGATAAAGTGTGGAAAATTTCAAGGCGTATGAATACTTTTTTAAGGCACTGTAAGGAAATCAAAATACCATCATGTGTCAGGCTTACCTGATTTGTCCAACCCTGCAAAAAAATGTAAAATAAGAACATTAGATTTAATTCCTCAGCATGTACAGTAACTCTTGCAATTAGCAAATTGTCATTCCATATGAGGAGGAAACGATTTGTGATCAGTATTATACAATTCTAATTTATACTCTGCAGACAAAACATTGCTGACGCTGTCCATGGTACTGTGTGTGGTTAGCATTTCATCCATTCAGGACTGACTGCCTGATTTTAAAATCATATACAAACTCTTATATAGAACGTTGGTATATTCAAACTATGAGGAACAGAATAGAATATAGGTCCATTGGTGTGGAAGTTGATGACTCTGAACAGAATATTAACAGTGGTGGCATAACTGTAGCCTCGGCTGCTGATAGGGGGGTGCAGGCAGTCATCTCATACTGGGCCACATTGGATCAGCAGGGGGTCCCAGCAGAGGGCTGCATGTGGCTCTCCCCTCTCCTCAGAGCTAGTTTGTACCCTGGGGCTCAAAATACCTCTATGGGCAGCTGGAGTAGATGTAACCGGGGTCAAGGTGTGGCTGCCTCCCCACTCTTTCCACAGGTGGCTGCTTTAGGATTCCACAGCTGAAGCAGAGATAGCAGCCCTGAAAATCTTCCATCTCCAGCCATGTGGTAATTGACTGACTGTCCCGCCACTACATACTGCTCACTGACCTCCCTGCCACTTTGTACTGCTCAGTAAGAACCCTGACACTACTTACTGCTCACTGACCTCCCTGCCACTTTGTACTGCTCACTGACAACCCTGCCACTTTGTACTTCTCACTGACAACCTTGCCACTGCATACTGCTCACTGACCACCCAGCCACTTTGTACTGCTCACTGACCACCCTGTCACTTCTTACTGATCACTGATCGCCCATCAACTTCGTACTGCTCATTGAAAGCCCCGCCACTACATACTGCTCACTCCCAGCCACTTGGTACTGTTCACTGACCACACTGCCTCTACATACCTCTACATACTGCTTAATGACCGCCCTGCCACTTCACCCTGTTCACTGACTGCCCAACAACTTTGTACTGCTCACTGACCACCCTGTCACTTCATACTGCTCATTGATTGTTCAGCAACTTTGTGCAGTTTACTGACCATACTGCTCACTGGCCCTCTCTAGCACTTCGTACTGCATACAGACCACCTTGTACCTTTGTACTGCTCAATGACCGCCCTACAAATTTGTATTGCCCATTGAAAGCCCTGTCACTACATACTGCTCACTGAGCGCCCAGCCACTTTCTACTGTTCAATGACCACTCTGCCACTACATACTGCTCAATGACCGCCCTGCTACTACATACTGCTCAGTGATTGCCCTGCCACTTTGCACTGTTCACTGACAACCCTGCCACTACATACTGCTCACTGACCTTCCTGCCACTTTGCACTGTTCAGTGACTACCATGCCATTACATTGTGCTCACTGACCACCCAGCCACTTTGTACTGTTCACTGACCAACCTGCCACTACATACTGCTCACTGACCACTCTGTCACTTCGTACTGTTCATTGCCCTTTTTGATGTACTGCTCTGCGCTGACACTACAGTCACACAAAGCGCGGGAAAGAGGTAGGCTGTATGCGACTCTCAGATTTCTAAAAGGTAGCCCTGACTATAGCCATAGCAGCCTGAATTACTGGGGCCTTGGGGCAGGAGAGGGACCTATTTGAGAGACTGTTGAGGCAAATTAAGTTATAAAGTCTTTAGTCTAGAAATATTTGACATTAGACCTGTGGGAGAAATCATTATAAACACAGACCTCCCTGTTTTATTCACTTTGTTCCAGCTCTCTTAGCAGGGTAAATGTAAAACCCTCAGAATGTCTACTACAGCCCATTAATATGAAGTTTAACCCTTTATTCCTAATGCATTACTAAAATTCTAATCAAAGTTTGGGCCTGGCAAGTGGCAGAAGCACTGCTATTTCTAAGAGTTTTCTCATATGGGTAGTAATGCTTACCGTCCTCTGGAAAGCAATCCATAGTGGATGGACCTTCAAAAGGCGGTATACCAGTGGTTGTCAAGCATTCAGGAGGCAATCCTGCTTTTTTCAAGGAGCATTTTGTAGTAAAAAAAAATCTCACTGCATTGCATACAATAGTATCAACAGTCACAACGAGCAGGGGAGGGGAGCCTTTCAGATAGTCTGTATGGGGCCCCATGATCCATAAAGATGGCTCTGCATAGGTACATAGAATAAAAGGAGTTCCTCAAGAAATGGGACTTTAAACAGACCATAAACAGTGGTTTAATGTACCAGAGATGTGGACCATAACCAGTCTATCCAGGTAGTTATGCAAAAACCTTGCTGCATAGGTACATATGTAACATGAGACTCTTATTTTAAAAATAGTTCCAGGGATTTTAAGATATTGCTCAGTGTCTTGAACTAGCAGGGGGCTGGAGCCTTCATATAATAAGACAATAACAGCTTTAAGGCATTGGGGGCACATGTAAAAAAAAAATGCCAAAACATCTGTGCTAAGGTGCAAAGGTGTCACTTTGTTTCGGTGAAATTTCCACAGCATGAGTGAGGCTTCTGTGACCATCAAAGTGAACCACGGCCACCACAACTGAATCCAAGGCTTATCAGAAGTAGGACCTAAAAGCCTAAAGGTCAATCTGAGCATGTGTATGGTAATCTTCATACATGATTAATAAATGGATCACATTGCCTTAACCGAAATGTCATATTTCGTAATTAAGGTTCACAAAAAGAGAACAACTTCAAAAGTGTAGTGATTAGGCTTTCCTTTTTATAAAATCATACACGGTATAAGACCTCATATACGTTTGGCGCACCCCACGTAGGAGCAGCTGGTGAATAGGGATCCCCCACCCTTCACAGCCAGGCATGCCAAAATATCCACAGGCACGCTTGAGACAGGAAACTGTTTTATTTAGGGGTTAATAAAACTGGATGGAGATGGAATGCTTATCATGGGATGCCAACTTGATTGGAACAAACTTCTTCAGGGACACTTCAACTATATATACAGTCTATTTACACTCCTTTCCTTCCTCCTGCACAAAACTTGCTTGCAGATCCCCTGTGGTGTCACCCTAAGAAAACATCTGTAGCAATGACCCTTTACAGGAAGGGACAGTGGGCTCCTATACTTAAGAATCATGGGGTGACACCACTAGGACTTTCACTGCACTTCCTCCTGTGGTCACTTAGCCCAGCACCACCTCTTCAGGCTCTGCCAGCACCCTGGGCTGCAGCAGCCCATTTCACTAGCCCACCTGGCTGCTTCCCACAGTCTCCTCTCAGACTGCACACTCACCAGCCCACCCAGCTGATTTCTCCTGGAGATCACTGGATTTGCTCACTGGCTCTTGCTGTCCTCACTCTTGCTCCTGTGCCTCTGGACAGGACTCCTCTGTGTGTGTTGTAAGAGGAACCCTCCAGCACTTGAGCCCCAGACCTGAGGTCACCCTCCCTATTAGGGGGTTACCCTCAAGGGCCACTGACAGCCTCCTCAGCACTCCGTCTCCACTTTCCACCCAAACTCCCCTCTGTTGGCATGACCCACTGTATTTAAGAGGTGCCCACCCCTTACCAGCCCATTTGCTGGGGATTGGCTGGGGCCCTCCTCAATACTCCAGACAGCTCCTCCTAACCTCCATCCCATTCTTCTGGTAGCTTCCCCAAGGTCCCAGCAAGTGGGGGGTACCAGAGGTGCTGTCTGATGAGTCATCCAGCTTCCCTGAGTCACTCGCCCTGATCCAGATTCAACCCAGCCTGACTCTCAGCCAGGCTAAATTTACCTACGTTATCACTAACACTAGCACACTTAGCTAGAGGGTGCTACATAAAAAAACCTTCACATATGCAAAAATGTCATCTGAATAGGACATCCTCAGGGGCTTTTTTCCCTCCGACATCCCTTCTATCAGTAACAATCCTCTCTCTACCACTTTCTCCTTCAGCCACAATGAAGAGAAATGAATGCTGGGAGGAGGCTCCTTTTCATACCAGAGGCAATAAAACATTTTCCAAAATCACTGATTGGTCCTATGGAGTTCACTTGGATCCCAGAAGAGAGAATCCATATTCAGATTTGGCCATCTAAATCCATGAAATGTGGTCTGAATTTAACCACAGCACTACCTACATGGAGTTTACAAGTTCTCCCTGTGCCTGCCTGGGTTTTCTCTGGGTTCTCCGATGTCCTCCCACACTCCATAGACATGCTGGTAGGTTAATTGGCTCCTATCTAAATTGTCCATAGTATGTATGGGACCTTAGATTGTAAGCTCCCTGGGGGCAGGGACTGATGTGAATGTATACTATATGTAAAGCGCTGCATAAATTGACAGTGCTATATAAGTACCTGAAATAAATAAATAAATAAAATAAACATTATCCAAATTTGTTGTTAAGAATTATTCATATACACTGAGGTGATGTAACTTACCAGTAAATCCCAATATTTGAACAGAAAGTAATGAATTCCCCTGAGCAGTCAGAATCCAGGATCCCTCAACTGGAGTTTTAATCAAACTGGAACTTCGAACATAATAATTATAGTAGCTGTAATAATAGGTATTGTCAATTGCAAACGTGTTTCCTAATTTAAAAAAAGGAAAATGAATACATGTGTAACTAAATAAGTATGTTGAAAAAAGGCAAATAAAATAAATGTAATATTCCAACAACGTAACACATTCCAGAGGGAGGGGCAGCAGAAATTGTTCTGGTTGAAGAATTTCAGATACAATGTTCTAGATTTGAGATAATAATTGTCAGAAATGTAAACGTCTGAGCCCAACAATTGTACAATTTCTGCAATTTTTACATCATTCTCAAAATATTACCTCCATCGTAACACCAAGCTGGTTAGATGCCTTGCTAATCACATAAATACTAATTATAAGATATAGTAGCAATGATTTATGTGACAGACCCCCTACTCAAGAGAAGTATGTCTGGCGTATAACCTTCCTTTGCCCGGTAACAGCATGATCCAAGATACCTTAGCCCACCCGGTCACTTGTCGAGACATCAGTGTAGGGTGGTAAAAAACATAAGCCTGTTTATTCAAACACAGGTAAAAAGAGATATACCTCTGGGACAATCCCCCTTCTTTACATAATGACACAAGGAGGGGTAAACTACATTCAGTAACAAGAGACACACAGACAGCCTTTAGGAAGAGCTGCAGGAGAAATTCCTCCCTCCCCTCTAGCAGGTAATTCACATATACATACATCTCATAATAGGTTGCTCCCAAGGCAGACAGAAGCAATAGAACAATGGGATACAGCCATTTAACAATAAACACATAGCAACCCTCACCCCACATCAAACGATCTGGTAAAAAGTCTGCAACAGTCTATGAGACCAAGCTCATACAATATTCTAGAAGTCTGAAAGGTGGAATTATTTATCTTCATATATTTCTAGAGGGAGATTGTTCAGAAATATTACTGTAAAAGTGAAAGAGCCCCTTCATTCTTTCAACACAAACCACACATATTGAACCCTGGAGTAAAAGGAAATGCTGAGTCCGTTGTGGTTGTAAGGTGAGTCTGGTTAAGACAGACCCGACTGGGGTTCTCAGTTGCCCTGTGCCCCTAATAGACACAGGGTTACTTATACATAAGAGGGGCTATGGGAGCTGGACAAGGAGTTTCCCGACATCTCTAAGGTAAGCTGGGTTCCATAAGCCCTCCGCCCAAAGTGACTCCCGTCACAATCTATATACAGATTGCTGTATCTTTTAACTGCTTTTGGAGCACCCCCCCAATGTACTACGGACTGGTGGCCCATACAGGCACAGCAAGGTACCTGTACATCGCTGGACTCTTCCAGGTTTAGGGCGCCCACATGCGCACCCCTGCACCAGCACCCATTATGATTGGGCACAGCAAGATTTTGTCAGCAAGTCCCGGCCAATGATTGGGATCTTGGCTGTGTCCAATCACAGCCTAGATCCCTGTGTTGACAAACAACACAGGGTTCTGCACAGAGGGAACAATCTGTTTGTTCCTTTTCCCTGCAAAGCAGAGAAGGAACAAACAGCAATTTAATAAAAAAAACAGCACATAATAATACACACATTACACATTGTTAGGCACTAGACATGTGCACACTGAAATATTTCATTTCGGAATTTCGTTTTCGTCCGAAAAATAAATTCATTTAGTTACTCCCGAAATTCGTTTTTATTTATTTCGTTTTTCGTTAAAAATTGCATTCGTCCGAAAATCCAAATTGAGGTTGAATCTGTCATTGAAGGCTTATGGTGTCTGTTGAATGTTCAAAGAAGATTCGACGGAGCAGCTAAACTGTACGATGCCGTTTAGTTTACCTGCTCCGTCGAATCTTCTTAGAACTTTCAACAGACACCATAAGCCAAAATACGTGTGTACTTAGTTCTAGCTATTTTACTGCTCCTCCTCTTTGGTTACAATCAGCCAATGACATTCATCATCATCATTATTTTTATTTATCTTTTCTCCCCTACATCAAATCTTTTCTCCCCTACGTCGAATCTTTTCTCCCCTACGTCAAATCTTTTCTCCCCTACGTCAAATCTTTTCTCCCCTACGTCGACTCTTTTCTCCCCTACGTCGAATCTTTTCTCTCTATGTCGAATCTATTCTCCCCTACGTCGACTCTTTTCTCCCCTACGTCGAATCTTTTCTCCCCTACGTCGAATCTTTTCTCCCCTACGTCAAATCTTTTCTCCCTTACGTCAAATCTTTTCTCCCCTACGTCGACTTATTTCTCCCCTACGTTGAATCTTTTCTCCCCTACGTCAAATCTTTTCTCCCCTACGTCGAATCTTTTCTGCCCTACGTTGAATCTTTTCTCCCCTATGTTGAATCTTTTCTCCCCCACGTTGAATCTTTTCTCTTTATGTTGAATCTTTTCTCTCTATGTAGAATAATCTTGGACTAATAGAGTTAAGGTTAGGCACATTCGACCACAGGTTTGATGGACACAGATTGTTATTGTCATCATCATGTTGAATCTCCTTTCTATATCCAACTGTTGTAGCAACGAAAACTAAAATAAAGCATTTGTTCATGTCGGATCTTTCGTTTTTCGGATTCTGCACTTTCGTTATCGTTTGTTAAAACGATAACGAAAATACCTGAAATTTGGACGAAAATGCATTCGGACAAAAACGAATGCACATGTCTATTAGGCACACAATGTGATGTTAACCCCTTCCCAGCCAGTGTCATTAGTACCTTGACAATGTATAGTATTAACACTGACCACTGTATTAGTGTCACTGGTGATGTCAGTGTCAGTGTGTGGGCTCCATCGGACTTTTTCCATCTGAATTTCCGACACACAAAGTTTGAGAGCAGGATATAAAATTTTCCGAAAAAATATATATAAAACACAAAGCGCTGTGATGCTAAATAGCTGATAATTACACATAAAACCAAGTGAGGCTGCTATCAAAAGAGAGTGTTTTCAGAGTCACTTAAAAAGAATAAATAATGATATTTGAAGCACTTCACAATGTGCATGAAAATGAATATATAAGAATAAATATAAATAGTCAAATAAATCCAGCGGTGAGTAAAAATTCCTATAAAATCCAGCAATCAAAATAGTGTAAAATTATAAAAAATTAGTGACACCAAATGTGTAAAAAATTCACATAAAAAATCCACATAAAAATACATATATAGGGATGTATTCAGAAGGTTCAATTATACAGGTGTAGAATCCTGATTGGTATAGAGCTTTTGATCACTAGCAAAGCTGTTTAAAAACACTTGCTTAATTAAGGTTCTCATTGATAGTACCAATGTGTTTTTTGCTTCTATTCACAACCAATGTGGGAATCATAAACAGGCAGATAAGAGAAAAAAAACAATCATTGTGCAATAGTTAGGATTGAAGTTTGCCTGTGTACCTTGGTATCCTAACTATTGCACAATGATTGTTTTTTTTCTCTTATCTGCCTGTTTATGATTCTCACATTGGTTGTGAATAGAAGCAAAAAACACATTGGTACTATCAATGAGCACCTTAATTAAGCAAGTGTTTTTAAACAGCTTTGCTAGTGATCAAAAGCTCTATACCAATCAGGATTCTACACCTGTATAATTGAACCTTCTGAATACATCCCTATCTATTTATTTTTATGTGGATTTTTTATGTGAATTTTTTACACATTTGGTGTCACTAATTTTTTATAATTTTACACTATTTTGATTGCTGGATTTTATAGGAATTTTTACTCACCGCTGGATTTATTTGACTATTTATATTTATTCTTATATATTAATTTTCATGCACATTGTGAAGCGCTTCAAATATCATTATTTATATAAAATTTTCCGACAACAAAATCCGATCGTTTAAATTCCGATCGTGTGTACACAAATCCGACGCACAAAGTGCCACGCATGCTCAGAATAAATTAAGAGACGAAAGCTATTGGCTACTGCCCCGTTTATAGTCCCGACGTACGTGTTTTACGTCACCGCGTTCAGAACGATCGGATTTTCTGACAACTTTGTGCGATCGTGTGTATGCAAGACAAGTTTGGCACAAAATCCGTTGGAAAAAATCCAACGGATTTTGTCATCGGAATGTCTGATCAATGTCCGATCGTGTGTACAGGGCATAAGTGTCAGATTGCCTGCCACTCTATCACAGTCCCACTATAAGTCGACGATCACCGCCATTACTAGTATAAAAAAATAATAAAGATTCCAGAATATATCCCACAGTTTGCAGATGCTATAATTTTCACACAAAACAGTAAATATATACTTATTGGGATTTTTTTCTACCAAAGATATGTAGCAGAATACATTTTGGCCTAAATTTATGAAGAAATTAGAATTACATTTTTTTATTGCATATGGTTTATAGCAGAATGTAAAAAATATTTTTTTTTTCAAAATCTTAGCATTTATTCATTTATATGTTTAAAAATAAAAAACCCAGTGGTGATCAAACACCACCAAAAGAAAGCTCTATTTGTGTAAAAAAATGATATAAATTTCATTTGTGTACAGTGTTGCATGACCGCGCAATTGTCAGTCAAAACAGTGCAGTGCCGAATAGCAAAAAATGGCCTTGTCACGAAAGGGGTAAAACCTTCCAGAGTTCAAGTGGTTAAAGAGATAAGCACATCATTCAAAATAATTAACTGGGCACTGACTAGGTCTCATTTTTGAGTTCCCAAAATTCTGTGAAGTTTTTTTTTGACTAGCAAATGGAGAAAGGACAGGGGTTTTGCTAGGGTCCAAATAGGGATAGGGGATCCCTGGTCATCTACATTGAAAAATTGTGGGGTCTCCTATGTCTTTCATTTCTTCTATCTCTTCATTGTGGAATTCCAAGCTAGAAAACTAGGGCACTCAAACGCACAGCACGGGAAACATGCACCCCTTTAAGGCATACTATAGACACCCCCCCAGGTACTAAATTTAAAGGAATATTACACTTTTATTTTTTCACTTTAAGCATTATGCTCCCGAAAAAACAGCCATTTTTAAAACTTTTTTTTGCATTGATCCATGTCCCCCGGGTCCCCAAACACTTCTTTATGACAATAACTTGCATATAAGCCTTTAAAATTAGCACTTTTGATTATTCATATTCGAGTCCCATACACTTTAACGGTGTTAAAGTGTAATTTTTTACCTGTTCACATGTTCTGGTGCGAACCGAACAGGGGGGTGTTCGGCTCATCCCTAATCTCTAGGGACTTATTTAATCTGATGCCTGTGGGAGTGGACAAAGCAGGGATGCATGATAAGTTACGTTGGGTTCGAATGGCATTCGCTAATGATCTGCTGCATTTGTCTCAATATTCATATAGGGCTCTGTGCACCTTTAATAGCTTGTATTTGGCTTTGAATAAGGAGTGTTCCCTAATTTCTTCTCGTAGACTAGTTACTCCTGCTTCCAGGACCTTATCTGGATGTGTTTTATGACGTATTTCGCAGTCGTGGAGTTTGGAAAGCAACCCAGACAGCATTTTCGCTCTGGCCACCTTGAGTCTTTGACCATGTTTAATAAACATTCCTCTAATGTAGCACTTATGTGCGGACCATATAAAAATAGGGTTGGGGACCGCATCTTTGTTACTCTCAAAAAAGTGGTCAAGCGAGAGGTCAGGTGCGCGATGTGACGCACACGTAGTGGGGGAGGGGCCTGATGACGGAGCCGAGGAAGCGGGCGGCGGAGCAGCTCAGGCGAACGAAGCTGCCTGAGAGGTCGAGCTGACAGCGCGCCGCATTCAGAGTAGCGGCAGCGGCGTTGGTCGGTACGCCACGGACCGCCGAGACTCACGGGGTGCTTTCGCCCCCACGCTCCCCCAGCCCCTTCGGATCGATGTGGGGAACACACCGGCTTCTCTAGAAGGATCCCGGATGGCCCCGCATCCTAATCCTTCCCCCCAGTGATACACCATTAACCCCTGGAAGGGTGGATGAGGACAGGATCCTATGCGCTGAGCACGGAGAGATCGAAGGACACTAAGCAACCTAGAGGAGAAAAACATCCATAATCTCCAGGGACAAGGGATGGTAAGCCTATGAGGGATCTCCGGTGAACTCAGGCAAGTAAATGTAATAACACTGTGGAAACCGTGGATCGGGAAGGAATCTTATAAACATGTAATGGTGGAACCATATATAACAACAGTGTCTGATGGGTTCGGTGTAATTAAAGGCTCAAAACCAGCAGAAAGGTATTAACCCAGGAGAGACTGTATAAATCGTAGACCACTGTTGCTATAAAAATAAAAAGACTGAGGGACGGCTTCACCCTCTGTCTCCCTTTGATCCCCCCCCCCGCCGCAGGCATACAGTGAGGAGTATAAGGAATTCAATAGTAGGGGGTGGAGTGAGAGGGACTAGAGGAGGCAAGTGGGGGGAGGGAAAGGCAGAGATAGAAGGAAACAAACATGCGAGGGCGCCCTCAAAGGGGAGCGGAGGTGAAGCAACCTAGAGAGAGTCTGAACACTAGCTCTATTCAGAAGTACCTGAAGGAGACAAACCAGGGAAGCCCAAAAAATCCAGCTCAAGATAACAATCAGCAAAGTGGGAAAGAAAAGAAGAAAGAAAAAGTGAAGAGCCAAGGGGCTAACGGGGGATTAACTAGGGGAGAAAGCGGAACCCCAAGTATGATGGAAGACACCAGCAGGGAAATACCACTAACTAAAATAGAGCTTCTAGAGATGTTCGCCAAACTGGAATTGGTAATTAGAACAGAAATTCACAATGTTAGAACCGACATGGGCCATCTACTGAAGCGAGTAGAATCAGCAGAGGAGGCCTCAGATAAGCAGAGCAGAGAAATAGGCACCCTAAAACAACAGGTAAAAGACCTACAACTAGCCCAACGGGATATCTTTTACAAACTAGAAGCGCAAGAAAACCAGAGTCGCAGACAAAATTTGAGGCTGCGTGCCCTCCCAGAACAACGAGGTGAAGATTTGTACGCTAAAATGAAAGCTATCTTCAACCCGATTCTAGACCGAAATCCAGACGACGAACTGAAGATTGACAGGGTTCATAGATTAAGGAAACCCCCAAATGTCAGTGAGGACAAACCCAGGGACATAATTATAAGGTTCCACCATTATGAAGATAAAGCAAGAGCCTGGAGTAACCTCAGGAAAGCTCAACCAGTAAAATTTGAGGGGGTTGAAATCCAGTTTTTTGCCGACATCTCGGCTGAGACTTTGGCCTGGAGAAGGCAGTTGCGACCCCTCCTGGAAGAATTGAGAAAGGCAAATATGAAATATAGCTGGGGATTTCCAACTTCACTGATCGTAGTGAAAGCGGGTAGAACAAGCAGATTGAAATATATAAATAATATGCAAGACTTTTGCAACGACTTAGACATCCCTGTCCCAGCCATATTTAAATAATTGGTGAAAAGCTCGGTTGACGTTCAGACACCTGGAAACCTTGGGGGGGGGAGGGTCGGGGGCTGGGGAGGTGCGTGGGTGGGAGGGCACCCGATGTGGGGACAGGCGGCCGTATGGGCGCCCGCTCGCGATGTTCCTCCCCCCTTTTTTTTCTATCTGGGGGGGGGAGCATGGCGACCGAGGCGATCCGCCATCAGAGTCACACCCCATTGGTCTGGCCGGTCGCATGCCGAGAGAAGCAATATCTCTGGGCGGTAGACACACTGCTAGACTTAGGCAGGTGGGGAGAGGGGGGAGGGTGGGGGGGGTATGGGGGGGGGGTGGGGGAAGGGGGATCGGGGTGGAGGGAGGTTTGGGAGGTGAGGAGAGTGGGAAAGGTCCGGCAGGTATCAAAGGAAAGAGTGCAAAATATAAGTTGTGAATCTAGCGAGCAGCAATATGCAAAGCTAAATGACAGAGTTTTCATGTTTTACTTATAACGTTAAAGGGTTGAACTCCCCCTTAAACGTCATAAAATCTTGCGAGAATTAGAACAACTTAAGGCAGATGTAGTGTTCCTTCAAGAGACCCACCTTTCACAAGATTCACACATTAGATTATTCTCTAAGTGCTTCCCTAACTGGTTCTATAGCGACTCCCCTATCAAGAGAGCTAAGGGGGTCGCAATTGGGTTCTCAAGAAGGACTAGGTTCGCGCTATTAGAAAGATGTGAGGATAGGGATGGTCGCTATCTTTTTCTGAAAATTAGAATGGGAGAAAGGGTTTTTACACTGGTGAACATCTACTGCCCAAACAACAACCCAGTAAAATATTTGCTATGCATTTTAAATAAGTTGGCAGACTTTAGGGCAGGACAGGTGATAGTGGCAGGCGATTTGAACTTCTGCTTAGACCCAGCGATGGATAGCACAGTCGGTAACCAGAGAATGAGTGGGAGACTATTAAAAAAAGTTGGTCAGAAATTGCATAACTGCCATTTGATAGACGCTTGGAGGGTACAACACGCAAAAAGTAAAGATTATACCTTTTTTTCCTCTGTACATGGGTCCTATTCCCGTCTTGATTATTTTTTGGTAGACCATAGGTTACTAGATTGTGTCAAGGAAACGGAGATAGGCGTTGCCACCCTCTCCGACCATGCGCCGGTTTTGATGAGGGTGGTGACTCCGGGATTCCGGAGATCACCATTTTCATGGCAGCTAGACGAAAAATTAATAGACAACCCAACCATCTATAGTAAGATACAGGAGGAAATAGTGGGCTTCCTAAAGATAAACGACACTGGAGAGGTCTCAGGTTCAGTTCTATGGGAGGCGATGAAAGCATATACAAGGGGCATATTGATTTCTTTGGAAGCCAAAGAGAAAAAAGAAGGGGAAAAAAGAAGGGTGGAGCTAATGGAAGAAATACATCAGTTGGAACAAATACACAAATCAGCCAATGGGGGCCACAACTTATCTCTAGTGCAGTTAGTCCATAAAAGAGAGGAACTAAAAGATCTAATGGAACTGGAATCTAAACGCACACTGTACAAGAGCGCAAAAGACAGATTTAGGTGGAGTAATAAAATAGGGAAACATCTGGCATCAGTTGTTAAAAAGAAAAGGGATACGAACTTCATAGAGAGGATTCAAAATAAAAACGGGATATTTAAATATACTTCTAGCGATATTGCCGAAGAGTTTCAAAAATATTTTACAGCTCTATATAAAGTCAAACAAGGTGGGGATAGTACCCTGGGAAAGGAAGAAATGATAGACGAATTTTTAAGAGAGGCAGGTTTACCAAGTCTCTCGGATAACGAGGCAAAAGAATTAGAAGAACCCATTACGGTGGAAGAGATCGAGCGGGCTTTGAAGACATCTCCCTCTGGAAAAAGTCCGGGACCGGATGGCTTCACCACCTACTTTTACAAAAAATTTAAAGATATTCTGACCCCCAAGCTCTGTCAGATATGGAACAAGATAGGGAGCCGGGAGCAATTCTGTGAAGGAGCTTTGATGGCATCGATCGCCTTAATACCTAAGGTGGCGAAAGACAGCTCACTGTGTTCGAGCTATAGGCCGATCGCCTTACTCAATACCGATACAAAATTATACGCCAAGGTAATAGCCAATAGGCTGAAGGACAAAATGACATACTGGATACACCCTGATCAGACGGGCTTTATCCCAGGCAGAGAGGGGAGGGATAACGGTGTGAGATCACTATTGGTTATGGGGGCGATGAAAGCGAAGGGGACCCCCAGTCTGCTACTGTCGTTGGACGCAGAGAAAGCCTTCGACAGAGTAGACTGGGGGTTCATGACAAAGACATTGAGGGCGATCGGATTGGGTGACACTATGTTAAGCTGGATCAAGGCTCTATACAAGGCCCCATCTGCATTAGTCAAAGTAAACGGTGTACTTTCAAGAGAAGTCAGGATGGAAAACGGAACTAGACAGGGATGTCCCCTGTCCCCCCTTCTGTTTGCCCTGACTTTAGAGCCCCTACTGGCGGTAATTAGGAAAAACTCAGATATACGCGGATGCATAGTGGAAGGCGATGAACACAAGCTCTCGGCGTTTGCCGACGATGTATTGTTTTACATAGCGAATCCAAGGATTTCACTCCCGAACCTCCTGGCTACGCTGAGGAGATACGGGGAACTTTCAAATTTTAAGGTGAACCTCGGTAAATCAGCAGCCCTAAATATCAATATTGAGGAACAAGAGGTAACCAAACTTAAAGAATATTTTCAATTTCCATGGCGAAAAAAAATAGATTACCTAGGAATAGTATTAACAAAATCCCTTAAGAAATTATACCAGTTAAACTTTATACCCCTCCTTGAGGAAATCAAGCAGGAAACAAAGAAAAGTATGTATTCCCCTATATCTTGGCTTGGTCGAGTCAATATTGTTAAAATGACTTTAGCCCCGAAGATTCTATATAAAATGCAGTTACTGCCAATTCCGTTAGCACAGTCTTTCTTCAGAACTTTGAACAACATCATCTCCAAATTCGTTTGGAAAAACAAGAGGCCACGGATTGCCTTTGGGGTCTTGAGCAGGGACAAAACACAGGGTGGTCTGGCCCTCCCAGATTTTAAGAATTATCATAGAGCAATAGTTCTTTCACGAATGTTGGAATGGGGTAAAGAATCAATAGGGAATAGATGGGTGAAATTAGAAAGAGATTTGAGCACGGCAAATATATGCCAATTAATTTGGAATCCTCCACACTTTAGGGAATTAAGTCCAAATACACATATAATAACACGTCACACTTTAAGGACTTGGGATCAATTACACAGACAAAAGACATGGGAATTTAATTCACCATTTATATATTTAAAGGAAAACAAGTTTTTTCCACCAGGGTTAAGAGAGGTAGGAGGGAATTGGATAAGGAAGCACGAAATACAATTATTGGATATCACAAGAAATGGTAAAATTATTTCTTTTCAGGAGTTGTCTCTGCTCAATGACCTAATGAACATAGATACATGGAGGTATATTCAGTTGGCATCTTTTATTAAAAGTCTACCAGGTCCAATTAGAGACAAGGAGAATCTTAGATCTATCGAGAAATTGTTTCTGAAAAACAAAATTAAAATAAAAGAACTATACAAAATAGTGCGGAATGAGGGCGTAGGCATCAAGCCGTTATATTGCAATAAATGGGAGTCTGAGCTAGGTACATTACCAAGTGATGTAACATGGCAGAATATTTTCAACGCAACACACAAGTCGGCAGTTGATGTGAGTACAATAGAATCAAATTTTAAATGCTTAGCCAGATGGTACATGACGCCAGACAGGTTAAACAAGATGCAGGGAGAATCCTCTGGTAATTGTTGGAGGGGATGTCCCGCCAGGGGATCGATGGCACACCTCTGGTGGGAATGTCCAACAATTAAAAGGTTCTGGCAAGAAGTTCTCAAGATAATACAAGAGATAACAGGGACCGAGATCAGGGAAGACCCTTGGGTATGCTTGTTTCACGGGACGGAGGGTCGGACGGGCAAGTACAACGCTTCTTTGACGCCCACTCTCTTAAATGCGGCCAAAAGCTTAATACCAAAAAAATGGCAAGAGATAGCAGGCCCAAGCATTCGAGAATGGTTAATTAGGGTCAACGGAATCTGTATCCTAGAGGCCGGCGACGTTGAGGACCTTTCGGTAGAGACAGAGGAAGCCCGGGAGGGAACAAAATGGGTGAAATGGTTAGCCTTTAAAAAAACATGGACGTATGCGGAGAAGTTCATATGAGGTTGCACATATTAGAGTAGATATTGCTGAGGGACCAGGGTGGGAGGGGAGAATCGGGGGGGTGAATTCGGGGGGTGGGGGGGAGGAGGGACTAGGGTATCAAGATACTATTCGGGTTAAGGAATAGTTGGGGTTCACTCATATAATATTGGAGTGTCATAATAAAGTTTTTTATTTTAAAGGAAACAAGAATACTATTCCTGCTACCATGATGTGATGTTATAATGGGAAGAAATGACCTAAATATGGTGATTTAAACCCTCTCATTGTAAAAGCTGAAGTAGCAAAAAAATAAAAAAGTGGTCAAGCTCTCGCAGAATATCTGCTATAATCTCAGAGTCCTGTATGAGGGATTCATTAAATCGCCCAGTGGCTGAGCTAGGTGTTGGGTGCAATATAGCCAATCTGGGCACTAGAGACAATTGGCATCATGGGAGACCAGAAAAACATCTATCCTAAAGTACGAGCCATTAACCGGCGAGAAAAAGCTATAGTCTTTTTTGGGGAAAAAAAAACAAAGGGAAACCCCCAAGAATAACCTGGGACCAGATGCAGCAGAACACACACCACCAAGCGAAAACTCATTACAGTATATTGCATAAAATATATATGTATAGGCATAAAACAAAAAATAAAAATGAATAAATAAATAAATAAATTAAACCTTTTAAATACTCAAACATATAGGAGAGAGGGCACCCAGGGAGTCCGCGCCAAAGGGGCACCTGAAGCATCTCATAACGGCCTAAATATAATAGCCAAGGTACGTGCTCCTGACAACTCCCCAGGAGCCCCCCCTCAACCGCACAAGCTAGTCATGAATTCTAGTGAGGAAGAGCTCAGTAACCTGATTGCTCTATTAATCATCCCCTAGCAGGTCAAGTCTGTATGTCATGTGGGGAACAAGTGGGTAGGGGGCCCCCCACAGAACACCCCAGGTGGTGCTCCATCCCATGTCTGTTCCGAAAGGCCCAGCCGGGCTCGTCCTTTCTTGATGTCAACCTTAATGCGGAACACACAGGTAAGCCAATATTGTACCCTCACCCACCAGGTAAATTAATCCTGTATCCAAGACACTGTAAAGTCCCCACGGGGAGCAGAAACGTTTGTTATAGAAATTGAAGACATTGGATTTTTGTTCTTATGATTTATGGAAATAAGGCAGTATCAAAAAGAAATTCTTACTGTAATTCTACAACCATGAACTTACCATTTGGATCAGTAAATTTTAAAATGACTCGTTCATCTCTTGTGATCAGTAAATATGATAAGGAAATTGGGACACTAAACACTTCAGTATATTCGTCAGTGACATTTAAGCAGATGTTTAGGAGGTGCAGAGTTGAATTTAGAGGCTTAGACAAAAGTAATACAGATGATCGCCATAGCTGCCCAAAAACAAATTAAAAAGAAGATTATATTATTTGAATCAAACACATAAAATTATAAAAGGATGAATGTGCTAATGAGCACATATACCCTGCTATAAGTCATTGAAACACACGTTTTTGAAATGCACCTTATTATAGGCTTACCTATAGGTACAAACATTAGAGGGAAGCTTACTTCCTTTTTAAAGGGCAAAATAAAAATTGATATATATGATGCACTCACTAGCATTAACACACCCTTTATTTTTCTAAGCTCCCCCCGTAACATTGTTTTGATAGCTATTGATCCAGTCAGTAGATTTGTTCTGTTTCCACTTCCTATAACAAGGTGACAACTCTGTTTGTATTGCAGTGGAATCACATAGCAGTGTTGTCACAGGGTAGACAGGGTTTTTTATAAGTCAAAACTAAAGCCAAACTAAAGCCAAACAAATAGGGACTCTGTTGTAAAGATGATTTATTTGGTGGACCCTAATTTAGGGAAGGACTGTAATGTGGACTCTGTTATGAAGGGATACTGATGGGGACCATGATTTAAAGGGGACCCTGATGGGTATTCTGATGTAAGGGGGATTCTGATGGGGACGATGATTTAAAGGGGACTCTGATGAGAAAGGTGCAGACTAAATTCATTTTTGTTTCACCTTTCTTTCAAGTTTAAAGAAGAATTCCAGGTATGGATATGTTACATATTGTTCCAGCTTGGACCAATGTAACTATCTATAAAACATATCCGTGGGATCCCTGTAGAAGCTAGAAAATACTGTAGTAGGGATGAGCCAAACCCCCCCCCCCCCCCCGGTTCGGTTCGCAGCAGAACATGCAAAAAGGCAAAAAATTTGTGTGAACATGCAAACACTGTTAAAGTCTGTGGGACACGAACATGATAAATCAAAAATGCTCATTTTAAAGGCTTTTATGCAAGTTATTGCCATAAAAAGTGTTTGGGGACCCGGGTCCTGCCCCAGGGGACATGCATCAATGCAAAAAAAAAGTTTTAAAAACGGCCGCCTTTTCAGGAGCAAATTAAATATTCCTTTAAATATCATGCCTTGGGGGTCCCCTTTAGTATGCCTGTAATGTAGTGCGCCTTGACATTTCTAAAGGAAAAAATGTAATTCAAAATTGCTCACGGCTGTAATGTATTGTCTGATCCTGGCAATATACATAAAAATCATTGAAAAAAAATGGCATGAGTTCCCCCCCCAGTCCATTACCAGGCCCTTCAGGTGAGGTATGGATATTAAGGGGAACCCCCAACAAAAAAAAATTGCTTGGGGGTCCCCCCAAAATGCGTACCAGGCCCTTCAGGTCTGGTATGGATATTAACCACTTATGGACCGCCCACCGTCATTATACGGCGGCACTTTGAAGTGGAATACTGTTGTTATGGCAGCAGATAGCTACCATAACCCCAGTATCCACTTCTTCAGTGGGCGGTCCGCTTCAAAATAAAAGTGGTCTCAACGGTGGATTTGCCGCAAGATCACTTTTATCATTGGTGGGAGAGGCCCCCCTCCTGCCGCTATCTGGTGCTCTCCGCTTACCGGAGCCTCTCTCCTGCTTGGCATGGAGCTGAGTGAGGGGAAGATGCCCCCCCCCCGCTCTGCTCCGTACAATTGCAGAGTGGAAGCAATGTCAAAAATTCACGTATGCCCATAGCTCTTAAAGGGACATTTTTTTTTCAAACAACTTTTTTTGTTTTATTGCATTGTAGTGTAAATATGAGATCTGAGGTCACATATTTAAGAGGTACTGTCATGTTTTTTTCTATTTACATTCCCCTTAAAAGGAATTAAAGTGACATTTATTTTAAAAGAACAGTGTAAAAATAAAAAATAAAAAGTAAAATAAATAAGAAAAAAAAACATTTTTAATGAGTAGCGATCGGTAGAGTGAGAGCAATAATTGTAGCCCAGACCTCCTCTGTAAAAAATTTTAAATGTTGCATATGGTGAATTTTAACAATAAAAATTTGTCGCTTTTCCACGAGCGGGTGCAATTTTGAAGCGTGACATGTTGGGTAACAATTTAATCGGCGTAACATTATCTTTCACAATATAAAAAAAAATTGGGCTAATTTTACTGTTGTTTTTTCCAAAAAAAGTGCACTTGTAAGACCACTATACAAATACGTTGTGACAGAAATTATTGCAATGACCGCCATTTTATTCTTTAGGGTGTTAGAGAAAAAAAAATATATATATATAATGTTTGGGGGTTCTAAGTAATTTTCTAGCAAAAAAAATATTTTAACTTGTAAACAAGTTTGAAAAAAAGGCCCGGTTTTAAAGTGGTTAAGGGGAACCCAATGTAAGATTTTTTTTTTTTAAATTGCATGGGGGCCCCCGCAAAATCCATACCAGGCCCATCATAATAAAAAAAAATGGTGCATCCATACCAGACCCTTATTCAAATACACAACCTGGCAGGCCACAGGAAAAGGGGGGACGAGAGAGCGCCCCCCCTCCTGAACCATACCTGGCCACATGCCCTCAACATGGGGAGGGTGCTTTGGGGTTCCCCCCAGAAAACACCTTGTCCCCATGTTGATGGGGACAAGGGCCTCATCCCCACAACCCTTGATCGGCTGGAGCCTCCCATCAAGGCAGAGTGTTTACGTTTTTTTTCTCAGGACTGGCGGGGCTGTGATCGAAGATGGAGTAACATCATGGGGTATTTTTGTCCAAAACTCTCTACTGTCATTTTTACTTTTTTGACACTTTTTTTGGTGAATGGGTAAGGGGTACAATGTACCCGATACACATTCACGTAGGGGGGCTGGGATCTGGGGTCCCCTTGTTAAAGGGGGCTTCCAGATTCTGATAAGCCCCCAGCCCACAGACCCCCCACAACCACAGGGCAAGGGTTGCGGGGATGAGGCCCTTGTCCCCATCAACATGGGGACAAGGTGTTTTGGGGGGACCCCAAAGCACCCTCCCCATGTTGAGGGCATGTGGCCTGGTAAGGTTCAGGAGGGAAGGGGCGATCTCTCGTTCCCCCTTTTCCTGCGGCCTGCCAGGTTGCGATCTCGCAGTGCATTGACGGTCTCGCTGTTCATTATGGGGTGTTCCGCAGGCGCTCAAATCTCCAATGAACGCCCCATAAAGTTCTAAATTCGACGAGCGGCGAACACCCGATTTTCTAGTTGAACTTACATTCGCCTGGAACATCAGGCTCATCCCTATACTGTAGTAGACACTGCTACTACACCACTACTACAGTTATCTCCACTAGGGATGAGCTTCGTGTTCGAGTCGAACCCATGTTCGACTCGAACATCGGCTGTTCGACCGTCCGTCGAATTGCGAACGATATGGGCCGTTCGCGCCAAATTCGTGTGGCGCGTCACGGCCCATAATTCACTGCGGCATCGCAGTGCATTGCTGGCTGATGATTGGCCAAGCATGCACTATGACCCGCATGCTTGGCCAATCACAGCGCCGTCAGTAGAGAGAGCTGTAATTGGCCAAAGCCAGGGTGGCTTTGGCCAATTATGGCTCAGGGGATTTAGTACACACCCCACACTATATAAGGCCGCCTGCACGGCGGCCCTGTGTAGTGTGTGTTCCGGTGTGCTGAGAGATAGAGAGAGAGAGAGACAGTGTCATTTGATTTGAGTTAGATAGATTAGGCAGAACAGTCAGTCAGTTAGCTGCACTTACAGTGTATTGTGTATATATATGCATCCCAGGTGTTGCATATATATATATACACTGTATTCAGTTTAGCTAGATCCGTTCCTGTTATCTTCTATCTAGACTATTTACATTTAGTGCAGTGTGTCCTGCTCACAGTGTTCAGCTAGATCCGTTCCTGCTATTTACATTCAGTGCAGTGCGTCCTGCTCACAGTGTTCAGCTAGATCCGTTCCTGCTATTTACATTCAGTGCAGTGCGTCCTGCTCACAGTGTTCAGCTAGATCCGTTCCTGCTATTTACATTCAGTGCAGTGCGTCCTGCTCACAGTGTTCAGCTAGATCCGTTCCTGCTATTTACATTCAGTGCAGTGCGTCCTGCTCACAGTGTTCAGCTAGATCCGTTCCTGCTATTTACATTCAGTGCAGTGCGTCCTGCTCACAGTGTTCAGCTAG
The DNA here is from genome assembly GCA_037952925.1 of Lithobates clamitans. NCBI lineage: Eukaryota > Metazoa > Chordata > Amphibia > Anura > Ranidae > Lithobates > Lithobates clamitans. Next base: position 1,192,283 of record JBBGZY010001568.1, on the reverse strand, counting down.
ATCCGTTCCTGCTATTTACATTCAGTGCAGTGCGTCCTGCTCACAGTGTTCAGCTAGATCCGTTCCTGCTATTTACATTCAGTGCAGTGCGTCCTGCTCACAGTGTTCAGCTAGATCCGTTCCTGCTATATACATTTAGTGCAGTACGTCCTGCTCACAGTGTTCAGCTAGATCCGTTCCTGTTATCTTCCTACTGACAGGCAGGCTTGTCTGGTTACAGTATATAAAGCTACCTGAAGAAAATTACAGGTGTTCTTTTTGATCCTATTAGTACCACGGTCAGGCAGCTAGACTATTTACATTTAGTACAGTGTGTCCTGCTCACAGTGTTCAGCTAGATCCGTTCCTGTTATCTTCCTACTGACAGGCAGGCTTGTCTGGTTACAGTATATAAAGCTACCTTAAGAAAATTACAGGTGTTCTTTTTGATCCTATTAGTACCACGGTCAGGCAGCTAGACTATTTACATTTAGTACAGTGTGTCCTGCTCACAGTGTTCAGCTAGATCCGTTCCTGTTATCTTCCTACTGACAGGCAGGCTTGTCTGGTTACAGTATATAAAGCTACCTGAAGAAAATTACAGGTGTTCTTTTTGATCCTATTAGTACCACGGTCAGGCAGCTAGACTATTTACATTTAGTACAGTGTGTCCTGCTCACAGTGTTCAGCTAGATCCGTTCCTGTTATCTTCCTACTGACAGGCAGGCTTGTCTGGTTACAGTATATAAAGCTACCTTAAGAAAATTACAGGTGTTCTTTTTGATCCTATTAGTACCACGGTCAGGCAGCTAGACTATTTACATTCAGTGCAGTGCGTCCTGCTCACAGTGTTCAGCTAGATCCGTTCTTGCTATTTACATTCAGTGCAGTGCGTCCTGCTCACAGTGTTCAGCTAGATCCGTTCCTGCTATTTACATTCAGTGCAGTGCGTCCTGCTCACAGTGTTCAGCTAGATCCGTTCCTGCTATTTACATTCAGTGCAGTGCGTCCTGCTCACAGTGTTCAGCTAGATCCGTTCCTGCTATTTACATTCAGTGCAGTGCGTCCTGCTCACAGTGTTCAGCTAGATCCGTTCCTGCTATTTACATTCAGTGCAGTGCGTCCTGCTCACAGTGTTCAGCTAGATCCGTTCCTGCTATTTACATTCAGTGCAGTGCGTCCTGCTCACAGTGTTCAGCTAGATCCGTTCCTGCTATATACATTTAGTGCAGTACGTCCTGCTCACAGTGTTCAGCTAGATCCGTTCCTGTTATCTTCCTACTGACAGGCAGGCTTGTCTGGTTACAGTATATAAAGCTACCTGAAGAAAATTACAGGTGTTCTTTTTGATCCTATTAGTACCACGGTCAGGCAGCTAGACTATTTACATTTAGTACAGTGTGTCCTGCTCACAGTGTTCAGCTAGATCCGTTCCTGTTATCTTCCTACTGACAGGCAGGCTTGTCTGGTTACAGTATATAAAGCTACCTTAAGAAAATTACAGGTGTTCTTTTTGATCCTATTAGTACCACGGTCAGGCAGCTAGACTATTTACATTCAGTGCAGTGCGTCCTGCTCACAGTGTTCAGCTAGATCCGTTCTTGCTATTTACATTCAGTGCAGTGCGTCCTGCTCACAGTGTTCAGCTAGATCTGTTCCTGCTATTTACATTCAGTGCAGTGCGTCCTGCTCACAGTGTTCAGCTAGATCCGTTCCTGCTATTTACATTCAGTGCAGTGCGTCCTGCTCACAGTGTTCAGCTAGATCCGTTCCTGCTATTTACATTCAGTGCAGTGCGTCCTGCTCACAGTGTTCAGCTAGATCCGTTCCTGCTATATACATTTAGTGCAGTACGTCCTGCTCACAGTGTTCAGCTAGATCCGTTCCTGTTATCTTCCTACTGACAGGCAGGCTTGTCTGGTTACAGTATATAAAGCTACCTGAAGAAAATTACAGGTGTTCTTTTTGATCCTATTAGTACCACGGTCAGGCAGCTAGACTATTTACATTCAGTGCAGTGCGTCCTGCTCACAGTGTTCAGCTAGATCCGTTCTTGCTATTTACATTCAGTGCAGTGCGTCCTGCTCACAGTGTTCAGCTAGATCCGTTCCTGGTATTTACATTCAGTGCAGTGCGTCCTGCTCACAGTGTTCAGCTAGATCCGTTCCTGCTATATACATTTAGTGCAGTACGTCCTGCTCACAGTGTTCAGCTAGATCCGTTCCTGTTATCTTCCTACTGACAGGCAGGCTTGTCTGGTTACAGTATATAAAGCTACCTGAAGAAAATTACAGGTGTTCTATCCCAGCTTAGTGCAGCTACAGGCCATTAGTATGTCTGGAAGGCCAAGAAGGAGAGGCAGACAGTCACAAGCCAATAAGAGAGGGCAAGCAGGCTCTGTGTCTAGTGCTGGTCGTGGAGACGGTGCATCCTCATCAGCACGTGGCCATGGGACACGCTTGGCCTTTTTTTCGGCAGCTGGCCGTGTTGAGCCGCAACATGCGGAAGACTTGGTCGAGTGGATGACCAAGCCGTCCTCATCCTCCTCATCCTCTCTCACCCATGCCCAGGGTGCTTTGTCTGGCAAAGCAGCGGCCTCTTCCCTCAGCTCAATGTCATCAGTGACTCCTTCCCTAGCTCCACCATGTCCTCATGAGGATTCCCTCGAACTGTTTGACCACAGTGTTGGGTACATGCTCCAGGAGGATGCCCAGCGTTTGGAAGGCTCTGATGATGATACTGAGCTCAATGAAGGCAGTAACATGAGCACGGACAGAGGGGGTGCCCAAGAAGGACAGCAATCTGGCAGTCATGCTCCCCCTGCTGCAGCATACTGCCAGGTTTGCTCCAGTGATGAGGAGGTAGGGGATGATGAGGTCACTGACTCAACGTGGGTGCCTGATAGGAGAGAGGAGGAGGAGGAGGAGGAGGAGGAGGAGGAGGTGGCACATCACCAACTAGGCAGGATGCCCTCCAGGGGCCAGCCTAAGGGCAGCACATTGACTGCATCACACCCCAAAGCTCCACATGTGCAGGGCGCTGCAGTCTCTGCGCGTTATTCAAAAAGTTCTTTGGTGTGGGCCTTTTTTGAGACGAGTGCATCAGATCGCACCGCTGCTATTTGCAATATATGTCTCAAGCGTATCTCGCGTGGCCAAAACATCTCCCGCTTGGGTACCACATGCTTGACCAGACATATGTTGACCTGCCATGCAGTTCGTTGGCAAGCGTATCTAAAAGACCCACACCAAAGAACAAAGACGATCTCTCCTTGCTCCTCATCAGCTGAGATTTCCAACCCTACTAGACCTTCAGTCCTCTCTGCGACCTGCAGTGAGAGGAATGAAGGTGTAGAATTAGGTGTGTCACAGCCAAGTACTTATGGGCAATCTGCTTTTGGTACACCGACGTCAGATTGTACCAGGCAAATTTCCCTGCCCCAGCTGCTGCACCGCCGAAAGAAGTTTGCTCCCAGCCATCCACATGCCCAGCGGTTGAATGCTAGCTTGGCAAAATTGCTAGCACTTCAACTGCTGCCTTTTCAGTTGGTAGACTCTGCCCCCTTCCGTGAGTTTGTGGAATGTGCGGTTCCTCAGTGGCAGGTACCCAAACGCCACTTTTTCTCACGGAAGGCGATTCCGGCTCTCTACCGGCATGTGGAAGGCAATGTCCATGCCTCGCTGGACAGGGCGGTCAGCGGTAAGGTGCATATTACCGCTGACTCATGGTCCAGCAGGCATGGACAGGGACGTTACTTAAGTTTCACGGCGCATTGGGTGACTCTGCTGGCAGCTGGGAAGGATGCAGGACAAGGTGCAGTAGTGTTGGAGGTTGTTCCGCCACCACGCCTCCAAAATGCTGATTGTGACACACCTCTCTCCTCCACCCCCTCCTCTTCTTCTTCCTCCATGGCCTCTTCCTCGGAACCAGCGGTGCTCCGTAGGCGTTCAAGGGGCTACGCAAGTACGCAGGCCAAAAGATGCCATGCGGTGCTTGAGCTGGTGTGCTTGGGGGACAGGAGCCACACTGGGGCAGAGGTTCTGTCAGCTCTGCAGGGGCAGGTTCAGAGGTGGTTGACGCCACGCCAACTTAAGGCAGGAATGGTGGTTTGCGACAATGGCACCAACCTCCTCTCGCAGCAGAGGGCTATCAATGAGTACCTGTGCGACTATGGCACCAGGACAGGGTCAGGGGACCTTGGTTTTTTTTCCCCACGCCAGTGGGCCATGATCAGGGATGCATGCACTGTCCTGTCACCATTCGAGGAGGCCACGAGGATGGTGAGCACTGACAGTGCATGCATCAGTGACACTGTCCCCCTTGTCCACCTGTTGGAGCACACGCTGCGTGGAATAATGGACAGGGCACTTGAGGCAGAACAGAGGCAGGAAGAGGAGGACTTCCTTAGCTCTCAAGGCCCCCTTTATCCAGACAGTGTTCCTGCGTGCCCGCCGATCACACAGGAAGAGGACGAGGAGGAGGAGGAGGAGGAGGAGGAAGATTGTGTCAGTATGGAGGTGGAGCCTGGCACTCAGCATCAGCAGTCTTTAAGGGATCAGTCCCAAGGAACACATGGACTTGTACGTGGCTGGGAGGAGGTGGCTGCGGACGTTGTTGTCCTTAGTGACCCAGAGGACTCCGGACCGAATGCCTCAGCAAACCTACGCTGCATGGCCTCCCTGATCCTGCAAAGCCTGCGTAAGGATCCTCGTATTCGTGGTATCAAGGAGAAGGACCAATACTGGCTGGCAACCCTCCTTGATCCACGTTACAAGGGTAAGGTTGCGGACCTTATCTTGCCATCGCAGAGGGAGCAGAGGATGAAACATCTTCGGGAGGCCTTGCAGAAAGGTCTGTGCAACGCGTTCCCAGAGACTGGGAGGTTACAAACTCCTGTTTCTGGACAACGTGTTGCTGAGGCTTCGGTCAGTCAAAGAAGGAGCGGTGGAGAAGGTGGCCGTCTGACCGATGCGTTCAGACAATTTTTTGGTCCGCAGCCCCAAGGTATGATCGGTTCCAGCAACCATCGCCAGCGTCTGTTTTACATGGTGCAGGAATACCTAGGGGCAAGATCAGACTTGGACACCTTTCCCACCGAAAATCCTCTGGGTTACTGGGTCTTGAGGATGGATCACTGGCCAGAGCTTGCACAGTATGCAATTGAGCTACTGGCCTGTCCTGCATCCAGCGTTCTTTCGGAACGCACATTCAGTGCTGCTGGAGGCGTGGTAACCGATCACAGGGTGCGTCTGTCCACCGACTCGGTCGATCGGCTGACCTTCATAAAAATGAATCAGTCTTGGATCACCACCAGCTACCAAGCACCTGATGCAGATGTAACCGAATAATTTTTTTTGAAATCTCAGATCCCTTCAAAGACTGCCTATGCTGATGCTGAGTGACTATCCCTGAGTAATTATCCTCTTCCTCCTCAATCATCACGCTGATAGCTTGTAAGAACATTTTTGGTTCTGGGCGCCACCACCAGTGCCTAAGGCACAATTTTTCAGCCCCTGTTTAACAGGGGCGTGTAATTACAATTTTTGATGTAATACTTTGCAGCAGGGCTCGTTCCTGCATTCCAACTAGAGTGTCTGTGAGGGGTTGCAGTGTTGTGGCACCAGCACCAGTGCCTAAGACCCAATTTTTCAGCCCCTGTCTAACAGGGGCGTGTAATTACAATTTTTGATGCAATACTTTGCAGCAGGGCTTGTTCCTGCGTTTCAACTAGAGTGTCTGTGAGGGGTTGCAGTGTTGTGGCACCAGCACCAGTGCCTAAGACCCAATTTTTCTGCCCCTGTCTAACAGGGGCGTGTAATTACAATTTTTGATGCAATACTTTGCAGCAGGGCTCGTTCCTGCGTTCCAACTAGAGTGTCTGTGAGGGGTTGCAGTGTTGTGGCACCAGCACCAGTGCCTAAGGCCTAATTTTTCAGCTCCTGTTCAACAGGGGCATGTAATTACAATTCTTGATCTAATATTTCACAGCAGGGCCCTGTGAGGGCTTACAGTGTTTTGGCCACAGCAACACCTAAGGCCCAAATTTCTGCTGAGTATATAGGGCAGGACCCTACTTTCAAACATCTAACTTACAAACGACTCCTACTTGCAAACGGAAGGAGACAACAGGAAGTGAGATGAAATCTACCCCTAAGGAAGGGAAATTCTCTCCTGTAAGAGTTAATATGGGAAAACAATTTCTCCTTTCCACTGATGCTTTCCAATCCTTGTTCCACAAAAAAACCCAAATTTTCCAAAAACATTTTTCATTGGGACAAAAAAGTGAGGTGAAATCTTCTGAAGAGGAGGAAAGACGCAAAACAAATGTCACAGGGGTGATAACCCTTCCCTATGTTTTCCAAAAAGCTTAGAAAAGATTTTTTGGCTGGAGCTAAACACATTAAAAATGTTCAAAATTACAAACAGATTCTACTTAACAACAAACCTACAGTCCCTGTCTTGTTTGCACCGCCTGAATACTGCTGTTCAGAGTATATAGGGACCTTTCCTTATTTTAATTTGGGTGCGGGGTTCCCCTTAATATCCATACAAGACCCAAAGGGCCTGGTAATGGACTGGGGGGTACCCATGCCGTTTGTCTCACTGATTTTCATCCATATTGCCATGACCCGACATGACATTAAACCCGCAAGCAGTTTTAAATGAGATTTTTTCCTTTAAAAATGACATTTGGTGCAGGGACTGTTCTAAACATGGGAAACACGCGTCACTTTACAGGCATACTATAGACACCCCCCAGGTACGATATTTAAAGGAATATTTCACTTTTTTTTTTTTACTTTAAGCATCATTAAAATCACTGCTCCCGAAAAAACGGCCGTTTTTAAAAGTTTTTTTTGCATTGATACATGTCCCCTGGGGTAGGACCCGGGTCCCCAAACCCTTTTTAGGACAATACCATGCAAATTAGCCTTTAAAATGAGCACTTTTGATTTCGAACGTTCGAGTCCCATAGACGTCAATGGGGTTCTAACGTTCGTGCGAACTTGCGGTCCGTTCGCGGGTTCTGGTGCGAACCGAACCGGGGGGTGTTCGGCTCATCCCTAATCTCCACTAACTTCCAGGTCCAGTTCTGAGAAGCTACCGTGCTGCTTACTGAACACTGGAGGTTGACTGCTCAGCACAGGCACCTATTCAGAGAATGATTTTCATGCATGACATCACTGCCCTAACTCTCCACCTCATCCAATCAGAAGAACATTTTGCATTCATTCAAAAAATACTAAGCATTCTCTGAATGGCACCAATGTTATGCTGCTGCCCTTCTGTGTTCACAATGGCACTCGGCATGGGATCCAAAAGAAAACCGAGATCACTGAAGTAGCAGTGTAGTAGCATAGTAAAGAATAATACTAGCTACTAGTGTTTACCCACACCTATCCTGTATGGCCTGTATAAAAATATACGTGTACTTATTTACTTATTGGCTACCCAGTGTAAAGGAGCGCTTGACAATGGCTGTGAATTTTCCCAGTCCTGATGTCACCCATAGACCCCCATTGCCCAGCCATTGTCAGAACTCCCTCCTCTCCCCTGTAGCAGCCATATACTGACATGCCCTGTGTGCATATATTAGAGAGGGGGCAATCATTGACCAAACTTGGCCATAACCAGATTTGGTCAATGTCATCGCCCAAAAATATTTCCAGTGTCCATATTGGAGCAGTGGTGTCACTGCTATCCTTGTCCCTTTGCCTAAAAGGGATGGTGATTTTCTGTAATGTAAGAGTCCCCCAGGAAATCCATACCAGACCCTTTGGGGGTCAATGTAACAAACAATGTAACTAGGTATATATATATTACAGTGATTTCCAGCTTTTAGAGGGATCCCACAGGTATGGTCAATACCTAATTTATTTGTTTAAGCTGGAAACAATGTAACTAGGCATAAATTGTCCAAATCTGGAATTCTTCTTTAATTTCTTGTGTTATTACCTCTAAAGCAGTCTACAGTATACATTGTAACTGAAATTCAGTCAAGTACATAAAGTGTTCACCATCAAAATATTTTTACATTCACTAATACTATACTGTATATGCTTCTTTTTTGATTCTTACCTCATAATAATCAATCATTCTCATATCAATAAAGCCTCCATAACTAAGAGATGCAATTTCATTAAACACATCTTTCTGGGAAGCTTTGATTGTACGATACCAGGTGTACCACAGAAAATAAACCTGTAGAGAAAAAAACAATGTTTACCTAGGGATCAGAGATACGTGGATGATGTATGACTTTACATGGAGGGTTCTTACTTGGGACTTCTTCTCCTCCAGCAATGTGTAAACTTCGGACAGGAGCCGAGTGTCATTGTAATCTGCCATGCAGCCAAATGTATAAACCAAAATGAGGGACTCAGACGGGGAAATCTCCAGAGCTCTCTTCAGCCCATAGAGGAGGGACTGATTGCAGATCAACATATGCTTATAGTAATAATAATAGGCATCATACCAAGACTTTCCTGTTATACTTTGTAAGAAGTCACTCTTGTTATTGGTGATGGTTTCATTTGTTTCTGAAAAAAATATATTTAATTGAAAAGCAGAAACTTAATGATAAAAGTGGTAGTAAAGACTGATACTAGCTACTAGTGTTTACCCACACCTATCCTGTATGGCCTGTATAAAAAGATACGTGTACTTGCAGGGGTGCAGGGAGTAGGGACCCATCAGGGGGAGCAACAGAAGTCACTTGATTCTCTGAACACAAGAGTCACTTGAGCACTTTGGACTTTTTTGATTTTTTGACTGGTCAGTTTGGAGCTTCACTAATATATTATATATATATTTTTTTCTTATATATACTTTATATTTTTCATCTTTATGCTGATTTTTTAATTACGGTTTATGACTACACATATGTGCCACTGGACCTTGCTGGTTTTGGGTTTTATACATATATATTTTTGCACATAATGTGTATATATTTTTGATTTTGATTTTGATTTTTTTGGACATTAGGTTTTTTGATGGGACATGGACCCCATGAGGCTTATTTTTCCTTCCCTGTTGGATTACATGTACGCCACGAGTCTATTAATGTGAGAGAGGCAAGGAGTGTTTTGATTTTTCTTAATTTTTTATATGGCACACTAGATTTGCCATCTGAAGTGTCCTGTAGGGGATTTAGTGCTAGGTTGAAGTCCCCTCCAAATACAATACAGCCTGTTGCGAAGCTTTTTAGTCCATCAATTACTCGTTGGCAAAATGTGATTTGCGCAGAGTTAGGAAAGTACACGTTGGCCAACGTAATTGGAGTCCCTACCCAATTTCCTTTGAGAAAGGAGGCTTATTTTTCAATGTTATTCTTATGTACACATATATATGTCAGGTTTATTGGGATTCACTTAATATTTATTTTTATTTGTGTACCGTAAAATATTTTTTTAATTTTTCCTTTCTTGCACATTGGGATGGATGCATAGAGCCTGTATTATCAGGGTAACTAACCCTCTCGTATACGCATTCACCACTGGCATGCATGCTTATATGATAGCCAGTAGGTAGCGCCACCAACCCCATACCTGCACATCACCATTGATCCTTTTTTAAGGCTTGATGAAGACTAATGTCTAAACGCCTGCTTGCTCTATTCACAGGTTGTGCTCCATTTATAGAAGCTGTAGTGCAGCTTCTATGAATAGAAGAGCTGGTAGGGTGGGCATAGTTGGGTTCTCTTGATGAGCATCTGTGATAGTCTCTTGATCCCAATGGTACTCATAGCAAAATGACACTGCCCTGGGATGTCATCAGCTATATTAGAGAGGGGGCAAGGATAGATGTGACATCATTGACCAAATTTGGCCATAACCAGATTTGGTCAATGTCATCGCCCAAAAATATTTCCAGTGTCCATATTGGAGCAGTGGTGTCACTGCTATCCTTGTCCCTTTGCTTAAAAGGGATGGTGATTTTCTGTAATGTAAGAGTCCCCCAGGAAATCCATACCAGACCCTTTGGGGGTCAATGTAACAAACAATGTAACTAGGTATAAAATATCCAAATCTGGAATTTTTCTTTCATTTCTTGGGTTATTACCTCTAAAATAGTCTACAATATACATTATAACTGAAGAATTGTAAAAATACTCCACATAAAGACCCTTTGGGTCTGGTATGGATTTTAAAGGGGGAATCCATGCAAAAAAAGTGTGAAGTCCCCCTAAAAATCTATACCACAACCTTAATCTGAGTATGTAGCCTGGATGTCCAGGTGAGGGGAGGGGATAAGCATTCAACTCCTTGCATCATACCAGGCCATGTGCCCTCAACATGGGGAGGTGCCTTGTCCCCTTATTGGACAGTAGTTGTGGAGGTCTGTGGGCAGGGACTTATTGGAATATGGAATCCCCTTTAATATTAAGGGGGCCCCCAGATACATCCCCCCATGAGTATAGGGCACACAGTACCCCTATTCATTTACCCCCCCCAAAAATGGTAACCTAGAAATAACGACATCCACATGTTTGGCAAGTTCTTTATAAAAAAAACTCCCCCTAATATTTTCCTAATTGAAAATTTATCATCAATCACAATACCCACCACTCACTGACTCACTAAAAAAAATGCACACGACTGATCCCCATGGTGTTCATAGCCAAATGAAAGTGCCACGTCATCAGCTATACTAGAGAAGGGGTTGGGAAAGTAGTGACATATGACCAGTGGCCATATTGGAGCAGTGATGTAATTGCTATCCTTGGCCCTTTGCTTAAAAGGGGTGGGGATTCCCTGTAACATCAATGGTTTCCAGGGATGCCATGGGTGCAAGCATCAATGGCTTCATTAGGAACCAGTGACAAATATTTGGGCAGTGATGTCACTGCTATACCTGCCCCTTTGCTTCCCTGTGTCCTCAATGGTTCTTTGCACCAGCAACTTTCTTAGGAGCCAGTGACTGCAGGAAGCACAGCTCCTGCTGAAAAGGGGTTGAAACTGAGAGGGGCTGAACAGGTTAAAGTTTGGGTGTCCTCCTGAATGCCCAAACAGCCAAAGTTCAGTCCAAATTTAGGTTCAGACTAAACCATCAGCTCATCTCTAATAAGGGACTGAAACTAAGGAGGAGGGGGCTGAATGGGCTAAAGTTTGGCATCCTCCCAAATACCTGAACAGCCAAAGTTCGGTCCTGATTTCAGACCAGACCATCTGCTCACCCCTAATAAGGGGAATGGAGGAGCTCAGCTATGAGGGTCCATTCTATATTTTACACTATATTTTATATACATTCTTCATTCTAGAGAAGAGGCACATAAGAGGGGTTATTATTACAATGTATACAATGTACAAAATCATCATAGGTGATTTCAGTAATTGAAGTAAACTGTTTACTCTAAGGTCCCTGAAGAGGACAAACTGCCACAATTTGAGGTTAGAAAAAAAGGAGGTTTCAAATTAGATTGAGCAGTAACATGTGGCGTTCAACAACATAAAACATACTTTTAAGTGTCTTCCTTAGGAAGCGGATTATACAAAGCTAGGGGAATTGTTATGGTTTTTTCAATGACTATGTATCTATAAATTACAATGTTAAAATAAGAGAACTGTTAGTGTGCCGATTTTGTATTTACCTGTGCGGTCCAGAGTTATTGTGGTATATTGTCGTTTAATGCAGGGAAGTCTGGTTGATACAGAATTCAGTACTTTCTTCAAACCGTATGAAAGACTACGATAGACCAGAGTTTTATCCTTCAATACAGTAAGGGAGGTCCCCTCTATAACACAAATTGTTCAGATAAAATAATGTTCTATTGATACTTTATAAAACACACTCAAGATCACTGATGATATTGTAACAAAATCTCTTGATTTATTTTTTGTGCTGAATTTGGAAAATGTTAGCAAAATTAAAGCAGTTCTTTACCTTAGAAACAAAAAGATTAAAAGTCAGCAGCTACAAATACTGTAGCTGCTGACTTTTAATAAAAAGACACTTACCTGCCCAGGGATCCAGGGCCGTCCTCATCCGAGCCAGCTCTTCAGGTCCCCAGCGCTGGCATCTTTAATGTGGGAAGCCAACTGTGACACCTTGCGGCTTCACAGTCTCCCACTGCGCATGCGTGAGCCATGCTTTGCTTTGTGAATGGTCCTGCAGCTTTCTGGGTCCTGTGAATTGTCCCAAAAGGCTGTGGGGGAAGGGGGTCAAACTTCCCCTTGTATTGCCATGGTGATCTAACCAAAAGTGGAAGCAGGTACCTGTCAAAACCAGGTAACCCTCCCCCCTTACAAAGTCCCAAAACTTAAAGGGGGTAGGGAGAAAGCAGAGAAGCAGAACTTTCTTTTTGAGTTAAGGTCCATTTTAAGGCAGAAAAGACAACGCTGACATTTTTTTTTCTGTATAGACCCAGCAGTAGAGGAGTTGATAAGATCTGTATAAAATGGTTTTCCCATTGGCTGAATGTACTCTCAAAAGTTAAGGACAATTGAGTCAATTTTCTAAGAGAAGAGACAAAGAGAGATTATTCAGTTACAAAAGTTGAAAGTTTAGTTGGCAAAAACTTCAGCTACATAGTTTAGAAAATAAGGCAAAGCTGTGTACACTTTGAATGCCCAATCATGCGTAAGGCCAACTTAAAGCTGAACTCCCAACAATAAGCTAAATATAAAAATGATATACATATGTAACCAGATCCAGCTGGAAGGTAGTGTGGTGTGATGCAGAGTTGAGCACTGTCCCTTGAGCTAGATTCTGTAAAGGCCTGCCGCGGATCCCTCACGCCACACAGAAGGTTGCTGGGATTGGTGAGCGAACATTTACCCATTCCTGTTACACCAAAGGACACTGCATGCAGTCACCATTGCCTTATTCACTTCACCAAGCTTGCAAGGGGACCCTTGTTACACTTCAATCCATACTGAGAGAATCTAGTGTACATGTTGTTTGCCAGGATACACTGTGCAAATCTTAAAGAGCTAGCTGAAGACTCCAGCTTTCCTCCAAGCCTTCTTCTTCCAAAGACTAAAGAGTATCCCCCCCCCACCCACCAGGGATAAGATCATCAGTTATCTACTAAGGCCCATACAGTATCCAAAGGCACATAACAGAGGAGAGTAAGAAAAGTACATAAATAGAAAGAAAGAGAGGTCAGATCATATTGGTCCCATAAAGAATGATGAAGGCAATCTGGTTACTAAGGATGGAGAGATGGCGAAGGTATTACATTTATTCTTCTCTCTCTCTTCACGAGGGAATCGGGGGGCTTAAGTAACCAAAACTGCAATGTTTATCCTCATGACACATCACAGGAAGCACCCTTAATGACTAACAGAGGACAGAATTAGAAATAGACTTGAAAAACTTAACATTAATAAGTCATCGGGACCAGATAACTTGCACCCGAGTATTCTTAATGAACTCAGTCAAGTAGTTGCCAGACCATTGTTCCTAATTTTTCCGAACAGTCTACTGACTGGAATGGTATCAGCTGATTGGAGAAGAGCCAATGTAGCACCAATATTTAAAAAAGGGCCAAGATACATCCCTGGGAATTACAGACCAGTTAGCCTAACATCAATAGTATGCAAGCTCTTGGAGGGGATGATAAGGGACTATATACAAGATTTTAGTAATGACAACTGTATCATTAGCAGTAATCAGCATGGATTCATGAAGAATCATTCTTGCCAAACCAATCTATTAACCTTCTATGAGGAGGTGAGTTGCCATCTAGATAAAGGAAGGCCTGTAGACCTGGTGTATCTAGAATTTGCAAAAGCATTAGATACAGTTCCCCATGAACGTTTACTGTACAAAATAAGGTCCGTTGGCATGGACCATAGGGTGAGTACATGGATTGAAAACTGGCTACAAGGGCGAGTTAAGAGGGTAGTGACAAATGGGGAGTACTCAGAATGAGCAGGGGTGGGTAGTGGGGGTCCCCCAAGATTCTGTCCTGGGACCAATCCTATTTAATTTATTCATAAATGACCTGGAGGATGGGATAAACACTTCAATATCTGTATTTGCGGACAATACTAAGCTAAGCAGGGCAATAACTTCTCTGCAGGATGTGGAAACCTTTCAAGAAGATCTGAACAAATTAATGGGATGGGCAACTACATGGCAAATTAGGTTTAATGGGAAAAAATTTAAATAATGCATTTGGGGGGCAAAAATATGAATGCAATCTATACACTGGGGGGAGAACCTCTGGGGGAATCTAAGATGGGAAAAGACCTGGGGTTCCTAGTAGATGACAGGCTCAGAAATGACATGCAATGCAAAGCTGCTACAAGCAAAGCAAAAAGAATATTGGCATGCATTAAAAAGGGGATTAACTCCAGAGATAAAATTATAATTCTCCCACTCTACAAGACTCTGATCCGGCCTGGAATAATATGCCGTCCAGTTCTGGGCACCAGTCCTTTGGAAGGATGTGCTGGAGCTGGAGAGAGTCCAGAGAAAGGCAACAAAACTGATAAAGGGTCTGGAGGACATGAGTTATGAGGAAAGGGTTTGAGCACTGAACTTGGTTTCTCTGGAGAAGAGACCCTTGAGAGGGGATATGATTTCAATTTACAAATTGGAAAATCAACCCCAGTGATAGGATTTCTTGAGACCACATGTCTTCTGAAGACTTAAGATGGATCATTTCTACCCTAGACAGTCTATAGTTCTATTTGATTTATGGAGGCCAATCAAATCAATATGTAGGCCTCTTTGTCAGACAGAGTACTTATATCAGAGATTGTTTAGGTGGTGACTTACCTTTCTGCTTACAATGGTAGCCTTCATTACCTGAAAAGAAAAGCAAACTTATCATATTATCATCTTAACATTCTTAAATGTCAAAGGAGCAACAATCTAAACTTTTCTGTCTGCTTAAAGGTAACCCCCTCCCTAGAAAAGCATAAGACATCATACTGAGTAGTCCATATACTCTACAGTATATTGGTAAAAGTATGAATTATTAGATTTTTAAGGCACCGCCCATAGAAACTTGCACATATATTTCCTATAAAAATAATACAAGTTTTCATAACAATATTATTAAAAATACAGCAGTACAAAAAAGTATAAATATACGTGTTCCACATTTTTTATTTTACAACTCATCACTATCCACATTCATGTTAAGGGATAGTAATTATGGTAGTGGACAATGTATATAGTCCCCCATTAGCAACCTGCAGATGTTTAGAGGTGGCAATCTCTTTACGCATTTCACAGCTGATAATGCTGCCTTCTCAGGAGCTTATCATGGCTGAATCTACAATAAGCCTACCATTTAGTAGAGATTATAGATGAATATATTAAAAATAAATGCAGTAAACAATTATTTACAGCCAGTAATATAGTGTTATGGTAACAAAAATCAATGTCAGTAAACTCTTACCACAACTTGTATTGGTTCGAGAACTACCTAGAATGCCAGATTAAGTTACTGGATGTATATAACTTTTCACCGGGTTTAATGCAAGTAATTGCAATCCAAAATTATAATAAAATAATAAAAAAACACATACATTTGTTTATATATTTCATACATTGTGTTTTTATTACAACTTCTATTCGAAAATTAGGCAAAACTTTTTTTAGTGGTGCGGAAATAGCTACCCCATCAGGTTTTTATTACTATGTATAAAAAAAGGATTATTATTTTTTTTTTTAAACTGTATGCAATTAAAATTATTTTATGTTTCTTTGTTTATATTTCCCTTTATTGTACATGCAAACCAATCTGTCCATCAGTAGTGAGAGGGGGTTGGGGTAAACTATAATGCTTACAGGAGAGGCTATAACAGTCACCGTTTTTTCCCATGGTTTACTTTTTCTTTAAAGTTTCCTGCAGTCACTTTGGCAGTGTTAGAATTTGATTTGCCTCTTTTACTGTTACCACAAAGATTGACCTTCATTTCAATTATAATTAAAGATATGCTATCTAATTCTATCCTTATGCATATTATAAAGTACAAACATTTTGTAATATTTGCCATCGCTCTCATTTTACTTTTAGTGCTTTCATTATCTAGAAAAAAATCCTTTGGTTGAACTAGTTGGACTCTGTAATTTTTCAAGCTAAGTTGTTGCAATAAAGAGCTTCAGGTGTCTCTCCAAAATCATATATTATATATACGGTATATAGATCTATATATATATATATATATATATATATATATATATATATATATATATATATATATATATATATATATATATATATATATATATATTTAAATATATATATATATATATATATATATATATATATATATACAGTATCTCACAAAAGTAAATACACCAGTATACAGTGTAAATTTGCTGTCCCCTCAAAATAACTCAACACACAGCCATTAATGTCTAAACCGCTGGCAACAAAAGTGAGTACACCCCTAAGTGAAAATGTCCAAATTGGGGAAAAGTGGCAATATTTTGTGTGGACACCATTATTTTCCAGCACTGCCTTAACCCTCTTGGGCATGGAGTTCACCAGAGCTTCACAGGTTGCCACTGGAGTCCTCTTCCACTCCTCCATGATGACATCACAGAGCTGGTGGATGTTAGAGACCTTGCACTCCTCCATTTTCCATTTTAGGATGCAGAGGCGGCTCTAGGCTTTGTGAGGCCTTAGGCAAAACCTAGACATGAGGCCCCACTCACGCCCATAATGGGAAAAATAATTAAAGCGATAAAAATGAACTGTATAAATTGTATACATTAAAAGCCTTAAACACTATGAACTATAATTTCACAGTTTCTAGAATTTTCTCTAGCAAATTATCATTAAACATATATATATTACATGCACACAAATATAAATACAATTTGTGCAGCTGCTACTAGTAATGTGTAGTAGTAGTAGTAAAAAAAAAGTCAAAAATCATATTTCTTCATTCACATAAAGCTCAGGTTAATATAACCCAGCACAGAGTTCCCCCTTACATCAGAGTCTGCAAGATTCCCCCTTACAGTGCAAGGGGAAATGCTGCAGACTGGAGTAAGGGGGAACACTAAAGTAAGGGGGGCTCTGGTGACCAGAGATCACCTTATATCAGAGTGTACAGCATTCCCATTTACATCAGAGTTCCCCTTTTTATCAGGGTCCGTGGAGTTCCAACTTGCATTTAAAATGAGAACTCCAATGTGGGGAATACGCTGGTGACCACAGACCACCCGCAGAGTGAATACACTAAGGTAAAAGGGGGGGGGTACTAATATAAGGGGGAACCTTTATATCAGTGCCCCCCTACCTTGCTGTATTCACTCCCCCTTACATCACTGACCCCCGTCAGACTATCCTTGCAACGCTGTCACTGACCTCATCTCAGGTGCACCGTACAGGGCTCAGCCAGACGGTCCTCTCTGGGCTCCAGCTTGGTGGCTCTAGTTTCAACCTATATTATCCTACTCCACACAAGTCCAACTCCTCTTGTGACCCCCCTTCTAGCAGTGCTCCAGCTCTTGACTCCTCTGTAACAACCCCCCCCCCCAGAGACTGCAGACACAATAAAGTAGATGGTCAGAGGCTGTGCAGATATGATACAGAAAAAGGTCTGTGCAGACATGATACAAGAGATAGTCAGAGACTGCAGAAATTATACAATAGATGGTCAGAGACTGCGGGCATGATACAAGAGATAGTCAGAGACTGCAGACATGATACAGGAGATGGTCAGAGACTGCAGACATGATACAAGAGATAGTCAGAGACTGCAGACATGATACAGGAGATGGTCAGAGACTGCAGACATGATACAGGAGATGGTCAGAGACTGCAGACATGATACAGGAGATGATCAGAGACTGCAGACATGATACAGGAGATGGTCAGAGACTGCAGACATGATACAAGAGATAGTCAGAGACTGCAGACATAGTACAGGAGATAGTCAGAGACTGCAGACATGATACAAGAGATAATCAGAGACTGCAGACATGATACAGGAGATAGTCAGAGACTGCAGACATGATACAAGAGATAGTCAGAGACTGCAGACATGATACAGGAGATAGTCAGAGACTGAAGACACGATACAAGAGATGGTCAGAGACTGCAGACATGATACAGGAGATAGTCAGAGACTGAAGACACGATACAAGAGATGGTCAGAGACTGCAGACATGGAGGTTAAAATAGGCAGGGAGGAAATTAGACATCGCCTCCTCACTGCCTGTCAAATGCCTCTGAAAAGCAACCTAAGCATTGATCACTTCAGTGGAGTGGCAGTGCCTGCTAAGAGTGCAAGCCTTTGGGCTCACACAGATGCTCAAAATTTTTTTTGGGGGGTAGGCAAGCAAACTGAAAAAAAAACATCAATTGCAGCCACTGTGCCCCCATCAAATACAGCCACTGTGCCCCCATCAAATGCAGCCACTGTGCCCCCATTAAATGCAGCCACTGTGCCCCCATTAAATGCAGCCACTGTGACACCCCCTCCGCCCACTTGCTGTCTGACTGACACTTACCCCATCTTGGTGACGGGTCAGGCAGTGGGTGATGGCGGAGAGCTGTGGGACATGCAGTGGGTCAGGTGATGCCCCTGTCCTGTGTCCTCCATGGTTCCCGTGCATCTCTTCTTCTGGTCTGCTAGATGTCCAATAGGAATGCCTGTGCCTTCAGCCAATCAGGTGACGGGTATTAGACCTGTACTTCCTGATTGGCGGAGAGGTGGTTCAGTGTTAGAAAAGAGAATATTAATTTGCTTTTTTAACACGCCTGGGTGGGCTCATGGTGCAATACTCTGTCCACCTTTTTTGAAGCCTATGGCACTAAGCAGGTGGTTTAAAAAAAAAAAAAAAACACACCCCCACCACTGTAATTCAGGCGCCTGGTGTTTGAGAAGGGGCCAGACGCCTGAACAGGGGGTAGCCACGGTGGCCATGGATAGATTAATGCAGTGCATGAATCTATACATTTTACATACAGGGAGTGGCATAATGGAGGGGGCAGTGCCTGTGCGTCCTTAATGGACAGGCTGCCACTGTGCTGGCGGTTTTCCATAGCCGCAGTCCTTCAGACTTCTAATTAGATTGTGCGTTTTGCTGCATTTTCTCGAATTGCACCAAAGATGCAGCATGCACTTTCAGAACATGCAGCAAAAATGTACAACCTAATAGATGTCTATGGGACCGGGGGTAACATGCAGGAAGACTGCCAGTACACCAGCACTGCAGCATGCCAGTGTGAACCCACATCATAACATCTAGGAGGGCAAGGTACTGTCACAGGCTGTAATATAACACCTAAGCTGCAGAGAGGGGAAGAGACAGCAGGGAGGGAGGAGAAGCTCATTTGTCACTTACTTGGACGCAATGGACACTAGTCCCAGGAGGCTCACTTGTATTTTTTTTTTTTTAAAGACTGTGGTTGCTGAGCTCAGCCGACTGCTCAGTTTTAACTTTCCTGCCCACACATCCTCTTCACAGACAGCACACGGGCTGCCCGGAGTGTGGGCGGGGCTGCACAGAGTGTGGGCGGGGCTGCCCGGAGTGTGGGCGGGGAAAGAAAAAGCAGATCCATCCAGCCTCTGCCAGAGCTTCGTGTGCAGGAGGGAGGGGCGGGGCTAACACAGACTGTCAGCCCTGTGACAGAGCTCATCGCTGGCTTGCAGTACTGAATCCGGCCGTGCCCTCCACCCGAGCAGCCGCCCTCGGCCAGCTCAGCGGCCTTTGTGCAGGACATTAGAGCAGCCCAGGGGGCAATTGCATCCCCGCCCCTGTGCATGGCCGTGCTTCCTCCCCGCCTCCTCCTCTGTGTCCAGGAAAACATCACAGCAGGAGGAGGAGGGGGCGGGGTCAGTGCGCAGAGCTCCGTATGTGTGTGTCAGCCGGGGAGAGATACCACTTTGCGGCTGTCATACGAAGCGTTGCTCGTGGGAACCAAGACACCCCACGGGCATGCAGGGACTCTGATTCGCCAGGACTATCCTGGGGAGGTTGAGCTACAGGCAAATTAGGCTTTTGCGAGGCCCCTTAGATTGCGAGGCCTTAGGCAAAGGCCTAATTTGCCTAATTAGAGAGCCGCCTCTGTTAGGATGCCCCACAGATGCTCAGTAGGGTTTAGGTCTGGAGACATGCTTGGCCAGTCCATCACCTTTACCCTCCCACCACCATGCTTGACTGTAGGCAAGACACACTTGTCTTTGTACTCCTCACCTGGTTGCCGCCACACACGCTTGACACCATCTGAACCAAATAAGTTTATCTTTGTCTCATCATACCACAGGACATGGTTCCAGTAATCCATGTCCTTAGTCTGCTTTTCTTCAGCAAACTGTTTGTGGGCTTCCTCGTACATCATCTTTAGAAGAGGCTTCCTTCTGGGATGACAGCCATGCAGACCAATTTGATGTGGTGTGCGGCGTATGGTCTGAGCACTGACAGGCTGACCCCCCACCCCTTCAACCTCTGCAGCAATGCTGGCAGCACTCATACGTCTATTTCCCAAAGACAACCTCTGGATTGACCATGGCGAGGCCTGTTCTTTGTGGAACCCGTCCTGTTAAACCGCTGTATAGTCTTGGCCACCATGCTGCAGCTCAGTTTCAGGGTCTTGGCAAACTTCTTATAGCCTTGGCCATCTTTATGTAGAGCAACAATTCTTTTTTTTCAGCTCCTCAGAGAGTTCTTCGCCATGAGGTGCCATGTTGAAATTCCAGTGACCATTATGAGAGAGTGATAACACTAAATTTAACACAACTGCTCCCCATTCACACCTGAGACCTTGTAACACTAACGTGTCAAATGAAAAAAATGGGCCTAATTTGGACATTTTCACTTAGGGGTGTACTCACTTTTGTTGCCAGCGGCTTAGACATTAATGGCTGTGTTGAGTTATTTTGAGGGGACAGCAAATTTACACTGTTATACAAGCTGTACACTCACTACTTTACATTGTAGCAAAGTGTCATTTCTTCAGTGTTGTCACATTAAAAGTTAGAATAAAATATTTAAAAAAAAGTGAGGGGTGTACTCACCTTTGTGAGATACTGTATATAAAAATACTGAAAAAAAAACTCCACACCAAAATCCCCCCTCCACAAAATAATTTGGACCAGTGCACAAAGCAAGGCCCATAAAGACAGGGATGAGCAAGTTTGGGGTGGAGGAAATTGACTGACCTCCAACCGATAGAACACCTTTGGGATGAATTCGAGTAGAGACTGCCAGCCAGGCCTTCTCGTCCAACATCAGTGCCTGACCTCACAAATGCGCTTCTGGTAGAATGCTCAAACATTCCCATAGATACACTCCTAAACCTTTGTGGATGGCCTTCTCATAAGAGTTGAAGCTGTTATAGCTGCAAAGGGTGGGCCAACTCAATATTGAACCCTACGGACTAATGCCCCGTACACACGGTCGGACTTTGTTCGGACATTCCGACAAAAAATCCTAGGATTTTTTCCGACGGATGTTGGCTCAAACTTGTTTTGTCTACACACGGTCGCACAAAGTTGTCGGAAAATCCGATCTTTCTGAACGCGGTGACGTAAAACACGTACGTCGGGACTATAAACGGTGCAGTGGCCAATAGCTTTCATCTCTTTATTTATTCTGAGCATGCGTGGCACTTTGTCCGTCGGATTTGTGTACACACGATCGGAATTTCCGACAACGGATGTTGTTGTCGGAAAATTTTATATCCTGCTCTCAAACTTTGTGTGTCGGAAAATCCAATGGAAAATGTGTGATGGAGCCTACACACGGTTGGAATTTCTGACAACAAGGTCCTATCACACATTTTCCGTCGGAAAATCCGACCGTGTGTACGGGGTATAAGACTGGGATGCCATTAAAGCTCATGTGTATGTAAAGCTAGGTGTCCCAATACTTTTGGTAATATAGTGTATATATGAGTATGTAGGACTATGTACAGAAATAGAAAACAGGAAGATGATTACATCCTGAGATCACTTACTGGGGCTTGGAGAGTTGCTGGTTTCTAGAAAAAAGAACAGAAAGTAAGACTTGGTTGTGCATGAATTGTAATAATCAAGAACCCAGTAATTATATTCACGTTGTTAGTCAGCACTTCTTCCTTGAGTGTTAGCTCCTTGTCCCTTCCATTGCTCATGGAGCAGAATGGTTAGCCCTGCAAAGCAAATCTTTAATCTGGGATGAACACCCACATGGAGCAGATCAGAATCTGAGCTTAGACGGGGAAGATGATAAAATCCAGTTTTAAAAATGTTCTAACCAAAAGGTCCTCATAACCTTTAAAAATGGGAGGGTTGGCCAAACAAAGGTCCCTATGTTATTTATCATATATCCAAATGCAAAGTCACTGCATAAAAAAAAAAATCCTTCATCGTTCCTTCCCCGTATAGTAACATGTACTGCTATAGAGCATTTATGAGTTTACTTTTCAAATTAAGAATGTGGTTGGTATAGATTGTCCGTGGAGTTTAAATAGTATTATATGGGAACTTTAAAAAGCAGGATGACGGATCCTCTCTATTTTATCCAAGCAATGCTAAAGGGAAGATCCTTTTGTGTAATGATTTAGATTGATCAGAAGTACCTTGTTATAGTTGGAAAACTACTTTAAAGGAGAATCAAACCTAAAAAGAAAAGTTTAAGTCACTGAGCTAAGTGTTCATGGACTTAATTTTTGCCAATGTTATCATTTATGAATTGCCCAGGTAGGACAGAAAATAATAAAAAATTATAAATGTGGACCAAGTGAAAGAAACAATAAGATGTCAGCTTTCTCAGATATGTCTAAAGATAAGTGAAATTGCCCAGGAAAACTCCAAGGTGTTTCTCTATAACTCATTGGTTATTCCTCATTTATTGCCCATTATGTGAAAAGATTCTTTGTAATTCTCCACCGTATTAGAACTGGGAATTAATATTTGAGTATAAAGTAATCATTTTTGACTTTTAAAAATTGGAATAGGCTCCCAGGAAAAATTATTCTTTAGGTATTTGGATTCCTAAATTTGTATGCAATCAATGTATTGAGGGATCTATTTTCCGAAAGTTTAAAAAAATCGGTCAAAAGCAACCAACATAAGTTCCTCTATTGGAGGAATGTCTTCACAATTGGTGAAGGTTTACCAAAGTGAAGTAAGCCCATGTCCATGGTATGGAGACAAGTTAGAACAATTCACATTTTAAATATTTTTATTTTCGCCCTCTATATGTCACTTATTTCAGTACTACACAGCGCTGCCAGACAAGAGGCTCCACAACAAGACCAGCACCATATCAACTCATGGCCTCCACCTTCTCCTGTACATGGGGCATTGTCTAGATGAATCTAGAGTTAAAAGCCTCCTTCCCAGTTATTTTACTTTCTTACTTTTGATTCTTATGGAAGGTGAGTAGCTAATGCTTCTCCAAAGAGCATACCCACCCCCTTCCCTCCCCGAACACACACAATTCAGGTATACATAGAGAAATAGTAAAGAGGAATACTTACGTGTCCATCCATTAGAAGCACACAGCAGGACCAGAAGGAAGGAGAGGGACATTTGGCCTCTCATTTTGGAATTCTACTTTCTGTATTGATTCTTCCCTAGAATAAACTGCCCCCAACACCCTCTGTTCACAGATGATATAGGTCAGCTTTTCTGTCTTCTTTTTATAACGTTTTTCTACAAATTAGAAAAAACACAACGCTCCCTTTGGCACACGCCACAGCAACTTTGAAATTTACTTTCTCATAATATTTTTTATCTATAATCCCATTAGAAAGGTCAACGATATTGCCTCAAACAAGAAGGGCTTATGCATATCCTTGCCAATCAAGTGTTTTTATCACATCTTTGATATACATAGAATAACAACCTAATCTTCTTAAATACAATGTGTGTATTGTGTTTTTGATATTGTTTTATTACTGATAGATATATATTTATGTTACTGCCAGGTATCACCTATCCCCGTTGAGAGATGCAACAAACCTATGCGAAATTGTAGGTAAAGAAAGCTTTTGTAAGACATGTACTGTACACTGAAAAAAAAAGGCTGTACTAAAGTTAACCTTGCATTAAACCCCCTATGAAGAAAAGTGCAAGCAATGCAAAAATAAAACTTTGACAGAAAAATATAAAAACTACTAACTTCAAACCCTTTCTGTAGGTACTGCTTAAAACTCCAGGCCTTACCTCAGGATCACGTGAAAGTTGAGAACCCCAAGGAAAGGTTCTACAGCACTGTTAAGGGGTGTATTCTTATGGGATTTTGACAAAGGAGAAGGATATGACAAGGGCAAAATGGCTAATCAAAGGATTTTCTCTAGCCATGTCAATCCAGACTAATGGGTATTATGAGTATTTTTTTTTTTTTTTTTTACATCTATCATTTTTTTTTGGAACCATTATTTCATAGGAACTTTGGAATCTTGGAAATATTTGGGGTTGTACTTTTTTCCAGTTCCTTGCAATAAGATGTCCTGCAGCTAGAAGGATATGCATAGCTAAGGAGTGAGGGATACCTTTTATTAGGGTTGCACCGATACTAGTATTGGTATCGGCGCCGATACCGAGTATTTGCACAAGTATCGGTACTATACCTGAAACTGATACTTTCAGGTTTGGTTCTTTGAGCTGTCAATGGGTCTCCCCAGTGTTAAAGAAGTCTGGTAATTGGAACTGTCAAAAAAAAAAAAAAAACAGCAGCCAGCAAAGTTTATTACCAACATTGCTCAGCCCTGAAACACTAAAATAAAAAAGAAACATTGTTTCTTTTTGTATACTTCTGTTTAGGGATGAACAAATGTTCCTCTGTTTAACCCCTTAAAGAGGAGTTCCACCCAGGGGGGCCATAAAAAAAAAAAAATTTAAAGTCAGCAGCTACAAATACTGCAGCTGCTAACTTTTAATTGGACACTTACCTGTCCCTGGGTCCAGCGATGCGGGGGATCGAAGCCGTGCGCCGTGATTGGCCGCTCAATCACCTGGGACCTGTAATGGGTCCCAGATGATTGACAGGAGGGAGGGAGAAGAGCCGAGCCCTTCCTGTGCCAGGGGGAAGTGATGTCACCAGCCCAGGCAGAGGAAGGGGCAGACTACGAGGGACCACCTAGCAACAGGCATTTAGAGGTAAGTAAAAAAAAAAAAATATCCAAATGTTTTTTTGGTTTTTTTTTTAGAATTTTTTAGATAGGTTTGTTTTTTTGGGTGGAACCCCACTTTAACAACCCTTAATTTACTGTAATCAGCCTTAATTAACTCCCTAATCTCCTCCATTTAATTATTATTTTCCTGCTTTTTTTTTCTTTTGTTCATGTCCATTTTATAAATGATAAACAATTGAAACTTTTTTTTGTTTGCTTTGTTAGTGAATATTTTTACACATATATATCACCATATATTTACACATTTCACATTGAAAAAGCACTAAATTAAAAAAAAAAAATCTATTTTATTTTATTAAGTTATTCATCATAACTTTTCAATGCTTTGTACCATTGCTGACAGCTGAAGTTAAAACAAAACAGTAGCGGTAGGTATCGATAATGCCCCGTACACAGGGTCGGACATTGATCGGACATTCCGACAACAAAATCCATGGATTTTTTCCGACGGATGTTGGCTCAAACTTGTCTTGCATACACACGGTCACACAAAGTTGTCGGAAATTCCGAACGTCAAGAAATTCTGAACGTCCGATCGACAAATTTTGTTGTCGGAAAATTTGAGAACCTGCTCTCAAACATTTGTTGTCAGAAAATCCAATCATTCTGAACACGGTGACGTAAAACACGTACGTCGAGATTATAAATGGGGCAGTAGCCAATAGCTTTCATCTCTTTATTTATTCTGAGCATGCGTGGCACTTTGTGCGTCGGATTTGTGTACACACGATCGGAAATTCCGACAACGGATTTTGTTGTCGGAAAATTTTATCTCCTGCTCTCAAACTTTGTGTGTCGGAAAATCCGATGGAAAATGTGTGATGGAGCCCACACACGATTGGAATTTCCGACAACAAGGTCCTATCACACATTTTCCGTCGGAAAATCCGACCGTGTGTACGGGGCATATTTGGTATCGGTGAGTACTAAAAAAAAAATATCGGTACTTGTACTCATTGTAAAAAAAATGGTATATGCAGATATTCAGAAGAACAAGTTGCAAATGGGACACAGAGAATGCAGTGGAGTCTAGAACTTGGTTCCAGAAACTATATTTTACTCAATATCACCCAGGGCTTTACAAAAGAGGTTTAGAATCAATATTTTTAACTGGTCTATATTAGCGGTCCTGAAGGTCCTGGGTACCCCACGCAGTTTCTGATTCTATGGTCGATTTAGTATTTTAGTGGACTTGTCCTTTGGCTTCACTATATGTATTGTTTAACCACCTTCCGACCGCCGCATGTACATATACATTGGCAGAATGGCACGGACAGGCAAATGGGTGTACAGGTATGACCCTTTAAATTTGCTGCCGTGTGGTCGCGTGCGCGCTGCCAGTGGCATGCACACGACCCTGCCGCGAGCTCCTTGAGTGTGATCGTGGGTCCCGTGGACTCAATGTCCGTGGGGATACCCGCGATCATCTCACGGATAGGAAGAACGGGGAAATGCTGATGTAAACAAGTATTTCCCTGTTCTGCCTAGTAACATTGACACTGAGCACAGCTCCCTGTGATCGGGAGTGGTGATCAGTGTCGTGTCACGCGTAGCCCTTCCCCCCACAGTTAGAAAACATCCCTAGGACACACTTAACCCCTGCAGCGCCCCCTCCTGGTTAACCCCTTCACTGCCAGTCACATTTACACAGTAATCAATGCATTTTTAATCGCACTGATCGCTGTATAAATGTGAATGGTCCCAAATTAGCTCCAAAAGTGTCCAATCTGTCCGCCATAATGTCGCAGTCATGATAAAAATCGCTGATCACTGCCATTACTGGTAACAAAAAAAATTATTAATAAAAATGCCATAAAACTATTCCCTATTTTGGAGACGCTAAAACATTTGTGAAAACCAATCAATAAATGCTTATTGCGATTTTTTTTTACCAAAAATATGTAGAACAATTCATATCAGCCTAAACTGAGAAAAAAAAATGTTTTTTTATACATTTTTTGGGGATGTTTTTAATAGCAAAAAGTAAAAAATAATGTTTTTTTTTTCAAAATTTTGGCTCTTTTTTTGTTTATAGAGCAAAAAAAAAAAAAACGCAGAGGTGATCAAATACCACCAAAAGAAAGCTCTATTTGTTGGGAGAAAAGGACGTCAATTTTTTTTTGGGAGCCACGTCGCACGACTGCGCAATTGTCAGTTAAAGCGGCGCAGTGCCGAAATCGCAAAAAGTGCTCTGGTCTTTGGCCAGCCAAATGGTCCGGGGCTGAAGCGGTTGATCAAAAAATTGTAAAGAACGAGTTACATAATGTTATTGGAAAAGTGCAAAACACACAGTATATTGAATTTTTGGTAGGATAGAGATTTTGAAGGCTACGACCAGGACAGCTCTAATCAAACAAGTCACAAGATCGTAATGGACCATGTTTAATAAGGGGATGTCCCATAGTTGTTAGTTTGCATTATCGGGTCTACTCCCAGATTCAGAATGTATGCTTTGCCATCATTAGCTTTATGGTAAGAAACAGTACAGAATGTGTAAAGCACTTTACGTAACTCCTGTAGGGGAACAGCTAAATTTGTAAGTAGTAAATTAAAGCGCACCTTCAATCATTTTTTTAACTTTCCATCTATTAAATCTTCTGCCCTTGTTGTTGTTTTACCTTTGGATAGAAAAACATTTTTTTTTTCTGCCAGTAAATCCCTTATACAGCCCACTTCCTGTTTCTAGTCTGTTCATTAGCCTAGGCTTATGACATCATGCACAGCTCTCTCTCTCTCTCACTCTCATGATAGTTTTCCAGGAAGGGAGGGTGGGTGAGTCATACGAGGGCCAATGAGAGCTGCAGGGCTGCAGAGATGGAGGTGTGCCTCTGTGTGTCTGTGTAAATCCAGGAAGTGATCCGGCAGCTGCTTCAGCTGCCCACAGCTAAAATGGATGCAGCCAGACTCAGCGGAGGGAGATTTTTGCAGCATATTTGGCAAGTACAGAATCACAGTATATATAAAATAATATGCAAAGTGGTTGGAGGGAAGCTTCAGAATGGCAAAGATGTTTTTATTACAAATTATGTGAGCAGACTGCAGTTCCATCTTCTGCAATTAGGTTCATTTTGTGAGTTCTAGTCTTGATATAAAAAAAAAAAAAACTTTAATTTATGTTGTTGCTTCTAATAGCTTCCATTATGAAAGGTAAATATTAGCAGGAAAAGGGAGCACCTTCTGGTGATAAGGAAATCTGGTAACAGCATATTTTTTACTTTTTGCTATAATAAATATCCCCCAATTTTTTTTTTTTTTTAACAACATTTCTTGATCAGTTTAGGCCAATATATATTCTTCTACAAATTTTTGCAATAAGTGTATATTGATTGGTTTGTGCAAAAGTTATGGTGTCTGCAAACTATGGGAAAGATTTATGGCATTTTTATTATTATTATTATTTTTTTCACTAGTAATGGCGGCGATCTGCGATTTTTAGCACTACTGCGGCATTGCGACAGACAGATTGGAGACTTTTGACACTTTTTTGGGACCATTGGCATTTATACAACGATCAGTGCTAAATAAAAAAAAAAACAATTGATTACTGTGTAAATGTCACTGGCAGGGAAGAGGTTAACACTAGGGGGCGATCAAGGGATTAGTTGTGTGTTCCCTCAGTGTGTTCTAACTGTGGGGGGGGGGATAGGATTTACTAGGAGAGGAGACATATCGTTTTTCCTACTTAGTAGGAACGAACAATATGGCTTCTCTTTCTTGTTTACACAAACAAATCCCCGTGCTGGCGCTTGTGCAGGTGATCGCACGTGGCCAGCGGCGCACATCGGGTCCCATGTCGTACAGCCAGCGACCGCTCAGGGAAGCCATTCTGCCGCAGTATATGTGTGTGAGCTGGTCGGTAACCGGTTAACAGGGAATAAAGATATCATGTTTGTTTTCCCCTGTTCGTGAGATATATTACTGTTAAATAAATGAATTATCTTATGGATTTATGTGGTGGTGTAGGGATCATTCAGATACAGTATGTTAATTGTGAAGCATTTAGCTGAGATAGGTAAATATTGTCAGGAAAGCTGTTAATATTATCTCTCATAGGTTGGGGAATATTGGCTTCTTTATTCAGATTTCAGAGAAAGCTATAGCATTATAAACCTCAGGCATGAAATATGAACAAAGTTTATCACTCTATAGTGTGTACCTGTCCTATTTATCCACTTCTGCCCCGGACCATTTGGCTGGCAAAAGACCAGAGCACTTTTTGCGATTCGGCACTGCGTTGATTTAACTGACAATTGCACGACCGTGTGACGTGGCTCTCGAACAAAATTGACGTCCTTTTTTCCCCACAAATAGAGCTTTCTTTTGGTGGTATTTGATCACCTCTGCGGTTTTTATTTTTTGCGCAAGCCACTTCTTAAAGGGCCTGTACGTGCCCTTCTGCCAGCGTATATCGGTGTGAGCTGATCGGCAAGTGGTTAAGAGCACTAAGTGTCATTTCTGTCTGCTGGTGCATTCTTCTGCTATCAGCATGAGTCCCTTCTGACAAATTTTCCTGACACCAAGAGAAAAATGGTGACAGAGGAGGGACCTCCAGCAGATTGACAGCCTCAGCTCTGTTTCTGTGAGCTGTGTGAAGGAAACCTGAGTTCTGTAGTGTGTAATTTTAGCTTTCCTTCCCCTTTTCTCTGAACTCACAGACAAGCTTTGTAAATTTAGCATTTTGAACAGATGTAGAGATGAAAAAATAATATAAATGCAGCGCTCGTGATTAATCAAACCAAAAAAGTGAATGTATTACCGCTTTGATGACGCCCTGGAGGAGGGGCGAAATGCGTCGATGCAACATCCGGCTCAAGCTCAACTAGTGACACTTCTTCCTGTTCCCGTGGAACGCACGCTTACAGCGGCGATCGCGGAAGTTTTTCTGATATGCCTGATTGCAACCATGCATCTTGTGAGTAGCGCTGTGGTGCGCAAGTGATCTCTTTCTCCACAATACTTCACCATATTGTTTTTCCTTGTCTTTTTTGGGTTTGATTCGATGGTCCACGCCTCCAAGTCTTTATCCTATTTACCACGATTCTAATGCCGCGTACACACGAGCGGACTTTACGGCGGACTTTGCCCGGCGGACTGGATTTCGTCGGACAATTCGATGTGTGTGGGCTCCAGCGGACTTTGTTTTCTCAAAAGTTGGACGGACTTAGATTTGAAACTTGTTTAAAATTTATCCGTTGAAATCGAGTCCGGTCGAAAAGTCCGCCGTCTGTATGCTAGTTCGACGGACAAAAAGCCACGCTAGGGCAGCTATTGGCTACTGGCTATGAACTTCCTTGTTTTAGTCCGGTCGTACGTCATCACGTACGAATTCGACGGACTTTGGTGGATTGTGTGTAGGCAAGTCCGTTCATTCACAAAGTCCGTCGGAAAGTACGTCGAAAAGTCCGCCGGGCAAAGTCCGCCGTAAAGTCCGCTCGTGTGTACGCGGCATAAGCCATCCATATTGCATCACATCAGAGGCATCCTACTGCAGTACTTCAGGTGACTGTCAGCATAGCTTGAAAAGATGTTATTTTCCAGTGAGGCCGCTACCAAGAGTCCTATACACTAGTTCAGCTTATGGCACTTATCTGGGACTATTCACTTTTATTGTATTATTAATTCACATTTTATAGCACATAACTTTTTTTGTTTTTTTATATTTGGGATTAATCATTGTCACTTCAATAGCAATTGTCTTCTGTCAGCACTTATCCTTATATTTATATCTCATATATTTAGCACTTTATTCTTAGTATGTATGGATTCATGATTATAGGATCATTGCACAGTGCACTTTCTATCTAGTACCACATTTATGGTTTTAGGATTTAATTTGCCAGCGATGTATGCGTTTGTTTTAGAATGTAGAGATGAGACAACTGCAGATAAACAGGTACAACTTATGCAGGAAGATTTGTTCCATCTTTGGGTATCACATGAAAATGCGACCGTGTGTAGTATGCTCCATCGGACTTTTGCTGGCTGAATTCCAGCCAGCAAAAGATTGAGAGCATGTTCTCAATTTTTCGGTCGGAAAAAGTTCCTTCCCGAAAATGCGTTCGTCTGTATGCATTTAGGACGCGCAAAAAATACATGCATGCTCGGAAGCATTGAAATTATTTTTCTCGGCTCGTCGTAGTGTTGTACGTCACTGCGTTCTTGACGGTCGAAAGTCCAGCGAACTTTCGTGTGACCGTGTGTATGCAAGGCAAGCTTGAGCGGAATTCCGTCAGAAAAACCTTCCAAGATTTTTCTGAAGAAAAACGCGTATGTGTGTACGCGGCATAAGGGTTAACAACTACTTTAACATTTCACTTCTTGTGAGTTCAGAATATCATTTTTAGTAGTAGGGTGTATTAAGTATGCTAAAGAGTCGGATGTCTGTTGGAGATGCAATAAGAGTAGAGGAACTTTTCTTCATGTACGGTGGTGGTCTTGCACGTTGATCCAAACATACTGGAATCAGATCAAGAAATGGATAACACACATCCCCAATACTCAACTTAAACCAGACACAGCCTCTTACTTACTTCACAATAACAACTTCACCTACAAACAATGCAAAAAATCATTGACACGTCATCTCCTGAATGCAGTCAAGACACTAATACCACCATTATGGAAAACGTAAAATATTCCAACAACAAAAGAATGGCTTTTGAAAGTCAATTCTGTACATGAGTTGGAAAAAAAACAATAGCCAAAAGAATACAAAAAAAAAAGAATTCACAACACAGCTCCATAACATTTGGAGACCTTGTAACATTTTCACGCGTTCTGAGACCTACAAAAGCCTAACTTTTTAATAAATGTGTATTATAAATTATTAAACCTTTTGGCTCATAGCCTTTTGCCAACTTTATAAATTAGTAACAACTTCCTGGAACTTGTCCATCACTAATATATTACTATTACTCCTTCCCTTACCCTATTTACAACTTCCCAAATTTCTACTTAGACTTTTCTAGTCAAGATAAGATACTGACCTTTTCAATAATTTTTTTTTGTACTTAACCTGCTTTATTAACCACAAATATGACTTTACCTACAAATAAATAGAATCTACGTGTTAAAAATGTAATATTTGATTTTTTTTTGTTTCATAAATTTTTATTGAGTGAACAAGCGAAAATCATACAACATTTCAATATAACATTTGAAAGCATTTAGGTACAATGATAGAGATAAACAGTTCATACTTTACTGAGATATGCATACTGTATTATTCATTTATATATTGATTTTGTGTTCTAGTTTTTAGATGTGAAATTAAAAATTTTTCTTACATTAGTAAAATGAGTTTAGAAAATGTTAATTTGTGCCTATTTTTGAAAAAATATTGCCGTGATATTAGTAAAAAAAAAAAAAAAAAAAAGGGGAGGAATAGGGTGAGGGGATTTAATTATATCACGGTTTTTCCCTTTTCCTTATTCTTTTCTATTTATATAACCTGCGTTAAGCATATCATTATTTATATATTTTGTATATTATTTTCTATGTTACAAATACAGATTTATTACAATTGTACAATAAACCTTTACTGAGAAAAAAATGATGCTATGTTAGATTTGTTTTGACATAGTTATAGCTTGTTTGACCAAAAATTTTCTGCTCTACTTCCATTAGAATAATAGCCCAGTTTCTGTCTCTTAGGAGGCACACAAATAGAGGAGTGCTAATTGCATTGTACGAGTTCACTGGTATTTTGTGGTGTGGTTAGGATTTGTTTCCTTCCCCTAAGACATTCATTTTGGCAAGAGACAAATTAGACTTTTGTGTGCTGTGTTTATTTACTTTTTATAAAAACCCTATTTTTTTTTTGTAATTCCTTTATGAGCCAAAGAGAGTTACAAGTAACAGTTAAAAAAAACAGTACGTACAGTATCTCAGGTAAATAACAAGTAGATAGGTAACCGGGGGCCGAGACCGAAAACAATATGCCCAGAGTTGTGCAGAGTATGCGGCCATGACAGCGTATACTTATTTGCGTATAATGCTCAACGCGCCACACTAGGGTGTCTAATATACATTTATATCAATGGACAAGGCACATATGTTTCGATGAGTGAAACATTGAGATAAACTATTATAACATGTGTAATATATGGTAGAACAAGGTAACTTAGCTTGGAATTTCCCAGGTAACGTAACGGAGGGTAGTACTCCGCTGGGGCCTAAATCAGTCCAGAGATGGGGCAACATGAAGGCAAAATATAAACCAGGACATACAGCATATCTGAAAAGCATATCCCATCACTGGGTTTCCAAATGGTAACTAAAAAGAGGGGGGGTGTAGGGTGGGGGGAACAGCCAGAGTGGGGAGTATGGGTTGAGGGTAGGAGTCCCAGCGTAGAGGAGGCTGGGTGTAGGGGAATGGAGGGAGAGAAAGAGAAGGCAAAGGAGGCCTCTCACCCGGGAAGTAGAGGGGCGGGGGGGGGTAACTCGTATGTGTCATCTCTTTGAAAACCCTATTTTAAAAGGAACCACTTTAAACTTTATGTTTCATGGCACAAACAGGTCCTGAACTGAGGAGGGCACACATATTAAAAAACGTTAATTTATTGCTGGGTCATTATTAGGGATGAGCTTCAAGTTCGAGTCAAACTCATGTTTCACCCAAACATTGGCGGTTCGCAAGTTTGCTGAACAGCGAACAATTTGGGGTGTTCGCGGCAAATTCGAATGCCACGAAACATCCTTTAAAAGTCTATGGGATAAATTAAAAGTCCTACTTTTAAAGGCTTATATGCAAGTTATTGTCATAAAAAGTGTTTGGGGACCTGGGTCCTGCCCCAGGGGACATGGATCAATGGAAAAAAAAGTTTTAAAAACGGCCGTTTTTTCAGGAGCAGTGATTTTAATAATGCTTAAAGTCAAACAATAAAAGTGCAATATCCCTTTAAATTTCGTAGCTGGGGGGTGTCTATAGTATGCCTGTAAAGGGGCACATGTTTCCCGTGTTTAGAACAGTCTGACAGCAAAATGACATTTCAAAGGAAAAAAAGTCATTTAAAACCACTCGTGTCTATTGCATTGCCGGTCCGACAATACACATAGAAGTTCATTGATAAAAACGGCATGGGAATTCCCCACAAGAGAACCCCGAACCAAAATTTAAAAAAAAAATGACATGGGGGTCCCCCTAAATTCCATACCAGGCCCTGCAGGTCTGGTATGGATATTAAAGGGAACCCCAGCCAAAATAAAAAAAAATGACGTGGGGGTCCCCCTAAATTCCATACCAGACTTTTAAGGGGAACCCCGCGCCAAAATTTAAAAAAAAACGGCGTGGGGTCCCCCCAAAAATCCATACCAGATCCTTATCCGAGCACGCAACCTGGCAGGCTGCAGGAAAAGAGGGGGGACAAGAGAGCGCCCCCCCTCCTGAACCGTACCATGCCACATGCCCTCAACATTGGGAGGGTGCTTTGGGGTAGCCCTCCAAAACACCTTGTCCCCATGTTGATGAGGACAATGGCCTCATCCCCACAACCCTGGCCGGTGGTTGTGGGGGTCTGCGGGCGGGGGGCTTATTGGAATCTGGAAGCCCCCTTTAACAAGGGGACCCCCAGATCCCGCCCCCCCTGTGTGAAATGGTAAGGGGTTACAAAAGTACCCCCCTACCATTTCACTAAAAAACTGTCAAAAATGTTAAAAATGACAAGAGACAGTTTTTGACAATTCCTTTCTTTAAATGTTTCTTCTTTCTTCTTTCTTCTATCTTCCTTCATCTTCTTCTTCTTCTTTTGGCTCTTCTGGTTCTTCCTCTGGTGTTCTCGTCCAGCATATCCTCCACGGCGTCTTCTATCTTCTTCTCCTCGGGCCGCTCCGCACCCATGGCATGGGGGGAGGCTCCCGCTCTTCTCTCCATCTTCTTCTCTTCTTCATCTTCTTCTTCATCTTCTTCTCTTCTTCTCTTCTTCATCTTCTTCTCCGGGCTGCTCCGCACCCATGCTGGCATGGTGGGAGGCTCCTGCTGTGTGACGCGTCTCCTCTTCTGACAGTTCTTAAATAACGGAGGGCGGGGCCACCGGGTGACCCCACCCCCCTCTGATGCACGGGACATGACGGGAATTCCTTGTGGCATTCCCCATGACGTCACAGGGAAGTCCCGTCAAATCACCGTGTGTCAGAGGGGGCGGGGTCACCGTGTGGCCCTGCCCCCGTTATTTAAGAACCATCAGAAGGGGAGATGCTTCACACAGCGGGAGCCTCCCTCCATGCCAGCATCGGTGCGGAGCGGCCCAGAGAAGAAGATGAAAAAGAGAAGAAGATGAAGAAGAAGATGAAGAAGAGAAGAAGATGAAGAGAAGAGCGGGAGCCTCCCCCCATGCCATGGGTGCGGAGCGGCCCGAGGAGAAGAAGATAGAAGACGCCGCGGAGGAGATGCTGGACGAGAACACCGGAGGAAGAGCCAGAAGAGCCAGAAGAAGAAGAAGAAGAAGAAGATGAAGGTAGATAGAAGAAAGAAGAAAGAAGAAGCATTTAAATAAAGGAATTGTCAAAAACTGTCTCTAGTCATTTTTAACATTTTTGACAGTTTTTTAGTGAAATGGTAGGGGTACTTTTTTACCCCCTTACCATTTCACACAGAAGAAGATGAAGAAGAAGATGAAGAAGAGAAGAAGATGAAGAGAAGAGCGGGAGCCTCCCCCCATGCCATGGGTGCGGAGCGGCCCGAGGAGAAGAAGATAGAAGACGCCGCAGGGGAGATGCTGGACGAGAACACCGGAGGAAGAGCCAGAAGAGCCAGAAGAAGAAGAAGAAGAAGATGAAGGTAGATAGAAGAAAGAAGAAAGAAGAAGCATTTAAATAAAGGAATTGTCAAAAACTGTCTCTAGTCATTTTTAACATTTTTGACAGTTTTTTAGTGAAATGGTAGGGGTACTTTTGTACCCCCTTACCATTTCACACAGAAGAAGATGAAGAAGAAGATGAAGAAGAGAAGAAGATGAAGAGAAGAGCGGGAGCCTCCCCCCATGCCATGGGTGCGGAGCGGCCCGAGGAGAAGAAGATAGAAGACGCCGCGGAGGACATGCTGGACGAGAACACCAGAGGAAGAGCCAGAAGAGCCAGAAGAAGAAGAAGAAGAAGATGAAGGTAGATAGAAGAAAGAAGAAAGAAGAAGCATTTAAATAAAGGAATTGTCAAAAACTGTCTCTAGTCATTTTTAACATTTTTGACAGTTTTTTAGTGAAATGGTAGGGGTACTTTTGTACCCCCTTACCATTTCACACAGGGGGGGCCGGGATCTGGGGGTTCCCTTTGTTAAAGGGGGCTTCCAGATTCCGGTAAGCCCCCCTGCCCGCAGACCCCCACAACCACCGGCCAGGGTTGTGGGGTTGAGGCCATTGTCCTCATCAACATGGGGACAAGGTGTTTTGGGGGGCTACCCCAAAGCACCCTCCCAATGTTGAGGGCATGTGGCCTGGTACGTTCAGGAGGGGGAGGGGCCAACAAACTCGTCCCCCCCTTTTCCTTCGGCCTGCCAGGTTGCGTGCTCGGATAAGGGTCTGGTATGGATTTTTGGTGCAGGGTTCCCCTTAAAATGCATACCAGACCTGAAGGGTCTGGTATGAAATTTAGGGGGACCCCCACGTCATTTTTTTTTTAAATTTTGGCCGGGGTTCCCCTTAATATCCATACCAGACCTTTTTTTTGCATTGATCCATGTCCCCTGGGGCAGGACCCAGGTCCCCAAACACTTTTTATGACAATAACTTGCATATAAGCCTTTAAAATTTGCACTTTTGATTATTCATGTTCGTGTCCCATAGACTTTAACGGTGTTTGCGTGTTCGAACGAACTTTTTTCCTGTTCGCATGTTCTGGTGCGAACCAAACAGGGGGGTGTTTGGCTCATCCCTAGTCATTATACTGTTATAAGGTGTCCTCAATAAGAAGGAGATATAGATAGGTTTGTCCAGTGCGGCGGTCCTCCATAATTGATATGGAAATAGAAGCATGGTCGGACCATACAGTATCTTTCTTTGACAACAAAGGAATAGTAAACTCAACCTGCATAGGCTCCCTCCAGAAATCCAAGCTTGTTTCAAAAAGGGGATCTTTTAAAAACAAAGCATATTCGTGTCAGAAGGGTGCATTCCTACAAATAACACTTTTCATCCTAAAAAAGTGTTTTCTCAAGTCCATACTGACACCGGTATGCTTTATTTTTAAAAGATGAAATGAAGATGCAGATTTTATTTTTTCATGGTGTACTGATCATCTATTTTTGAATCAGTATGGCCTGACCATGTGATAGTTTTAAAAGAGAAGTTCAGGAGTTAAAAAAACAAACAAACCTTAATTCTCTCTTAAAAAGATACAGCCATTGAAGGCCTTTGCTCTTGCCAACATCCCTATGATATGGAACACAAACATAGAAGTACCCCCCAGTAAAATGGGACTTTAACGGTAAGTATACATAATACAGTATACAATATAAAATGTATTGATACATAAAGATAAAAACATTGGTGCACACATCACCATAAGTAACCATAATGCCCTGTACACACGATTTTCCGACAACAAATGTTGGATGTGAGCCTGTTGTCGGAAAGTCCGACCGTGTGTATGCTCTATAGAACATTTGTTGTCGGAATTTCCCACAACAAATGTTTGAGAGCAGGTTCTCAAATTTTCCGACAACAAAATTTGTCGATCGGACGATCAGAATTTCTTGACGTTCGGAATTTCCGACAACATTTGTGTGACCGTGTGTATGCAAGACAAGTTTGAGCGAACATCCTTCGGAAAAAAATCCACGGTTTTGTTGTCGCAAAATCCTATCATGTGTACAGGGCATTACAGAACATGATACAGATGTGGCCCAGAACACTGAGCATATGGTGATGCACAATTCTCTTCCCATTGTACCCAATGCAACTGTGATGGGGATTACAGGAAACTAATATAAAAAAGGTTCAGGCACTTATATGAGCACTTTTAGAAAAAAAAAGAAAATTGTGATCTTTTCATGAAAACATAACTTCATTAGAACATGATTTATGATTGTATCCCTAAAGTTAAGCTTTAATCAACCACAGAATCCACATACTGTGGTTGCAATTGGTCAGTTATTAAAAAGGATAAGTTGGGAAACCTCAATTTCGTTTAGGTGGTACTACACCCCCGTGAAATTGTCTTGAATGTTCCTGACCCATTCTAGCAAATGTTGGAGAAATTGTGACATGGATGAACATATTTTCCATATGTGGTGGGCATGTCCGTCTATGGGTGCTTTCTGGACGGGCATCTCCACACTTATTCAGGATGTTACTAACCTATCTATGGAGTTAACCCCACAAATGGCTCTCTTCGGACTAGGCCTTTCTAATTGGCCCTCGAAATTTCACCCATCACAATGATTTCAATCATCACACACATACTCATTGCTGCCCGGTTATCTATTGCCTGGCATTGGCAATAGGTGTGTCCACCTACTCTCCATACCACCATTGAACGACCACCTAACAATGGAATTTCTGTTTGCAAAGGCACAGCTGACACTTGATAACTTCTATCACCACTGGCAATTCTGGCTATCAGATCATAAAGCTCTGCCTTGTCCTTGACTAAATTATCAGGTACCAACTATGACGGTCCATCTCCTGGAACGAACTGAGCCTTATGGTTTTGACTACTGATAAACTTACTATATTACTTCACCTTGTACTACTGAGCACTAGCCTTCTCATCATCTATCTTCTTTCTTCTCCCCCTCTTACTTCTTCTCCCCTTATCTACTCCTTCCTCTTTTTTTTATGCTCTCTTCTGTGGGTGCATACAAGGGGTCAGTACTACACATGCTAATATACGCCAGGTACTGTAATTCCTACTTTTAATGTTGATGTCAATTGCCAATTATATTTGTCTTTGGAGTTACTGGACATCACCTTAATGCCTTTAACAATACAGAAATAATAAAAAAAGGATAAATTGCTAACCCCCCAAATGGGATGTTTTCTAAATACACCTGAATATGCATGTATAAAACAAAGCTGCAATAATGTACATAGCATATGTGACACCAAATAATGGAAATGGCCATAAAAATATGTATATTGCCATAAATGTAGTGTTCCCACACCAGTGGTCATTTTGATGCTGCTTATGTTGGTGATCAGTGGAGAAGGGCTCCTTTCATTAATGATTAGCTGAAAAGGACCCCTTTACATTAGTTGTCAGTGGAGAAGGACCTGTTTACATTGGTGATCAGTGGAGAAGGATGACTTCTATTGAAGGTTAGTGGAGAAGGACTATTTTTCATTAGTGGCACTGGTCAGTGGAGAAGGACCCGATTATATTGGTGATCAGCGGAGAAGGACTTGCTTTCATTGGTTGTCAGTGGAGAAAGACCTACTTACATTAGCAGTCAGTGGAGAAGGTCCCACTTACATTGGTGGTCGGTGGAGAAGGACCCGTTAACACTGGTGGTCAATGGAGAAGGACCCGCTTACATTGGTGGTCCGTGGGACCTTTCTTAACTAAAAAAAAGGTGATCAAATATTTGGGGTTTGATTACACTTTTTTAGGTGAAACCAAATAAAAGATGTGAGTTTTTGGTTACTAGTACAAAAAGACCTAAAAGTCCTGTTAAATATTTTATAAGTTGTAAAACTAAAGGGGTTGTATATATATATATGCTAGAATGTCTATGTAGCCTGCAGTATGTGGGCCACACTATGAGTATAGAATAGTTAGTTGGGCAGGAGAACTGGGGGAACATTTTATTTTATACTTACATTTTTACTGGGTGTGGTAGCTGTACTAGTTTCTTGTGTTTGGGGGATAGTGCAAAAGGGTCCATATGCCTGTTTATGGGCCACTCAGGCTTAAGGCCATGAAAGGCCTGTGGGGTCTGAGTGTCAGAAAATAACCACTGCAGGCCCTTTAAAGTTTTTTTATGGCGGGAGGTGGGGCAGGGCTTATGGTCATGTGACCTCCATGATTGGCTGTCACGGTGGTCACATCATTGGAAAGCTCCCGATCACAAGTCGGAACTGGAGCTTTCAGTTAGGGCGTGCAGGGCGTGTTCTCTCGGAACAGCTCTGCCGGCACTATTGCACTAGTTGCTGAGAGGTTGCATATTTGCATGCGTTTGGCGCCAGTGAGTTAAGTTGTCATTTTTTATAGCCAGAATTCACCATGTTCAATAAAGGATATCCGCTTGCTGATATTTTTTGAAGTGCCAGATTTTCTTTGAGTCTTAAAGGGGTTGTTAACACACAGTTCACAATACACACTATCCTCTCCATTTATTAATGCAATCTGCCCCAATCCCTTTGCCTTATAAAAAAAAATGCCGCTATATACCTGAGAGCAACGATTGGTGCTCAGGCAACTGTGGGCGCTCTCCTCTCTCAACCTGACAGCTGTAGTGGGGGGGTTTCCTGATGTCAATTAGGAGGGGAGGAGGAGAGAGCCGGCCAGTCACGTGAGTGCCAATCAGCACTCTGAAATCAGGTATATAGCTACTTTGTTTTTATAAGGCACAGGTACTGGGGCAGATTACATTAATGAACAGAGAGGACAGTGTAAATTGTGAAATGCAATTTTAGCAGCAGGAGGGGGCGGGCATGCACACAGAGCTGACGGGCAGGAAGGGGAGGGGGGAGAGGACAGAGGAGGACAGGAGACATAGTGGATGATGGAGGCACGTAAACTGACCACGGTGTCAGGGCTCAGCAGCCATGATAAACTGTGGTCAGTTTATGAGGGGGAGGGCAGAACCAGGCAGGGTCAGCTAGTTATTTCAGGTGTTACAGAGGGCCGAATTGCATAAATTGTTATTCATGCTTTAACCACTTCAGCCCCGGAGAATTTTACCCCCTTCGGCGCCAGAGCACTTTTTGCGTTTCGGCACTGCATCGCTTTAACTGACAATTGCATATATCATATATTGATTGGTTTGCGCAAAATTTATAGCGCCTACAAAATAGGGGATAGTTTTATGGCATTTTTATTTTTATTTTTTTTTTATTAGTGATGGCGGCAAGCTACAATTTTTATCGGGATTGCGACATTAAGGCAGACACATTGGACATTTTTTACACTATTTTGGGACCATTGTCATTTAGATAGCGATCGATGCTATAAAAATGCATTGATTACTGTGTAACTGACACTGGCAGTGAAGGGGTTAACCACTAGGGGGCAATGAAGGGATTAAGTGTGTCCTAGGAAGTGATTCTAACTGTTAGGGGGTTGGGATTTAACACACAGGATGGTGATCACTGCTCTTAATGACAGAGAGCTGTGATTTCTGTCCTGTCACTAGGCAGAACGGGGAAATGCTTTGCTTACAAAAGCATCTTCCCGTTCTTCCTTTCTGTGACACGTTCGCGGGCACCCAGCGGACATCGAGTCAGCGGGATCCGCGGTCACGGAGATCACGGCGAGTGCACGCCCATGACACCGCTTCTTAAAGGGGACGTACCTGTACGCCCTTTTGCCTACCAGCGTCATTCTGCCAACATACATTGGCGTGCGCTGGTCGGCAAGCAGTTAAAGAACAGGATCCATTTGTTTTTAGGGTAACAAATGCTTTAAATAAAAAAAAAAACCTCCACATACAGAATCCTATACCCACAGTTAATACAGAGGAAGTCAATGATAAAAACCCTATTAAGTATTGTGCAATCTGCCCCAGTAGTACATTAATTCCTGATCCCCCAAGAGAGTCTCTGTATCAACAATCTCTGGTATTAATATAATTTGACATTTGTTATATCAGTTATATCCAGAAATATTACATTGAATTTAAGGCTGGGCTCCCACTATTGCGAATTGGATGGGGGGGGTGCCAGTTGTGATGACTGCCAGCCATGTGCGATCGCGGGCATGAAAGGCAGAACAGGAAGGTGTGTGTGTAAATGCACACACCTCCCTGTTCTGTGAGGAGAGGAAAGGCAGATCGCAAGTTCCTACAAGCTAGGAACCAAGATCTGTCAATTCCTCCAGTCACTTCCATCCCCCATACAGTTAGAGCACACACTAGGGAACACAGTTAACCCCTTGATCGCCCCCTAGTGTTAGCCCCTTGCCTGCCAGTGACATTTACACAGTAATCAGTGCATTTTTATAGCACTGATCACTGTATAAATGACAATGGTCCCAAAATAGTGTCAAAAGTGTCCGATGGGTCCGCCATAATGTCGCAGTCATGATAAAAATAGCAGATCGACGCCATTACTAAGTAAAAAAATAATAATAAAAATGCCATAAATCTATCACCTTTTTTGTAGACGCTATAACTTTTGCGCAAACCAATCAATATACGCTTATTGAGATTTTTATTACCAAAAATATGTATAAGAATACATATCGGCCTAAACTGAGAAAAAATGTGCTTTTTTTTAAAAAAAAAGGGGATATTTATTATAGCAAAAAGTACAAAATAATGCGTTTTTTTCAAAATTGGCGCTCTTTTTATGTATATAGCGCAAAACATAAAAACCGCAGAGGCGATCAAATACCACCAAAAGAAAGCTCTATTTGTGGGAAAAAAGGATGTCAATTTTGTTTGGGTGCAACCTCGCACGACTGCGCAACTGTCAGTTAAAGCGACGCAGTGCCGTATCACAAAAAATGACCTGGTCATTGAGCAGCCAAATCTTCTGGGGCTGAAGTGGTTAGGAAGGCCAGCTCAGGACGTGTTTGATTTTGTATTTAACTCTGACTTGCAAGTGTGTACAGTGAAAGG
The DNA here is from genome assembly GCA_037952925.1 of Lithobates clamitans. Lineage (NCBI taxonomy): Eukaryota > Metazoa > Chordata > Amphibia > Anura > Ranidae > Lithobates > Lithobates clamitans. Next base: position 1,149,552 of record JBBGZY010001568.1, on the reverse strand, counting down.
CAGATCTAAAGCATTACACAGTAAATTAATTTTGTGGTGTGATGGCGAAATACATTATTCATAGAGAAAACGAAAAAAGAAACACTGGGTAAACATATTATTTCTCAGCAACACAAATTTAAATTTTAATTAATGCTACGGTGTCAGATTATTTTGAGACCTAAAGTTAAAAAGGCAAAACATTGTCCCCCATATACATGTTTTTGTCAGTCAGGCTGAAGTTTTCCTAAATAAAAAAGGAAGCAAAGAATGGTTGATTTTGAAGTGTGAGGGCCAAAAAATGATTTATTGAACTATTTATCAATAACAAAACATGCATCCCCTATACCAACACCAACACAAAATAAAGGAACAGACAAAAATGATGAAGTAGATTGCAGTGTAAGGAAGGAGGTGTTCACATGATCGAACAATGTTTATACATGAAACATTTTCAATCACACAGAAATACAAATTTGCAAAACAATTGAAAGTGTTAACAGTGAATAAATAAAAAAAATTGCAGAATTATAGGATTATTAGCCCAGGTTCACATTTATGAGGGCGGGTTTCAAATCGTGCGAGTTCAGATGAATTCAAACCGGCAATGCAGTCCGACTTCAGGAGCTCAGTTGTCTATTCAAGTTGCTAAAAGTAGTACAGGAACTACTTTTGGGAATCTGTGTGGCGTTGCAATTGCGATTCAGACGGTGCAGTTGCCGGCAATTTGACATGTGAAAACGGCCCGATGTGAACGTGGGCTTAAGCAGCATTCAAGCAAATAAATGGACCTTTGAAGCATTGACAAAAATCAAACTGGCCCTTATATAACACAGAACCCATTGGATGGAATGAAAATCAACGCATGCATATAGGAGCAAGAGTAGAATTTTGCTCTCCATGAAGTATTTCATTCTTTTGCTCCATGACGGCTGAATTTTTTTTCTCCACTGGGACACCTCTTCAACTTCCCTGAAACAGAGAGCATGTATAAATGGAAATGAAAAAGAATAAAATGTTATTTTTTAAACTACAAATGTAAAAAAAGAATGTTCATATTCATTTTTTTTTGCAAAGCATTTCAGGTGATTTACTTTTATTATTATTATGGTTGCTGCTGCTCCTAATGCCCGGGTGCAACTGCAGAACTGCTTCATAATTTGAAATAATTGCTTACACACTTCTGCAAAAGCTTTGATGAATTCCAGAAGGCCCAAGTGCAGAGCCTCCGTGGTTGTGGTGTATATGCACATAGGCTTTAGTAAATTGACCCCACTATGATATTTATAAGGGTCCTTTTACACAGACTGTCCAGTCAGGTCTGCCTGTCATTTTTTCAGGAGGACCTGAATGGACCTTCAAGTCTCCTCTATGGAGCAGCGGATGTCAGCACATACCCACCACCATCTGGTCCGATCCTGCCCGCAAAATCCAGTAGAATGGTGGCGTTACTTTCCATCCATCTGGTGGATCGTGTTGGATAGGATTGGATGGAAACGGACAGGTGGTCCTTTTCCAACCGATTTCCCCATAGATGAGAGTAGGACTGTGTCCACGTCACAGTGGGTGGACACGGACCTGTCATCCGCCTGCTCAGCGGGGATCAGCAGATTGATCTCCCGCTGAGCAAGTGGAATCTGCCACACGGAGGTGCCCATGTGAAAGGGGCCTTAATGTGTTTTGAGGGTATTTTTACAGGTAGGCAACTCCTATCCTTATCCTTCTATCCTCATATTGATTAGTGGTTCCAAATTAATAATAACTACTGTAGTAGGGAACAGACACAAAAAGATGCATCTTTCCAAAATAACTGTTCCCTACTGCAGTAGTTATTATTAATTTGGAATTACTAATCAATATGATAATAGGAGTTGCCTATCTATAACATTTCCAGAACAAACTGGAGACAAAAGAAAACCACTGGTGTTAAATGAATATGTAGGAATCAGTTGCTGTGAGCCCAGTGCAGGACACACGCCCTGAAGACCCCGATAGTAGATTTTTTTGTAGATTCGATCCCAGTTTACACTGAGGATCAAATTGAGGATGGTAATACCCCTACTGAGTATGCAATTATCACCCAGAAGGACACTCTGTATTCAGAGTCATTGGATCCTTTTTCCCCAGCTCAAGAAGTAGAGCTCCATGTATACATTTATATAGATAGTAGATAATTAGAGTGCATGTTTTTGGTTCCATTTGAAGGGCCAGAAGGTTTTGACTTTGGCAGGTAAACCAATTAAGCATGCTAAGTTCATTGATTGGCTGTCTTCAGCCTTCCAGCTTCTTGTTGCGGTTGCCATACTAGCATTAAAAGTCACACATAGAAGCAGACCAGGTGACTAATGATGCTGCATTACAGACCTGGACACTTGCTGGATATGTGCAGCTCACAGATTCCACCCCAGTTCTGGCCCAGTATAGCTGGGATTAATAATTAAACTTTGAGGATCCCCAGAATGAGAAGAACAAGTGATCCACAGGTGGCAACTTCTTATGAAAAGGACTTTGGAAAAAGGTGATCTTTTATGTCTTCCAGACACTCTTTTCCCTCCAGCTTGACACATGGACCGTGTCATCAGTCACAAGCAATTATCGCTATCTTAGTAAATGAGTATGGGATAGTGCCAGGGTTCACCACAGCTGTTTTTATAATGATCACTTTTTGCATTATCTGTTACCAAACGTGTTACCAAAAGCTGAACATCCCTTCCAGAGCTTCCAAAAAGAGACACCCAGATGTCCAAGTCAGGATCTGACAAGTAAGCATTTTGTCTGTATGGACATGTTTTCTGCATGGCCAGAAGTTTGGCCAGTGGCAAATGCTATTGCAAAGGCTGCAGTAAAAAAACATTATCAGAAATAGTTTGTTTTTACAGAGTCACGGAATCTACAGAGAGTAACAGAGTAACAATTTTTTTGGGAGAGTCCTTACAAGAAGTTTTGAGGTTTCATTTGACACCCCCTACTGTCTACAATGTAGTGGAAAAAGTAGAGTAAGAAAAAAGAAAACTATTGTCTGAATGTTTGCTTATATTTTATGAAGCCCCTAAGGGGATATTGGACTCCCTCCCTATGAGATTTGGTTTCGGAGTGTGTTGCTCACTTGTTTATATATTTGTCTCAACAGCTGAAGTTCTTCACTCCTATCTCACAGAGAATTACTGACATGTGCAGTTTGTTTTGTTCCTGAATTAGTTTTTTTAATGTATTAAGACAAATTTGAACATTTTGAAAATTTGTAAATTTGTAAATTCAAAAATTCGTAATTCGAACATCCGAAAACCTGAAAATCCGAAAATCTGAAATAATAACTAACTATTAAATTATAAGTATTGGAATTTCCTTTCAAATTTGAACATAACAAATACGAATTTATCTGAAGTTACTAATTATCCAAAATAACAAATGCCGTATCTAAACGAATGGAATGTAATGCATTAATAATAATAATAAATAATAATAATAAAAACATATTATTATTATTTATTATTAACTCGTTCCATTTCTTTAGATGCAGCATTCTTTATTTTGGATAATTCATAACTTCGGATAAATTTGTATTCCTTACGTTTACTAACAGCCAAATTTGAAAGGAAATTCCAATACCTATAATTTAATAGTTAGTTATTATTAGTTAGTTAGTTAGTTAGTTAGTTAGTTAGTTAGTTAGTTAGTTAGCTATCTAGCTAGTTAGTTAGTTAGTCAGTTAGTTAGTTAGTCAGTTAGTTTATTATTATTTAGAATTTTCTGATTTTGTTCTTTAGATTTTTCTGATTTTCTTTCTTATTCTCAGATTTTCAAATTTTCAAATTTACGAATTTTAGAATTTATGAATTTTCTTATTTACCAATTTTTGAATTTACGAATTTACAAATTTACAAATTTTCAAATTTACGAATTTATGAATTTACAAATTGCCATCATAACGACTGACCCTAAAAACAAAACAAAAAAAAAAACAGAATGAAACGAAAATGAACAAATTGTTCGGCAGTGCACGTGTCTACAGAGAATGTTGCTGATCTCTTAAGGTTTTTGACGAACTAATTTCTGTGTGATCCTAACAGTTTGGAAGGATCTCATAAACTAAAGCCAGGTGACATGTGGATTGTTAAGAACCATTTATATACAAGGAAATGTTTGGAGACTCAATACAGAATCTATTCCATGTACAGTTGTGCAAAACTTGAAGGATAAGTCAGCTGGATCCACACCAGTCACTGCAAAAATTACTAAATGAAATGATTTCTATGTTTGATTTGTCTCCCTCTTTGAATCACAGTTTGGGGTACTATTTATTCACGTGCTTTAATTGTAAGGGATATATATATATATATATAACCTCTCAGCAGTCAGAGTGATAAATGCAAACCTCAGTCCAGCTATCAGCAACCTTGGCAAATCAAAACCTTGTCAACTTCAGTTACAGCACACAGGTATTTGCATTCTAGTTCATAATCTCAGGATGCAGAGTTGTAGCAGGCAGGTGTACACACAAGAACACGGTACACACAATCCAGCCCCCTTGAAGCAAAAGAAAGTCCCCCAATCTACAGATCGGGAAAACAGATCTTTTCTGCTTGTAGTCTCCCTGGCTGGCCTGAGGTGGATAGTGTTACTTAATTTGGCATGATATTCCAGTGGGAGCACAGAGAGCAACTGCAGGACAGCATCCTAAATTGCTCTCTCTCTCTCTCTAGCCAAGTACCTGGCTACATACGGTTGAGATATCTATGGTGATTTCTGTTTAGATATGTGAGTACTGTGCTGCCAATTGTTAATATAATTATAAAGAGCTGTTGTAGCATTTTAGTGGTGAGGTCATAGGGGTGCGTACAGGGTGTGCCAGGTGTGCCTGGATACACCCTAGTCATCCTGTGTGGTGCTGATTCCCCCTACTTAATCTCTCCCCCCTGCAGTCCTGCCAGCATCCCTCCTCTCCTCACAGGAGCAGGGAAGAGGCTGGTAAATATTTAATTAACCAGCTCTTTTCTGAATGAACACAATGTGTGATCTGCACTGATCGCTCCTGTCTTCAGTCTTCAACTGAAGCATGGTAAACTATGTTTGCTGCAGGGAAGGGGAAAGGGGATTCTCTGTCCTCAGTTTCTTTCTCTGTCAAAAGTGAGACATCGGGGGTCTGTTTAGAAGAAAACATTTTGTAAAAAATAATTTAAAAAACAACCAACACGGTCCACTGCCCTACTGACACCAATATTAAAGCGGAAGTAAACTCTCCCACTCTGATGCTGCTTTTCAGTTAGTCCATTATAATAAGTAATTATCAAGCTATAGCCACTGTAATCCAGCCCAAATTGCATATTACTTACTGTTTAAAGAAACTTTAAAAAACTTGTTTCCAGGGGTTAGGCAGCGCCATCTTATGTATTGTTTTCTGAGTCCACAGTAGAGTGTATTTCCAACTTACATTGAGCACTTCCTGTACTGTTAACTAAGCCTCCTTCTCAATCCAATGTTTCTATGGCAACCCTGCTTCATTGCTCATAGTATTTCATAGTATTTACTTGTGCCTATTATCTATTGTTTGCCTGTGTCAGTCTTATCAGCTTCAGCTGATAAGGCTGCAGTAATGCTGTCTGATGCCCAAGTTTACACTCCATGTGATGTCACATGGTCACATGGGGTGTAGTAGGAAGCTCTGAGTGATTATGCAGTCTCGTGGGATTTCAGAGTTGTGCTGTAGGAAGATCTGATAATAGACAGACATGTACACTGAGGATGCTCAGTGAAGTCAGTCTAAAGAACAAAAAGGATTACAACAATACTAAGCAAGCAAGGAGATATCTACAAGCAGTGTGTCAGGTCACCAAGAGGCTGGGGGACAGATGCACACTGTTGGGATCAGGAGTGCACCGCAAGGTAGTGGACCCTACAGCTGACTGCTGCAGATTGAACCCTGGGAGGTTCAGGAAGCAGGTCTACTGGATCACTGACACAGATCCCACTGGGAGCTAGAGCATAGATTCCCCAGGGCGCGGAGTCTAAGAGCCAGCAGGTGTTCACCAGAGCCTTTAATGGTAAGGATGGACTGAGCTGCAGTCTGGCTCCAGGTCGCGGCCCCCAGGGTCTCACAGCTCACGCTCACGGTAGACTACAGAAGAAGAGGAAGGAGGCAGCAGGCTGGAACAACAAGGAAAGTAAGGGGCAAGCCAAGGTCGGGGCCACAAGCAGACAAGGACAACAGAGTACACGCCAAGGTTCAGGGTCACAGGCTAACAGGGATGGTCGGGAACACGCCAAAGGTCAGGATCACGAGCAGACAGGAATAGTTAAGAACAGGCCAAAGTCGGTAACAGGAATCAGATGTAGGCTTGCAGTGCACAGGTTAATATAGGGTTCCCTGATAGGGCCTGGGGTGGGGCCATGCTTAGAGGAGAGGTTACAAAAGCAGTCAGGTGAGGGTCAGCTGGTCTCTAGAGATGAACACATGGAGACAGGTATGCTGATCGACAAACTCTATTGCATAACCATGACACAGTGTTCATTAGGGTTTTTATGTTGATTTACATGGGACAAAGTTGTCGGGGAGAGTTTACAACCACTTTAACTCTACTGACACCATCCACTGCTCTGCTGATATAGACGCATGTGTGTTTGTGCTCTGGGGTGCACACCCTAATACAATAGGCTGCGCACACCAATGAGGGAGGTGTAGTACAGTTTTTTTCCACATTTGATATAATTGTCAATAATTGGATATAATATACAATAATATATAATATACAATAATATAATTGGTTTCGGTCTCTGAGGATATTATTAAATACGAGGTTAGTCAAGTTCTCGATTCCCGGCGCCGTAGAGGCATTCTTCAGTACCTCGTACATTGGAAAGGGTTTGGTCCTGAGGAAAGGTCTTGGATCACTGCATCTGAGGTCTTTGCTCCTCGTCTATTGAGGAGTTTCCATCTGAAATTTCCCTTTAAGCCTGGGCACAGTTGGGGAAGTTGGAGGTCTTAAGAGAGGGGGTACTGTCATGGTTATGCAATAGAGTTTGTCTATCAGCATACCTGTCTCCATGTGTTCATCTCTAGAGACCAGCTGACCCTCACCTGACTGCTTTTGTAACCTCTCCTCTAAGCATGGCCCCACCCCAGGTCCTATCAGGGAACTCTATATTAACCTGTGCACTGCAAGCCAGCAGTGCTAATCAACCATTGTGTGTTAGCCTCTGTGTGTACTGGCTGTGTTTCCTACATCTGATTCCTGTTACCGACTTTGGCCAGTTCTTAACTATTCCTGTCTGCTCGTGACCCTGACCTTTGGCGTGTTCCCGACCACCCCTGTTTGCCTGTGACCCTGAACCTTGGCGTATACTCTGTTGTCTTTGTCTACTTGTGGCCCCGACCTTGGCTTGTCCCTTACTTTCCTTGTTGTTCCAGCCTGCTGCCTCCTTCCTCTTCTCCTGTAGTCTACCGTGAGAGTGAGCTGTGAGACCCTGGGGGCCGTGACCTGGAGCCAGACTGCAGCTCAGTCCATCCTTACCATTAAAGGCTCTGGTGAACACCTGCTGGCTCTTAGACTCCGCGCCCTGGGGAATCTATGCTCTAGCTCCCAGTGGGATCAGTGTCAGTGATCCAGTAGACCTGCTTCCTGAGCCTCCCAGGGTTCAATCCGCAGCAGTCGGCCGTAGGGTCCACTACCTTGCGGTGCACTCCTGATCCCAACTGGGTGCATCTGTCATCTGGATACAGGTGACCTGACAATAATATTGGTTAGATAGCTCAGAGTCTTTTGTATATAAAGTATACCTTTAGGATTCTACACTCCATGGTTCCCTAAAAGATTTTTAACAGCTTTTTCTATATGTGAAATAGGGTGAATGTGACTATGGCAGGCCATATGAATGCCATTGACTACCACAAGATGAAAATGGCCCCAAAGCATTAACACATTTCCTAGTTAGTCCTTCATGAATAGAACCCTAATGTCCCGTACACACGATCGGAAATTCGGCCAGCAAAAGACCGATGAGAGCTTTTGGTCGGAAAATGCGACCATGTGTATACTCCATCAGTCTTTTTCTGACGGAATTCCAGCCAGCAAAAGATTGAGAGCAGGTTCTCAATTTTTCGGTTGGAAAATGTTCCTAGCCGAAAATGTGATTGTCTGTACAAATTCCGATGCGCAAAATACCTGCGCATGCTCGGAAACAATTTGACGCATGCCCAGAAACATTGAACTTCATTTTCTCAGCTTGTCATAGTGTTGTACGTCACCGCGTTCTTGGCGGTCAAAATTTCAGAGAACTTTTGTGTGACCGTGTGGATGCAAGGCAAGCTGCAGCAGAATTTCGTCGGAAAAAACTTGGATGGTTGAAAAATCCACTGGTGTGTACAGGGCATTAGAAAAGAGTCCCTTTCAACAGAAAACATCATTTGTTTTAAAACCTACTTGCTACATTTAGAGATTGCATCCCATCAGTAGTATTTGATGAATCTCTACAGTAACAGCCATGAACTCCGTCCACAATTCCACATTCCTCACCGGGAGCGCAGTCCAATCCTGAGCAACTATGATTCGATTCTGGATAAGAAGGAACACATAGAAGGTTTACCATTTATGAATCTATAATACTGTTTTTAAATGAAAACAACATTCTGAATTACTTTTATGTGTCAGTACTTACCTGTACAATAGGCAGAATTCCAGGTTGGTGTACCCTGTAGCTTATACACATAAAATCCTTCTGGGCACATTTTTACAGAAATATTACAGGATTGTTTAAAGTAGGCATTACACCATATGGAACCAACTCTCCGATTAACAATGCCGTCACTGACTGTAGGGTGGGAGCCGTTCATCCAAATGGGGAAAATAGTCCCACAGCTGTTTTCTGCTACACAGTGCTCAGGGATTTGCTGGTCATATTCTCCTTTAAACCGATACCAGCCGGATAGTTTATAGTCAAAATGATACCAATCAAACCGATCACTAGAATCTGCTGTATTAGAAGTACTGCGCCAGGGATCATTAAGTATGGTGTGGTTGGAGCAAGGGTCATAACAGGAATAAGATCCAATGTACTTCATGCAGTCTTCATTAGAGCCACACGGTCTTCCTTGTTGGCATTCATTGACCTCACAGTGTCTTCCATCTCCGTAATATCCATAGGAACAAGTACAGGTGTAAGATCCAATTTTATTTTTACATATAGCTAATGGGTCACAGTCATTAAGAAAGCTGTCCGCACACTCATCAATGTCTGCACAGCCAAATTCTGATATATATTTAAATCCAGGGAAACAATTGCAGGTGTAAGATCCGATAGTGTTCACACAGGAACCACCAATACAATTGTTGGTGTAACGGTCCTGACATTCATCTATATCATTACAAGTTATTCCGTTTCCAGAAAATCCCTCTTTACATGTGCACTCCCCGTATCCTCCAAACTCTGAACACGTGGCGTTTGGGTGGCAGTCAGAATCTGAACAATTCCCTATAAATAAATAAAATATTATCTCTTGAGGGGGTGGTGGGTTTTCTATATAACATAAACTTAAGGTGAACTTATGTCTTGAAAACCATATTCTTATAGGCTGGATGCCATAAAGCACTTTTTTTGGACAGTTACAATGGGAGATGCTATACACTCTGTGCACTCCCAATGACTCGTGTCACTCCACCTAACGGCCCCTCTGCCCAGCCTGCCTTCTGAGCTAAACATTAGGAAAGTATCTTTCCTGTAGCTGTCGCAATGGTCGCTGACCACAGGTCTGGTGGGTTGAAAAGCTCTGGGGTTTAACATACTATTAGCTTAGGATAGTGTTTCTCAACTCCAGTCCTCAAGGCGCCCCAACAGGTCACGTTTTCAGGCTTTCCTTTATTTTGCAGAGGTGATTTGATCAGTTTTACTGCCTCAGTAATTACCACAGCCATTTCATCTGAGGGAGATCCTGAAAACATGCCTATTGGGGTTCCTTGAGGAATGAAGTTGAGAAACACTGGCTTAGGATGTGGTATCACAGCACCAGATAAGAAGAGTAATAGGTGGACACAGGGTCAGAATGGGGGACACTGGATCAGTGCAGGAACACAGAGGGTCAGATCCAATACTGTTTTGAGATTCATCACCATTATAACCCATCTACCTACAACACTCCTAACCTGTGGCGGCTAGTGCATCACCGGTCAGGAGGGGGGTGGGGCGGCAGGCAAACCAGACATACCCCCCTCTCGCTCCAGCCTGCACCATTCCCCCCTCACCAATTCGATTACCCTGTGCTGGCAGGCAGCAGGCGGCAGTGGCAGCTACCCCCCTCATTCTCGCCGGGTCCAGGGACGCATCTCCTCCTCATAGGCCAATAGGATGGCTTCTCCTTTCGGCCAATCAGGAAATGGGTCTCACGACCCGCTTCCTGATTGGCAGTGAGGAGAATCAGTGTGATAATAACGAATATTCATTCGCTATTGTCACACAACTGGGTGGACTCAGGGCACAGTGCCTCTTGCCCACCCTCTGGCTCTAATCACGTGCTTCAAACCCCCCATTGGAATCATGGTCCAGCGCCCTGTATGTAGATCAGCGGGCCAGAAGCATGAATGGGGGGGCGGCATTTGTGTGCCCCTAATGGATGGGCTGACACTGCTCCTAACAGAAACAGTGGAGATATTTATCAATTCTTTTGCACAGCCAGACAATGCTAAACAGAATCAACTAGGCAAATGTGTGACAATTTGATAAAGATTTCTTATTCTTAAGAAGCTTCTTTCATAATTTTCTCCATGAGTTGCTCTAAATATTTTATTGGTTGAACTAGATGGACTTTTTTTTCAACCTGACTAAAAGTGCACTGTGCCCAAAAAATGACCCCCTGGCTACACTGAGTTGTCGGTAAGCAGTATAAAGTGGCAGAGTGTTCAGTGAGCAGTACAAAGTGACAGAGTGTTCAGTGAGCAGTACAAAGGGGCAGAGTGGTCAGTGATCAGTGCAAAGTGGCAGAGTGGTCAGTGGTCAGTACAAAGTGGCAGAGTGTTTAGTGAGCAGTACAAAGTGACAGAGTGTTCAGTGAGCAGTAAAAAGTGGAAAAGTGGTCAGTGATCAGTAGGAAGTGGCAGAGTGGTCAGTGATCAGTACAAAGTGGCAGAGTGTTCAGTGATCAATACAAAGTGGCAGAATGTTCAGTGATCAGTACAAAGTGCAGAGTGGTCAGTGATCAGTACAAAGTGGCAGAGTGGTCAGTGATCAGTATAAAGTGGAAGAGTGGTCAGTGATCAGTACAAAGTGGCAAAATGGTCAGTGATGAGTATAAAGTGGCAGAGTGGTCAGTGATCAGTACAAAGTGGCAGATTGGTCAGTGATCAGTATAAAGTGGCAGAGTGCTCAGTGATCAGTACAAACTGCAGAGTGGTCAGTGATCAGTACAAAGTGGCAGAATGTTCAGTGATCAGTACAAAGTGGCAGAGTGGTCAGTGAGCAGTATAAAGTGGTAGGGTGTTCAGTGATCAGTACAAAGTGGTAGAGTGGTCAGTGATCAGTACAAAGTGGCAGAGTGGTCAGTGATCAGTACAAAGTGGAAGAGTGTTCAGTGATCAGTACAAAGTGCAGAGTGGTCAGTGATCAGTAGACAGTGGCAGAGTGGTCAGTGATCAGTACAAAGTGGCAGAGTGTTCAGTGATCAGTACAAAGTGGCAAAGTGTTCAGTGATCAGTACAAAGTGCAGAGTGGTCAGTGATCAGTACAAAGTGGCAGATTGGTCAGTGATCAGTACAAAGTGGCAGAGTGGTCAGTGATCAGTATAAAGTGGAAGAGTGGTCAGTGATCAGTACAAAGTGGCAGAGTGGTCAGTGATCAGTACAAACTGCAGAGTGGTCAGTGATCAGTACAAAGTGGCAGATTGGTTGGTGATCAGTACAAAGTGGCAGAGTGGTCAGTGAGCAGTATAAAGTGGTAGGGTGTTCAGTGATCAGTACAAAGTGGTAGAGTGGTCAGTGATCAGTACAAAGTGGCAGAGTGGTCAGTGATCAGTACAAAGTGGAAGAGTGTTCAGTGATCAGTACAAAGTGGCATAGTGTTCAGTGATCAGTACAAAGTGCAGAGTGGTCAGTGATCAGTAGACAGTGGCAGAGTGGTCAGTGATCAGTACAAAGTGGCAGAGTGTTCAGTGATCAGTACAAAGTGCAGAGTGGTCAGTGATAAGTACAAAGTGGCAGATTGGTCAGTGATCACTACAAAGTGGCAGAGTGGTCAGTGAGCACTAAAAAGTGGTAGGGTGTTCAGTGATCAGTACAAAGTGGCAGAGTGGTCAGTGATCAGTACAAAGTGGCAGAGTGTTCAGTGATCAATACAAAGTGGCAGAATGTTCAGTGATCAGTACAAAGTGCAGAGTGGTCAGTGATCAGTACAAAGTGGCAGAGTGGTCAGTGATCAGTATAAAGTGGAAGAGTGGTCAGTGATCAGTACAAAGTGGCAAAATGGTCAGTGATGAGTATAAAGTGGCAGAGTGGTCAGTGATCAGTACAAAGTGGCAGATTGGTCAGTGATCAGTATAAAGTGGCAGAGTGGTCAGTGATCAGTACAAAGTGGCACAGTGCTCAGTGATCAGTACAAACTGCAGAGTGGTCAGTGATCAGTACAAAGTGGCAGAATGTTCAGTGATCAGTACAAAGTGGCAGAGTGGTCAGTGAGCAGTATAAAGTGGTAGGGTGTTTAGTGATCAGTACAAAGTGGTAGAGTGGTCAGTGATCAGTACAAAGTGGCAGAGTGGTCAGTGATCAGTACAAAGTGGAAGAGTGTTCAGTGATCAGTACAAAGTGCAGAGTGGTCAGTGATCAGTAGACAGTGGCAGAGTGGTCAGTGATCAGTACAAAGTGGCAGAGTGTTCAGTGATCAGTACAAAGTGGCAAAGTGTTCAGTGATCAGTACAAAGTGCAGAGTGGTCAGTGATCAGTACAAAGTGGCAGATTGGTCAGTGATCAGTACAAAGTGGCAGAGTGGTCAGTGATCAGTATAAAGTGGAAGAGTGGTCAGTGATCAGTACAAAGTGGCAGAGTGGTCAGTGATCAGTACAAACTGCAGAGTGGTCAGTGATCAGTACAAAGTGGCAGATTGGTTAGTGATCAGTACAAAGTGGCAGAGTGGTCAGTGAGCAGTATAAAGTGGTAGGGTGTTCAGTGATCAGTACAAAGTGGTAGAGTGGTCAGTGATCAGTACAAAGTGGCAGAGTGGTCAGTGATCAGTACAAAGTGGAAGAGTGTTCAGTGATCAGTACAAAGTGGCAGAGTGTTCAGTGATCAGTACAAAGTGCAGAGTGGTCAGTGATCAGTAGACAGTGGCAGAGTGGTCAGTGATCAGTACAAAGTGGCAGAGTGTATAGTGATCAGTACAAAGTGCAGAGTGGTCAGTGATCAGTACAAAGTGGCAGATTGGTCAGTGATCACTACAAAGTGGCAGAGTGGTCAGTGATCAGTACAAACTGCAGAGTGGTCAGTGATCAGTACAAAGTGGCAGATTGGTTAGTGATCAGTACAAAGTGGCAGAGCTTCAGTGAGCAGTATAAAGTGGTAGGGTGTTCAGTGATCGCTACAAAGTGGCAGAATGGTCAGTGATCAGTATAAAGTGGCAGAGTGGTCCGTGCTCAGTATAAAGTGGCAGAGTAGTCAGTGATCAGTACAAAGTGGTAGAGTGGTCAGTGATCAGTACAAAGTGGCAGAGTAGTCAGTGATCAGTACAAAGTGGCAGAGTGGTCAGTGATCAGTACAATGTGGCAGAGTGGTCAGTGATCAGTACAAAGTGGTAGAGTGGTCAGTGATCAGTACAAAGTGGCAGATTGGTCAGTGATCAGTAGAAAGTGGCAGAGTGATCAGTAATCAGTACGAAGTGGCAGAGTGGTCAGTGATCAGTACAAAGTGCAGAGTGGTCAGTGAGCACTAAAAAGTGGTAGGGTGTTCAGTGATCAGTACAAAGTGGCAGAGTGGTCAGTGATCTGTATAAAGTGGAAGAGTAGTCAGTGATCAGTACAAAGAGTCTTAGTTGTCAGTGATCAGTATAAAGTGGCAGAGTGGTCAATGATCAGTACAAAGTGGTAGAGTGGTCAGAGATCAGTACAAAGAGGAGGAGTGGTCAGTGATCAGTACAAAGTGTAAGAGTGTTCAGTGATCAGTACAAAGTGGCAGAGTGTTCAGTGATCAGTACAAAGTGCAGAGTGGTCAGTGGTCAGTGATCAGTACAAAGTGGCAGATTGGTCAGTGATCAGTACAAAGTGGCAGAGTGGTCAATGAGCACTAAAAAGTGGTAGGGTGTTAAGTGATCAGTACAAAGTGGCAGAGTAGTCAGTGATCAGTACAAAGTGGTAGAGTGGTCAGTGATCAGTACAAAGTGGCAGATTGGTCAGTGATCAGTAGAAAGTGGCAGAGTGATCAGTAATCAGTACGAAGTGGCAGAGTGGTCAGTGATCAGTACAAAGTGAAGAGTGGTCAGTGAGCACTAAAAAGTGGTAAGGTGTTCAGTGATCAGTACAAAGTGACAGAGTGGTCAGTGATCAGTACGAAGTGGCAGAGTGGTCATTGATCAGTACAAAGTGCAGAGTGGTCAGTGAGCACTAAAAAGTGGTAGGGTGTTCAGTGATCAGTACAAAGTGGCAGAGTGGTCAGTGATCTGTATAAAGTGGAAGAGTAGTCAGTGATCAGTACAAAGAGTCTTAGTTGTCAGTGATCAGTATAAAGTGGCAGAGTGGTCAGTGATCAGTACAAAGTGGTAGAGTGGTCAGAGATCAGTACAAAGTGGCGGAGTGGTCAGTGATCAGTACAAAGTGCAAGAGTGTTCAGTGATCAGTACAAAGTGGCAGAGTGTTCAGTGATCAGTACAAAGTGCAGAGTGGTCAGTGGTCAGTGATCAGTACAAAGTGGCAGATTGGTCAGTGATCAGTACAAAGTGGCAGAGTGGTCAGTGAGCACTAAAAAGTGGTAGGGTGTTAAGTGATCAGTACAAAGTGGCAGAGTGGTCAGTGATCATTATAAAGTGGCAGAGTGGTCAGTGATCAGTACAAAGTAGTAGAGTGGTCAGTGATCAGTGGAAACTGCAGAGTGGTCAGTGATCAGTACAAAGTAGCAGATTGGTTAGTGATCAGTATAAAGTGGCAGAGTGGTCAGTGATCAGTACAAAGTGGTAGAGTGGTCAGAGATCAGCACAAAGTGGCAGAGTGGTCAGTGATCAGTACATAGTGGAAGAGTGTTCAGTGATCAGTACAAAGTGGCAGAGTGTTCAGTGATCAGTACAAAGTGGCAGAGTGGTCAGTGATCAGTATAAAGTGGCAGAGTGGTCAGTGATCAGTACAAAGTGGCAGAGTGGTCAGTGAACAGTACAAAGTGGAAGAGTGGTCAGTGATCAGTACAAACTGCAGAGTGGTCAGTGATCAGTACAAAGTGGCAGATTGGTTAGTGATCAGTAGAAAGTGGCAGAGTGGTCAGTGATCAGTACAAAGCAGCAGAGTGGTCAGTGATCAGTAGAAACTGCAGAGTGGTCAGTGATCAGTACAAAGTGGCAGGTTGGTTAGTGATCAGTACAAAGTGGCAGAGTGGTCAGTGATCAGTACAAAGTGGCAGATTGGTTAGTGATCAGTACAAAGTGGCAGAGTGGTCAGTGAGCAGTATAAAGTGGTAGGGTGTTCAGTGATCAGCACAAAGTGGCAGAGTGGTCATTGATCAGTATAAAGTGGCAGAGTGGTCAGTGATCAGTAAAAAGTGGCAGATTGGTCAGTGATCAGTATAAAGTGGCAGAGTGGTCAGTGATCAGTACAAAGTGGCAGATTGGTCAGTGATCAGTATAAAGTGGCAGAGTGGTCAGTGATCAGTAAAAAGTGGAAGAGTGGTCAGTGATCAGTACAAAGTGGAAGAGTGTTCAGTGATCAGAACAAACTGAAGAGTGGTCAGTGATCAGTACCAAGTCGCAGAGTGTTTAGTGAGCAGTATAAAGTGGCAGAGTGGCCAGTGATCAGTACCAAGGATAAGAGTGTTAAGTCAGCAGTACAAAGGGGCAGAGTGGTCAGTGATCAGTACAAAGTGGCAGAGTGTTCAGTGATCAGTACAAAGTGGCAGAATTTTCAGTGATCAGTACGAAGTGCAGAGTGGTTAGTGATCAGTACAAAGTGGCAGATTGGTCAATGATCAGTACAAAGTGGCAGAGTGGTCAGTGAGCACTAAAAAGTGGTAGGGTGTTCAGTGATCAGTACAAAGTGGCAGAGTGGTCAGTGATCAGTATAAAGTGGCAGAGTGGTCAGTGATCAGTACAAAGTGGCAGAGTGGTCAGTGATCAGTACAAAGTGGCAGAGTGTTCAGTGATCAGTACAAACTGAAGAGTGGTCAGTATTCAGTACAGTATTCAGTACAAAGTGGCATATTGGTCAGTGATCAGTACAAAGTAGCAGAGTGGTCAGTGAGCACTAAAAAGTGGTAGGGTGTTCATTGATCAGTACAAAGTGGCAGAGTGGTCAGTGATCAGTATAAAGTGGCAGAGTGGTCAGTGATCAGTACAAAGTGGCAGAATGTTCAGTGATCAGTACTAAGTGCAGAGTGGTTATTGATCAGTACAAAGTGGCAGATTGGTCAATGATCAGTACAAAGTGGCAGAGTGGTCAGTGAGCACTGAACAGTGGTAGGGTGTTCGGTGATCAGTACAAATTGGCAGAGTGGTCAGTGATCAGTATAAAGTGGCAAAGTGGTCAGTGATCAGTACAAAGTGGCAGAGTGGTCAGTGATCAGTACAAAGTGGCAGAGTGTTCAGTGATCAGTACAAACTGAAGAGTGGTCAGTATTCAGTACGAAGTGGCAGATTGGTCAGTGATCAGTACAAAGTAGCAGAGTGGTCAGTGAGCACTAAAAAGTGGTAGGGTGTTCAGTGATCAGTACAAAGTGGCAGAGTGGTCAGTGATCAGTATAAAGTGGCAGAGTGGTCAGTGAGCAGTACAAAATGGCAGAGTGGTCAGTGATCAGTACAGAGTGAAGAGTGGTCAGTGATCAGTACAGAGTGAAGAGTGGTCAGTGATCAGAACAAATTGGCAGATTGGTCAGTGATAAGTACAAAGTGGCAGAGTGGTCAGTGAGCAGTATAAAGTGGTAGTGTGTTCAGTGATCAGTACAATGTGGCAGAGTGGTCAGTGATCAGTACAAAGTGGCAGAGTGATCAGTGATCAATATAAAGTGGCAGAGTGGTCAGTGATCAGTACAAAGTGCAGAGTGGTCAGTGATTAGTACAAAGTGGCAGAGTGGTCAGTGATCAGTACAAAGTGGCAGAGTGGTTAGTGATCAGTACAGAGTGAAGAGTGGTCAGTGATCAGTACAGAGTGAAGAGTGGTCAGTGATAAGTACAAAGTGGCAGAGTGGTCAGTGATCAGTACAAAGTGGCAGAGTGGTCAGTGATTACTAAAAAGTGGTAGGGTGTTAAGTGATCAGTACAAAGTGGCAGAGTGGTCAGTGATCAGTATAAAGTGGCAGAGTTTTCAGTGATCAGTACAAAGTGGCAGAGTGGTCAGGGGTCAGTACAAAGTGGCAGAGTGGTCATTGATCAGTACAAAGTGACAGAGTGTTCAGTAAACAGTACAATGTGGAAGAGTGGTCAGTGATCAGTAGAAAGTGGCAGAGTGGTCAGCGATCAGTACAAAGCGGCAGAGTGTTCAGTGATCAGTACAAAGTGGCAGAGTGTTCAGTGATCAGTACAAAGTGGCAGAAGGTTCTGTGATCAGTACAAAGTGCAGAGTGATTAGTGATCAGTACAAAGTGGCAGATTGTTCAGTGATCAGTACAAAGTGGCAGAGTGGTCAGTGAGCACTAAAAAGTGTTAGGGTGCTCAGTGATCAGTACAAAGTGGCAGAGTGGTCATTGATCAGTATAAAGTGGCAGAGTGGTCAGTGATCAGTACAAAGTGGCAGAGTGGTCAGTGATCAGTACAAAGTGGCAGAGTGTTCAGTGATCAGTACAAACTGCAGAGTGGTCAGTGATCAGTACAAAGTGGCAGAGTGTTAAGTGAGCAGTATAAAGTGGCAGAGTGGTCAGTGATCAGTACAAAGGATCAGAGTGTTAAGTGAGCAGTACAAAGGGGCAGAGTGGTCAGTGATCAGTACAAAGTGGTAGAGTGGTCAGTGAGCAGTATAAAGTGGCAGAGTGTTCAGTGAGCAGTACAAAGTGGCAGAGTGTTCAGTGAGTAGTACAAAGGGGCATAGTGGTTAGTGATCAGTACAAAGTGGCAGAGTGGTCAGGGGTCAGTACAAAGTAGCAGAGTGTTCAGTGATCAGTACAAAGTGACAGACTGTTCAGTGAGCAGTACAATGTGGAAGAGTGGTCAGTGATCAGTAGAAAGTGGCAGAGTGGTCAGTGATCAGTACAAAGTGGCAGAGTGTTCATTGATCAGTACAAAGTGGCAGAGTGTTCAGTGATCAGTACAAAGTGGCAGAGTGTTCAGTGATCAGTACAATGTAGCAGAATGTTCAGTGATCAGTACAAAGTGGCAGATTGGTCAGTGATCAGTACAAAGTAGCAGAGTGGTCAGTGAGCACTAAAAAGTGGTAGGGTGTTCAGTGATCAGTACAAAGTGGCAGACTGGTCAGTGATCAGTATAAAGTGGCAGAGTGGTCAGTGATCAGTACAGAGTGAAGATTGGTCAGTTATCAGTACAAAGTGGCAGAGTGGTCAGTGATCAGTACAGAGTGAAGAGTGGTCAGTGATCATTACAAAGTGGCAGATTGGTCAGTGATCAGTACAAAGTGGCAGAGTGGTCAGTGATCAGTACAAAGTGGCAGAGTGATCAGTGATCAGTAAAGAGTGAAGATTGGTCAGTTATCAGTACAAAGTGACAGAGTGGTCATTGATCAGTACAAAGTGGCAGAGTGGTCAGCGATCAGTACAAAGCGGCAGAGTGTTCAGTGATCAGTACAAAGTGGCAGAGTGTTCAGTGATCAGTACAAAGTGGCAGAATGTTCAGTGATCAGTACAAAGTGCAGAGTGATTAGTGATCAGTACAAAGTGGCAGATTGGTCAGTGAGCACTAAAAAGTGGTAGGGTGTTCAGTGATCAGTATAAAGTGGCAGAGTGGTCATTGATCAGTATAAAGTGGCAGAGTGTTCAGTGATCAGTACAAAGTGGCAGAGTGGTCAGTGAGCACTAAAAAGTGGTAGGGTGTTCAGTGATCAGTACAAAGTGGCAGAGTGGTCATTGATCAGTATAAAGTGGCAGAGTGTTCAGTGATCAGTACAACGTGGCAGAGTGGTCAGTGATTAGTACAAAGTGGCAGAGTGGTCAGTGATTAGTACAAAGTGGCAGAGTGTTCAGTGATCAGAACAAACTGCAGAGTGGTCAGTGTTCAGTACAAAGTGGCAGAGTGTTAAGTGAGCAGTATAAAGTGGCAGAGTGGTCAGTGATCAGTACAAAGGATCAGAGTGTTAAGTGAGCAGTACAAAGGGGCAGAGTGGTCAGTGATCAGTACAAAGTGGTAGAGTGGTCAGTGAGCAGTATAAAGTGGCAGAGTGTTCAGTGAGCAGTACAAAGTGGCAGAGTGTTCAGTGAGTAGTACAAAGGGGCATAGTGGTCAGTGATCAGTACAAAGTGGCAGAGTGGTCAGGGGTCAGTACACAGTAGCAGAGTGTTCAGTGATCAGTACAAAGTGACAGACTGTTCAGTGAGCAGTACAATGTGGAAGAGTGGTCAGTGATCAGTAGAAAGTGGCAGAGTGGTCAGTGATCAGTACAAAGTGGCAGAGTGTTCATTGATCAGTACAAAGTGGCAGAGTGTTCAGTGATCAGTACAAAGTGGCAGAGTGTTCAGTGATCAGTACAATGTAGCAGAATGTTCAGTGATCAGTACAAAGTGGCAGATTGGTCAGTGATCAGTACAAAGTAGCAGAGTGGTCAGTGAGCACTAAAAAGTGGTAGGGTGTTCAGTGATCAGTACAAAGTGGCAGACTGGTCAGTGATCAGTATAAAGTGGCAGAGTGGTCAGTGATCAGTACAGAGTGAAGATTGGTCAGTTATCAGTACAAAGTGACAGAGTGGTCAGTGATCAGTACAGAGTGAAGAGTGGTCAGTGATCATTACAAAGTGGCAGATTGGTCAGTGATCAGTACAAAGTGGCAGAGTGGTCAGTGATCAGTACAAAGTGGCAGAGTGATCAGTGATCAGTAGAAAGTGGCAGAGTGGTCAGTGATCAGTACAAAGCAGCAGAGTGGTCAGTGATCAGTAGAAACTGCAGAGTGGTCAGTGATCAGTACAAAGTGGCAGGTTGGTTAGTGATCAGTACAAAGTGGCAGAGTGGTCAGTGATCAGTACAAAGTGGCAGATTGGTTAGTGATCAGTACAAAGTGGCAGAGTGGTCAGTGAGCAGTATAAAGTGGTAGGGTGTTCAGTGATCAGCACAAAGTGGCAGAGTGGTCAGTGATCAGTATAAAGTGGCAGAGTGGTCAGTGATCAGTAAAAAGTGGCAGATTGGTCAGTGATCAGTATAAAGTGGCAGAGTGGTCAGTGATCAGTACAAAGTGGCAGATTGGTCAGTGATCAGTATAAAGTGGCAGAGTGGTCAGTGATCAGTAAAAAGTGGAAGAGTGGTCAGTGATCAGTACAAAGTGGAAGAGTGTTCAGTGATCAGAACAAACTGAAGAGTGGTCAGTGATCAGTACCAAGTCGCAGAGTGTTTAGTGAGCAGTATAAAGTGGCAGAGTGGTCAGTGATCAGTACCAAGGATAAGAGTGTTAAGTCAGCAGTACAAAGGGGCAGAGTGGTCAGTGATCAGTACAAAGTGGCAGAGTGTTCAGTGATCAGTACAAAGTGGCAGAATTTTCAGTGATCAGTACGAAGTGCAGAGTGGTTAGTGATCAGTACAAAGTGGCAGATTGGTCAATGATCAGTACAAAGTGGCAGAGTGGTCAGTGAGCACTAAAAAGTGGTAGGGTGTTCAGTGATCAGTACAAAGTGGCAGAGTGGTCAGTGATCAGTATAAAGTGGCAGAGTGGTCAGTGATCAGTACAAAGTGGCAGAGTGGTCAGTGATCAGTACAAAGTGGCAGAGTGTTCAGTGATCAGTACAAACTGAAGAGTGGTCAGTATTCAGTACAGTATTCAGTACAAAGTGGCATATTGGTCAGTGATCAGTACAAAGTAGCAGAGTGGTCAGTGAGCACTAAAAAGTGGTAGGGTGTTCATTGATCAGTACAAAGTGGCAGAGTGGTCAGTGATCAGTATAAAGTGGCAGAGTGGTCAGTGATCAGTACAAAGTGGCAGAATGTTCAGTGATCAGTACTAAGTGCAGAGTGGTTATTGATCAGTACAAAGTGGCAGATTGGTCAATGATCAGTACAAAGTGGCAGAGTGGTCAGTGAGCACTGAACAGTGGTAGGGTGTTCGGTGATCAGTACAAATTGGCAGAGTGGTCAGTGATCAGTATAAAGTGGCAAAGTGGTCAGTGATCAGTACAAAGTGGCAGAGTGGTCAGTGATCAGTACAAAGTGGCAGAGTGTTCAGTGATCAGTACAAACTGAAGAGTGGTCAGTATTCAGTACGAAGTGGCAGATTGGTCAGTGATCAGTACAAAGTAGCAGAGTGGTCAGTGAGCACTAAAAAGTGGTAGGGTGTTCAGTGATCAGTACAAAGTGGCAGAGTGGTCAGTGATCAGTATAAAGTGGCAGAGTGGTCAGTGAGCAGTACAAAATGGCAGAGTGGTCAGTGATCAGTACAGAGTGAAGAGTGGTCAGTGATCAGTACAGAGTGAAGAGTGGTCAGTGATCAGAACAAATTGGCAGATTGGTCAGTGATAAGTACAAAGTGGCAGAGTGGTCAGTGAGCAGTATAAAGTGGTAGTGTGTTCAGTGATCAGTACAATGTGGCAGAGTGGTCAGTGATCAGTACAAAGTGGCAGAGTGATCAGTGATCAATATAAAGTGGCAGAGTGGTCAGTGATCAGTACAAAGTGCAGAGTGGTCAGTGATTAGTACAAAGTGGCAGAGTGGTCAGTGATCAGTACAAAGTGGCAGAGTGGTTAGTGATCAGTACAGAGTGAAGAGTGGTCAGTGATCAGTACAGAGTGAAGAGTGGTCAGTGATAAGTACAAAGTGGCAGAGTGGTCAGTGATCAGTACAAAGTGGCAGAGTGGTCAGTGATTACTAAAAAGTGGTAGGGTGTTAAGTGATCAGTACAAAGTGGCAGAGTGGTCAGTGATCAGTATAAAGTGGCAGAGTTTTCAGTGATCAGTACAAAGTGGCAGAGTGGTCAGGGGTCAGTACAAAGTGGCAGAGTGGTCATTGATCAGTACAAAGTGACAGAGTGTTCAGTAAACAGTACAATGTGGAAGAGTGGTCAGTGATCAGTAGAAAGTGGCAGAGTGGTCAGCGATCAGTACAAAGCGGCAGAGTGTTCAGTGATCAGTACAAAGTGGCAGAGTGTTCAGTGATCAGTACAAAGTGGCAGAAGGTTCTGTGATCAGTACAAAGTGCAGAGTGATTAGTGATCAGTACAAAGTGGCAGATTGTTCAGTGATCAGTACAAAGTGGCAGAGTGGTCAGTGAGCACTAAAAAGTGTTAGGGTGCTCAGTGATCAGTACAAAGTGGCAGAGTGGTCATTGATCAGTATAAAGTGGCAGAGTGGTCAGTGATCAGTACAAAGTGGCAGAGTGGTCAGTGATCAGTACAAAGTGGCAGAGTGTTCAGTGATCAGTACAAACTGCAGAGTGGTCAGTGATCAGTACAAAGTGGCAGAGTGTTAAGTGAGCAGTATAAAGTGGCAGAGTGGTCAGTGATCAGTACAAAGGATCAGAGTGTTAAGTGAGCAGTACAAAGGGGCAGAGTGGTCAGTGATCAGTACAAAGTGGTAGAGTGGTCAGTGAGCAGTATAAAGTGGCAGAGTGTTCAGTGAGCAGTACAAAGTGGCAGAGTGTTCAGTGAGTAGTACAAAGGGGCATAGTGGTTAGTGATCAGTACAAAGTGGCAGAGTGGTCAGGGGTCAGTACAAAGTAGCAGAGTGTTCAGTGATCAGTACAAAGTGACAGACTGTTCAGTGAGCAGTACAATGTGGAAGAGTGGTCAGTGATCAGTAGAAAGTGGCAGAGTGGTCAGTGATCAGTACAAAGTGGCAGAGTGTTCATTGATCAGTACAAAGTGGCAGAGTGTTCAGTGATCAGTACAAAGTGGCAGAGTGTTCAGTGATCAGTACAATGTAGCAGAATGTTCAGTGATCAGTACAAAGTGGCAGATTGGTCAGTGATCAGTACAAAGTAGCAGAGTGGTCAGTGAGCACTAAAAAGTGGTAGGGTGTTCAGTGATCAGTACAAAGTGGCAGACTGGTCAGTGATCAGTATAAAGTGGCAGAGTGGTCAGTGATCAGTACAGAGTGAAGATTGGTCAGTTATCAGTACAAAGTGGCAGAGTGGTCAGTGATCAGTACAGAGTGAAGAGTGGTCAGTGATCATTACAAAGTGGCAGATTGGTCAGTGATCAGTACAAAGTGGCAGAGTGGTCAGTGATCAGTACAAAGTGGCAGAGTGATCAGTGATCAGTAAAGAGTGAAGATTGGTCAGTTATCAGTACAAAGTGACAGAGTGGTCATTGATCAGTACAAAGTGGCAGAGTGGTCAGCGATCAGTACAAAGCGGCAGAGTGTTCAGTGATCAGTACAAAGTGGCAGAGTGTTCAGTGATCAGTACAAAGTGGCAGAATGTTCAGTGATCAGTACAAAGTGCAGAGTGATTAGTGATCAGTACAAAGTGGCAGATTGGTCAGTGAGCACTAAAAAGTGGTAGGGTGTTCAGTGATCAGTATAAAGTGGCAGAGTGGTCATTGATCAGTATAAAGTGGCAGAGTGTTCAGTGATCAGTACAAAGTGGCAGAGTGGTCAGTGAGCACTAAAAAGTGGTAGGGTGTTCAGTGATCAGTACAAAGTGGCAGAGTGGTCATTGATCAGTATAAAGTGGCAGAGTGTTCAGTGATCAGTACAACGTGGCAGAGTGGTCAGTGATTAGTACAAAGTGGCAGAGTGGTCAGTGATTAGTACAAAGTGGCAGAGTGTTCAGTGATCAGAACAAACTGCAGAGTGGTCAGTGTTCAGTACAAAGTGGCAGAGTGTTAAGTGAGCAGTATAAAGTGGCAGAGTGGTCAGTGATCAGTACAAAGGATCAGAGTGTTAAGTGAGCAGTACAAAGGGGCAGAGTGGTCAGTGATCAGTACAAAGTGGTAGAGTGGTCAGTGAGCAGTATAAAGTGGCAGAGTGTTCAGTGAGCAGTACAAAGTGGCAGAGTGTTCAGTGAGTAGTACAAAGGGGCATAGTGGTCAGTGATCAGTACAAAGTGGCAGAGTGGTCAGGGGTCAGTACACAGTAGCAGAGTGTTCAGTGATCAGTACAAAGTGACAGACTGTTCAGTGAGCAGTACAATGTGGAAGAGTGGTCAGTGATCAGTAGAAAGTGGCAGAGTGGTCAGTGATCAGTACAAAGTGGCAGAGTGTTCATTGATCAGTACAAAGTGGCAGAGTGTTCAGTGATCAGTACAAAGTGGCAGAGTGTTCAGTGATCAGTACAATGTAGCAGAATGTTCAGTGATCAGTACAAAGTGGCAGATTGGTCAGTGATCAGTACAAAGTAGCAGAGTGGTCAGTGAGCACTAAAAAGTGGTAGGGTGTTCAGTGATCAGTACAAAGTGGCAGACTGGTCAGTGATCAGTATAAAGTGGCAGAGTGGTCAGTGATCAGTACAGAGTGAAGATTGGTCAGTTATCAGTACAAAGTGGCAGAGTGGTCAGTGATCAGTACAGAGTGAAGAGTGGTCAGTGATCATTACAAAGTGGCAGATTGGTCAGTGATCAGTACAAAGTGGCAGAGTGGTCAGTGATCAGTACAAAGTGGCAGAGTGATCAGTGATCAGTAGAAAGTGGCAGAGTGGTCAGTGATCAGTACAAAGCAGCAGAGTGGTCAGTGATCAGTAGAAACTGCAGAGTGGTCAGTGATCAGTACAAAGTGGCAGGTTGGTTAGTGATCAGTACAAAGTGGCAGAGTGGTCAGTGATCAGTACAAAGTGGCAGATTGGTTAGTGATCAGTACAAAGTGGCAGAGTGGTCAGTGAGCAGTATAAAGTGGTAGGGTGTTCAGTGATCAGCACAAAGTGGCAGAGTGGTCAGTGATCAGTATAAAGTGGCAGAGTGGTCAGTGATCAGTAAAAAGTGGCAGATTGGTCAGTGATCAGTATAAAGTGGCAGAGTGGTCAGTGATCAGTACAAAGTGGCAGATTGGTCAGTGATCAGTATAAAGTGGCAGAGTGGTCAGTGATCAGTAAAAAGTGGAAGAGTGGTCAGTGATCAGTACAAAGTGGAAGAGTGTTCAGTGATCAGAACAAACTGAAGAGTGGTCAGTGATCAGTACCAAGTCGCAGAGTGTTTAGTGAGCAGTATAAAGTGGCAGAGTGGTCAGTGATCAGTACCAAGGATAAGAGTGTTAAGTCAGCAGTACAAAGGGGCAGAGTGGTCAGTGATCAGTACAAAGTGGCAGAGTGTTCAGTGATCAGTACAAAGTGGCAGAATTTTCAGTGATCAGTACGAAGTGCAGAGTGGTTAGTGATCAGTACAAAGTGGCAGATTGGTCAATGATCAGTACAAAGTGGCAGAGTGGTCAGTGAGCACTAAAAAGTGGTAGGGTGTTCAGTGATCAGTACAAAGTGGCAGAGTGGTCAGTGATCAGTATAAAGTGGCAGAGTGGTCAGTGATCAGTACAAAGTGGCAGAGTGGTCAGTGATCAGTACAAAGTGGCAGAGTGTTCAGTGATCAGTACAAACTGAAGAGTGGTCAGTATTCAGTACAGTATTCAGTACAAAGTGGCATATTGGTCAGTGATCAGTACAAAGTAGCAGAGTGGTCAGTGAGCACTAAAAAGTGGTAGGGTGTTCATTGATCAGTACAAAGTGGCAGAGTGGTCAGTGATCAGTATAAAGTGGCAGAGTGGTCAGTGATCAGTACAAAGTGGCAGAATGTTCAGTGATCAGTACTAAGTGCAGAGTGGTTATTGATCAGTACAAAGTGGCAGATTGGTCAATGATCAGTACAAAGTGGCAGAGTGGTCAGTGAGCACTGAACAGTGGTAGGGTGTTCGGTGATCAGTACAAATTGGCAGAGTGGTCAGTGATCAGTATAAAGTGGCAAAGTGGTCAGTGATCAGTACAAAGTGGCAGAGTGGTCAGTGATCAGTACAAAGTGGCAGAGTGTTCAGTGATCAGTACAAACTGAAGAGTGGTCAGTATTCAATACGAAGTGGCAGATTGGTCAGTGATCAGTACAAAGTAGCAGAGTGGTCAGTGAGCACTAAAAAGTGGTAGGGTGTTCAGTGATCAGTACAAAGTGGCAGAGTGGTCAGTGATCAGTATAAAGTGGCAGAGTGGTCAGTGAGCAGTACAAAATGGCAGAGTGGTCAGTGATCAGTACAGAGTGAAGAGTGGTCAGTGATCAGTACAGAGTGAAGAGTGGTCAGTGATCAGAACAAATTGGCAGATTGGTCAGTGATAAGTACAAAGTGGCAGAGTGGTCAGTGAGCAGTATAAAGTGGTAGTGTGTTCAGTGATCAGTACAATGTGGCAGAGTGGTCAATGATCAGTATAACGTGGCAGAGTGGTCAGTGATCAGTACAAAGTGGCAGAGTGATCAGTGATCAATATAAAGTGGCAGAGTGGTCAGTGATCAGTACAAAGTGCAGAGTGGTCAGTGATTAGTACAAAGTGGCAGAGTGGTCAGTGATCAGTACAAAGTGGCAGAGTGGTTAGTGATCAGTACAGAGTGAAGAGTGGTCAGTGATCAGTACAGAGTGAAGAGTGGTCAGTGATAAGTACAAAGTGGCAGAGTGGTCAGTGATCAGTACAAAGTGGCAGAGTGGTCAGTGATTACTAAAAAGTGGTAGGGTGTTAAGTGATCAGTACAAAGTGGCAGAGTGGTCAGTGATCAGTATAAAGTGGCAGAGTTTTCAGTGATCAGTACAAAGTGGCAGAGTGGTCAGGGATCAGTACAAAGTGGCAGAGTGGTCATTGATCAGTACAAAGTGACAGAGTGTTCAGTAAACAGTACAATGTGGAAGAGTGGTCAGTGATCAGTAGAAAGTGGCAGAGTGGTCAGCGATCAGTACAAAGCGGCAGAGTGTTCAGTGATCAGTACAAAGTGGCAGAGTGTTCAGTGATCAGTACAAAGTGGCAGAAGGTTCTGTGATCAGTACAAAGTGCAGAGTGATTAGTGATCAGTACAAAGTGGCAGATTGTTCAGTGATCAGTACAAAGTGGCAGAGTGGTCAGTGAGCACTAAAAAGTGGTAGGGTGTTCAGTGATCAGTACAAAGTGGCAGAGTGGTCATTGATCAGTATAAAGTGGCAGAGTGGTCAGTGATCAGTACAAAGTGGCAGAGTGGTCAGTGATCAGTACAAAGTGGCAGAGTGTTCAGTGATCAGTACAAACTGCAGAGTGGTCAGTGATCAGTACAAAGTGGCAGAGTGTTAAGTGAGCAGTATAAAGTGGCAGAGTGGTCAGTGATCAGTACAAAGGATCAGAGTGTTAAGTGAGCAGTACAAAGGGGCAGAGTGGTCAGTGATCAGTACAAAGTGGTAGAGTGGTCAGTGAGCAGTATAAAGTGGCAGAGTGTTCAGTGAGCAGTACAAAGTGGCAGAGTGTTCAGTGAGTAGTACAAAGGGGCATAGTGGTTAGTGATCAGTACAAAGTGGCAGAGTGGTCAGGGGTCAGTACAAAGTAGCAGAGTGTTCAGTGATCAGTACAAAGTGACAGACTGTTCAGTGAGCAGTACAATGTGGAAGAGTGGTCAGTGATCAGTAGAAAGTGGCAGAGTGGTCAGTGATCAGTACAAAGTGGCAGAGTGTTCATTGATCAGTACAAAGTGGCAGAGTGTTCAGTGATCAGTACAAAGTGGCAGAGTGTTCAGTGATCAGTACAATGTAGCAGAATGTTCAGTGATCAGTACAAAGTGGCAGATTGGTCAGTGATCAGTACAAAGTAGCAGAGTGGTCAGTGAGCACTAAAAAGTGGTAGGGTGTTCAGTGATCAGTACAAAGTGGCAGACTGGTCAGTGATCAGTATAAAGTGGCAGAGTGGTCAGTGATCAGTACAGAGTGAAGATTGGTCAGTTATCAGTACAAAGTGGCAGAGTGGTCAGTGATCAGTACAGAGTGAAGAGTGGTCAGTGATCATTACAAAGTGGCAGATTGGTCAGTGATCAGTACAAAGTGGCAGAGTGGTCAGTGATCAGTACAAAGTGGCAGAGTGATCAGTGATCAGTAAAGAGTGAAGATTGGTCAGTTATCAGTACAAAGTGACAGAGTGGTCATTGATCAGTACAAAGTGGCAGAGTGGTCAGCGATCAGTACAAAGCGGCAGAGTGTTCAGTGATCAGTACAAAGTGGCAGAGTGTTCAGTGATCAGTACAATGTGGCAGAATGTTCAGTGATCAGTGCAAAGTGCAGAGTGATTAGTGATCAGTACAAAGTGGCAGATTGGTCAGTGAGCACTAAAAAGTGGTAGGGTGTTCAGTGATCAGTACAAAGTGGCAGAGTGGTCATTGATCAGTATAAAGTGGCAGAGTGTTCAGTGATCGGTACAAAGTGGCAGAGTGGTCAGTGAGCACTAAAAAGTGGTAGGGTGTTCAGTGATCAGTACAAAGTGGCAGAGTGGTCATTGATCAGTATAAAGTGGCAGAGTGTTCAGTGATCAGTACAACGTGGCAGAGTGGTCAGTGATTAGTACAAAGTGGCAGAGTGGTCAGTGATTAGTACAAAGTGGCAGAGTGTTCAGTGATCAGAACAAACTGCAGAGTGGTCAGTGTTCAGTACAAAGTGGCAGAGTGTTAAGTGAGCAGTATAAAGTGGCAGAGTGGTCAGTGATCAGTACAAAGGATCAGAGTGTTAAGTGAGCAGTACAAAGGGGCAGAGTGGTCAGTGATCAGTACAAAGTGGTAGAGTGGTCAGTGAGCAGTATAAAGTGGCAGAGTGTTCAGTGAGCAGTACAAAGTGGCAGAGTGTTCAGTGAGTAGTACAAAGGGGCATAGTGGTCAGTGATCAGTACAAAGTGGCAGAGTGGTCAGGGGTCAGTACACAGTAGCAGAGTGTTCAGTGATCAGTACAAAGTGACAGAGTGTTCAGTGAGCAGTACAATGTGGAAGAGTGGTCAGTGATCAGTAGAAAGTGGCAGAGTGGTCAGTGATCAGTACAAAGTGGCAGAGTGTTCATTGATCAGTACAAAGTGGCAGAGTGTTCAGTGATCAGTACAAAGTGGCAGAGTGCTCAGTGATCAGTACAAAGTGGTAGAATGTTCAGTGATCAATACAAAGTGCAGAGTGGTCAGTGATCAGTACAAAGTGGCAGATTGGTCAGTGATCAGTACAAAGTGGCAGATTGGTCAGTGATCAGTACAAAGTAGCAGAGTGGTCAGTGAGCACTAAAAAGTGGTAGGGTGTTCAGTGATCAGTACAAAGTGGCAGAGTGGTCAGTGATCAGTATAAAGTGTCAGAGTGGTCAGTGATCAGTACAAAGTGGCAGAGTGGTCAGTGATCAGTACAGAGTGAAGATTGGTCAGTTATCAGTACAAAGTGGCAGAGTGGTCAGTGATCAGTACAGAGTGAAGAGTGGTCAGTGATCAGTACAAAGTGGCAGATTGGTCAGTGATCAGTACAAAGTGGCAGAGTGGTCAGTGAACGGTATAAAGTGGTAGGGTGTTCAGTGATCAGTTCAAAGTGGCAGAGTGGTCAGTGATCAGTATAAAGTGGCAGAGTGGTCAGTGATCAGTACAAAGTGGCAGAGTGGTCAGTGATCAGTACAGAGTGAAGATTGGTCAGTTATCAGTACAAAGTGGCAGAGTGGTCAGTGATCAGTACAGAGTGAAGAGTGGTCAGTGATCAGTACAAAGTGGCAGATTGGTCAGTGATCAGTACAAAGTGGCAGAGTGGTCAGTGAACGGTATAAAGTGGTAGGGTGTTCAGTGATCAGTACAATGGGGCAGAGTGGTCAATGATCAGTATAACGTGGCAGAGTGGTCAGTGATCAGTACAACGTGGCAGAGTGATCAGTGATCAGTACAGAGTGAAGATTGGTCAGTTATCAGTACAAAGTGGCAGAGTGGTCAGTGATCAGTACAGAGTGAAGAGTGGTCAGTGATCAGTACAAAGTGGCAGATTGGTCAGTGATCAGTACAACGTGGCAGAGTGGTCAGTGAACAGTATAAAGTCGTAGGGTGTTCAGTGATCAGTACAATGTGGCAGAGTGGTCAATGATCAGTATAACGTGGCAGAGTGGTCAGTGATCAGTGCAAAGTGGCAGAGTGATCAGTGATCAGTATAAAGTGGCAGAGTGGTCAGTGATCAGTACAAAGTGCAGAGTGGTCAGTGATTAGTACAAAGTGGCAGAGTGGTCAGTGATCAATACAAAGTGGCAGAGTGGTTAATTGATCAGTACAGAGTGAAGAGTGGTCAGTGATCAGTACAGAGTGAAGAGTGGTCAGTGATCAGTACAAAGTGGCAGATTGGTCAGTTATCAGTACAAAGTGGCAGAGTGGTCAGTGATCAGTACAGAGTGAAGAGTGGTCAGTGATCAGTACAGAATGAAGAGTGGTCAGTGATAAGTACAAAGTGGCAGAGTGGTCAGTTAGCAGTATAAAGTGGTAGGGTGTTCAGTGATCAGTACAAAGTGGCAGAGTGGTCAGTGATCAGTATAAAGTGGCAGAGTGGTCAGTGATCAGGACAAAGTGGCAGAGTGGTCACTGAGCAGTATAAAGTGGTAGGGTGTTCAGTGATCAGTACAATGTGGCAGAGTGGTCAATGATCAGTATAACGTGGCAGAGCAGTCAGTGATCAGTACAAAGTGGCAGAGTGATCAGTGATCAGTATGAAGTGGCAGAGTGGTCAGTGATCAGTACAAAGTGCAGAGTGGTCAGTGATTAGTACAAAGTGGCAGAGTGGTCAGTGATCAGTACAAAGTGGCAGAGTGGTTAGTGATCAGTACAGAGTGAAGAGTGGTCAGTGATCAGTACAGAGTGAAGAGTGGTCAGTGATAAGTACAAAGTTGCAGAGTGGTCAGTGATCAGTACAAAGTGGCAGAGTGGTCAGTGAGCACTAAAAAGTGGTAGGGTGTTAAGTGATCAGTACAAAGTGGCAGAGTGGTCAGTGATCAGTATAAAGTGGCAGAGTTTTCAGTGATCAGTACAAAGTGGCAGAGTGGTCAGGGGTCAGTACAAAGTGGCAAAGTGTTCAGTGATCAGTACAATGTGGAAGAGTGGTCAGTAATCAGTAGAAAGTGGGAGAGTGGTCAGTGATCAGTACAAAGTGGCAGAGTGCTCAGTGATCAGTACAAAGTGGCAGAGTGTTCAGTGATCAGTACAAAGTGGCAGATTGGTCAGTGATCAGTACAAAGTAGCAGAGTGGTCAGTGAGCACTAAAAAGTGGTAGGGTGTTCAGTGATCAGTACAAAGTGGCAGAGTGGTCAGTGATCAGTATAAAGTGGCAGAGTGGTCAGTGATCAGTACAAAGTGGCAGAGTGGTCAGTGATCAGTACAGAGTGAAGATTGGTCAGTTATCAGTACAAAGTGGCAGAGTGGTCAGTGATAAGTGCAAAGTGGCAGAGTGGTCAGTTAGCAGTATAAAGTGGTAGGGTGTTCAGTGATCAGTACAAAGTGGCAGAGTGGTCAGTGATCAGTATAAAGTGGCAGAGTGGTCAGTGATCAGTATAAAGTGGCAGAGTGGTCAGTGATCAGTACAAAGTGCAGAGTGGTCAGTGATCATTACAAAGTGGCAGAGTGGTCAGTGATCAGTACAAAATGGCAGAGTGGTCAGTGAGCAGTATAAAGTGGTAAGGTGTTCAGTGATCAGTACAAAGTGCCCAGTAGATATGTGCATTCTTTTTCATCCGAATGCATGTCTATCAAAGACAAGTGGGTTGGGTACACCAGAGATGTATATGTCATACAGTGATACTTGCACACAACCTATTTGTCTTTGCATAGACATTTTATTGAATTGTATTCTGTTTTTGTAATAAAATTTATATATTTGTATACTATTTTGGTGTCCATGTCACCTTTAAGGGTCCTTTCACACTGTTGCGGGGGCGTTGTCGGCTGTAAAGTGCCGCTATTGTAAGCGGCGCTTTACCGTCTGTATGCAGTCGCTAGCAGGGGGGTTTTACCCCCCTGCTAGTGGCCGAGAAAGGGTTAAAACCACCGCAAAGCGCCTCTGCAGAGGCGCTTTGTCGCCGGTATAGCCGCACCGTCCCATTGATTTCAATGGGCAGGAGCGGTAAAGGAGCGGTATACACTCCGCTCCTTCACCGCTCCGAAGATGCTGCTGGCAGGACTTTTTTTTACCATCCTGCCAGCGCATCGCTCCAGTGTGAAAGCCCTGGGGGCTTTCACACTGGAATGAAAGCAGCAGTTGTTTCAGGTCGGTTTGCAGGCGCTATTATTAGCGCAATAGCGCCTGCAAACCGCCCCAGTGTGAAAGGGCTCTAAAAGTCCCGTCTCCAAAGGGGGTTATTCTTTTGCATGGATTTCAATGTTTTATTATTTATTTTTTGAAGCACATGATTAAAGCCCGATGCCCTAATTGGCTTCCAAAAAGGATGGGCCCGGGGCACAGAGTACCCGAGCCCACCCACTTGTGTGATATGTGTGGCAGTAGTTGGAGCAGAGAGGAGGAGTAGAGGAGCGGAGGAGGAGGAGGAGGAGGTGGGGGGGGCGCTTGGCGTCAGCCAATGAGTGTGCAGCCTCCTGTGTTCTGCCAAAACATCATTGGTGACATGCAGAGGCAGAGTCAAAGCAGGGAGAATAAAGATGGTGATTTCTATCTGGAGCATGCCGCAGCATGGCTCTGTCCACCTGGCTGCTCTCCTACTGTGATTGTGGACGGGGTAAGTGCAGTCCCGGTGGGGTGGGTTTGTTTGCTGCCCCCCCAAAAAAATGGAGCACCAGCCGCCACTGTTTACTACTTTTTAATTCACAAGCCCCTCCAGCTTAGATCGTAAGCTTGCAGGAGCAGGGTCCTTCTGTATTTAATATTATTGTTGCTGTATTGTCTCTCTTTATATTGTAAAGTGCTGTGCAAACTGTTGGTGCTATATGCTGTAAATCATGTATAATAATAATATAATAATTGACCTATGCAAGAGTCACAAATACAGGTGAAAACTACTGCACAGGCTTCGCTAACAGACAAGCCTGATTTGCATCCAAAATTTTCACTAATTTGCCTAAAAATATGTCCCTTAGTGAATGTCTCAGATAAGGAAATCAAAATACCATCATGTGTCTTGCTTACCTGACTTGTCCAACCCTGCAAAAAATAAAAAAAATAAGAACATTAGTTTTCATTCTTCGGCATGTACAGTAATTCTTGCAATTAGCAAGTCATTGATCTGTATGAGGAGACATTTTGTGCCCAGACTGTAATTTACACTCTGAAAAAAAACAAAAAAATATTGCTAACACTGTACATGGTGCTGTTTGTGGTTAGCCATTGGGAAGTCCCTGTGCAGAAGAGGGGGGCGGGGTCACCCCGGTTCATCACCGTGTGGCCCCGGCCTCAGTTATAAAAGAACTGTCATCGGGCTGTAGCGTCATAAGGCGGGTGCCTCCCATGGAGGCAGATCTTTTTTATTTATTTTTTCGATCCATCAGCGGAGCGAGATAAGAAGATGAAAGGACTTGTCCCAAGATGTGTCTGGTGGTTTTTTTAAATTTTGACACTTTTTTGTGAAATGGTACAGGTACAATGTACCCGTTACCATTTCAAATAGGGAGGGCGGGATCTGGGGGTCCCCTTGTTAAAGGGGGCTTCCAGATTCCAATAAGCCCCCTGCCCACAGACCCCCACAACCACCGGTCAAGGGCTGTGGGGATGAGGCCCTTGTCCCCATCAACATGGGGACAAGGTGCTTTGGGGGGCTACCCAAAGCACCCTCCCCATGTTGAGGGCATGTGGCCTGGTACAGTTCAGGAGGGGGGGATCTCTCATCCCCCTCTTTTCCTGTGGCCTGCTAGGTTGCATGCTCGGATAAGGGTCTGATATGGATTTTTGGGGGGACCCCCATGCCATTTTTTTAAATTTTGGCACGGTGTTTACCTTAAAATTCATACCAGACCTGAAGGGTCTGGTATGGATTTGAGGGGGACCCCTACGCCATTTAAAAAAAAATTGGCACAGGGTTCCCCTTAATATACATACCAGACCTGAAGGGCCTGGTATGGAATTTGGGGGGCCCCCATGCAATTTTTTTTTAATTTTGGTTCGGGTTTCCCCTTAATTTTCATACCAGACCCAAAGGGCCTGTTAATGGTCTGGGGGGATCCCATGCCGTTTTTTTCAATGACTTTTATCTGTATTGCCGAGACTCGACAATTCATTATAGCCGCTAGTAGTTTTAAATGACTTTTTTTCGTTTAGAAATGTCAATTTGTGCAGGGACTGTTCTAAACACAGGAAAAATGTGCCACTTTACAGGCATACTATAGACACCCCCCAGGTACAACATTTAAAGGAATATTTCACTTTTATTGTTTCACTTTAAGCATTATTAAAATCACTGCTCCCGAAAAAAACTAACATTTTTAAAACTTTTTTTTGCATTGATACATGTCCCCTGGGGCAGGACCCAAGTCCCCAAACACTTTTTATAAAAATAACTTGCATATTGAACCTTAAAATTAGCACTTTTGATTTTTCACGTTCATGTCCCATAGACTTTAATGGTGTTTGCGTGTTCAAACTAATTTTTTGCCTGTTCGCATGTTCTGCTGCAAACCAAACCGGGGGGTGTTCGGCTCATCCCTAATCAGGGGTCAATATCTGCCAAAATATCTGCACTATGGTGCAACTGTTTGACTTTCTTTCACTGAAATTTCTGCAGCATGAGTGAGGCTTCTGTGACCATCAAAGCGAACCACCACCACCACAGTTGGATCCAAAGCTTATCAGAAGTAGCACCTCAAAGCCCATAAGTCAGTCTGAACATGTGTATGGTACAATCTCCATAAAGGTTAAAGTGGTTGTAAATCCTTAGGCTGGTCCGGTACGTCCCTGTTCACCATTTCAGGTCCGATTCCAGTCCAAATTTTTGGCTGAATTCTGACCTGAAATGGACCAGAAGATGCACAGACTCCTATGCAATTCGTTCCGCAGCTGTCCCGGAGCTGTTTGAACCATTTCTATTGAGAGCTGGTCACAGTCTCCTGACATGCGAATTGCATGCGGGGGAACCTGCATCTACAGTATTTCGCAATAGTGTAAACCCAGCCTCAAGGTTTTTCACCTTAATGCATTACATGTATTAAGATGAATAACCTTCTGTACTGCAGCTCCCCCCTTTTTCTCACCTGAGCCAGATCAGATTCAGCAATGTGCACGAGCCCATCGACTTCAGTCACTCTCTCTTTCTCTTCATTGGACAGATTGATAAAAGCAGGAGCCATTGGCTCCTTCTGCTGTCAATCAAATCCTGTGACACAGGGACAGGGCTGAGTCCCGCTTTCTGTGTCAATGGATGCAGCAGTGGGACTCAGGAGTGAGCCCACACAGGTGCCCCCAGGGGAAGCAGCGTTCTGTGGGGGCACTCAATGAAGAGGAGGTGCCTGGAGGACTGGTGGGGTACCCCAGAATAAGAGAAACTAAATCCATGAAATGTTGTCTGAATTTAACAATATCCAAATGTTGGTATTCTATTAAACAAGTCATTGGAGAGGACCTGTGAGGTTAAGAATTATTCATATACAATGAGATAAAGTAACTTACCAGTAAATCCTACTATTTGAACAGAAAGTGATGAATTCCCCTGAACATTCAAAATCCAGAATCCCGCAGCCGGACTTTTAATCAAATTGGAATTTCGCATTTTCTGCATATCGTAGTAGAATTCATAATGGGTATATTTTTGAAAGGTAAATATTTTTCCTAAAAAATAAATAAAAAATAAATAAATGCACGTGTAACTAAATAAGTATGTTGAAAAAAAGGAAAGTAAAATAAATTGAATTTCTTTTCGTACATCACGGGACACAGAGCAGGCATAGTATTTACTATGTGGGTTATACGCCACCTATAGGTGAATGGACACTGGCAACCAAAAGACAGGAAGTTCCCCTCTATATAACCCCTCCTTCACAGGAAGCACATCAGTTTTTTCACCAGTGTCTTCAAGGTGGATGGTCATGGATTACATGTGCTCTTGGAGCATACTTGGAGGTCTGGAAGGTTCTATTAAGAATCTTGGACTTAAATCAGATCCATTGGAAAAGGCTGTCAGCCTAAATGGATGGTGCCCGAGCCTCATTGGAAGGAGAGAAGATTCTTTGAGGTGGGAGTGGACCAGGGGAGTGGACCCCAGATTGAAGGGGGACCCAGTCTCTGAAGGTCTTTTTATGACAAAGCTCGCCGTGATGGGTGAAGATTGGACTCCTGTTATGTACAGAGTCCTGCTGCGGGAATGGTAAGTCTGCATTTGTTTGCAGTTTCTCTTTTAAAAATAGAGAGAGAGATCTGACTGTCTGTTCTCCTGGTGGCCACTGGGAGCGGTGTGCTGTTCAACTATGCTATGTACACCTTACTCATTCGGGCTGCTGTTTCTCCCACAGCCACTATAGGGCACAGGTTTGCGCAAGTCTAGCCTATTTGTATATAGGCAGGTAGTGGAAGGGCGGCCATGCCATGTGGCCTTTGGAGACATAGCGGCAGGCCGTGAGTGTGTGAGTGCTTGAGTGCTTGCTATGGGAGAATTGGGTGCAGAAAAGTCATGATTACATGCTGCATATTTACTGCCTATCTGAGGGGCCTGTACAACTGTACTGTAAGTAGATACACCCTTGGATGATTAGCAGTTCACTTTAAAGGTGTTATTAACTGCTTGTAGGCAGGAGCAGCGTAGTATACTTGCTTGCAAATTTGTTGCTTAAATGCATGTTTTAAAATACATGTTTGAAAAGACATGAGCATGGGTGCATTTTAAGGGGTTGTATCTCCAGTATAGTGCATATGTGCTTGGTATCCTGCAGGTCTAAATATGGGACCAACTGCAGTTGAGCAGGTGCCTGCTTACAAACTAGCTAAAACGCACAATTGCTGGAGCGCACAATTGCTGGAGCGCACAGTTGCTGGAGCGCACAGTTGCTGGAGCGCACAGTTGCTGGAGCGCACAGTTGCTGGAGCGCACAGTTGCTGGAGCGCACAGTTGCTGGAGAGCACAGTTGCTGAAGCACACAGTTGCTGGAGCACACAGTTGCTGAAACGCACGGTTGCTGAAACGCACAGTTGCTGAAGATACATGTTTTTACAGGTTCACATAAATGTACATGGTTATACATGTTTGCATAAAAATACATGATCGTGGGTCTACAAAATGCATGTTTGGACATGTTTGTGTAAAAAATAAAAATGAAGTGAAGGAAAAACAAAACATGTTTATTGTTGATCACATGAAGATGCGTGATCGCATAAGGTGACAGGATCGCTTAAAGATATATGGTCACATAAAGATGTGTGGTTGCATAAAGATGCATGTTTTTGTTTGTATAGATATACATGGTTTTACATGGTCGCATAAAGATACAAGCTTATACATGGTTGCTTAAATATACATAGTTATTCATGATTGCATAAAGATGCTTGGTCGCATAAAAATGCTTGATCGCACAAGGATGCTTGATTGCACAGAGATGCTTAATCTTATAAGGATGCTTGATCACATAAGCATGCTTGATCGCATAAATATTTTGATTGCCTAAAGATACATGGTTGCAATAAGATGCATGTTACTACATGTTTGCTTAAATATACATGATTCCTCATGATCGCATAAGGATACATGGTTACATAAAAGTACTTGATGCATGATCGCAAAAAGATACATGATTACATATAGATGCATGTTTATTCATGTTTGCATAGATACATGTTGCGTAATGTTGCATAACATGTTTCATACATGCATGCTTGCTTATTGCAAAGAGGCTTGTTCCATGGGACATGTGTTACATAAATGCGTGTGTTCACTGCACACTTTTCATATTTTGCCTAAAAGCATATTTGTATGAACTCATGCTTCCATAAACACACGCTTCCGTAGAGGCATATTGCTTTAACACGTGCTGCATACATATGTTTATTTACATTAAACATACATATGAACTTGTTTTCTCTGGGACTATTTACCTATGTGTTTATTTGCATAGGACTACAGACATGCCTGAGGGTACATGTGTATGAGCTTATTGACCCTGTTCTGCATACATAAATGCATGAATGGCAAGAATACTTGTATACCTGCATGTTTGGATACCTAGGTACTTGCATACCTAAGGGGTTGCATAGAGCTAAACCAACACTGTTTTAGGCCTGCATCCTTGCAAGACTTTTATTAGGTTGAATAATGTGGTCGCTGCATTAGTTACCTGTTATACCAGCTAAACGGTTCCATAAAAAAAAGAAGAGGCCAGGGGCACAACTCTCAGGTTCAGGGATCTGGCGGTGTCCACCTCCCCCGATGGTGAGTGCATCTGAGCCACCGTGGGGTTTGGCATTGCAGGGTGTCCTGGCGCATTCATTTTTTTCAGACTGCGGCCCACCTTGTTCTTGCCTGATCTCGTTTGATCGAAGCCTGGTTAGTGTATAGATGGGAGACTGCCCAGGGATACCAGTTGCTGTAAGTTTCCCCACCGGAGTGAGGGATGCATCTGTGGCTGCTGGGTTTTGAAACTTGGCCATGTTATGTGCACCTCTTGGGAATGTCTGGGTCTGTCTCAAAGTCGTCAGTCTTTTGCCTTGCACTTGCTCTTGGAGCAGAAGTTATGGGCTCATTATCGTGAGACAATTAAATGGTAGCAGTTCCAAAGCCAAACAGGGATATGAGGTCAATATTAAGAGCTCAAGCCGCTGGACATCCTTCTGTTTTTCAGATAGGCTAGACTGTTCAGTGATGACCTCTCTGCTAGAGGTAGATTTCAGGGCCCAGGGGGTTTTTTCATAATCGTCTGTAAGCGCACATTTTCATGGGGCACTTTGATTACAGGTTCATCAAAGTTTTCTGTAATAGCAGTGGAAAGCCATTTTTTTCTTTTGAAATCTTCCCTTTGGGTTGACCACAGCTCTAGAGGGTTCTCACAGCATTTAGCCCCAGTACTGGGCTTGCTGAAGACACCTCAATAATCTTTGCTCAAGAAGCAGTCAATTCCAGGGGTTCCTTCGATATATTTCTATAGGAGGAAGCTGTGTTTGGGTCAAAGCACGTTCTCTACATACAGCCCTACTTCATGCCTTGGTAGAGGTTCATTCTCGGTCTGGAACTTGAAGATCTAGGCCTTGCATTGCTGGAAGGCTCTGCTTCTGGAGAATACAGAGCGAAAATTGGTGCTTGATATTCTTCTTTTTTAGTCTCTCTAAGTTGACTTGAGGCTGGCTACAGTTCAATGGGCTTGGTCTCCACAGGGGAGAATACTGTCCAATAGCTTGTAATTTTTTGGACAGTATGCCTAGGATAGTGGCTAGGGGAACTCTGCAGGGGAATCTTCTAGATTCCAAATTCTGCAACAGTTTGGGACAGGTGTGTCCGGGACAAGAGACCCACTGTCAAAAAGGGTACATGTACCAGTAACACCTTAAGGTTTGGTTCTCCTTTATTAGATGTTTTTTTTTTTTCCTGTTTTGGATTCTGTCACATCCTTTGCGAAGAATCCATAAGGTTGAACACTGATATTAGTGTTGACCAAATTGGT
The DNA here is from genome assembly GCA_037952925.1 of Lithobates clamitans. Lineage (NCBI taxonomy): Eukaryota > Metazoa > Chordata > Amphibia > Anura > Ranidae > Lithobates > Lithobates clamitans. The sequence continues at coordinate 1,109,873 of JBBGZY010001568.1, read as the reverse complement.
ACACATTTAAAGAAGTCCCAAGTGGGTATGTACGGTACCTAAAAACAGGGTGACACTGTAGGTACTGCTAAAATGGTGTGCCAAAGTCCCTATAACATATAAATGGAGTATAGGAGCTAGAAAATTGGACTTTAGAGGCACACGAGTAGTTAGACTATAAAGGATAAAAATAGTTTTATTTTATTAAGTTTAAATTACAAAATTGAAGATAAATACTATAGTTGTTACATTATCCATATAAGGTATTATATATTTGATATTTCCTACTCTACATGCAATTTTAAACCCCACCTATTTATACAAATAATCAAACATCAGATGTATGTATACACCATATATACTTTATAATAGCTTCCCCAGTTACTTGGCTTTACCGTCTGCCCCCGGGTGACCATTTCGTTTATGGGGTTTTTCCATGTGATCATTATATTCGGTCGGAACATACTTTATCTCCCATTAAATGTTTGGTATTATATCTTAAAACATGTTTTGTGTCTATATTGTTTATGTACTTATCGATGTATATTACATATATATTCAGCAGAACTATCCTTAGCTCCTGAAGAAGCATTATTTAGATGCGCAACATGTCGAGCAACTAAGAGAAAACCTATCCAAATCTGCAATTCAACCCACAACTCTCCTTCCTACATTCATAAGACAAGTAAAAAGGCGCAAAGCACAATTACCTTCAATAAAAAACCGATTAGTCCATAAACTTAAAATAGACGGGAAAGATGCATGTAAATGTTCATGCATATATGTTGGGAGTATATAAATGAAGGTCAGTCAGGGCAGCCACCGAAGGAGCCAAAAGCGGGATCCAGCAAGCTAGAACAACAACAAGGAGAGGGGCGCCTCTGAATATATATCATAAACACATTTTATTAAAACAGCAATATCCACTCACATAAAAGTTGGAGAAGTTGCATTCAGGTCTGTTGGCTGAGCCTGAAGAGATGCAGTAGAACTACAGGTCACAGTGGTTCCTGCAGGGCATATGAAGTCCTGAGAGGAAGGATGAGCTGGTGCAGCCAGATGCAATCTCTTGCAGTTATCAGTCCAACGCATATCCTGCTGTATAATCCTGGTGGTGTCCTGGATGTCAGGATAAGGGTTCCAAGTACTGATCACCGGGCGCCACGCTCTGTTTGCTCCCCAAGCCTCGTTGTGATTCTCCACACGGCTGGCCGTGTTCCAACTTAGAGGCTCTCAGTACATAGTGGTGAGCGGCAGCGCGGCCGAACGGTTGCTCTGGCGTCCCCCCCTCCCCTGTTTTTTCCTACTTGGAACCCTTATCCTGACATCCAGGACACCACCAGGATTATACAGAAGGATATGCGTTGGACTGATAACTGCAAGAGATTGCATCTGGCTGCACCAGCTCATCCTTCCTCTCTGGACTTCATATGCCCTGCAGGAACCGCTGTGACCTGTAGTTCTACTGCATCTCTTCAAGCTCAGCCAACAGACCTGAATGCAACTTCTCCAACTTTTATGTGAGTGGATATTGCTGTTTTAATAAAATGTGTTTATGATATATATTCAGAGGCGCCCCTCTCCTTGTTGGTCTTCCTACATTCATAAATTGCAACCCTGTTTTGGGAATTTGTTCTCTATTTCTCACTGTTTGAATGTTTGATTATTTGTATAAATAAGTGGGGTTTCAAATTGCATGTAGGGTAGAAAATATCAAATATATAATACCTTATATGGATAATGTAACAACTATAGTATTTATCTTCAATTTTGTAATTTAAACTTAATAAAATAAAACTATTTTTATCCTTTATAGTCTAACTACTCGTGTGCCTCTAAAGTCCAATTGTCTAGCTCCTATACTCCATTTACAAATTGGTACACAGGCATAACAGATCATGCGTGGGTTACTTCTTGGACACTCCCGGTCCAGCAGGACTTGATGGTCCTGTATCTTAGCACTGTTGAGCCCCTGGAAGCCAGCTTTGGGGAACTTCAATTACAGGACTTGAAAATATTTTTTTGCCTGGCGTGAAGCCAGGAAATGGCACCCACAGAAATATGTGGGTGGGAGATTTTCTGTTTTCTTTCTCCAGTCAGTAGAAAGGAGTTTGGCCTTAAGGATCAGAGTTCGTCCCTATCCATTTTTTTCCAGGGGCCATTATACTCACTCCTTGTTTCAACCCTCATACAACATGTAACTTGGACATAGGGATAGGTTTGCTCAGGCCTGCAGCACACCACTCAGCGCCAAATGGATAAGTTAATGTTTTAAACAGAGATAGAACTACAAACTGGAAAATAAAAAAGTATAAAAAGACTTACAGTATCTAAACTGAGTGCTTAAAAAGACAGCAGCCGTTTTAAAAATATAACATGAAAATGTCCATAATAGCATACATAAACTATAGGAGTAAACATACACTATAAAACAGCGCTAATGTTGAGCAAAACTATATAAGAAATCATGCGGCCAACTACGCATAAAAAACATCAGACAGAGAAGTAGAGAGTCCGTGAAGTGGTCAGAGGAATGTCCATAAGTGACAATACAGCCGTATCCCAGTGTGCGCCTTCCACCGGTCAATGAAATTTCACCCTGTGTTGACACTCTCCCCCTAGGGGGTCAGACTCACCAGATCTGCAAATCATAAAAGCCTCCAAGAGCAAAAAGATCTCCTCAACACCTCTCTCTCAATACCACTCCGGGGGGTTTTCAGGGGGGGTCACAACTCCACACAGATGAGTAGAAAGAAAAAAAGTGTGCACATAGCGTAATTCTGTTTATTGAAGTCAAAACCCACAATCTTCAAAAAAACCCTTCAATCTATATACGTACATATAAAACAGTCAATCAAGCAAAATAGAAAAGGCTGCGTGTCACCATTCAAAAGATCAGCCGGCTCGGTGCCCAGGGGAACAGATCACTTCCTGGTTGTAGATCGGGCTGTGGTGGAACGCAAACCTCACTTCCGGCGTCGTGTAGGCCACGCCCTTGAGGTCTTGTAGGCCCACTATTTGGTCTTTTGTTTATACATCTACAGGGTTTTTTACCAGGTTGATGTCAACCACGTCTTTTGTTTATACATCTACAGGGTTTTTTACCAGGTTGATGTCAACCACGTTGCTTTGGGACATCCCACATAGTAATTACTATGGCTGCTCTGTGTCCCGTGATGTATGATAAAGCAAAAAGGATTGGGGCATGGCCTGGAGAGCAATGGAGTAGGGCACAGACTGTGAGAGCTCCACTGCCCAATCCTCCTTCCCTACCATCCTGCGTGCATCTTGCCCATCTGCTACCATCCACTGCACCTGGGGACTTATCCTGCTTTCCCTGCTGCCCCTGGAGCCTGTCAGCGAATTTGAATGCCGCCTGAGGCCACTGCGGTGTGTCTGTCCAGTTCAGTGCTGTCCCTAGGAAAGGGCCCGGCTTCGGCCTAGTCTCCGGAGCGGTGGACATCTTGCTTCACCCGGAGGCGGCCAGGGCCAGCTTTCCGGGCCTCCTTGGCTACACAGAGACTGATCCTACTCTGGAACCACCTCAAATATATACTCAAATTATACTCAAATTCCAGAGTACAGGGGGAACTGGCATATCAAAACAGCAAACATTTGATTTTCCCAGACTACTCAGTGGAAACGCAAAAAATGAGGCGCTCTTTTGACCAAGTAAAAGCTGCTTTGCGAGTAAAGGGCATTAAGTATAGTATCCTGTTCCCGGCAAGACTGCGGGTTCAAGATGGTGAAACCACTAGGTTTTTTACTTCTCCCAGAGATGCTTCTGCCTGGCTAGAATCCCTCCCCCCGCACCCCTGATGGCTGCTGGTCTCCTCACATTTAACAAGCTCTTACCTCAGTATTACTGCCACCCTCTTCTGTTCATAAACCACCTGACGGGAGGACCTTGGGGCGGATATCTTGGGGAGATCATCCTCCAGGTGTGAGGTTGCCTTCTACTTCTGTTGCACCTGTTGTGCCTGACCTACTTGTTTGCAACGTTTGAAGAAAGTGCCCCTGGACAGACCAGGTGATTATGTGCAGTTGTGCACACTCAGGTTTCTGTTCACTATTAAGTGCTCCGGATTTCATGGCTTATGCCAAAATGCTGTTTCCTGCTGCAGGGTTTGCCTTATATGTTGGGCGGGTTCCCCCCTCCTTATTTTTTTCCCCTGCACAGAGTCTCATTCCACCTGCTGAAAAGTGCGCAAACTGGAAAGACTTCCTTCACACTAACTTCTGACTCACTGGCGGATTCTAGTGTCAGGTAAAAGGTACTGTAGCCCTGTACTTCTGTGAAGACTGAAATATTAATGCAGAAGGTTTATCCTCGGTCCTGATTAAAAGGACTGTTATTCAAGGGGATGGGATTGTGTTTCTTTTGAGGTCTAATCGTCTGCTATTCCCCCCCTCTCATGTTTAAATGCATAAAGGGTTTGAGTTTTATTATCTCTTGGTGCGCATTTGACAGATGGAGATGAAACCTAATAACTGTGTTGCTCCTCTCCTGCACTGGCAGTGGAGTCTCTCCCAGATATGCGGGGTCACTCCCCCCTCAGTGTATATATACGCCCACTGGTACACGCCCCCTAGCATTGGGTGTATAATGTTTGGGGTTCTAAGCATTCCTAGGTTGGGGTTTGGGATGCGGGGAGGGGGAGGGTTAGGGAATAGGTTGGGTATGTTAAAGGTGTTTTTTTGTCACCTCAGGTGTTTTGTGATGTCTATACTTAAGGTAATTTGGCATCGGTCCAAATCCTTTATGACATTATGCAGGAGGTAGTCCAGATGGACATCGGCTTGGTACTTCTGCTGAGCGATTTTAATATGGTCCCATGCGCTGCTGTGGATAGGATGTGTGCATCGACTCGTGACTCTCTTCACCTCCGGCAGTGGGCAGACACGTTCGCGCTTATGGATGTGTGGAGACACACGCACCCGAAAGAAAGGGAATATAAAACACTATCTAGAATTGACCTGGCGTTTGGATCTAGCTCGGCCCTACAATGTGTCCAGGATGTCTGTATGCTTCCCAGAGGGATCTCTGACCACGCTCCCCTGTGTCTTTCTTTAACACTAATGCCGTGTACACACAAGCAGACTTTACGGCAGACTTTGCCCGACGGACTTTCCGACGGACTTTATGACAGACTTTCCGAATGAACAGACTTGCCTACACACAATCCACCAAAGTCCGTCGAATTCATATGTGATGACGTACGACCGGACTAAAACAAGGAAGTTCATAGCCAGTAGCCAATAGCTGCCCTAGCGTGGCTTTTTGTTCGTGAACTAGCATACAGACAAGCGGACTTTTTGACCGGACTCTAGTTCGCTGGATAGATTTAAAACATGTTTCAAATCTAAGTCCGTCCAACTTTTGAGAAAACAAAGTCCGCTGGAGCCCACACACGATCGAATTGTCTGACGAAATCCCGTCCGCCGGGCAAAGTCTGCCGTAAAGTCCACTCGTGTGTACTCGGCATTAGTGTTCCCTCTGGGTCCCACCTATGGCGACTTTCTAGCTACTGGGCAGCAGAGGAGAAGCTCCAGGAACCTATTACAGCATCCATATGTAACTACTGGACTGAGAATACTGACTCAGCCCCTCCCCCAGTACTTTGGGATTCTTTTAAGGCCTGGGTTAGAGGAGGTATATCCAAGATATCACGCACTAAATGGCTCTTTCTTAACACATCCATAACACATGACAATCAAGGCACTAGGGTAATCGCCTCATTAGACGCTGAAAAGGCATTTGACTCTGTCGAATGGACCTATCTGTGGGAGGTCTTGCGTCGGTTTGGCTTCGGCCCTAAATTTATACATGGTATCCAGCTCCTATATCGGGCACCAAGGGCACAGGTTCGCATGAACAACTGTCTGTCAGAGCCATTCGTCCTTTTCCGTGGCACGAGACAGGGTTGCCCGCTCTCCCCGGGCCTCTTTGCCTTGGCCCTGGAGCCCCTGGCCACTTTGGTCAGGAATACTCCAGATGTGCTGAGCTTGCGGCTGGGTAAGCTGGAAGAGCGGCTGTCCCTGTACGTGGACGACGCATTATTATACCTTAATGATGCGGGCCCGTCTCTCTTGGCTGCCCTACATATTTTTGACACGTTTGGAGGTTACTCTGGTATAAGGATTAACTGGGCCAAGTCAATACTTTTCCCCCTAGATGAGGGAGCCATCCGTGGGGCGGCCTCCACTCCTCTCCGCTGGGTTGAAGAATTTCATTATTTGGGGGTTTAGGTGACGAAACATCACTCGGACTTCTTGGGGAAAAATCTGATGCCTGTTTTGTCGACCCTTAGATCCAAGTGTTCAACATGGTCAAATTTGCCACTAAATTTGATAGGCCGCATAAACCTACTAAAAATGATCATATTACCCAGACTTAATTATCTATTCCGAAACTGCCCGATATGGATACCAGTCAGCTTCTTCAAAGAGATAAACAAATGCATAGGTTCCTTTATATGGAATGGGGCGGTACCGCGGTTGGCCAGATCCACGCTCTGGCTACCTGCTCACTTGGGTGGGTTAGCCCTACCCAATTTTCAAGTTTATTACTGGGCAGCGGTACTAGTGACAGTCCAGTGGTGGTACCAAGGGGATAGATCCAATGCGGCGGTATGCCTGGAGACAAACTGCTTGGGCTCCCTTGCTGGGCTCCACAGCTTTCCATACAGGGGTCCCAGGGCATATGGGACAACACCGGGACCAACCAGGGTAACATGACGGGTGTGGACCGCTGCCTGGCGGTGCTTTTTGCGGCCGGATCAGTGGTCTCCGGCACAACCGTTGTGGGGCAATCCCACCCTATCACAACTTCGTTCCATTCCGGATCCACAGTTGTGGGCCAGGTTTGGCATCACGACACTGGACCACATTATGCCCCAGGGTACCCTATTGAAGTTTGTGGATCTGAAGGTTAAATATAATTTACCAACCTGGATGGCATTCAGATACCTACAACTCAAACATGCCACTGGAGCCCAATTCCCCCGGCCGATCACACTCAAAGCTGATCCTATAGAGGAACTGTTGGCTCTGGGTGATCTAACCAAGCCTCTTTCTACTCTGTATAGCATGTTACTGGGCAATGAGTCCCCAAAAATATAACGTTTGCGGGAAACATGGCACAGTGACATACCCTCACTAGATAGGGAGGGATGGGAGGACTGCCTGGAGTATGGCCCCAAATTAGTCATCTCCTCTAGAGATAAGTTAAAACAGGTAAAATTTTTGCATAGGGTATATTATACGCCCCAAAGACTTCACAGGATGTACCCAGACAAAGACCCCGAGTGTCCCAGATGTAAAGCACATATAGGAACCTTCTTCCACATGTTCTGAGACTGTCCTGTCATTACCACTTACTGGACGAAGGTCTTTAGGGAAGTTAATTCCAGACTGCAACTGACACTCCCAATGTCACCTGAGATGGCATTACTGGGAGTTCACGATGACGAGCAAAGACCACACCACTTAAAACTACTAATTGCATACCTATTTTATGCTAAAAAAGAAATATTCCTTAAATGGATCCTACCAGACCCCCCCTCCATCTCCTCCTGGAAGGCACTGATCAAAGCTGCACTGCCCATGTATAGAATTACGTATTTGAACAGAGGCTGTTAGTGGAAATATTAAAAAGTCTGGGCCCTATGGACCTCTGACTAACGTACTGGTGAGGATCTCATATCCTAAGATAGGTAACTGTAAAAGGTATACTACTAGACACTTACGTGGAATGTATTAACCTAGTCCACATGCTACCTGTATGCGAAATTTTGCTGCATGTTGTGCTTGTTCACTGTATTGTCTGGACCTGTATGTTCACAAATGTATTCCATGTGATGATATGTACTGTACCTATGGATATGTTTTTATTCAACCTATATGAAACAATAAAACACCTTTGTTTGTAAAAAAAAAAAAAAAGAAAATAGGATTTTTATTACAGCTTACCTGTAAAATCCTTTTCTTGGAGTACATCACAGGACACAGAGGTCCCTCCTCTCTAATTGGGATATACATTGCTTTGCTACAAACTGATGCACTTCCTGTGAAGGAGGGGTTATATTGAGGGGAACTTCCTGTCTTTTGGTTGCCAGCGTCCATTCACCTATAGGTGGCCTATAACCCACATAGTAATTACTATGGCTGCTCTGTGTCCCGTGATGTACTCAAAGAAAAGGATTTTACAGGTAAGCTGTAATAAAAATCCTATTATTCCATTCCAACATAACACATTCCAGAAGGAACGGCAGCAAAAATTGTTCTGGTTGAAGAATTTCAAATAAAAGACTTAGATTTAAATAATTGTTAAAAATGCAAAAGTCTGATCCCAAAAAATTGTATGTAGTGCCCCCCCTGGGTCTACTGAAGGCAAGGAGGTACCTACATTCCCCTCTTCCTGCCCAGGCCAATTTTCAGCTTTTAACGCTGTTGCTTTTTAAATGAAAATTTCACAGTCATGCTACACTGTACCCAAACACATTTCATTTTTTCCCACAAATAGAGCTTTCTTTTGGTGGTATTTGATCACCACTGGGGTATTTCTTTTTTGCCGAACAAATAAAAAGAAGACTGAAAATTTTGAAAAAAAAAGTTTTTCTTTGTTTCTGTTATAAAATTTGTAAACAAGTAAGTTTTCTCCTTCACTGATGGGCACTGATGAGGCTGCACTGATGGGTACTGATAAGGCAGCACTGATGAGGTGACACTAATGAGGTAGCACTGATGGACACTGATGATGCGCACTAATGTGCAGCACTGATGGGCACTGATAGGCAGCACTGATATGCAGCACTAATGGGCATTGATAGATGGCACTGATGGGCACTTATAGGTGGCACTGATAGAAGACACTGATGGGCACTGGAAGGCTGCACTAAAGGGTACTTATGGGTGGCACTGATGGGAACTGATAGGCAGCACTGATAGGTGGCACTGATGGACACTGATGTGTGGCACTGATACAGAGGCACTGGCAGACATTAGTGAAGGGTACTAATTGGCATAATTTATGGGCACTGATTGCCATCATTTATATGCACTGATTGGCATCCCTGGTGGTCATGGTTGGCATACCTGTGGGCATACCTGGTGATCATCAAATGTGGGCATCCCTGGTGGTCCTGGGTGGGCATCCTTGGGGGGGGCTTCGCTGATAATCAATAAGCGCAGACACCCCCTCTCAGGAAAGCAGCCAATCGGCTCTCCTTTACTCGCGTCTGTCAGATGCGATAGAGGATAAGCCGATACATGGCTTTACCTGTTTACCTGAGTTAAATATATGAGTGTCACAGCAAAGGGTCTGAATACTTAGGACCATGTGATATTTCAGTTTTTCTTTTTTAATAAATCTTCAAAAATGTCAACAATTTTGTGGGTTTCTGTCAATATGGGGTGCTGTGTGTACATTAATGAGGAAAAAAAATAACTTAAATGATTTTAGCAAATGGCTGCAATATAACAAAGAGTGAAAAATTTAAGGGGGTCTGAATTCTGTCCGTCCCCACTGTATATCCCGGTGGGAGCCGTAGGTCTATTCGTATTAACACAACAGGTGTTCAAAAAAACTCTCCTGCTTCTGCCTAAGCCATCCTGTCCCCTCCCAACGTGTGTCGACACAGGGAATCATGTGTCTTCCTCAGGGGGATTGCTACAGCCATTCACTAAAACTGGAAGAGAAGCAGTTTAACCTTAAACAGCGTAGAGGGTTCTTTACTGTCAGAGCAGTAAGCATGTGGAATTCTCTTCCACAAGCAGTGGTATCAGCAGGGAGCATCAATAATTTAAAAAAACTATTACAGTGGCACCTTAATGACCACAACATAGAGGGATATACACACACACACACACACACACACACATCACAGGTTTAACTGGATGGACTTTTTTCAACCGCACCAACTATGTAACTATGTAACTCAACCTCTCAATCATTCATCTCCCTGCTGGATTTTGTACTAAAGCTGAAAGCCAACAAGTGAAAACAGGAAAGAGTTCCTTGGTGAACCATGATAGTAGAGTGATGACTATGGTACTCACCCAACTTGCAGGAAATGTATAGACTGTGGGAAGTTTTTCACACAAACACAAGTAGAGCAAAGTGTAAAGTTTACTATAGCAGCAAGTTTACTAAATTACTATAGCAGCAAAGGGAAATTTCTAGGAGTCTATATACGGATCTGTGTGAATGGACTTTTGTTTGTTTGAAATTGGTTTAGCATCCCCATACAGATCTATGAAGCAGGACAAATGCAGGTCAGAAGAATGTCGACTGCGAGTCAAATTCACCATTCAATGTATTCTATACTCTCTGAAGCATTTATGACTGAAGTCAAAGTGAATCCATCAACACAAGCCCAAAGCCTGTCAACAAAGGCCCATAGAATGAACTGGAACCAGGGCTGCCAATGCATTGCTCACACCTCAGGTTTCTGGTGAACCAAGTAGAAAAGAGTTCCCCTCTATTAGATTTGAGAAAATCTGATTATCTAAATAATGTGGTAGTGCATGAAACCCGCTGACTCACAAGACACATCCCATGACAGGTGGCAGCAAAGACCTTTTTTGTAGATATGGAAGACATTGGATCTATGTTCTTAAGATTGATAGAAATAATGCAATATAAACATTCAGAAATTCTTGTTGTCATTTTACAACCATCAACTTACCGTTCGGATCAGTAAATTTTAGCATCGCTTTTGCATCTCTTGTGATCAGTAAATATGATAAGGAAGTTGGCACAATAAACACTTCAGTATATTCGTCCGTGATATTTAGATGGATTTTCAGGAGGCGCACAGATGGATTAAGAGGCTTAGACAAAAGCAATTCAAATGAGTGCCATAGCTGCCAAAAATAATTAAAAAATAAATTATATTATTTGAATTAAACCCACAATATTTATAAAAGGATGAATGTGTTAATGGGCCCATACCCTCTGCTATAAGTTATTGAAACACACATTTACTAAAACTATGTTTACGATGCTTCAGTTAATGAACGAAAAGGACCCTCTGTCTCCTCTCCATTCATCTTCAGTACAACTAAGGCTACAGAGAAAGGGACTGAGGAATTTCTATCCTCAGCCCCTTTCCCTGTCTCAAAAGGGAGATGCCAGGGGTCTGTTAAATAAATAATAAAAATAAATAAATAAATAAATTAAATAAATAAATAATAAATAAATAATAAAAAAAAATAATTGTAATAAACAAATATTGAAAAGGTAAAATTGTGAAAATAATACAAAATAAAATAAAAAAACACACTGACACTATCCACAGATATAAATTGTAAAAAAAATAATACAAATAATACAAAAAAATCCTAAAAATTGTAAAAAATAACACAAAAAAATAAATTGTAAAAAATAAAATTGTAAAAAAAATACAAATAAAAAATACTGACACAGTCCACGATTCAACAGTACTTGAAAAAGGTATCAGTACTTGTACTTGGTCTTAAAAAAGTGGTATTGGTGCAACCCTATTTTATATAACATATCTGTGGGATCCCTCTAGAAGCTGGAAAATACTGTAGTTGACACTGCTACTATGCCACTACTACAGTTATCTTCTAGATTCCAGGTCCAGTTCTTAGAGGCTGCACTGCTGCTTACTAAATGCAGGGAGTCGACTGTTCAGCACAAGCACATTTCAGAGAATGCTTTTCATCCATGGTGTCACTGCTCTGACTCTCCACCTCATCCAATCAGAGAACACTTTGTATTCATTTAGAAAATGCAAAGCATTCAATGAATGGCACACATGCCAAGCTGCCACCCTCCTGTGTTCACAATGCCACTCGGTATGGGACCCAAATGCAAATTGAGAGAGTTGGAGTGGTAGTGTAGTAGTGTTGTCTATTACAGTGATTTCCTGCTTCTGGAGGCATACCACAGGTATGGAATATACGTAGTTACATTGGTTCAAGTTAGAAACAACATAACTAGGTATAAAATGTCCAGACCTGGAATTCTTCTTTAATTTTTTTTTTCTTGGGTTAAAACTCTAAAGCAGTCAACAGTATACAGTATAACTGAAATTCAGCCCAGTATATAAAAATGTTCCATCACCGTCAAAATAATGTTACCTTCACTAATACTATACTGTATATACTTCTACGATTCTTACCTTATAATTATCAATATCTCCCATATCAATAAAATCTCCATAACTAAGAAATGAAATTTCATTGAACACATCTTCGTGGGAAGCTTTCATTGTACAATACCAGGAGAACCACAAAAAATAAACCTGTAGAGAAAAAACAATGTTTACCAAGAGATCAGAGATACGTAGACGATGTATGAATTTACATGGAGGGTTCTTACTTGGGACTTCTTCTCCTCCAACAATGTGTAAACATCAGACAGAAGCTGAGTGTCATTGTAATCTGCCATGCAGCCAATTGTAGGAACCAAAATGATGGACTTAGCCGGGGAAATCTCCAGAGCTCTCTTCAGCTCATAGAGGAGGGATTGATTGCAGATTAATATAGGTTCATAGTGATAACAATTTGCAGAATACCTTCTTATACTTTGAAAGAAATCACTCTTGTCATTGGTGACAACTTTATTTGTTTCTGAAAAAAATAAAACTGGTAGTAAATACTAATACTAACTACACTTAAAAGTGACCCCCACATATCCTGCATACCCTATATAAAAAAGGTTTGTGTTCTTACTTATTTTCAGTCTGCTCCAGTGTAGTCACATGATCCTGCAGTTCTGGCTACCCTGTGTAAGGGAAGGCTTGACAATGACTAAATTTTCAGAACCCTGACGTCACCTATAGGGACCTATTGCCCAGCCATTGTCGGCACTCCCTCCTCTCCCCTGTAGAAGCCTCTTACTGACATGTGCCGTGTGCTGCGTGAGGCCTACAGCAAACTGCTAACAGCAGCATAAAAAAACCTTAAGAGATCAAAACCACCTATAAAAGTTTTGACGTCCTCAGTTTAGTAATCTAGTAAAAATACTGCACATAAAGAACCCCATCCTATCTGGTTGTAGTCTAGACTTCCAAATTTCACTCAGTCAGGAAGCCCCTGGTACAAAAGTTCATCTTGCTTAACTGTTTGCCTACTGGGAACTTTTACCCCTTTCCTGCCCAGGCCAATTTTCAGCTTTCAGCGCTGTTGCAGTTTGAATGACAATTGCGCGGTCATGCAACACTGTACTTATACTGTACTTAGCATTTATTTTTACACAAATAGAGATCTCTTTTAGTGATATTTAACCACGTGAAGACAGCCCCATAGATAAACTGCGGCAGGGCGACCCTACTGGGCAAAATCACGTACCTGTGCCACTGGTGACCCCCTCCTGTTGTGATTGGACACGGGGTAGTCAATCAATGGATCTGCTGGATGCAATGTCCACTGGGACCTTAACCCTTTGATCTCACCTGATGTTAACCCATTCACTGCCTGTGTCTTTAGTACAGTGACAGTGCATGTTTTTTAGTGTCACTGGTCCCCAAAAAGTGTCAAAAGTGTCAGTTAGTGCCCGATTTGTATGTTGCAGTCCTGCTAAAAATCGCTGGTTGCCACCATTAATAGTAAAAATAAAATAAATAAAAATTCCATAAAAATATCCCACAGTTTGTAGACGATATAAGGTTTGCGCAAACCAATCAATATACGCTTATTGTGACTTTTTTTACCAAAAATATGTAGAAGAATACATATTGACCTAAATTGATGAAGAAATTAGATTTTTTTAAATTTTTTTAATTTAATGTTTTATAGCAGAAAGGAAAAAAATATTGAGTTTTTTTCAAAATGGTCAGTCTTTTTTTGTTTATAACCCAAAAAATAAAAACCGCAGAGGTGATCAAATACCACCAAAAGAAAGCTCTATTTGTAGGAAAAAAGGACATCAATTTTATTTAGGTTTAGTGTCACATGACTACGCAATTGTCAGTTAAAATAACGCAGTGCTGTATCGCAAAAAATGGCCTGGTCAGGTGGGGGGTGAACCTTCCAGGGGGGTTAAAGTGGTTAATTAAAGTTAATCAAAGTTTTCCCTAATTTCTGTTATAATATTTTCCAAATAAATAATCTTTCTTCATAAGTTTAGGCCAAACTGTATTCTGCTACATTTCTTTGATGAAAATAACTCAAATCAGTGTTTATTGTTTAGTCTGTAGGAGAGTTATATTGTCCACAAACTATGGTACATATCTGAAAATTTACCAATCCTGATGTACTGACAGCTTATCTAACTTCTTGAGGCCCGAAAACACCACATTAGTTTGGGCCAAACATTTGCCTGTTCGGTTGTTCACCAAACACTCAAATCTGCAGGGTGTTCACCCAGACTAACACCCGGCAATGCACTAAACACTGCACAGTGTATTCTGTGCCCTGATTGGGTAAAGCTATGCCCAATCAGGGGCAGTGTAGGCTGGTTGTTACGAAGTGGGGTCGGTAAGCCGGTGGCGGCATCGTTAACAAATGATGAGTCATCATCTGTCAATGAGTTTCCTAATAACAATAACAATCTAGAACAATAAAAGAAAAGTGCCAGTAAAAAAAGAAAAGAAAAAAAAAAGCTGCGCGGGGTCCCCCCCAAAATCCATACCAGACCCTTATTCAGGCATGCAGCCTGGCAGGTCAGAAAAGGTGGGGATGACTGAGCACCCCCCTGAACTATACCAGGCCACATGCCCTCAACATGGGGGGGTGGGTGCTGTGGGGCAGGGGATGAGGGCAAGGGTCTGTGGGTGGGGGGATTATTGGAATCTGGGAGCCCCCATTAACAAGGGGGAGTCCCCCATTTGAAGGAGTATTGGGTACCTAGTACCCCTACCCATTCACAAAAAAGTGGCAAAAAGCAATAAACACAATAGACAGTTGTTGACATTATACCTTTAATAAAAATAATGTCCCTCATTGGAAATCCATTGTCAATCATGCCGCCCGCCAACCTAAAAAATAAAAAAACATGAAAAACACTCCACCTCCTGGGAGGCCTCCTGCCTCCTCTCGACTTTAACATTTCTTATATAGGTAAGGGGCAGGGCCGTGATGTCACACTCCCATCATGCACAAGTCTGTGATGTAAAAAGGGGGCAGGACCACTGGGTGATGTAGCTAGGTGGCCCCACCCCTTACCTATATAAGAAATGTCAAAGTCGAGAGGGGGCATTTGACATGAGGCTTCCCAGGAGGCAGGGCATTTTTCATTTTTTCTATTTTTCGGGGCAGTAAGCGGAATGATTGACAATGGATTTAAATTATTTATTAATTTTTTCCACTTTTTTGGTGAATGGGTAGGTGTACTATGTACCCGATACCCATTCATAAGGGGGGGGTTCTGGAGGCCCCCTTTTTAAAGGTGGCTTCCAGATTCCTATAAGACCCCGACAACCACAGCCCCAGGGTTGTCGGGAAGAGACCCTTGTCCCTATCAACATGGGGGCAAGGTGCTTTTGGGTGGGAGGGGGCATGTGGCCTGGAATGGTTCAGGAAGGGGGGTGCTTGCTTGTGCCCCCTCTTTCCTGACCTGCTAGGCTGCATGCTTGGATAGAGGTCTGGTATGAATTGGGGGGAGCACTGTTTTTTTTTTTTGTTTTTTTTTAGTTTTTGGCTTGTGTTCCCCTCAAAATCCATACCAGGCCCTTCTGGTATGGACTCCATGCCGTTTTCTTTATTTTTTCAATAACCGAGGCCGGCAAATGTAACTGTGAGTCATTTTAAATGGGATTTGACTCGTTTTTTTTCTTTAGAAATGTCATTTTTGCTGCTGCATGTTTTATGTATGCTACAGATGCGCCACTTTACAGGAACAGTAAGAGGACCCCCAGGCACTATATTTAAAGGAATTTTTCATTTTTATTGTCGCATTTTAAGCATAATTAAAATTACTGCTCCTGCAAAAGCGATCATTTTTAAAGAAAATGTTTTTATTGATACATGTCCCCCAGGGCAGTATCCGGAGCCCCCATATGACCAATTACTTTAATATAAGCCTTCAAAATGGGAACATTTGGTTTTTCCTGTTCGGCTCTTATAGACTTCAATGGAGTTCGCCGTTCGGGTTAGAACATTTCCCCTGTACAGGAGATCTGCTACCAATCCTTAGTGTTTAGTAAGAGGCATGGCACATTTTTTATAAGTTGTAATTTTTTGTCACATTTTTTTTTTTTAAAGAAAATAGTTTTTTCACATTGTATAAAATGTTTTACATACTGTTACCAGTGCAGTACAGCGTCATAATATAACTGGTGTGGCAGTGATCAGGGAAACTGACTGGTGACCAAATGTATAAAAAAAATATATGTATTTATTTTCTATTTTGTCTTTTTTTTTTTACCTTTTTATTTAACATACTGTGCCCAGAGTAATACAGTGCTACCATAATAACACCAGTTGATCAGGATTTTTTTTTTGTGGCATTCTAACTTTTAAATGTCTTCCCCAGGAAACAGATTACACAAAGCTAGGGGAGTTGTTAGAAACCTTATGACTATATATCTATAAAGTATAATTTTAAAATAAGAGAACAGTTATGGTGCTGATTTTGCATTTACCTGCATAGTCCAGGGTGGTATATTGTCGTGTAACACAGGGGAATCTGCGTGATACAGAATTCAGAGCTTTCTCCAAAAATATTGCAATTCGACAGGTCAGAGTTTTATCCATCAATACAGTAAGGGAGGTCCCCTCTATAACACAAATTATTCAGATGAAATAATGTTCTATTGATACTTTAGAAAACACACTCAGGAACGCTGGTAATATTGTAACAATATCTCAATAAAATGTTAGTAAGGGATTCTTTACCTTAACAATAAAAGTTAACAGCTACAAATACTTTAGCTGCTGACTTTTAATAAAAGGACACTTACCTGTCCAGGGATCCAGGGCCGTCCTCACCCAACCCCACTCTTCAGGTCCTCGGTGCTGGCATCTTTAGTGTGGGAAGCCAACTGTAACACCTTGAGGCTTCTCAACCAGCTCCCCACTGTGCATGCGTGAGCTATGCTTTGCTTTGTGAATGGTCCTGCAGCTTTGTGGGACCTGTGAGTAGTCCCAGAAGGCTGTGGGAGCAGGGGGGCAAACCTCCCCTTGGATTGCCATGGTGACCTAGCCAGAAGTGGGAGCAGGTACCTGTCGAAACCAGGTACCCGCTCCAATCCCCCCAAAAAATGTAAAGTGCCGACACTTAAAGTGTTACTAATAACCCACAACAGTAAAATCAGTCTGTATATGCAGTAAAACATGAGAGAAAGACAAGTAACACAGTTTAAATCAGGAGACCCCCAGCACCAGGTTGGTTTGAGTTGATGATTATAACATCTGCTCTGAGCCTCAAAGTCTGAAGTAGTCAACGCTGGTCTGGGCCTAGAGACCCCAAATTTCAGTTCCCAGAGTCTGTGTGTTTTGAGGAGACATGGACTTGAATCCAAAGCAAGACCACTTCAAGGGTCCCCCAGGCACACGCCTCCCAAAGAGTAGTGTTCCCTTAAAAGTCAGATCCCATAGTCAGTAGGCAAGAGACTCTCCAAAAACCTCTGTCCTGGCAGGGTCTGTCAAACTATGTAACTGTATATGCAACATTTAGCCTCAGTTTACACTTGTGGATAGAGAGTGATTAAAAACTCAGTTAAACCACAAATTTTATGTTGTGTTGCAAAGCATTGTGGTGCCACAGAAATGATCTCCCCGTTATCTACCTACTGCTAAATGTGAACTGTTAAACTGAATGGAGAAAAAAAGGCCTCCAAGAGATGCTGGGACTTTGATGTGAGTTCATATAAAGTAGTCAGAGAATAAAAATATTTGGAGAGCACATTGGCTCAGTTTTGGCTGCTCATAAAAGACAGGACTACCCTCCAGTGGAAATGCACCATAGTTTATACAAAAAACAGCCATTGTGTTTCAGGGTTCAGAAAAACTTCCCCTTATCAGGGTATCCTAAAACAGCCTTGATGAAGGAGGACTTTTTTTCTGACCCCCTAAACACATTTACTGTTTTTAGTATAAGTGAATAAATTCGTTTGGACACTTTGGTCTTGTGCTCCTTCTATTGGTGCATGTTTTATTCTCTTCAACTGAATATGGCAGCGCTACAACACCCCCACAACTGTGTGCAATGCATGTGGTTGTGGCACTATGGTATGGGTCTTATGGGTTAAAACAGGTTGGGTCCCACCACCACTACCACCACAAGAAAAAAATAGGGAAAAAAAGTAAAATAGGTTAGGTGGTGATATGTCACCTCCTCAACATCTGTTAAACACCCTCCTAAAGCCCCATACACATCAGATTTTCTGCTGAGTTTTTCCTTAAGATTTACCAAAACCATATAATATGAGGTCAATCCTTAGGAGTTTCAATGTGTATGCAATCAGGCAGGCCCTTGCACTACATGGTTTTGGTAAATCTGAAGGAAAAACTCAGCAGAAAATATCATGTGTGTATGGGGCTTAAGAGTGATTCACCACAGAGCACTCTTCAAAGGGCAAACATTATGTACACAAGTCCTCAAAGTGTATGTCGGTCTGCAGCCGACTGGCTCCTGATCAGCACTCCCAGCCAATTGCAGAAAGCGCTGATCGAAGCGTACTTATGGGGGGGTTGTCCCCCTGTCAGAACACAACAACAGCTCAGCGGGGGAGATTACTGGACTAACCTCACATGGTTAGTCCAGTGTCTCCGAACCGGAGCCGACAGGTTTTTTTTGTGCAACCCTCGGGGTTGCATGAAAAAAAACTGTAGTGTGTACCCGGCTCAACTTTGTAATGTCTCCTTCTTTAGAAAATCAACCCCATTGATAGGATCTCTTGAGACCACATGTCTTCTGAAGACCTAAGATGGATAATTTCTACCCTAGGTAGTCTATAGCTCTATTGGATTTATGGAGGCCAATCAAATCAATATGTAGACCTCTTTGGCAGACAGAGTACTTCTATCAGAGATTCCTCACGTGGTGACTTACCTCTCTGCTTACAATGGTAGCCTTTAGTACCTGAGGAAAAAAGCAAAATTATTATATTATCTTAACCACTTGCCGACTGGCTCATGCTGATATACGTCGGAAGAATGGCACGGCTGCGCAAAGCAACATACCTGTACGTTGCATCGAATTTGCCGCCGTGTGGGTGCGCACGCCACCGACAGTGCGAGCGTGTGCCCGCCACGTTCTCTGCGAGCATGCCCACGGATCACGTGAACTGTATGTCCGCTGGATGCCCGCAATCATCTCATGGAGAGGCAGAACAGGGAGATGCCGATGTAAACAAGGCATTTCCCTGTTCTGCCTAGCAACATGACAGAGATCTAGTGCTCCCTGTCATTGGGAGCAGTGATTGCTGTCATGTGACTTGAAGCCCATCCCCCCACAGTTAGAATCACTCCCTAGGACACACTTAACCCCTTGATCGCCCCCTCGTGTTAACCCCTTCCCTGCCAGTGTCATTTGCACAGTAATCGGTGCATTTTTATAGCACTGATCGCTGTATAAAGGACAATGGTCCCAAAATAGTGTCAATAGTGTCCGATGTGTCCGCCATAATGTCACGATAAAAATCGCTGATTGCCGCTATTACTAATAAAAAAATAAATAAATAAAAATGCCATAAAACAATACCCTATTTTGTAGACGCTATATTTTTTGCGCAAACCAATCAATATACACTTGTTACAACTTTTTTTTTTTTTTTACCAAAAATGTGTAGAAGAATACATATCGGCCTAAACTTAGAAAATAAGACATTTTTTTTATATATAATTTTTGGGGATATTTATTATAGCAAAAAGTTAAAAATATTGCTTTTTTTTCAAAATTGTTTTTTTTTGTTTATAGCACAAAAAATAAAAACCGCAGAGGTGATCAAATACCACCAAAAGAAAGCTCTATTTGTGGAAAAAAAAGGAGATCAATTTTGTTTGGGTGCCACGTCGTATGACCGCTCAATTGTCAGTTAAAGTGACGCAGTGCCGAATTGCAAAAAGTGCTCTAGTCAGGAAGGGGGTAAATTCTTCTGGGGCTGAAGTGGTTAATATTCCTAAATGTCAAAGGGGCAGCAATCTAAACTATATTGTTTGCTTAAAGGTAACCCCCTCCCTAGAAAAATACACCATACTGAGTACATATACTCTACAGTATATTGGTAAAAGTATGAATCATAGATATTTAAGGCACCGCCCTTAGAAACTTGCAGATATGTTTCCTATAAAATAATACAAGTTTTTATTACAATATCGTTAAAAATACAGCAATATAAAAAAGTGTAAATATACATGTTCCATATCACTTATTTTACAACTCAACACTATCCACATGCTTGCTAAGGGATAGTAATTTTGGTAAGTGGACAATGTATATAGTCCCTTATTGGCAACCTGCAGAAGTTCAGAGGTGGCAGTCACTTGACGCGTTTCGCAGATGATAACGCTGCCTCCTCAGGAGCTTATCATGGTGGAATCTACTGCATTTATTTTTAATATATTCATATATAATCTCTACTAAATGGTATGCTTATTGTAGATTCCTACTCGGATAGCTCCGCTCGGGACTACGAGTGGAGCCGAAAGTGAACGAGAGCCGCCGGAAAGAGCCGAGGACCGGCTCTGTGTATTTCGGCGCCGGCGGTGCCATTTTCAAATCGCGGTCGGCGATTTTGAAGCCCAGGAAGCAGGGACAGGGGATCGAAGGCTGCACTGGGGCAAGGCTGCACTGGGGCAAGGCTGCACTGGGGCAAGGCTGCACTGGGGCAAGGCTGCACTGGGGCAAGGCTGCACTGAGAAGGCTGCACTGAGAAGGCTGCACTGACATGGCTGCACTGACATGGCTGCACTGACATGGCTGCACTGGGGAAGGCTGCACTGACATGGCTGCACTGGGGAAGGCTGCACTGACATGGCTGCACTGACATGGCTGCACTGACATGGCTGCACTGGGGAAGGCTGCACTGAGAAGGCTGCAATGATGGGCATTTAAATGTAAGTTTTTTTCCCTTCAAATTCCCTCCTAAAAGTTTTTTTTTCCTTAAAATTCCCTCCTAAATTGGGGTGCGTGTTATACGCCGATAAATACGGTATATATATTGTATACACACAGTATATATATAACATTTGAAAGCATCAAAAAAGATCTTTCTTTGGCTGATACCCTAGAAAAAATGCTTAACCTGCCACAATATTAACAATACCTAAAAACAAACAATGACATTAGGTCATGTTATTGAGACAAAAAACACAAAAAAAAATCCTAAAGCGCTAAACCATGGAACAAAACAATTGACCTGAATTAGGTCATGGGTACAGTAAGTGACTGAGCCCAGTGCTGCTAACCAGAACACATCTTGGAGATGATTCTTGCAGAGAAATTAGAAAAGATCAGCGCTCAATGGGTTATAAGTAGAAAAGTTTAACCCAAAAATTTTCCAAATTTGATTGGAACTTCCTCAGAAACTTTCATTGCATCACCAATAAATGTCATTTTTATATTTTGGGATTCTATTGGCTTGGTATTATTGTTTCACTTTTAACCCATTGAGCGCTGGCCTTTTCCAATTTCTCATGTTATCGAGAGTCAATCAACTCAATCTTTCAATATATAAAAAATGTACCAAATTTGTATATATCAGGTAAGTAGAACTAGAAAAGCTATATAAAACAACCATTCAGATGTCTTACAGTAGGTGGTACCGACAGCAAAACATTTCTTGATAGTAAAGGTGATTGCAATTGCCTACATAAATACCCATAAAAAAAAATGCATACAATAGTTATGTACTACAAAAAGTATTGCATATGATACAACAAATAAGTTAGCTGGTATAACACAGATTAAATAAGCCAGTCCCACCATATAAGGTATACAAGCAAAGTTTTACAACATTTTCAATCTAACTATATATGAATATGTAGGACTATGTACAGAAATAGAACACAGAAAGACGATTACAATCTGAGATCACTTACCAGGGCTTGGAGAGTTGCTGATTTCTAGAAAAAGAACAGAAAGTAAGACTGGGTTATAAAGTTAATGTAATAATAAAGAACTAAATAAGAATCTACTTGGTAAGTCAGCACTTCTTCCTGGAGTGTTAACTCTTTGTCCCTTCCATTGCTCATGGAGAAAATTGATTAGCCCTGCAGAGCAAATCTTTAATCTGGGATGAACACCCACATGGAGCAGATCAGAGTCTGAGCTCAGATGGGGCAGATTGTAAAACCCAATAGAAAAACAGAAAAAATAAAAAACTGCGCTTGGAAAAATAGAATAAAGTAAAAGCTGCGGTTATAAGTGAGGCACACCAATACAAAAATAAAAACAAAAAAAAACGCGCTACAAGGTATTATAAACAGTCATGAAAGTGTATAGTCCCATACAAAAAAAAGGGTCCAACAACCATAAGTGAGTGACCTGAAATTCTTCAATTGTTCATATGTTGTAGGGTGATGATTCACATGAAACACATCTATGTGGTGAAATGCTTACCAGAAGTAAGCAAAAATTGGGCGAGTGGCTTAAACCCAGCCTGGGCCTTTAGAAAACGATCCCAATGCGACAGGATAGGTCACACTCGTACCGTGTATTCAGATCCACAAAGGATTACCCAAAAAAATATATGGCAAAGACATAGCGTAATACTGATACCATAAAAAACTCAAAGAAAGAAAATAGTGCAACACTCAGAAAAAATAAAATCATATATATTCATAAAAACATCCAGTGTCATAAACAACATAGGATAGTGTGTTTTCCTTAAATGGAAAAAATTATATGAGAGCCTTACAAAGGCTCACCGTGAGGAGTTGTGTGACCCGCGGTACAGGTGGCCGGTCGGTGTGTACGTGCGGTGACTGGACAGCCCGGAACGGCGGCAGTCTGTACAGATTGCCAGGACGTATGCACGCTGTTCCTGTCAGGAAGTTCGGTCTGTGCTTATGTTAATCTGCTCACCTATATTTGACATCTGGTAAGCAGGATTTTCAAAAGGTTCGCTGGAATTTCATACCCTATGTCACCCCTTATGGTGTTAAGTCTTCAGCTGTGTGGAGTCTGCTTACACTAGTTTGGCATCTGGTAAGCAGGTTTTATATGTGGCTTGCTGCACCTAGTGGGATTTCCTTCCATGTCTTTTATCTGGGTGATAGTTATATGCTCACTTGCCTTTAATATCTGGTAAGCAGATTCTTTGTAAGGCTCTCATATAATTTTTTCCATTTAAGGAAAACACACTTTATTGCATGATTGCATGGTACTCACGTAACTATCCTATGTTGTTTATGACACTGGATGTTTTTATGAATATATATGATTTTATTTTTTCTAAATGTTGCACTATTTTCTTTCTTTGAGTTTTTTTATGGTATCAGTATTACGCTATGTCTTTGCTATATATTTTTTGGGTAATCCTTTGTGGATCTGAATACACGGTACGAGTGTGACCTATCCTGTCGCATTGGGATCGTTTTCTAAAGGCCCAGGCTGGGTTTAAGCCACTCGCCCAATATAAAAATGTTGTAACCAAAAGGTCCTTATAACCTTTAAAAAGGGGAGGGTTGGCCAAAAAAAGTTTCCTAATGTATTTAAAATATCACCAAATGCAAAAAACAAGTCACTGCATAAAAAAAACCCCAGCGTCCCTTCCCCATGTAGTAACAGGTACTTCTATAGAGCATTTATGAGTTTACGTGTTTGGTATAGCTTGTCCATGGAGTTCAAATAGTATTACATGGGAACTTTAAAAAGCAGGAGAAGGAACTTTCATCTTATCTAAGCAATACTAAAGGGGAGATTCTTCTGTGTCAGGGCTGGCCCTATTATGGGTCCCGGTGGGTCCATTGGTCCCAGGTGGTACTCTGGGAGGGGAGGCCGTGGCAACAGGGGTGGACTATCGCTTTGTCCTGGGGAGTGCAGCGAAAGGAATCTAGGATCACTAAACTGCCGTCTGTGTTGGGTGGTGGGCACATCAATATTGACAACAACTCCCTCCCTCTAGTGCAGTATCATCCTTGCATGTCGTCCTGCTGGGGAGCGGAGCGGAGCGGGGCGGACAGGAGGGTAATGTGGGAAGAGGGCACAGTTTGCCGGGTACAATCATGCCAAGCACAGAGTATGCTGTTGAATGCCCCATGCCTGCACCATGCACTGTACTAGTTCCTCATCCTCAGCAAGAGTAGAATGGAACAGGCGGGGCACGCGAGGTTGGGAAGGCATCAGCTATTAGTGCTTTCTTGAGTGATTCTAGATGCACAAAACTTTCCTGCTCCTCTGCTTGCCTTCTCCCTCCCCTCTCTATTTATTTCTATCACTCCTACTTTCTCTTTCAGAGTGTCCTGATGTCTGTGTGACATCACCAGCCCCACCCCTTAGCCTCCTGTTTTTTTTTTTTTCCTCTCCCTGCTCCGGATGATCTCAGTGCCAATTCCTTGTCTGTGACCTCTCCTTCTGTGTCATTTCCCTCTGACCCTCTCCTCTCCAGCCCTACTGCCAAGCTGAGTGGTGCTCTCTCCTCTGTCTCTGTGCTGCTGAGGCTGGCACTAACTTATCAGTGAACAGGTAACACACTTTCAGGCTTCATATCACTGATATAGCTGTGGAGACAACTGTTCTTTCAGATTCTATTTTTAGTAAGTGTGCATTCACAAGAGGTGCAAACATGTGTCTCCCATGCAGGGCTGTCTTTTATCAGCACAGGGTACATAGGTGTTGCGCACATCCCCATGCCAGCAACCCAATCATTTCTACTGGGACATGAAGCTGCATGGACACAGCCACTGTATTCTAATATGACATACAGGTGCGGGTTCTAATAGAAATGAATGGGGCGTTGGCACAGGGATGCACGCAATGCATGTGCATCCCCATGCTGATAAAAGAGAGCTCTGCACAGAACAAACATGTCTGTGGCACGTGTGTGTGAAATTACCTTTAAGTGCATGGGGGTGCCATTAAGAGTCTGATGTCACCCCTTCTAACGCCCGCCCTCCGTTATTTAAGAAGTGTCAGAAGAAGAGAAGCATCACACAGTAGGAGCCTCCCATGGATGCGGAGCGGCCCGAGAACAAAGAAGAGAATAAGATGCCGCGGAGGAAGATGCCGGACGAGAACACCGGAGGAAGAACCAGGAAGAACCAGAAGAACCAGAAGAAGATGGAGGAAGAAACCGAAGGAAGATAGAAGAAAGAAGATGGAAAGAAGAAGCATTTAAATAAAGGAATTGTCAAAAACTGTCTCTTGTAATATTTAACATTTTTGACAGTTTTTTTGTGAAATGGTACCCCCTTACCATTTTACACGGGGGGGGCGGGATCTGGGGGTCCCCTTCTTAAAGGGGGCTTCCAGATTCCGATAAGCCCCCCTGCCCGCAGACCCCCAGAACCACCATTCAAGGGTTGTGGGGATGAGGCCCTTGTCCTCATCAACATGGGGACAAGGTGCTTTGGGGGGGACACCAGAACACCTTCCCAATGTTGAGGGCATGTGGCCTGGTCCGGTTCAGGAGGGGAAGGGGGTGCTCTATCGTCCCCCCCCTTTTCCTGCGGCCTGCCAGGTTCCGTGTTTGTGGGGTTACCCTTAAAAACCCCTTAAAATCCATACCAGACCTGAAGAGTCTGGAATGAATTTTGAGGGGGACCCCTACGTCATTTTTTTTACATTTTGGCGCAGTGTTCCCCTTAATATCCATACCTGAAGGGCCTGGTATGAAATTTAGGGGGTCCCCCACGCCAGTTTTTTTTTAAATTTTGGTTCGGGGGTTCCCCTGTGGGGAAATCCCATGCAGTTTTTATCAATGAACTTTTATGTGTATTGTCGGACCGGCTATTCATTAATAGCCGTGAGTAGTTTTAAATGACTTTTTTCCTTTGAAATGTAATTTTGCTGTCAGACTGTTCTAAACATGGGAAACATGCGCCCCTTTACAGGCATACTATAGACACCCCCCAGGTACGAAATTTAAAGGAATATTATACTTTTATTGTTTAACTTTAAGCATTATTAAAATCACTGCTCCCGAAAAAACAGCCATTTTTAAAACTTTTTTTGCATGGATACATGTCCGCTGGGGCAGGACCCAGGTCCCCAAACCCTTTTTATGTCAATACCATACATATAAGCCTTTAAAATTAGCACTTTTGATTTCTCCCATAGACTTTTAAAGGGTGTGCCGCGGCTTTTGAATTTGCCGCTAACACCCCAAATTGTTCGCTGTTGAACAGCCGATGTTCGAGTCAAACATGAGTTCGTCTCAAACTCGAAGCTCATTCCTAGTGACCATGTGTATGCAAGGCAAGCTTGAGCGGAATTCCGTCGGAAAAACCATCCAAGTTTTTTCCGATGGAAAATCCGCTCGTGTGTACGGGGCATTAGAAAAAAGTCCCTTTCAACAGAAAACACCATTTGTTTAAAAACCTACTCGCTACATTTAGCGATTGCATCCCATCGGCAGTATTTGATGAATCTCTACAGTAACAGCCATGAACTCCATCCACAATTCCACATTCCTCATTGGGAACGCAGTGCAATCCTGAGCAGCTATGATTTGGTTTTGGAA
The DNA here is from genome assembly GCA_037952925.1 of Lithobates clamitans. Classification (NCBI taxonomy): domain Eukaryota; kingdom Metazoa; phylum Chordata; class Amphibia; order Anura; family Ranidae; genus Lithobates; species Lithobates clamitans. The sequence goes on along the minus strand of JBBGZY010001568.1, from coordinate 1,083,357 downwards.
GAGAAGGAACACGTAGAAGGTTTAACCATTTATGAATCTATAATATTTTTAAATGAAAACAACATTCTGAATTACTTTTATGTGTCAGTACTTACCTGTACAATAGGCAGAGTTCCAGGTTGGTGTACCCTGTAGCTTATACACATAAAATCCTTCTGGGCACATTTTTACAGAAATATTATTAGTTATTGTACAGCATCCGGCATACCAGTTGGAACAAGCTGTCCGATTAACAATGCCGTCCCTGACTGTAGGGTGGGAGCCGTTCATCCAGATGGAGAGAACAGTGCCACAGCTGTTTTCTGCTACACAGTGCTCAGGGATTTGCTGGTCATATTCTCCTTTAAACCGATACCAGCCGGATAGTTTATAGTCCGAATGATACCAGTCATACCGATCACTAGAATCAGCTGTATTAGAAGTACTGCGCCAAGGATCATTAAGTACGGTGTGGTTGGAGCAAGGGTCATAACAGGAATAAGATCCAATGTACTTAATGCAGTCTTCATTAGAGCCACACGGTGTTCCTTGTTGGCATTCATTGACCTCACAGTGTCTTCCATCTCCGTAATATCCATAGGAACAAGTACAGGTGTAAGATCCAATATTATTTTTACATATAGCTAATGGGTCACAGTCATTAAGAAAGCTGTCCGCACACTCATCAATGTCTGCACAGCCAAATTCTGATATATATTTAAATCCAGGGAAACAATTACAGGTGTAAGATCCGATAGTGTTCACACAGGAACCACCAATACAATTGTTGATGTAACGGTCCTGACATTCATCTATATCATTGCAAGTTATTCCGTCTCCAGAAAATCCCTCTTTACATGTGCACTCCCCGTATCCTCCAAACTCTGAACACGTGGCATTTGGGTGGCAGTCAAAATCTGAACAATTCCCTATAAATAAATAAAATATTATCTCTTGAGGGGGTGGTGGGTTTTCTATATAACATAAACTTAAGGTGAACTTATGTCTGGAAAACCATATTCTTATAGGCTGGATGCCATAAAGCACTTTTTTTGGACAGTTACAATGGGAGATGCTATACATTCTGTGCACTCCCATTGACTCTTGTCACTCCACCTAACGGCCCCTCTGCCCAGCCTGCCTTCTGAGCTAAACATTAGGAAAGTATCTTTCCTGTAGCTGTCGCAATGGTCTCTGACCACAGGTCTGGTGGGTTGAAAAGCTCTGGGGTTTAACACACTATTAGCTTAGGATAGCGTTTCTCAACTCCAGTCCTCAAGGCGCCCCAACAGGTCATGTTTTCAGGCTCTCCTTTTGCAGAGGTGATTTGATCAGTTTCACTGCCTCAGTAACTACCACAGTCATTTCTTCTGAGGGAGATCCTGAAAACATGACCTATTGGGGTTCCTTGAGGAATGGAGTTGAGAAACACTGGCTTAGGATGTGGTATCACAGCACCAGATAAGAAGAGTAATAGGTGGACACAAGGTCAGGATGGGGGACACTGGATCAGTGCAGGAACACAGAGGGTCAGATCCAATACTGTTTTGAGATTCATCCCCATTATAACCCATCTACCTACAACACTCCTAACGGGTGGCGGCTAGTGCATCACCGGTCAGGAGGGGGGTGGGGCGGCAGGCAGACCAGACATACCCCCCTCTCGCTCCAGCCTGCACCATTCCCCCCCTCACCAATTCGATTACGCTGTGCTGGCAGGCAGCAGGCGGCAGTGGCAGCTACCCCCCTCATTCTCGCCGGGTCCAGGGACGCATCTCCTCCTCATAGACCAATAGGATGGCTTCTCCTTTCGGCCAATCAGGAAATGGGTCTCACGACCCACTTCCTGATTGGCTGTGAGGAGAATCAGTGTGATAATAGCGAATATTCATTCGCTATTGTCACACAACTGGGTGGACTCAGGGCACAGTGCCTCTGGCCCACCCTCTGGCTCTAATCACGTGCTTCAAACCCCCCCCATTGGAATCATGGTCCAGCGCCCTGTATGTAGCTCAGCGGGCCAGACGCATTAATAGGGGGGGCGGCATTTGTGTGCCCCTAATGGATGGGCTGACACTGCTCCTAACAGAAACAATGGAGATATTTATCAATTCTTTTGCACAGCCAGACAATGCTAAACAGAATCAACTAGGCAAATGTGTGACAATTTGATAAAGATTTCTTATTCTTAAGCAGCTTCTTTCATAATTTTCTCCATGAGTTGCTCTAAATATTTTATTGGTTAAACTAGATGGACTTGTGTCTTTTTTTTCAACCTGACTAACTAAAAGTGCACTGTGCCCAAAAAATGACCCCCTGGCTACACTGAGTTGTCAGTGAGCAGTATAAAGTGGCAGAGTGTTCAGTGAGCAGTACAAAGGGGCAGAGTGGTCAGTGATCAGTACAAAGTGGCAGAAGGGTCAGTGGTCAGTAAAAAGTGGCAGAGTGTTTAGTGAGCAGTACAAAGTGACAGAGTGTTCAGTGAGCAGTAAAAAGTGGAAGAGTGGTCAGTGATCAGTAGAAAGTGGCAGAGTGGCCAGTGATCAGTACAAAGTGGCAGAGTGTTCAGTGATCAGTACAAAGTGGCAGAGTGGTCAGTGATCAGTACAAAGTGCAGAGTGGTCAGTGATCAGTACAAAGTGGCAGATTGGTCAGTAATCAGTACAAAGTGGCAGAGTGGTCAGTGATCAGTATAAAGTGGAAGAGTGGTCAGTGATCAGTACAAAGTGGCAGAGTGGTCAGTGATCAGTACAAAGTGGCAGAGTGGTCAGTGATCAGTACAAACTGCAGAGTGGTCAGTGATCAGTACAAAGTGGCAGATTGGTTAGTGATCAGTACAAAGTGGCAGAGTGGTCAGTGAGCAGTATAAAGTGGTAGGGTGTTCAGTGATCAGTACAAAGTGGCAGAATGGTCAGTGACCAGTATAAAGTGGCAGAGTGGTCAGTGATCAGTACAAAGTGGTAGAGTGGTCAGTGATCAGTACAAAGTGGTAGAGTGGTCATTTATCAGTACAAAGTGGCAGAGTAGTCAGTGATTAGTACAAAGTGGCAGAGTGGTCAGTGATCAGTACAAAGTGGCAGAGTGGTCAGTGATCAGTACAAAGTGGCAGAGTGGTCAGTGATCAGTAAAAAGTGGCAGATTGGTCAGTGATCAGTAGAAAGTGGCAGAGTGGTCAGTGATCAGTACAACGTGGCAGAGTGGTCAGTGATCAGTACAAAGTGCAGAGTGGTCAGTGAGCACTAAAAAGTGGTAGGGTGTTCAGTGATCAGTACAAAGTGGCAGAGTGGTCAGTGATCAGTATAAAGTGGAAGAGTAGTCAGTGATCAGTACAAAGAGGCTGAGTGGTCAGTGATCAGTATAAAGTGGCAGAGTGGTCAGTGATGAGTATAAAGTGGCAGAGTAGTCAGTGATCAGTACAAAATGGTAGAGTGGTCATTGATCAGTACAAAGTGGCAGAGTAGTTAGTGATCAGTACAAAGTGGCAGAGTGGTCAGTGATCAGTACAAAGTGGTAGAGTGGTCAGTGATCAGTAAAAAGTAGCAGATAGGTCAGTGATCAGTAGAAAGTGGCAGAGTGGTCAGTGATCAGTACAACGTGGCAGAGTGGTCAGTGATCAGTACAAAGTGCAGAGTGGTCAGTGAGCACTAAAAAGTGGTAGGGTGATCAGTAATCAGTACAAAGTGGCAGAGTGGTCAGTGATCAGTAAAAAGTGTAAGAGTGTTCAGTGATTACTACAAAGTGGTAGAGTGGTCAGAGATCAGTACAAAAGTGGCAGAGTGGTCAGTGATCAGTACAAAGTGGCAGAGTGGTCAGTGATCAGTACAAAGTGGTAGAGTGGTCCGTGATCAGTACAAAGTGGTAGAGTGGTCAGTGATCAGTACAAAGTGGTAGAGTGGTCAGAGATCAGTACAAAAGTGGCAGAGTGGTCAGTGATCAGTAAAAAGTGTAGGAGTGGTCAGTGATCAGTAAAAAGTGTAGGAGTGTTCAGTGATCAGTACAAAGTGGCAGAGTGGTCAGTGATCAGTAAAAAGTGGCAGATAGGTCAGTGATCAGTACAACGTGGCAGAGTGGTCAGTGATCAGTACAACGTGGCAGAGTGGTCAGTGATCAGTACAAAGTGCAGAGTGGTCAGTGAGCACTAAAAAGTGGTAGGGTGATCAGTGATCAGTACAAAAGTGGCAGAGTGGTCAGTGATCAGTACAAAGTGGTAGAGTGGTCATTGATCAGTACAAAGTGGCAGAGTAGTTAGTGATCAGTACAAAGTGGCAGAGTGGTCAGTGATCAGTACAAAGTGGCAGAGTGGTCAGTGATCAGTACAAAGTGGTAGAGTGGTCAGTGATCAGTAAAAAGTGGCAGATAGGTCAGTGATCAGTAGAAAGTGGCAGAGTGGTCAGTGATCAGTACAACGTGGCAGAGTGGTCAGTGATCAGTACAAAGTGCAGAGTGGTCAGTGAGCACTAAAAAGTGGTAGGGTGATCAGTGATCAGTACAAAAGTGGCAGAGTGGTCAGTGATCAGTAAAAAGTGGCAGAGTGGTCAGTGATTACTACAAAGTGGTAGAGTGGTCAGAGATCAGTACAAAAGTGGCAGAGTGGTCAGTGATCAGTACAAAGTGGTAGAGTGGTCCGTGATCAGTACAAAGTGGTAGAGTGGTCAGTGATCAGTACAAAGTGGCAGAGTGGTCAGAGATCAGTACAAAAGTGGCAGAGTGGTCAGTGATCAGTAAAAAGTGTAAGAGTGTTCAGTGATCAGTACAAAGTGGCAGAGTGTTCAGTGATCAGTACAAAGTGCAGAGTGGTCAGAGGTCAGTGATCAGTACAAAGTGGCAGATTGGTCAGTGATCAGTACAAAGTGGCAGAGTGGTCAGTGAGCATTAAAAAGTGGTAGGGTGTTAAGTGCTCAGTACAAAGTGGCAGAGTGGTCAGTGATCAGTACAAAGTGGCAGAGTGGTCAGTGATCAGTACAAAGTGGCAGATTGGTTAGTGATCAGTACAAAGTGGCAGAGTGGTCAGTGAGCAGTATAAAGTGGTAGGGTGTTCAGTGATCAGTACAAAGTGGCAGAATGGTCAGTGACCAGTATAAAGTGGCAGAGTGGTCAGTGATCAGTACAAAGTGGTAGAGTGGTCAGTGATCAGTACAAAGTGGTAGAGTGGTCATTTATCAGTACAAAGTGGCAGAGTAGTCAGTGATCAGTACAAAGTGGCAGAGTGGTCAGTGATCAGTAAAAAGTGGTAGAGTGGTCAGTGATCAGTAAAAAGTGGCAGATTGGTCAGTGATCAGTAGAAAGTGTCAGAGTGGTCAGTGATCAGTACAACATGGCAGAGTGGTCAGTGATCAGTACAAAGTGCAGAGTGGTCAGTGAGCACTAAAAAGTGGTAGGGTGTTCAGTGATCAGTACAAAGTGGCAGAGTGGTCAGTGATCAGTATAAAGTGGAAGAGTAGTCAGTGATCAGTACAAAGAGGCTGAGTGGTCAGTGATCAGTATAAAGTGGCAGAGTGGTCAGTGATCAGTATAAAGTGGCAGAGTAGTCAGTGATCAGTACAAAATGGTAGAGTGGTCATTGATCAGTACAAAGTGGCAGAGTAGTTAGTGATCAGTACAAAGTGGCAGAGTGGTCAGTGATCAGTACAAAGTGGCAGAGTGGTCAGTGATCAGTACAAAGTGGTAGAGTGGTCAGTGATCAGTAAAAAGTGGCAGATAGGTCAGTGATCAGTAGAAAGTGGCAGAGTGGTCAGTGATCAGTACAACGTGGCAGAGTGGTCAGTGATCAGTACAAAGTGCAGAGTGGTCAGTGAGCACTAAAAAGTGGTAGGGTGATCAGTGATCAGTACAAAGTGGCATAGTGGTCAGTGATCAGTATAAAGTGGAAGAGTAGTCAGTGATCAGTACAAAAGTGGCAGAGTGGTCAGTGATCAGTAAAAAGTGTAAGAGTGTTCGGTGATTACTACAAAGTGGTAGAGTGGTCAGAGATCAGTACAAAAGTGGCAGAGTGGTCAGTGATCAGTACAAAGTGGTAGAGTGGTCCGTGATCAGTACAAAGTGGTAGAGTGGTCAGTGATCAGTACAAAGTGGTAGAGTGGTCAGAGATCAGTACAAAAGTGGCAGAGTGGTCAGTGATCAGTAAAATGTGTAGGAGTGTTCAGTGATCAGTACAAAGTGGCAGAGTGGTCAGTGATCAGTAGAAAGTGGTAGAGTGGTCAGTGATCAGTAAAAAGTGGCAGATAGGTCAGTGATCAGTAGAAAGTGGCAGAGGGGTCAGTGATCAGTACAACGTGGCAGAGTGGTCAGTGATCAGTACAAAGTGCAGAGTGGTCAGTGAGCACTAAAAAGTGGTAGGGTGATCAGTGATCAGTACAAAAGTGGCAGAGTGGTCAGTGATCAGTACAAAGTGGTAGAGTGGTCATTGATCAGTACAAAGTGGCAGAGTAGTTAGTGATCAGTACAAAGTGGCAGAGTGGTCAGTGATCAGTACAAAGTGGCAGAGTGGTCAGTGATCAGTACAAAGTGGTAGAGTGGTCAGTGATCAGTACAAAGTGGTAGAGTGGTCAGTGATCAGTAAAAAGTGGCAGATAGGTCAGTGATCAGTAGAAAGTGGCAGAGTGGTCAGTGATCAGTACAAAGTGCAGAGTGGTCAGTGAGCACTAAAAAGTGGTAGGGTGATCAGTGATCAGTACAAAAGTGGCAGAGTGGTCAGTGATCAGTAAAAAGTGGCAGAGTGGTCAGTGATTACTACAAAGTGGTAGAGTGGTCAGAGATCAGTACAAAAGTGGCAGAGTGGTCAGTGATCTGTACAAAGTGGTAGAGTGGTCCGTGATCAGTACAAAGTGGTAGAGTGGTCAGTGATCAGTACAAAGTGGTAGAGTGGTCAGAGATCAGTACAAAAGTGGCAGAGTGGTCAGTGATCAGTAAAAAGTGTAAGAGTGTTCAGTGATCAGTACAAAGTGGCAGAGTGTTCAGTGATCAGTACAAAGTGCAGAGTGGTCAGAGGTCAGTGATCAGTACAAAGTGGCAGATTGGTCAGTGATCAGTACAAAGTGGCAGAGTGGTCAGTGAGCATTAAAAAGTGGTAGGGTGTTAAGTGATCAGTACAAAGTGGCAGAGTGGTCAGTGATCAGTATAAAGTGGCAGAGTGGTCAGTGATCAGTACAAAGTGGCAGAGTGGTCAGTGATCAGTACAAAGTGGCAGAGTGGTCAGTGATCAGTACAAACTGCAGAGTGGTCAGTGATCAGTACAAAGTGGCAGATTGGTTAGTGATCAGTAGAAAGTGGCAGAGTGGTCAGTGATCAGTACAAAGTAGCAGAGTGGTCAGTGATCAGTACAAAGTGGCAGATTGGTCAGTAATCAGTACAAAGTGGCAGAGTGGTCAGTGATCAGTATAAAGTGAAAGAGTGGTCAGTGATCAGTACAAAGTGGCAGAGTGGTCAGTGATCAGTACAAAGTGGCAGAGTGGTCAGTGATCAGTACAAACTGCAGAGTGGTCAATGATCAGTACAAAGTGGCAGATTGGTTAGTGATCAGTACAAAGTGGCAGAGTGGTCAGTGAGCAGTATAAAGTGGTAGGGTGTTCAGTGATCAGTACAAAGTGGCAGAATGGTCAGTGACCAGTATAAAGTGGCAGAGTGGTCAGTGATCAGTAGAAAGTGGTAGAGTGGTCAGTGATCAGTACAAAGTGGTAGAGTGGTCAGAGATCAGTACAAAAGTGGCAGAGTGGTCAGTGATCAGTACAAAGTGGTAGAGTGGTCAGTGATCAGTACAAAGTGGTAGAGTGGTCATAGATCAGTACAAAAGTGGCAGAGTGGTCAGTGATCAGTAAAAAGTGTAAGAGTGTTCAGTGATCAGTACAAAGTGGCAGAGTGTTCAGTGATCAGTACAAAGTGCAGAGTGGTCAGAGGTCAGTGATCAGTACAAAGTGGCAGATTGGTCAGTGATCAGTACAAAGTGGCAGAGTGGTCAGTGATCAGTATAAAGTGGCAGAGTGGTCAGTGATCAGTACAAAGTGGCAGAGTGGTCAGCGATCAGTACAGAGTGGTCAGTGATCAGTACAAACTGCAGAGTGGTCAGTGATCAGTACAAAGTGGCAGATTGGTTAGTGATCAGTAGAAAGTGGCAGAGTGGTCAGTGATCAGTACAACGTGGCAGATTGGTTAGTGATCAGTACAAAGTGCCAGAGTGGTCAGTGATCAGTACAAAGTGGCAGATTGGTTAGTGATCAGTACAAAGTGGCAGAGTGGTCAGTGAGCAGTATAAAGTGGTAGGGTGTTCAGTGATCAGTACAAAGTGGCAGAGTGGTCAGTGATCAGTATAGAGTGGCAGAGTGGTCAGTGATCAGTAAAAAGTGGAAGAGTGGTCAGTGATCAGTAGAAAGTGACAGAGTGGTCAGTGATCAGTACAAAGTGGCAGAATGTTCAGTGATCAGTATAAAGTGGCAGAATGTTCAGTGATCAGTACAAAGTGGCAGAGTGGTCAGTGATCAGTATATAGTGGCAGAGTGGTCAGTGATCAGTAAAAAGTGGAAGAGTGGTCAGTGATCAGTAGAAAGTGGAAGAGTGGTCAGTGATCAGTACAAAGTGGCAGAATGTTCAGTGATCAGTATAAAGTGGCAGAATGTTCAGTGATCAGTACAAAGTGCAGAGCGGTCAGTGATCAGTACAAAGTGGAAGATTGGTCAGTGATCAGTACAAAGTGGAAGATTGGTCAGTGATCAGTACAAAGTGGCAGAGTGGTCAGTGAGCACTAAAAAGTGGTAGGGTGTTAAGTGATCAGTACAAAGTGGCAGAGTGGTCAGTACAAAGTGGCAGAGTGGTCAGTGATCAGTACAAAGTGGCAGAGTGGTCAGTGATCAGTAAAAAAGTGGAAGAGTGGTCAATGATCAGTACAAACTGCAGAGTGGTCAGTGATCAGTACAAAGTGGCAGATTGGTTAGTGATCAGTAGAAAGTGGCAGAGTGGTCAGTGATCAGTACAAAGTAGAAGAGTGGTCAGTGATCAGTAGAAACTGCAGAGTGGTCAGTGATCAGTACAAAGTGGCAGAGTGGTTGGTGATCAGTACAAAGTGGCAGATTGGTTAGTAATCAGTACAAACTGGCAGAGTGGTCAGTGAGCAGTATAAAGTGGTAGGGTGTTCAGTGATCAGTACAAAGTGGGAGAGTGGTCAGTGATCAGTAGAACGTGGCAGATTGGTCAGTGATCAGTACAAAGTGGCAGAGTGGTCAGTGAGCACTAAAAAGTGGTAGGGTGGTAAGTGATCAGTACAAAGTGGCAGAGTGGTCAGTGATCAGTATAAAGTGGCAGAGTGGTCAGTGATCAGTACAAAGTGGCAGAGTGGTCAGTGATCAGTGCAAAGTGGAAGAGTGGTCAGTGATCAGTACAAACTGCAGAGTGGTCAGTGATCAGTACAAAGTGGCAGATTGGTTAGTGATCAGTAGAAAGTGGAAGAGTGGTCAGTGAGCACAAAAAGTGGTAGGGTGTTAAGTGATCAGTACAAAGTGGCAGAGTGGTCAGTACAAAGTGGCAGAGTGGTCAGTGATCAGTACAAAGTGGCAGAGTGGTCAGTGATCAGTACAAAGTGGAAGAGTGGTCAGTGATCAGTACAAACTGCAGAGTGGTCAGTGATTAGTACAAAGTGGCAGATTGGTTAGTGATCAGTACCAAGTGGCAGAGTGGTCAGTGAGCATTAAAAAGTGGTAGGGTGTTAAGTGATCAGTACAAAGTGGCAGAGTGGTCAGTATAAAGTGGCAGAGTGGTCAGTAATCAGTACAAAGTGGCAGAGTGGTCAGTGATCAGTACAAAGTGGAAGAGTGGTCAGTGATCAGTACAAACTGCAGAGTGGTCAGTGATCAGTACAAAGTGGCAGATTAGTTAGTGATCAGTAGAAAGTGGCAGAGTTGTCAGTGATCAGTACAAAGTGGCAGAGTTGTCAGTGATCAGTACAAAGTGGCAGAGTGGTCGGTGATCAGTACAAAGTGGCAGATCGGTTAGTGATCAGTACAAAGTGGCAGAGTGGTCAGTGAGCAGTATAAAGTGGCAGAGTAGTCAGTGATCAGTACAAAGTGGTAGAGTGTTCAGTGATCAGTACAAAGTGGTCAGTGATCAGTATAAAGTGGCAGAGTGGTCAGTGATCAGTAAAAAGTGGCAGAATGGTCAGAGATCAGTACAAAGTGGCAGAGTGGTCAGTGATCAGTACAATGTCGAAGAGTGTTCAGTGATCAGTACAAAGTGGCAGAGTGTTCAGTGATCAGTACAAAGTGCAGAGTGGTCAGTGATCAGTACAAAGTGGCAGATTGGTCAGTGATCAGAACAAAGTGGCAGAGTGGTCAGTGAGCACTAAAAAGTGGTAGGGTGTTAAGTGATCAGTACAAAGTGGCAGAGTGGTCAGTACAAAGTGGCAGAGTGGTCAGTAATCAGTACAAAATGGCAGAGTGGTCAGTGATCAGTACAAACTGCAGAGTGGTCAGTGATCAGTACAAAGTGGCAGATTAGTTAGTGATCAGTAGAAAGTGGCAGAGTGGTCAGTGATCAGTACAAAGTAGAAGAGTGGTCAGTGATCAGTAGAAACTGCAGAGTGGTCAGTGATCAGTACAAAGTGGCAGAGTGGTCGGTGATCAGTACAAAGTGGCAGATTGGTTAGTAATCAGTACAAAGTGGCAGAGTGGTCAGTGAGCAGTATAAAGTGGTAGGGTGTTCAGTGATCAGTACAAAGTGGGAGAGTGGTCAGTGATCAGTAGAACGTGGCAGATTGGTCAGTGATCAGTACAAAGTGGCAGAGTGGTCAGTGAGCACTAAAAAGTGGTAGGGTGGTAAGTGATCAGTACAAAGTGGCAGAGTGGTCAGTGATCAGTACAAAGTGGCAGAGTGGTCAGTGATCAGTACAAAGTGGCAGAGTGGTCAGTGATCAGTGCAAAGTGGAAGAGTGGTCAGTGATCAGTACAAACTGCAGAGTGGTCAGTGATCAGTACAAAGTGACAGATTGGTTAGTGATCAGTAGAAAGTGGAAGAGTGGTCAGTGATCAGTACAAAGTAGCAGAGTGGTCAGTGATCAATAGAAACTGCAGAATGGTCAGTGATCATTACAAAGTGGCAGATTGGTTAGTGATCAGTAGAAAGTGGCAGAGTGGTCAGTGATCTGTACAAAGTGGCAGAGTGGTCGGTGATCAGTACAAAGTGGCAGATTGGTTAGTGATCAGTACAAAGTGGCAGAGTGGTCAGTAAGCAGTATAAAGTGGTAGGGTGTTCAGTGATCAGTACAAAGTGGGAGAGTGGTCAGTGATCATTATAAAGTGGAAGAGTGGTGAGTGATCAGTAAAAAGTGGCAGATTGGTCAGTGATCAGTACAAAGTGGCAGAGTGGTCAGTGCGCACTAAAAAGTGTTAGGGTGTTAAGTGATCAGTACAAAGTGGCAGTGTGGTCAGTGATCAGTATAAAGTGGCAGAGTGGTCAGTGATCAGTACAAAGTGGCAGAGTGGTCAGTGATCAGTATAAAGTGGAAGAGTGGTCAGTGATCAGTACAAACTGCAAAGTGGTCAGTGATCAGTACAAAGTGGCAGATTGGTTAGAGATCAATATAAAGTGGCAGAGTGGTCAGTGATCAGTACAAAGTAGCAGAGTGGTAAGTGATCAGTAGAAACTGCAGATTGATCAGTGATCAGTAAAAAGTGGCAGATTTGTTAATGATCAGTACAAAGTGGAAGATTGGTTAGTGATCAGTACAAAGTGTAAGAGTGGTCAGTGAGCTGTATAAAGTGGTTGGGTGTTCAGTGATCAGTACAAAGTGGCAGAGTGGTCGGTGTTCAGTATAAAGTGGCAGAGTGGTCAGTGATCAGTAAAAAGTGGAAGAGTGGTCAGTGATCAGTACAAAGTGGCAGAGTGGTCAGTGATCAGTACAAAGTGGCAGAGTGGTCAGTGAGCACAAAAAGTGTTAGGGTGTTAAGTGATCAGTACAAAGTGGCAGAGTGGTCAGTATAAAGTGGCAGAGTGGTCAGTGTGCAGTATAAAGTGGCAGAGTAGTCAGTGATCAGTACAAAGTGAAAGAGTGGTCAGTGATCAGTACAAACTGCAAAGTGGTCAGTGATCAGTACAAAGTGGCAGATTGGTTAGAGATCAATATAAAGTGGCAGAGTGGTCAGTGATCAGTACAAAGTAGCAGAGTGGTCAGTGATCAGTAGAAACTGCAGATTGATCAGTGATCAGTAAAAAGTGGCAGATTTGTTAATGATCAGTACAAAGTGGCAGATTGGTTAGTGATCAGTACAAAGTGGCAGAGTGGTCAGTGAGCTGTATAAAGTGGTTGGGTGTTCAGTGATCAGTACAAAGTGGCAGAGTGGTCGGTGATCAGTATAAAGTGGCAGAGTGGTCAGTGATCAGTAAAAAGTGGAAGAGTGGTCAGTGATCAGCAGAAAGTGGCAGAGTGGTCAGTGATCAGTACAAAGTGGCAGATTGGTCAGTGATCAGTACAAAGTGGCAGAGTGGTCAGTGAGTACAAAAAGTGTTAGGGTGTTAAGTGATCAGTACAAAGTGGCAGAGTGGTCAGTATAAAGTGGCAGAGTGGTCAGTGAGCAGTATAAAGTGGCAGAATAGTCAGTGATCAGTACAAAGTGAAAGAGTGGTCAGTGATCTGTACAAAGTGGCAGAGTGGTCGGTGATCAGTACAAAGTGGCAGATTGGTTAGTGATCAGTACAAAGTGGCAGAGTGGTCAGTAAGCAGTATAAAGTGGTAGGGTGTTCAGTGATCAGTACAAAGTGGGAGAGTGGTCAGTGATCATTATAAAGTGGAAGAGTGGTGAGTGATCAGTAAAAAGTGGCAGATTGGTCAGTGATCAGTACAAAGTGGCAGAGTGGTCAGTGCGCACTAAAAAGTGTTAGGGTGTTAAGTGATCAGTACAAAGTGGCAGTGTGGTCAGTGATCAGTATAAAGTGGCAGAGTGGTCAGTGATCAGTACAAAGTGGCAGAGTGGTCAGTGATCAGTATAAAGTGGAAGAGTGGTCAGTGATCAGTACAAACTGCAAAGTGGTCAGTGATCAGTACAAAGTGGCAGATTGGTTAGAGATCAATATAAAGTGGCAGAGTGGTCAGTGATCAGTACAAAGTAGCAGAGTGGTAAGTGATCAGTAGAAACTGCAGATTGATCAGTGATCAGTAAAAAGTGGCAGATTTGTTAATGATCAGTACAAAGTGGAAGATTGGTTAGTGATCAGTACAAAGTGTAAGAGTGGTCAGTGAGCTGTATAAAGTGGTTGGGTGTTCAGTGATCAGTACAAAGTGGCAGAGTGGTCGGTGTTCAGTATAAAGTGGCAGAGTGGTCAGTGATCAGTAAAAAGTGGAAGAGTGGTCAGTGATCAGTACAAAGTGGCAGAGTGGTCAGTGATCAGTACAAAGTGGCAGAGTGGTCAGTGAGCACAAAAAGTGTTAGGGTGTTAAGTGATCAGTACAAAGTGGCAGAGTGGTCAGTATAAAGTGGCAGAGTGGTCAGTGTGCAGTATAAAGTGGCAGAGTAGTCAGTGATCAGTACAAAGTGAAAGAGTGGTCAGTGATCAGTACAAACTGCAAAGTGGTCAGTGATCAGTACAAAGTGGCAGATTGGTTAGAGATCAATATAAAGTGGCAGAGTGGTCAGTGATCAGTACAAAGTAGCAGAGTGGTCAGTGATCAGTAGAAACTGCAGATTGATCAGTGATCAGTAAAAAGTGGCAGATTTGTTAATGATCAGTACAAAGTGGCAGATTGGTTAGTGATCAGTACAAAGTGGCAGAGTGGTCAGTGAGCTGTATAAAGTGGTTGGGTGTTCAGTGATCAGTACAAAGTGGCAGAGTGGTCGGTGATCAGTATAAAGTGGCAGAGTGGTCAGTGATCAGTAAAAAGTGGAAGAGTGGTCAGTGATCAGTAGAAAGTGGCAGAGTGGTCAGTGATCAGTACAAAGTGGCAGATTGGTCAGTGATCAGTACAAAGTGGCAGAGTGGTCAGTGAGTACAAAAAGTGTTAGGGTGTTAAGTGATCAGTACAAAGTGGCAGAGTGGTCAGTATAAAGTGGCAGAGTGGTCAGTGAGCAGTATAAAGTGGCAGAATAGTCAGTGATCAGTACAAAGTGAAAGAGTGGTCAGTGATCAGTACAAACTGCAGAGTGGTCAGTGATCAGTACAAAGTGGTAGATTGGTTAGTGATCAGTACAAAGTGGCAGAGTGGTCAGTGGGCAGTATAAAGTAGTAGGGTGTTCAGTGATCAGTACAAAGTGGTCAGTGATCAGTATAAAGTGGCAGAGTGGTCAGTGATCAGTAGAAACTGCAGAGTGGTCAGTGATCAGTACAAAGTGGCAGATTTTTTAGTGATCAGTAGAAAGTGGCAGAGTGGTCAGTGATCAGTACAAAGTGGAAGAGTGGTCAGTGATCAGTACAAAGTGGCAGATTGGTCAGTGATCAGTACAAAGTGGCAGAGTGGTCAGTGATCAATATAAAGTGGCAGAGTGGTCAGTGATCAGTACAAAGTGGCAGAGTGGTCAGTGATCAGTACAAAGTGGCAGAGTGGTCAGTGATCAGTACAAAGTGGAAGAGTGGTCAGTGATCAGTACAAAGTGGCAGATTGGTTAGTGATCAGTACAAAGTGACAGAGTGGTCAATGGGCAGTATAAAGTGGTAGGGTGTTCAGTGATCAGTACAAAGTGGTCAGTGATCAGTATAAAGTGGCAGAGTGGTCAGTGATCAGTACAAAGTGTCAGAGTGTTCAGTGATCAGTACAGAGTGGCAGAGAGTTCAGAGATCAGTACAAAGTGGCAGAGTGTTCAGTGATCAGTACAAAGCGCAAAGTGGTCAGTGATCAGTACAAAGTGGCAGATTGGTCAGTGATCAGTACAAAGTGGCAGAGTGGTCAGTGAGCACTAAAAAGTGGTAGGGTGTTAAGTGATCAGTACAAAGTGGCAGAGTGGTCAGTGATCAGTATAAAGTGGCAGAGTGGTCAGTGATCGGTACAAAGTGGCAGAGTGGTCAGTGATCAGTACAAAGTGGCAGAGTGTTCAGTGAGCAGTATAGAGTGGCAGAGTGGTCAGTGATCAGTACAAAGTGGCAGAGTATTAAGTGAGCAGTATAAAGTGGCAGAGTGGTCAGTGATCAGTACAAAGTGGCAGGGTGGTCAGTGATCAGTACAAAGTGGCAGAGTGGTCAGTGATCAGTACAAAGTGGAAGAGTGGTCAGTGATCAGTACAAAGTGGCAGAGTGTTCAGTGACCAGTACAAAGTGCAGAGTGGTCAGTGATCAGTAGAAAGTGGCAGAGTGGTCAGTGATCAGTACAAAGTGGCAGAGTGATCAGTGAGCAGTATAGAGTGGCAGAGTGGTCAGTGATCAGTAAAAGGTGGCAGAGTATTAAGTGAGCAGTATAAAGTGGCAGAGTGGTCAGTGATCAGTACAAAGTGGCAGGGTGGTCAGTGATCAGTACAAAGTGGCAGAGTGGTCAGTGATCAGTTCAAAGTGGCAGAGTGGTCAGTGAGCACTAAAAAGTGGTAGGGTGTTCAGTGACCAGTAAAAAAGTGCAGAGTGGTCAGTGATCAGTAGAAAGTAGCAGAGATGTCAGTGATCAGTACAAAGTGGCAGAGTGGTCAGTGATCAGTACAAAGTGGCAGAGTGTTCAGTGATCAGAACAAAGTGGCAGAGTGTTCAGTGATCAGTACAAAGTGGCAGAGTGTTCAGTGATCAGTACAAAGTGGCAGAATGTTCAGTGATCAGTACAAAGTGCAGAGTGATTAGTGATCAGTACAAAGTGGCAGATTTGTCAGTGATCAGTACAAAGTGGCAGAGTGGTCAGTGAGCACTAAAAAGTGGTAGGGTGTTCAGTGATCAGTACAAAGTGGCAGAGTTGTCAGTGATCAGTATAAAGTGGCAGAGTGGTCAGTAATCAGTACAAAGTGGCAGAGTGTTCAGTGATCAGTACAAAGTGGCAGAATATTTAGTGATCAGTACAAAGTGACAGAGTGTTCAGTGAGCAGTACAATGTGGAAGAGTGGTCAGTGATCAGTATAAAGTGGCAGAGTGATCAGTACAAAGGATCATAGTGTTAAGTGAGCAGTACAAAGGGGCAGAGTGGTCGGTGATCAGTATAAAGTGGCAGAGTGGTCAGTGATCAGTAAAAAGTGGAAGAGTGGTCAGTGATCAGTAGAAAGTGGCAGAGTGGTCAGTGATCAGTACAAAGTGGTAGAGTGTTCAGTGATCTGTACAAAGTGGCAGAATGTTTAGTGATCAGTACAAAGTGCAGAGTGGTTAGTGATCAGTACAAAGTGGCAGAGTGTTCAGTGAGCAGTATAAAGTGGCAGAGTGATCAGTACAAAGTGGCAGAGTGTTAAGTGAGCAGTATAAAGTGGCAGAGTGGTCAGTGATCAGTACAAAGTGGCAGGGTGGTCAGTGATCAGTACAAAAAGGCAGAGTGGTTAGTGATCAGTACAAAGTGGCAGATTGGTCAGTGATCAGTACAAAGTAGCAGAGTGGTCAGTGAGCACTAAAAAGTGGTAGGGTGTTCAGTGATCAGTACAAAGTGGCAGAGTGGTCTGTGATTAGTATAAAGTGGCAGAGTGGTCAGTGATCAGTACAAAGTGGCAGAGTGGTCAGTGATCAGTACAGAGTGAAGATTGGTCAGTTATCAGTAAAAAGTGGCAGAGTGGTCAGTGATCAGTACAGAGTGAAGAGTGGTCAGTGATCAGTACAGAGTGAAGAGTGGTCAGTGATAAGTACAAAGTGGCAGAGTGGTCAGTTAGCAGTATAAAGTGGTAGGGTGTTCAGTGATCAGTACAAAGTGGCAGAGTGGTCAGTAATCAGTATAAAGTGGCAGAGTGGTCAGTGATCAGTACAAAGTGGCAGAGTGGTCAGTGATCAGTACAAAGTGGCAGAGTGGTCAGTGATCAGTATAAAGTGGCAGAGTGGTCAGTGATCAGTACAAAGTGCAGAGTGGTCAGTGATCATTACAAAGTGGTAGAGTGGTCAGTGATCGGTACAAAGTGGCAGAGTGGTCAGTGAGCAGTATACAGTGCAGAGTGGTCAGTGATCATTACAAAGTGGTAAGGTGTTCAGTGATCAGTACAAAGTGCCCAGTAGATGCAGCAGATGCTGCTGGCAGGACTTTCTTTACCATCCTGCCAGCGCATCGCTCCAGTGTGAAAGCCCTCGGGGCTTTCACACTGGAATGAAAGCAGCGGCTGTTTCGGGTCGGTTTGCAGGCGCTATTATTAGCGCAATAGCGCCTGTAAACCGCCCCAGTGTGAAAGGGCTCTAATAGTCCCGTCTCCAAAGGGGGTTATTCATTTGCATGGATTTCAATGTTTCATTATTTATTTTTTGAAGCACATGATTAAAACCCGATGCCCTAATTGGCTTCCAAAAAGGATGGGCCCGGGGCACAGATTACCCGAGCCCACCCACTTGTGTGATATGTGTGGCAGTAGTTGGAGCAGAGAGGAGGAGTAGAGGAGTAGAGGAGTGGAGGAGGAGGAGGTGGGGGGGCACTTGGCATCAGCCAATGAGTGTGCAGCCTCCTGTATTCGGCCAAAACATCATTGGTAACATGCAGAGGCAGAGTCAAAGCAGGGAGAATAAAGATGGTGATTTCTATCTGGAGCATGCCGCAGCATGGCTCTGTCCACCTGGCTGCTCTCCTACTGTGATTGTGGATGGGGTAAGTGCGATCCCGGTGGGGTGGGTTTGTTTGCTGCCCCCCCAAAAAATGGAGCACCAGCCGCCACTGTTTACTACTTTTTGATTCACAAGCCCCTCCAGCTTAGATCGTAAGCTTGCAGGAGCAGGGTCCTTCTGTATTTAATAGTATTGTTGCTGTATTGTCTCTCTTTATATTGTAAAGTGCTGTGCAAACTGTTGGTGCTATATGCTGTAAATCATGTATAATAATAATATAATAATTGACCTATGCAAGAGTCACAAATACAGGTGAAAACTACTGCACGGGCTTCGCTAACAGACAAGTCTGATTTGCATCCAAAATTTTCACTAATTTGCCTAAAAATATGTCCCTTAGTGAATGTCTCAGATAATCAGGATATAAAGGAAACATCCAAACCCCAAACAATATATTTAAGATTGATACA
Source organism: Lithobates clamitans (assembly GCA_037952925.1). Taxonomy (NCBI): domain Eukaryota; kingdom Metazoa; phylum Chordata; class Amphibia; order Anura; family Ranidae; genus Lithobates; species Lithobates clamitans. The sequence continues at coordinate 1,065,310 of JBBGZY010001568.1, read as the reverse complement.
TATAGGAGTAAGATTATGGAGCTGCAATATACTGTATACATATAAGGAAATCAAAATACCATCATGTGTCTTGCTTACCTGACTTGTCCAACCCTGCAAAAAATAAAAAAAATAAGAACATTAGTTTTCATTCCTCGGCATGTACAGTAATTCTTGCAATTAGCAAGTCATCGTTCTGTATGAGGAGACATTTTGTGCCCAGACTGTAATTTACACTCTGAAAAAAAAAAAAAAACATTGCTAACACTGTACATGGTGCTGTTTGTGGTTAGCCATTGGGAAGTCCCCGTGCATAAGAGGGGGGTGGGGTCACACGGGTCCATCATCGTGTGGCCCCACCCTCAGTTATAAAAGAACTGTCATCGGGCTGTAGCGTCATAAGGCGGGCGCCTCCCATGGAGGCAGATCTTTTTTATTTATTTTTTTGATCCATCAGCGGAGCGAGATAAGAAGATGAAAGGACTTGTCCCAAGATGTGTCTGGTGGTTTTTTAAAAATTTGAAACTTTTTTGTGAAATGGTACGGGTACAATGTACCCGTTACCATTTCAAATAGGGAGGGCGGGATCTGTTAAAGGGGGCTTCCAGATTCCAATAAGCCCCCTGCCCACAGACCCCCACAACCACCGGTCAAGGGCTGTGAGGATGAGGCCCTTGTCCCCATCAACATGGGGACAAGGTGCTTTGGGGGGGCTACCCAATGCACCCTCCCCATGTTGAGGGCATGTGGCCTGGTACGGTTCAGGAGGGGGGGATCTCTCATCCCCCTCTTTTCCTGTGGCCTGTTAGGTTGCATGCTCGGATAAGGGTCTGATATGGATTTTTTGGGGGACCCCCATGCCATTTTTTTAAATTTTGGCACGGTGTTTACCTTAAAATCCATACCAGACCTGAAGGGTCTGGTATGGATTTGAGGGGGACCCCTACGCCATTTTAAAAAAAAAATTGGCACAGGGTTCCCCTTAATATACATACCAGACCTGAAGGGCCTGGTATGGAATTTGGGGGGCCCCCATGCAATTTTTTTTTTAATTTTGGTTCGGGTTTCCCCTTAATTTTCAAACCAGACCCAAAGGGCCTGGTAATGGACTGGGGGGGATCCCATGTCGTTTTTTTCAATTACTTTTATCTGTATTGCCGAGACTCGACAATTCATTATAGCCGCTAGTAGTTTTAAATGACTTTTTTTCGTTTAGAAATGTCATTTTGTGCAGGGACTGTTCTAAACACAGGAAAAATGTGCCACTTTACAGGCATACTATAGACACCCCCCAGGTACAAAATTTAAAGGAATATTTCACTTTTATTGTTTCACTTTAAGCATTATTAAAATCACTGCTCCCGAAAAAACTAACATTTTTAAAACTTTTTTTTGCATTGATACATGTCCCCTGGGGCAGGACCCAAGTCCCCAAACACTTTTTATAAAAATAACTTGCATATTGAACCTTAAAATTAGCACTTTTGATTTTTCACGTTCATGTCCCATAGACTTTAATGGTGTTTGCGTGTTCAAACAAATTTTTTGCCTGTTCGCATGTTCTGCTGCAAACCAAACTGGGGGGTGTTCGGCTCATCCCTAATCAGGGGTCAATATCTGCCAAAATATCTGCACTATGGTGCAACTGTGTGACTTTCTTTTACTGAAATTTCCGCAGCATGAGTGAGGCTTCTGTGATCATCAAAGCGAATCACCACCACCACAGTTGGATCCAAAGCTTATCAGAAGTAGCACCTCAAAGCCTAGAAGTCAGTCTGAACATGTGTATGGTACAATCTCCATAAAGGTTAAAGTGGTTGTAAATCCTTAGGCTGGTCCGGTACGTCCCTGTTCACCATTTCAGGTCCGATTCCAGTCCAAATTTTTGGCTGAATTCTGACCTGAAATGGACCAGAAGATGCACAGACTCCTATGCAAATCGTTCCGCAGCTGTCCCGGAGCTGTTTGAACCATTTCTATTGAGAGCTGGTCACAGTCTCCTGACAGGCGAATTGAATGCGGGGGAACCTGCATCTACAGTATTTCGCAATAGTGTAAACCCAGCCTCAAGGTTTTTCACCTTAATGCATTACATGCATTAAGATGAATAACCTTCTGTACTGCAGCTCCCCCCTTTTTCTTACCTGAGCCAGATCAGATTCAGCAATGTGCACGAGCCCAGTGACTTCAGCCACTCTCTCTTTCTCTTCATTGGACAGATTGATAAAAGCAGGAGCCATTGGCTCCTTCTGCTGTCAATCAAATCCTGTGACACAGGGACAGGGCTGAGTCCCGCTTTCTGTGTCAATGGATGCAGCAGTGGGACTCAGGAGTGAGCCCACACAGGTGCTTTCTGTGGGGGCACCCAATGAAGAGGAGGTGCCTGGAGGACTGGTGGGGTACCCCAGAATAAGAGAAACTAAATCCATGAAATGTTGTCTGAATTTAACAATATCCAAATGTTGGTATTCTATTAAACAAGTCATTGGAGAGGACCTGTGAGGTTAAGAATTATTCATATACAATGAGATGATGTAACTTACCAGTAAATCCTACTATTTGAACAGAAAGTGATGAATTCCCCTGAACATTCAAAATCCAGAATCCCGCAGCCGGACTTTTAATCAAATTGGAATTTCGCATTTTCTGCATATCGTAGTAGAATTCATAATGGGTATATTTTTGAAAGGTAAATATTTTTCCTAAAAAATAAATAAAAAATAAATAAATGCACGTGTAACTAAATAAGTATGTTGAAAAGTAAAAGTAAAATAAATTGAATTTCTTTATTGTACATCACGGGACACAGAGCAGCCATAGTAATTACTATGTGGGTTATATGCCACCTATAGGTGAATGGACACTGGCAACCAAAAGACAGGAAGTTCCCCTCTATATAACCCCTCCTTCACAGGAAGCATATCAGTTTTTTCACCAGTGTCTTCAAGGTGGATGGTCATGGATCACATGTGCTCTTGGAGCATACTTGGAGGTCTGGAAGGTTCTATAAAGAATCTTGGACTTAAATCGGATCCATTTGAATAGGCTGTCAGCCTAAATGGATGGTGCTCGAGCCCCATTGGAAGGAGAGAAAATTCTTTGAGGTGGGAGTGGACCAGGGGAGTGGACCCCAGATTGAAGGGGGACCCAGTTTTTTGAAGGTCTTTTTATGACAAAGCTCGCCGTGATGGGTGAAGATTGGACTCCTGTTATGTACAGAGTCCTGTGACGGGAATGGTAAGTCTGCATTTGTTTGCAGTTTCTCTTTTAAGAATAGAGAGAGAGATATGACTGTCTGTTCTCCTGGTGGCCACTGGGAGCGGTGTGCTGTTCAACTATGCTATGTACACCTTACTCATGCGGGCTGCTGTTTCTCCCAAAGCCACTAGAGGGCACAGGTTTGCTCAAGTCTAGCCTATTTTTATATAGGCAGGTAGTGGAAGGGCGGCCATGCCATGTGGCCTTTGGAGACATAGCGGCAGCCCGTGAGTGTGTGAGTGCTTGAGTGCTTGCTATGGGAGAATTGGGTGCAGAAAAGTCATGATTACATGCTGCATATTTACTGCCTATCTGAGGGGCCTGTACAACTGTACTATAAGTAGATACACCCTTGGATGATTAGCAGTTCACTTTAAAGGTGTTATTAACTGCTTGTAGGCAGGAGCAGCGTAGTATACTTGCTTGCAAATTTGTTGCTTAAATGCATGTTTTAAAATACATGTTTGAAAAGACATGAGCATGGGTGCATTTAAGGAGTTGTATCTCCAGTACAGTGCATATGTGCTTGGTATCCTGCAGGTCAAAATATGGGACCAACTGCAGTTGAGCAGGTGCCTGCTTACAAACTAGCTAAAACGCACAATTGCTGGAGCGCACAATTGCTGGAGCGCACAGTTGCTGGAGCGCACAGTTGCTGGAGCGCATGGTTGCTGAAACGCACAGTTGCTGAAACGCACGGTTGCTGAAGATACATGTTTTTACAGGTTCACATAAATGTACATGGTTATACATGTTTGCATAAAAATACTTGATCGTGGGTCTACAAAATGCATGTTTGGACATGTTTGTGTAAAAAATAAAAATGAAGAGAAGGAAAAACAAAACATGTTTATTGTTGATCACATGAAGATGCGTGATCGCATAAGGTGACAGGATCGCTTAAAGATATATGGCCACATAAAGATGTGTGGTTGCATAAAGATGCATGTTTTTGTTTGAATAGATATACATGGTTTTACATGGTCGCATAAAGATACATGCTTATAAATGGTTGCTTAAATATACATAGTTATTCATGATTGCATAAAGATGCTTGGTCGCATAAAAATTCTTGATCGCACAAGGATGCTTGATTGCACAGAGTTGCTTAATCTCATAAGGATGCTTGATCGCATAAGCATGCTTGATCGCATAAATATTTTGATTGCCTAAAGATACATGGTTGCAATAAGATGCATGTTACTACATGTTTGCTTAAATATACATGATTGCTCATGATCGCATAGGGATACATGGTTACATAAAAGTACTTGATGCATGAGCGCAAAAAGATACATGATTACATATAGATGCATGTTTATTCATGTTTGCATAGATACATGTTGCGTAATGTTGCATAACATGTTTCATACACGCATGCTTGCTTATTGCAAAGAGGCTTGTTCCATGGGACATGTGTTACATGAATGCGTGTGTACAGTGCACACTTTTCATATTTTGCCTAAAAGCATATTTGTATGAACTCATGCTTCCGTAGAGGCATATTGCTTTAACACGTGCTGCATACATATGTTTATTTACATTAAACATACATATGAATTTGTTTTCTCTGGGACTATTTACCTATGTGTTTATTTGCATAGGACTACAGACGTGCCTGAGGGTACATGTGTATGAGCTTATTGACCCTGTTCTGCATACATAAATGCATGAATGGCAAGAATACTTGTATACCTGCATGTTTGCATACCTAGGTACTTGCATACCTAAGGGGTTGCATAGAGCTAAACCAACACTGTTTTAGGCCTGCATCCTTGCAAGACTTTTATTAGGTTGAATAATGTGGTCGCTGCATTAGTTACCTGTTAAACCAGCTAAACGGTTCCATAAAAAAAAGAAGAGGCCAGGGGCACCACTCTCAGGTTCAGGGATCTGGCAGTGTCCACCTCCCCCCGATGGTGAGTGCATCTGAGCCAAAGTGGGGTTTGGCATTGCAGGGTGTCCTGGCGCATTCATTTTTTTTCAGACTGCGGCCCACCTTATTCTTGCCTGATCTCGTTTGATCGAAGTCTGGTTAGTATATAGATGGGAGACTGTCCAGGGATACCAGTTGCTGTAAGTTTCCCCACCGGAGTGAGGGAGGCATCTGGGGCTGCTGGGTTTTGAGAGTATCTCAGGCCAGAAACCTGGTAGGTTATGTGCACCTCTTGGGACTGTCTGGGTCTGTCTCAAAGTCGTCAGTCTTTTGCCTTGCACTTGCTCTTGGAGCAGAAGTTATGTGCTCATTATTGTGAGACAATTAAATGGTAGCAGTTCCAAAGCCAAACAGGGACATGAGGTCAATATTAAGAGCTCAAGCCGCTGGACATCCTTCTGTTTTTCAGATAGGCTAGACTGTTCAGTGATGACCTCTCTGCAAGAGGTAGACTTCAGGGCCCAGGGGGGCTTTTCATAATCGTCTGTAAGCGCACATTTTCATGGGGCACTTTGATTACAGGCTCATCAAAGTTTTCTGTAATAGCAGTGGAAAGCCGTTTTTTTTTTCTTTTGAAATCTTCCCTTTGGGTTGACCACAGCTCTAGAGGGTTCTCAGAGCATTTAACCCCAGTACTGGGCTTGCTGAAGACACCTCAATAATCTTTGCTCAAGAAGCAGTCAATTCCAGGGGTACCTTCGATATATTTCTATAGGAGGAAGCTGTGTTTGGGTCAAAGCACGGTCTTTACATACAGCCCTACTTCATGCCTTGGTAGAGGTTCATTCTCGGTCTGGAATTTGAAGATCTAGGCCTTGCTTCTGGGGAATACAGAGCGAAAATTGGTGCTTGATATTCTTCTTTTTTAGTCTCTCTAAGTTGACCTGAGGCTGGCTACAGTTCAATGGGCTTGGTCTCCACAGGGGAGAATACTGTCCAATAGCTTGTAATTTTTTGCACAGTATGCCTAGGATAGTGGCTATGGGAACTCTGCAGGGGAATCTTCTAGATTCAAAATTCTGCAACAGTTTGGGACAGGTTTGTCCGGGGCAAGAGACCCACTGCCAAAAAGGGTACATGTACCAGTAACACCTTAAGGTTTGGTTCTCCCTTATTTGACATTTTTTTTCCCCTGTTTTGGATCCTGTCACATCCTTTGTGAAGAATCCGTAAGGTTGAACACTGATATTAGTGTTGACCAAATTGGTACACATTTAAAGAAGTCCCAAGTGGGTATATACCTAAAAACAGGGTGACACTGTAGGTCCTGCTAAAATGGTGTGCCAACATCCCTATAACATATAAATGGAGTATAGGAGGTAGAAAATTGGACTTTAGAGGCACACGAGTAGTTAGACTATAAAGGATAAAAATAGTTTTATTTTATTAAGTTTAAATTACAAAATTGAAGATAAATACTATAGTTGTTACATTATCCATATAAGGTATTATATATTTGATATTTCCTACTCTACATGCAATTTGAAACCCCACTTATTTATACAAATAATCATTATAATAGCTTCCCCAGTTACTTGGCTTTACCGTCTGCCCCCGGGTGACCATTTCCTTTATGGGTTTTTTCCATGTGATCATTATATTCGGTCGGAACATACTTTATCTCCCATTAAATGTTGGGTATTATATCTTAAAATATTATGTGAAAAAGAATATATAAAACACAAAGCGCTGTGATGCTAAATAGCTGATAATTACACATAAAACCAAGTGAGGCTGCTATCAAAAGAGAGTGTTTTCAGAGTCACTTAAAAAGAATAAATAATGATATTTGAAGCGCTTCACAATGTGCATGAAAATTAATATATAAGAATAAATATAAATACTCAAATAAATCCAGCGGTGAGTAAAAATTCCTAAAAAATCCAGCAATCAAAATAGTGTAAAATTATAAAAAATTTGTGACACCAAATGTGTAAAAAAATCCACATAAAAAATCCACATAAAAATAAATATATAGGGATGTATTCAGAAGGTTCAATTATACAAGTGTAGAATCCTGATTGGTATAGAGCTTTGATCACTAGCAAAGCTGTTTAAAAACACTTGCTTAATTAAGGTGCTCATTGACCTTTATAGTAACAATGTGTCTTTTGCTTCTGTTCACGACCAATGTGAGAATCATAAACAGGTCTCATTAGTCAGGCAGATAAGAGACAAAAACAATCATTGTGCAATAGTTAGGATACCAAGGTACACAGGCAAACTTCAATCCACTCACGTGTGCCTTATAATGATAAGGCATATGCAGGTTTTACTATAGCAGTCAGCCGCCTTAGACAGGAGCAGATTCACTGCAGTACACTGTGTGATACTGCTGATCTGCACAGAGCATCCTTGGCTCCTCCAACTTGCTATAGTAAAACCTGCATATGCCTTATCATTATAAGGCACACGTGAGTGGATTGAAGTTTGCCTGTGTACCTTGGTATCCTAACTATTGCACAATGATTGTTTTTTTCTCTTATCTGCCTGTCTAATGAGACCTGTTTATGATTCTCACATTGGTTGTGAACAGAAGCAAAAGACACATTGTTACTATAAAGGTCAATGAGCACCTTAATTAAGCAAGTGTTTTTAAACAGCTTTGCTAGTGGATCAAAGCTCTATACCAATCAGGATTCTACACTTGTATAATTGAACCTTCTGAATACATCCCTATATATTTATTTTTATGTGGATTTTTTTACACATTTGGTGTCACTAATTTTTTATAATTTTACACTATTTTGATTCCTGGATTTTTTAGGAATTTTTACTCACCGCTGGATTTATTTAAGTATTTATATTTATTCTTATATATTCATTTTCATGCACATTGTGAAGCGCTTCAAATATCATTATTTATATCTTAAAATATGTTTTGTGTCTATATTGTATATGTACTTATCAATGTTTTTACATATATATTCAGCAGAACTATCCTTAGCTCTTGAAGAAGCATTATTTAGATGCGCAACATGTTGAGCAACTAAGAGAAAACCTACCCGAATATGCAATTCAACCCACAACTCTCCTTCCTACATTCATAAATTGCAACCCTGTTTTGGGAATTTGTTCTCTATTTCTCACTGTTTGAATGTTTAATTATTTGTATAAATAAGTGGGGTTTCAAATTGCATGTAGGGTAGGAAATATCAAATATATAATACCTTATATGGATAATGTAACAACTATAGTATTTATCTTCAATTTTGTAATTTAAACTTAATAAAATAAAACTATTTTTATCCTTTATAGTCTAACTACTCGTGTGCCTCTAAAGTCCAATTGTCTAGCTCCTATACTCCATTTACAAATTGGTACACAGGCATAACAGATCATGCGTGGGTTACTTCTTGGACACTTCCAGTCCAGCAGGACTTGATGGTCCTGTATCTTAGCACTGTTGAGCCCCTGGAAGCCAGCTTTGGGGAACTTCAATTACAGGACTTGAAAATATTTTTTTGCCTGGCGTGATGCCAGGAAGTGGCACCCACAGAAATATGTGGGTGGGAGATTTTCTGTTTTCTTTCTCCAGTCAGTAGAAAGGAGTTTGGCCTTAAGGGTCAGAGTTCGTCCCTATCCATTTTTTTCCAGGGGCCATTATACTCACTCCTTGTTTCAACCCTCATACTGCATGTAACTTGGACAGTCCCGCCTGTCAGGCCATTTTTTTGTGTCCTTGGGATTTGAATTCATTTGACTGTCCTTTTTTTGAACAAATCAAGAGATTCTGTTGGTCCTATTTATCTCAGAAGGTGGTTTCTTTGTTTGCTATCACTTCACAAAGTGGAGTGTCAGAGTTGGCGGCTCTTCATGTAAGGAGCCACTCTTGGTCTCGCATCATAAGGTGATGTTGCGTCCTCGTCCATTTTTATTGCCTAAAGTGGTTTCCAGTTTTCACTTGAATCAGGGCAGTGTCTTGTCTTTTATTTTTCACCTAATCCACAGTTGGCAGGAGAAAGATCGCTACCTACTCTAGAGGTAGTTCAGACACTCAGAGTCTACTTGAGTTGTCAGCACAAGTCAGGAATCCTGGTTGTGCTGCCAGAAGAGCCCAGGAAGGGCAGGCAGCATCCAGGTCGAATATTTAGCAGTGGATCTGCTAGTTTATCAATGATGCCTATGGTTTAAATGGCAAAGAAAAACCAGGTGTGGGAGTATTTTGGGCCACCCATCATTGGGTGTCAGTGACCCAGATGTTCAAGATCACTATTTATTCTTTTGTTTATACATCTACAGGGTTTTTTACCAGGTTGATGTCAACCATGTCTTTTGTTTATACATCTACAGGGTTTTTTACCAGGTTGATGTCAACCACGTTGCTTTGGGACATCCCACATAGTAATTACTATGGCTGCTCTGTGTCCCGTGATGTACGATAAAGCAAATAGGATTGGGGGCATGGCCTGGAGAGCAATGGAGTAGGGCACAGACTGTGAGAGCTCCACTGCCCAATACTCCTTTCCGACCATTCTGCGTGCATCTTGCCCATCTGCTACCATCCACTGCACCAGGGGACTTATCCTGCTTTCCCTGCTGCCCCTGGAGCCTGTCAGCGAATTTGAATGCCATCCGAGGCCACTGCGGTGTATCTGTCCAGTTCAGTGCTGTCCCTAGGAAAGGGCCCAGCTTCGGCCTAGTCTCTGGAGCGGAGGCCATCTTGCTTCACCCGGTGGCGGCCAGGGCCAGCTTTCCGGGCCTCCCTGGCTACACAGAGACTGATCCTACTCTGGAACCACCGCTGGACTTCCTGAGGCCACAATTACTGTGCATCCATGCCCTGTATCTACCTGGGGACAGGCTGTGGTGCCGGCCTACCTCCCGGAATGGCGGCTATCTTGCTACACCCAGCTGTGGCCCTGCTGAGTTCTCCCAGCCTCCCTGACTGTATTTGCAATCCCCCCATCCTGGAGAGGCCTCCAGGCTGCCTGCAAACTCTGCTGAGTGAGCTCCGCCAGCATCTGAAGCTTTCCTCCCTCCTCCTGACGGCCGGAGTACACCCACAGAGGCAGTGGACATCTGCATGAGACACTACTCTTCCCGGACATCGAAAGGACGTGGTAAGAAGTATACTTTCCCCCCTGTACCGGAGGAATCCGTCCCGGTCCGCAGGGACCGCATGGGGTCTAGAAGGCGCCCATCTAGATCATGGCGTCCCAGGCGGAGAGCCAGGATCAGCCCTCGCTGCATGTAACCAGTCTTGCAGAGGTCCTGGCTGCCATTACAAATTGTCATGCCTCTGTCACCTCCCTAACCACTAAAGTAGATTCTGTGCAGCTTGATGTGGGGTTAATCAGGCAGGACATGGACAAAATGCGCTCCAGAATCCATACAGCAGAACAGCGCATAAGTCATGTAGAAGACACGGTGGAGGGCCATACCACTGACCTGCAAATGCTGAACACTAAAATTAAAGCTCTTGAATACAAAGCAGGAGATGGCGAAAATTGCAATCGGAAAAACAACCTCCACATTGTCGGCATGGCGGATGGTCTAGAGGGTTCACACCCGACTGAGTTTGTGGAAAATCTACTAAAAACCCTCCTGCCTCTGGCACAATTTTCACCCTTCTATGCAGTGGAACGTGCGCACCGAATTCCCCCTAAACCGGGCCCACCCGGAGCCCCACCGCGCACTTTTATACTCAAATTCCAGAGTACAGGGGGAACTGGCATATCAAAACAGCAAACTTTTGATTTTCCCAGACTACTCAGTGGAAACGCAAAAAATGAGGCGCTCTTTTGACCAAGTAAAAGCTGCTTTGCGAGTAAAAGGCATTAAGTATAGTATCCTGTTCCCGGCAAGACCACGGGTTCAAGATGGTGAAACCACTAGGTTTTTTACTTCTCCCAGAGATGCTTCTGCCTGGCTAGAATTTCTCCCCCCCGCACCGCTGATGGCTGCTGGTCTCCTCACATTTAACATCCTCTTACCTCAGTATTACTGCCCCCCTCTTCTGTTCATAAACTACCTGACGGGAGGACCTTGGGGCGGATATCTTGGGGAGATCATCCTCCAGGTGTGAGGTTGCCTTCTACTTCTGTTGCACCTGTTGTGCCTGACCTACTTGTTTGCAACGTTTGAAGAAAGTGCCCCTGGACAGACCAGGTGATTATGTGCAGTTGTGCACACTCAGGTTTCTGTTCACCATTAAGTGCTCCGGATTTCATGGCTTATGCCAAAATGCTGTTTCCTGCTGCAGGGTTTGCCTTATATGTTGGGGGGGGTTCCCCCCCCCTCTTTTTTCCCCTGCACAGTCTCATTCCTCCTGCTGAAAAGTGCCCAAACTGGAAAGACTTCCTTCACACTAACTTCTGACTCACTGGTGGATTCTAGTGTCAGGTAAAAGGTACTGTAGCCCTGTACTTCTGTGAAGACTGTGAAATATTAATGCAGAAGGTTTATCCTCGGTCCTGATTAAAAGGACTGTTATTCAAGGGGATGGGATTGTTTTTCTCTTGAGGTCTAATCGTCTGCTATTCCCCCCTCTCATGTTTAAATGCATAAAGGGTTTGAGTTTTATTATCTCTTAGTGCGCATTTGACAGATGGAGATGAAACCTAATAACTGTGTTGCTCCTCTCCTGCACTGGCGGTGGAGCCTCTCCAGATCTGCGGGGTCACTCCCCCCTCAGTGTGTATATATACGCCCACTGGTACACGCCCCCTAGCATTGAGTGTATAATGTTTGGGGTTCTAAGCATTCCTAGGTTGGGGTTTGAGATGCAGGGAGGGGGAGGGTTGGGGAAAGGGTTGGGAATGTTAAAGGTGTTTTTTTGTCACCTCAGGTGTTTTGTGATGTCTATACTTAAGGTAATTTGGTACAGTGTCATATGTGCTACAGTGTTTCTCATGCATGGCGCCAGGATGCTGCCCCATGAGCCTTCTACCCCTACACTGATTTCTCCCATATACCTCAAATGGCTCCAATTACAGTCATTTCTTGGAATGTTAGGGGCCTAAACTCAGCGGTTAAACAAACCCTGGTGTTCCGCTTTCTACAGAAACATAATCCTGACATTTGCATTTTACAAGAGACCCACCTTCAGGGCCATAATCTCCTTGAAAAGATCATGGGTGGGATTAAACTATCACACCACTTATTCTACATATGCTCGTGGGGTCAGCACCCTGGTTCGGAAATCCCTACCCTTTAGACCCATTACTATAAAGACAGATAAGGAGGGCAGGTATGTCATAGTACACGCAAACATTTATGATAGGGATATTGTACTGGTTGGGTTGTATCTTCCCCCGCCGCCATCGGTCCAAATCCTTCATGACATTATGCAGGAGGTAGTCCAGATGGACACCGGCTTGGTACTTCTGATGGGCGATTTTAATATGGTCCCATGCGCTGCTGTGGTTAGGATGTGTGCATCGACTCGTGACTCTCCTCACCTCCGGCAGTGGGCGGACACGTTCGCCCTTACGGATGTGTGGAGACACACGCACCCGAAAGAAAGGGAATATACCTGCCACTCCTCCACCTATAAAACACTATCTAGAATTGACCTGGCGTTTGGATCTAGCTCAGCCCTACAATGTGTCCAGGATGTCTGTATGCTTCCCAGAGGGATCTCTGACCACGCTCCCCTGTGTCTTTCTTTAACGCTAATGCCGCGTACACACGAGCGGACTTTACGGCAGACTTTGCCCGGCGGACTTTTCGACGGACTTTATGACGGACTTTTCGAATGAACAGACTTGCCTACACACAATCCACCAAAGTCCATCAAATTCATACGTGATGACATACGACTGGACTAAAACGAGGAAGTTCATAGCCAGTAGCCAAAAGCTGCCCTAGCATGGCTTTTTGTACTTGGAACTAGCATACAGACGAGCAGACTTTTTGACCGGACTCGAGTTCAACGGATAGATTTAAAACATGTTTCAAATCTAAGTCCGTCCAACTTTTGAGAAAACAAAGTCTGCTGGAGCCCACACACGATCGAATTGTCTGACGAAATCCCGTCCGCCGGGCAAAGTCTGCCGTAAAGTCCGCTCGTGTGTACGCGGCATTAGTGTTCCCTCTGGGTCCCACCTACAGTGACTTTCTAGCTACTGGGCAGCAGAGGAGAAGCTCCAGGAACCTATTACAGCATCCATATGTAACAACTGGACTGAGAATACTGACTCAGCCCCTCCCCCAGTACTTTGGGATTCTTTTAAGGCCTGGGGTAGAGGAGAATTTATATCGAAGATATCACGCACTAAATGGCTCTTTCTTAACACATCCATAACACATGACAATCAAGGCACTAGGGTAATCGCCTCATTAGACGCTGAAAAGGCATTCAACTCTGTTGAATGGACCTATCTGTGGGAGGTCTTGCGTCGGCTTGGCTTCAGCCCTAAATTTATACATGGTATCCAGCTCCTATATCGGGCACCAAGGGCACAGGTTCGCATGAACAACTGTCTGTCAGAGCCATTCGTCCTTTTCCGTGGCACGAGACAGGGTTGCCTGCTCTCCCTGGGCCTCTTTGCCTTGGCCCTGGAGCCCCTGGCCATTTTGGTCAGGAATGCTCCAGATGTGCTGGGCTTGCGGCTGGGTAAGCTGGAAGAGCGGCTGTCCCTGTACGCGGACGACGCATTATTATACCTTAATGACGCGGGCCCCTCGCTCTTGGCTGCCCTACATATTTTTGACACGTTTGGAGGTTACTCTGGTATAAGGATTAACTGGGCCAAGTCAATACTTTTCCCCCTAGATGAGGGAGCCATCCACGGGGCGGCCTCCACTCCTCTCCGCTGGGTTGAAGAATTTCGTTATTTGGGGGTTCAGGTGACGAAACATCACTCGGACTTCTTGGGGAAAAATCTGATGCCTGTTTTGTCGACCCTTAGATCCAAGTGTTCAACATGGTCAAATTTGCCACTAAATTTGATAAGCCGCATAAACCTACTAAAAATGATCCTATTACCCAAACTTAATTATCTATTCCGAAACTGCCCGATATGGATACCAGTCAGCTTCTTCAAAGAGATAAACAAATGCATAGGTTCCTTTATATGGAATGGGGCGGTACCGCGGTTGGCCAGATCCACGCTCTGGCTACCTGCTCACTTGGGTGGGTTAGCCCTACCCAATTTTCAAGTTTATTACTGGGCAGCGGTACTAGTGACAGTCCAGTGGTGGTACCAAGGGGATAGATCCAATGTGGCGGTATGCCTGGAGATGAACTGCTTGGGATCCCTTGCTGGGCTCCGCAGCTTTCCATACAGGGGTCCCGGGGCATATGGGACAACACCGGGACCAACCAGGGTAACATGGCGGGTGTGGAAGGCTGCCCGGCGGCGCTTTTTGTGGCCGGATCAGTGGTCTCCAGCACAACCGTTGTGGGGCAATCCCAACCTATCACAACTTTGTTCCATTCTGGATCCACAGTTGTGGGCCAGGTTTGGCATCACGACACTGGACCACATTATGCCCCAGGGTACCCTATTGAAGTTTGTGGATCTGAAGGTTAAATATAATTTACCAACCTGGATGGCATTCAGATACCTACAACTCAAACATGCCACTGGAGCCCAATTCCCCCGGCCGATCACACTCAAAGCTGATCCTATAGAGGAACTGTTGGCTCCGGGTGATCTAACCAAGCCTCTTTCTACTCTGTATAGCACGTTACTGGGCAATGAGTCCCCAAAAATATAACACACTTCACAGGATGTACCCAGACAAAGACCCCGAGTGTCCCAGATGTAAAGCACATGTAGGAACCTTCTTCCACATATTCTGAGACTGTCCTGTCATTTCCACTTACTGGACAAAGGTCTTTAGGGAAGTTAATTCCAGACTGCAACTGACACTCCCAATGTCACCTGAGATGGCATTACTGGGAGTTCACGATGACGAGCAAAGACCACACCACTTAAAACTACTAATTGCATACCTATTCTTTTATGCTAAAAAAGAAATCCTCCTCAAATGGATCCTACCAGACCCCCCCTCCATCTCCTCCTGGAAGGCACTGATCAAAGCTGCACTGCCCATGTATAGAATTACATATTTGAACAGAGGCTGTTAGTGGAAATATTAAAAAGTCTGGGCCCCATGGACCTCTGACTAATGTACTGGTGAGGATCTCATATCCTAAGATAGGTAACTGTAAAAGGTATACTACTAGACACTTACGTGGAATGTATTAACCTAGTCCACATGCTACCTGTATGCAAACTTTTGCTGCATGTTGTGCTTGTTCACTGTATTGTCTGGACCTGTATGTACACAAATGTATTCCATGTGATGATATGTACTGTACCTATGGATATGTTTTTATTCAACCTATATGACAACAATAAAACACCTTTGTTTGTAAAAAAAAAAAAAAAAAAAAGAAAATAGGATTTTTTTTTACAGCTTACCTGTAAAATCTATTTCTTGGAGTACATCACAGGACACAGAGGTCCCTCCTCTCTTATTGGGATATACATTGCTTTTCTACAAAACTGATGTGCTTCCTGTGAAGGAGGGGTTATATTGAGGGAAACTTCCTGTCTTTTGGTTGCCAGCGTCCATTCACCTATAGGTGGCCTATAACCCACATAGTAATTACTATGGCTGCTCTGTGTCCCGTGATGCTCTCCAAGAAAAGGATTTTACAGGTAAGCTGTAATAAAAATCCTATTATTCCATTCCAACATAACACATTCCAGAAGGAACGGCAGCAAAAATTGTTCTGGTTGAAGAATTAAAAGTTTAAGGTTGAAGTTTAAAATAATTGTTAAAAATGCAAAAGTCTGATCCCAAAAAATTGTATGTAGCGCCCCCCTGGGTCTACCGAAGGCAAGGAGGTACCTACATTCCCCCCTTCCTGCCCAGGCCAAAATTTCACAGTCATGCTACACTGTACCCAAACACATTAAATTTTTTCCCACAAATAGAGCTTTCTTTTGGTGGTATTTGATCACCACTGGGGTATTTCTTTTTTGCCAAACAAATAAAAAGAAGACTGAAAATTTTGAAAAAAAAAAGTTTTTCTTTGTTTCTGTTATAAAATTTTGTAAATAAGTAAGTTTTCTCCTTCAGTGATGGGCACTAATGAGGCTGCACTGACGGGTACTGATAAGGCAGCACTGATGAGGTGACACCAATGAGGTGGCACTGATGGACACTGATGATGCGCACTAATGTGCAGCACTGATGGGCACTGATAGGCAGCACTGATATGCAGCACTAATGGGCATTGATAGATGGCACTGATGGACACTCATAGGTGGCACTGATAGGTGACACTGATGGGCACTGGAAGGCTGCACTGATGGGTACTTATGGGTGGCACTGATGGGCACTGATAGGCAACACTGATAGGTGGCACTGATGGACACTGTTGTGTGGCACTGATACAGAGGCACTGGCAGGCATTAGTGATGGGTACTATTTGGCATAATTTATGGGCACTGATTGGCATTATTTATATGCACTGATTGTCATCCCTGGTGGTCATGGTTGGCATACCTGGTGGGCATACCTGGTGGTCATCAAAGGTGGGCATCCCTGGTGGTCCTGGGTGGGCACCCTTGGGGGGGCTTCACTGATAATCAATAAGCGCAGACACTCCCTGTCAGGAAAGCAGCCAATCGGCTCTCCTTTACTCGCGTCTGTCAGATGCGATAGAGGAAAAGCCGATACATGGCTTTACCTGTTTACACAGTGATCAGCTGTGATTGGACACAGCTGATCACATGGTAAAGAGACTCTGTCAAACTGACACACAGCACCACCGATCACTGCGCTGCGTGCCCCCATGGGCTTGTTATCCTGAAAGACGTCATATGACGTCCAGTCAGGATAACGGAACCACCGACCGGGAGTCATTCTGCTATAGGCCGAGTGGGAAGTGGTTAAGCGAATCCGGCAACACTAAGCATATTTTAGATATACAGTATCTTACAAAAGTGAGTACACCCCTCACATTTTTGTAAATATATTATTATATCTTTTCATATGACAACACTGAAGAAGTGACACTTTGCTACAAGTAGTGAGTGTACAGCTTGTATAACAGTGTAAATTTGCTGTCCCCTCAAAATAACTCAACACAGCCATTAATGTCTAAACTGCTGGCAACAAAAGTGAGCACACCCCTAAGTGAAAATGTCCAAATTGGGCCCAATTAGCAATTTTCCCTCCCTGGTGTCATGTGACTCATTAGTATTACAAGGTCTTAGGTGTGAATGGGGAGTAGGTGTATTAAATTTGGTGTTATCGCTCTGACTCTCTCATACTGGTCAGTGGAAGTTCAAAATGGTTGCCGGCACTGGGGAGCTACAGTTCATTGAGGAAACTATGAATGCCAACATGTACTGTGACATACTGAAGCAGAGCATGATCCTCTCCGTTCAGAGACTGGGCCACAGGGCAATATTCCAACATGATAACGACCCAAATTACACCTCCAAGATGACCACTGCCTTGCTAAAGAAGCTGAGGGTAAAGGTGATGGACTTGTCAAGCATGCCTCCAGACCTAAACCCTATTGAGCATCTGTGGAGCATCCTCAAACGAAAGGTGGAGGAGTGCAAGGTCTCTTTGGGCCCAAATTCGACATTTTCACTTAGGGGTGTACTCACTTTTGTTTCCAGTAGTTTATTGTCTTAGAAATTAGAAATATTGTCTTAGAAATTCACTGAGGGACATTTTTATGCAAATTAGTGACATACAGTGGGGGCGGAAAGTATTCAGACCCCCTTAAATTTTTCACTCTTTGTTATATTGCAGCCATTTGCTAAAATCATTTAAGTTCATTTTTTTCCTCATTAATGTACACACAGCACCCCATATTGACAGAAAAACACAGAATTGTTGACATTTTTGCAGATTTATTAAAAAAGGAAAGCTGAAATATATATAATAAAATAAATATAAAAAAATAAAAATATAATAAGGCACAGATCTGGCCAAGGTTACAAAAAATTTCTGCTGCACTTAAGGTTCCTAAGAGCACAGTGACCTCCATAATCCTTAAATGGAAGACGTTTGGGACGACCAGAACCCTTCCTAGAGCTGGCCGTCCGGCCAAACTGAGCTATCGGGGGAGAAGAGCCTTGGTGGTAAAGAAAAAACCCATAGATCACTGTGGCTGAGCTCCAGAGATGCAGTCGGGAGATGGGAGAAAGTTGTAGAAAGTCAACCATCACTGCAGCCCTCCACCAGTCGGAGCTTTATGGCAGAGTGGCCCAACGGAAGCCTCCCCTCAGTGCAAGACACATGAAAGCCCACATGGAGTTTGCTAAAAAACACCTGAAGGACTCCAAGATGGTGAGAAATAAAATTCTCTGATCTGATGAGACCAAGATAGAACTTTTTGGCCTTAATTTTAAGCGGTATGTGTGGAGAAAACCAGGCACTGCTCATCACCTGTCCAATACAGTGAAGCATGGTGGTGGAAGCATCATGCTGTAGTGGTGTTTTTTAGATGCAGGGACAGGATGACTGGTTGTAATCGAGGGAAAGATGAATGTGGCCAAGTACAGGGAAATCCTGGATGAAAACCTTCTCCAGAGTGCTCAGGACCTCAGAGCGAGCCGAAGGTTTCCCTTCCAACAAGACAATGATCCTAAGCACACAGCTAAAATAACGAAGGAGTGGCTTCACAACAACTCCGTGACTGTTCTTGAATGGCCCAGCCAGAGCCCTAACTTAAACCCAATTGAGCATCTCTGGAGAGACCTAAAAATGGCCGTCCACCAACGTTTACCATCCAACCTGACAGAACTGGAGAGGATCTGCAAGGAGAAATGGCAAAGGATCCCCAAATCCAGGTGTGACAAACTTGTTGCATCTTTCCCAAAAAGACTCATGGCTGTATTAGATCAAAAGGGGGCTTCTACTAAATACTGAGCAAAGGGTCTGAATACTTAGGACCATGTGATATTTCAGTTTTTCTTTTTTAATAAATCTGCAAAAATGTCAACAATTCTGTGGGTTTCTGTCAATATGGGGTGCTGTGTTTACATTAATGAGGAAAAAAAATGAACTTAAATGATTTTAGCAAATGGCTGCAATATAACAAAGAGTGAAAAATTTAAGGGGGTCTGAATACTGTCCGTTCCCACTGTATATCCCGGTGGGAAACATAGGTCTATTCGTATTAACACAACAGGTGTTCAAAAAAACTCTCCTGCTTCTGCCTAAGCCATCTTGTCCCCTCCTCAACGTGTGCCGACACAGGGAATCATGTGTCTTCCTCAGGGGGATTGCTACAGCCATTTACTAAAACTGGAAGAGAAGCAGTTTAACCTTAAACAGCGTAGAGGGTTCTTTACTGTCAGAGCAGTAAGCATGTGGAATTCTCTTCCACAAGCAGTGGTATCAGCAGAGAGCATCAATAGTTTCAAAAAACTATTACAGTGGCACCTTAATGACAACAACATAGAGGGATATACACACACACACGCACACATCACAGGTTTAACTGGATGGACTTTTTTCAACCGCACCAACTATGTAACTATGTAACTCAACCTCTCAATCATTCATCTCCCTGCTGGATTTTGTACTAAAGCTGAAAGCCAACAAGTGAAAACAGGAAAGAGTTCCTTGGTGAACCATGATAGTAGAGTGATGACTATGGTACTCACCCAACTTGCAGGAAATGTATAGACTGTGGGAAGTTTTTCACACAAACACAAGTAGAGCAAAGTGTAAAGTTTACCATAGCAGCAAGTTTACTAAGTTACTATAGCAGCAAAGGGACATTTCCAGGAGTCTATAAGGATCTGTGTGAATGGACTTTTGTTTGTTTCAAATTGGTTTAGCATCCCCATACAGATCTATGAAGCAGGACAAATGCAGGTCAGAAGATTGTCGACTGCGAGTCAAATTCACCATTCAATGTATTCTATACTCTCTGAAGCATTTATGACTGAAGTCAAAGTGAAGCCATCAACACAAGCCCAAAGCCTGTCAACAAAGGCCCTTAGAATGAACTGGAACCAGGGCTGCCAATGCATTGCTCACACCTCAGGTTTCTGGTGAACCAAGTAGAAAAGAATTCCCCTCTACTAGATTTGAGAAAATCTGATTATCTAAATAATGTGGTAGTGCATGAAACCCGCTGACTCACAAGACACATCCCATGACAGGTGGCAGCAAAAACCTTTTTTTGTAGATATGGAAGACATTGGATCTATGTTCTTAAGATTGATAGAAATAATGCAATATAAACATTTAGAAGTTCTTGTCATTTTACAACCATCAACTTACCATTCGGATCAGTAAATTTTAGCATCGCTTTTGCATCTCTTGTGATCAGTAAATATGATAAGGAAGTTGGCACACTAAGCACTTCAGTATATTCGTCCGTGATATTGAGATGGATTTTCAGGAGGCGCACAGATGGATTAAGAGGCTTAGACAAAAGCAATTCAAATGAGTGCCATAGCTGCCAAAAAGAATTAAAAAATAAATTATATTATTTGAATTAAACCCACAATAGTTATAAAAGGATGAATGTGTTAATGGGCCCATACCCTCTGCTATAAGTTATTGAAACACACATTTACTAAAACTATGTTTACGATGCTTCAGTTTATGAACAAAAAGGACCCTCTGTCTCCTCTCCATTCATCTTCAGTGCAACTGAGGCTACAGAGAAAGGGACTGGGGAATTTCTGTCCTCAGCCCCTTTCCCTGTCTCAAAAGGGAGATGCCAGGGGTCTGTTAAATAATACAAATAAATAAATAAATAAATAATATAAATAATATAAATAAATAATATAAATAATATAAATAAATAATATAAATAATATAAATAAATAATAAAAAAATAATTGTAATAAACAAATATTGAAAAGGTAAAATTGTGAAAATAATACAAAATAAAATAAACACACTGACACTATCCACAGATATAAATTGTAAAAAAATAAAACAAATAATACAAAAAAAATCGTAAAAATTGTAAAAAATAATACAAAAAAATAAATTGTAAACAATAAAATTGTAAAAAAATACAAATAAAAACTACTGACACAGTCCACGAATCAACAGTGCTGCATATTAGTGCCACTGTCACATGACATTAAAGTAAGTATCGGTAATCGGTATCTGCGAGTACTTGAAAAAGGTATCAGTACTTGTACTTGGTCTTAAAAAAGTGGTATTGGTGCAACCCTATTCTATATAACATATCTGTGGGATCCCTCTAGAAGCTGGAAAATACTGTAGTAGACACTGCTACTATGCCACTACTACAGTTATCTTCCAGATTCCAGGTCCAGTTCTTAGAGGCTGCACTGCTACTTACTAAACACAGGGAGTTGACTGTTCAGCACAAGCACCTTTCAGAGAATGCTTTTCATCCATGGTGTCACTGCTCTGACTCTCCACCTCATCCAATCAGAGAACACTTTGTATTCATTTAGAAAATGCAAAGCATTCAATGAATGGCACACATGCCAAGCTGCCACCCTCCTGTGTTCACAATGCCACTCCTTATGGGACCCAAATGCAAATTGAGAGAGTTGGAGTGGTAGTGTAGTAGTGTTGTCTATTATGATTTCCTGCTTCTGGAGGGATCCCACAGGTATGGAATAAAGGTAGTTACATTGGTTCAAGTTAGAAACAACATAACTAGGTATAAAATGTCCAGACCTGGAATTCTTCTTTAATTTTATTTTTCTTGGGTTATAACCTTTAAAGCAGTCAACAGTATACAGTATAACTGAAATTCAGCCCAGTATATAAAAATGTTCAATCACCATCAAAATAATGTTACCTTCACTAATGCTATACTGTATATCCTTCTACGATTCTTACCTTATAATTATCAATATCTCCCATATCAATAAAATCTCCATAACTAAGAGATGAAATTTCATTGAACACATCTTCATGGGAAGCTTTCATTGTACAATACCAGGAGAACCACAAAAAATACACCTGTAGAGAAAAAACAATGTTTACCTAGGGATCAGAGATACGTAGACGATGTATGACTTTACATGGAGGGTTCTTACTTGGGACTTCTTGTCCTCCAACAATGTGTAAACATCAGACAGAAGCTGAGTGTCATTGTAATCTGCCATGCAGCCGATTGTAGGAACCAAAATGATGGACTCAGCCGGGGAAATCTCCAGAGCTCTCTTCAGCTCATAGAGGAGGGATTGATTGCAGATTAATATAGGTTCATAGTGATAACAATTTGCAGAATACCTTCTTATACTTTGAAAGAAATCACTCTTGTCATTGGTGACAACTTTACTTGTTTCTGAAAAAAATAAAACTGGTAGTAAATACTAATACTAACTACACTTAAAAGTGACCCCCCACATATCCTGCATACCCTATATAAAAAAGGTTTGTGTTCTTACTTATTTTCAGTCTGCTCCAGTGTAGTCGCATGATCCTGCAGCTCTGGCTACCCTGTGTAAGGGAAGGCTTGAAAATGACTAAATTTTCAGAACCCTGACGTCACCTATAGGGACCTATTGCCCAGCCATTGTCGGCACTCCCTCCTCTCCCCTGTAGAAGCCTCTTATGGACATGTGCCGTGTGCTGCGTGAGGCCTACAGCAAACTGCTAACAGCAGCATAAAAAACCTTAAGAGATCAAAACCACCTATAAAAGTTTTGACGTCCTCAGTTTAGTAATCTAGTAAAAATACTACACATAAAGAACCCCATCCTATCTGGTTGTAGTCTAGACTTCCAAATTTCACTCAGTCAGGAAGCCCCTGGTACAAAAGTTCATCTTGCTTAACTGTTTGCCTACTGGGAACTTTTACCCCTTTCCTGCCCAGGCCAATTTTCAGCTTTCGGCGTTGTTGCACTTTGAATGACAATTGCACGGTCATGCAACACTGTACTTATACTGTACTTAGCATTTATTTTTACACAAATAGAGATTTCTTTTAGTGATATTTAACCATGTGACGACAGCCCCATGCAGATAAACTGCGACAGGGCGACCCTACGTACCTGTGCCACTGGTGACCCCCTCCTGTTGTGATTGGACACAGGGGTAGTCAATCAGTGGGTCTGCTGGACGCAATTTCCACTGGGACCTTAACCCTTTGATCTCACCTGATGTTAACCCATTCACTGCCAGTGTCATTAGTACAGTGACAGTGCATGTTTTTTAGTGTCACTGGTCCCCAAAAAGTGTCAAAAGTGTCAGTTAGTGCCCGATTTGTATGTTGCAGTCCTGCTAAAAAATCGCTGGTTGCCACCATTAATATTAAAAATAAAATAAATAAAAATTCCATAAAAATATCCCACAGTTTGTAGGCGATATAAGGTTTGCGCAAACCAATCAATATAAGCTTATTGTGACTTTTTTTACCAAAAATATGTAGAAGAATACATATTGACCTAAATTGATGAAGAAATGTGATTTTTTTACATTTTTTTTAATTTAATGTTTTATAGCAGAAAGGAAAAAAATATTGAGTTTTTTTCAAAATTGTCAGTCTTTTTTTGTTTATAACCCAAAAAATAAAAACCGCAGAGGTGATCAAATACCACCAAAAGAAAGCTCTATTTGTAGGATAAAGGACATCAATTTTATTTGGGTTTAGTGTCACATGACCACGCAATTGTCAGTTAAAATAACGCAGTGCCGTATCGCAAAAAATGGCCTGGTCAGGTGGGGGGTGAACCTTCCGGGGGTTAAAGTGGTTAATTAAAGTTAATCAAAGTTTTCCCTAATTTCTGTTATAATATTTTCCAAATAAATAATCTTTCTTCATAAGTTTAGGCCAAACTGTATTCTGCTACATTTCTTTGATGAAAATAACTCAAATCATTATGTTTATTGTTTAGTCTGTAGGAGAGTTATATTGTCCACAAACTATGGTACATATCTGAAAATTTACCAATCCTGATGTACTGACAGCTCATCTAATTTCTTGAGGCCCGAAAACACCACATCAGTTTGGGCCAAACATTTGCCTGTTCGGTTGTTCACCAAACACCCAAATCTGCAGGGTGTTCACCGGGTGTTCACCCAGACGAACACCCGGCAATGCACTGAGCACTGCACAGTGTATTCTGTGCCCTGATTGGGTAAAGCTATGCCCAATCAGGGGGCAGTGTAGGCTCTTTGTTACGAAGTGGGGTCGGTAAGCCGGTGGCGGCATCGTTAACAAATGATGAGTCATCATCTGTCAATGAGTTTCCCAATAAGAATAACAATCTAGAACACTAAAAGAAAACTGCCAGTAAAAAAAAAAGAAAAAAAAAAAGCTGCGTGGGGTCCCCCCAAAATCCATACCAGACCCTTATTCAGGCATGCAGCCTGGCAGGTCAGAAAAGGGTGGGGATGACTGAGCACCCCCCTGAACTATACCAGGCCACATGCCCTCAACATGGGGGGGTGGGTGCTGTGGGGCAGGGGATGAGGGCAAGGGTCTGTGGGTGGGTTGATTATTGGAATCTGGGACCCCCTTAAACAAGGGGGAGCCCCCCATTTGAAGGAGTATTGGTTACCTAGTACCCCTACCCATTCACAAAAAAGTGGCAAAAAGCAATAAACACAATAGACAGTTGCTGACATTATACCTTTAATAAAAAATAATGTTCCTCATTGTAAATCCATTGTCAATCATGCCGCCCGCCAACCTGAAAAATAAAAAAACATGAAAAACACTCCACCTCCTGGGAGGCCTCCTGCCTCCTCTCGACTTTAACATTTCTTATATAGGTAAGGGGCAGGGCCGTGATGTCACACTCCCATCATGCACAAGTCTGTGATGTAAGCAGGGGGCAGGGCCACTGGGTGATGTAGCTAGGTGGCCTCATCCCTTACCTATATAAGAAATGTCAAAGTCGAGAGGGGGCATTTGACATGAGGCTTCCCAGGAGGCAGAGCTTTTTTCATTTTTTCTATTTTTTTGGGCAGTGAGTGGAATGATTGACAATGGATTTAAATGATTTATTAATTTTTGCCACTTTTTTGGTGAATGGGTAGGTGTACTATGTACCCGATACCCATTCATATGGAGGGGGGGATCTGGAGGCCCCCTTTTAAAGGTGGCTTCCAGATTCCTATAAGACCCCAACAACCACAGTCCCAGGGTTGTCGGGAAGAGACCCTTGTCCCTATCAACATGGGGGCAAGGTGCTTTTGGGTGGGAGGGGGCACATACCCCCCATGTTGAGGGCATGTGGCCTAGAATGGCTCAGGAAGGGGGGTGCTTGCTTGTGCCCCCTCTTTCCTGACCTGCTAGGCTGCATGCTTGGATAGAGGTCTGGTATAAATTGGGGGGAGCACTGTTTTTTATTTTTTTTTTATTTTTGGCTTGTTTTCCCCTCAAAATCCATACCAGGCCCTTCTGGTATGGACTCCATGCCGTTTTTCTCTTTATTTTTTCAATAGCCGGGTGCCGGCAATTGTAACTGCGAGTCATTTTAAATGGGATTTGACTCGTTTTTTTTCTTTAGAAATGTCATTTTTGCTGCAGCATGTTTTATGCGTGCTACAGATGCGCCACTTTACAGGAACAGTAAGAGGACCCCCAGGCACTATATTTAAAGGAATTTTTCATTTTTATTGTCGCATTTTAAGCATAATTAAAATCACTGCTCCTGCAAAAGCGATCATTTTTAAAGAAAATGTTTTTATTGATACATGTCCCCCAGGGCAATATCCGGAGCCCCCATATGACCAATTACTTTAATATAAGCCTTCAAAATGGGCACATTTGGTTTTTCCTGTTCGGCTCTTATAGACTTCAATGGAGTTCGCCGTTCGGGTTAGAACATTTCCCCTCTTCAGGAGATCTGCTACCAATCCTTAGTGTTTAGTAAGAGGCATGGCACATTTTTTATAAGTTGTAATTTTTTGTCACATTTTTTTTTTTTAAAGAAAATAGTTTTTTTCACATTGTATAAAATGTTTTACATACTGTTACCAGTGCAGTACAGCGTCATAATATAACTGGTGTGCCAGTGACCAGGGACACTGACTGGTGACCAAATGTAAAAAAAAAAAATATATGTATTTATTTTCTATTTTGTCTTTTTTTTACCTTATATTTAACATACTGTGCCCAGAGTAATACAGTGCTACCATAGTAACACCAGTTGATCAGGATTTTTTTCTTGTGGCATTCTAACTTTTAAATGTCTTCCCCAGGAAACAGATTACACAAAGCTAGGGGAGTTGTTAGAAAAGAAAAAAAATCACAAACACATACATGCTATGAACTGGATGGATCTGTGTTTTTATATAATCCTTATGACTATATATCTATAAAGTATAATTTTAAAATAAGAGAACAGTTATGGTGCTGATTTTGCATTTACCTGCATAGTCCAGGGTGATATATTGTCGTGTAACACAGGGGAATCTGAGTGATACAGAATTCAGAGCTTTCTCCAAAAATAATGCAATTCGACAGGTCAGAGTTTTATCCATCAATACAGTAAGGGAGGTCCCCTCTATAACACAAATTATTCAGATAAAATAATGTTCTATTGATACTTTAGAAAACACACTCAGGATCGCTGGTAATATTGTAACAATATCTCAATAAAATGTTAGTAAGGGATTCTTTACCTTAACATTAAAAGTCAACAGCTACAAATACTGTAGCTGCTGACTTTTAATAAAAGGACACTTACCTGTCCAGGGATCCAGGGCCGTCCTCACCCAACCCCACTCTTCAGGTCCTCGGTGCTGGCATCTTTAGTGTGGGAAGCCAACTGTAACACCTTGAGGCTTCTCAACCAGCTCCCCACTGTGCATGCGTGAGCTATGCTTTGCTTTGTGAATGGTCCTGCAGCTTTGTGGGACCTGTGAGTAGTCCCAGAAGGCTGTGGGAGCAGGAGGGCAAACTTCCCCTTGGATTGCCATGGTGACCTAGCCAGAAGTGGGAGCAGGTACCTGTCGAAACCAGGTACCCGCTCCAACCCCCCATAAAATGTAAAGTGCCGACACTTAAAGTGTTACTAAAAACCCACAACAGTAAAATCAGTCTGTATATGCAGTAAAACATGAGAGAAAGACAAGTAACACCTTAAACAGTTTAAATCAGGAGACCCCCAGCACCAGGTTGGTTTGAGTTGATGATTATAACATCTGCTCTGAGCCTCAAAGTCTGAAGTAGTCATCGCTGGTCTGAGCCTAGAGACCCCAAATTTCAGTTCCCAGAGTCTGTGTGTTTTGAGGAGACATGGACTTGAATCCAAAGCAAGACCACTTCAAGGGTCCCCCAGGCACACGCCTCCCAAAGAGTAGTGTTCCCTTAAAAGTCAGATCCCATAGTCAGTAGGCAAGAGGCTCTCCAAAAACCTCTGTCCTGGCAGGGTCTGTCAAACTATGTAACTGTATATGCAACATTTAGCCTCAGTTTACGCTTGTGGATAGAGAGTGATTAAAAACTCAGTTAAACCACAAATTTTATGTTGTGTTGCAAAGCATTGTGGTGCCACAGAAATGATCTCCCCGTTATCTACCTACTGCTAAATGTGAACTGTTCAACTGAATGGAGAAAAAAAGGCCTCCAAGAAATGCTGGGACTTTGATGTGAGTTCATATAAAGTAGTCAGAGAATAAAAACATTTGGAGAGCTCATTGGCTCAGTTTTGGCTGCTCATAAAAGACAGGACTACCCTCCAGTGGAAATGCACCATAATTAGTTTATACAAAAAACAGCCAGTGTGTTTCAGGGGTTAGAAAAACTCCCCCTTTATCAGGATATCCTAAAACAGCCTTGATGAAGGAGGACTATTTTCTGACCCCCGAAACACATTGACTGTTTTTAGTATAAGTGGATAAATTAGTTTGGACACTTTGGTCTTGTGCTCCTTCCATTGGTGCATATTTTATTCTCTTCAACTGAATATGGCAGCGCTACAACACCCCCACAACTGTGTGCAATGCATGTGGTTGTGGCACTATGGTATGGGTCTTATGCCCCGTACACACGGTCGGATTTTCCGATGGAAAATGTCCGATCGGAGCGTGTTGTCGGAAATTCCGACCGTGTCGGCTCCATCGGACATTTGCCATCGGATTTTCCGACACACAAAGTTGGAGAGCAGGAGATAAAATTTTCCGACAACAAAATCCGTTGTCAGAAATTCCGATTGTGTGTACACAAATCCGACGGACAAAGTGCCACGCATGCCCAGAATAAATAAAGAGATGAAAGCTATTGGCCACTGTCCCGTTTATAGTCCCGACGTACGTGTTTTACGTCACCGCGTTTAGAACGATCGGATTTTCCGACAACTTTGTGTGACCGTGTGTATGCAAGACAAGTTTGAGCCAACATCCATCGGAAAAAATCCTAGGATTTTGTTGTCGGAATGTCCGAACAAAGTCTGACCGTGTGTACGGGGCATTAGGGGTTAAAACAGGTTGGGTCCCACAACCACGACCACCACAAGAAAAAAATAGGAAAAAAAAAAACAGGTTAGGTGGTGATATGTCACCTCCTGTTAAACACCCTCCTAAAGCCCCATACACATCATATTTTCTGCTGAGTTTTTCCTTCAGATTTACCAAAACCATATAATATGAGGTCAAGCCTTAGGAGTTTCAATGTGTATGCCATCAGGCAGGCCCTTGCACTACATGGTTTTGGTAAATCTGAAGGAAAAACTCAGCATAAAATCTCATTGTGTGTATGGGCCTTAAGAGTGATTCACCACAGAGCACTCTTCAAAGGGCACACATTATGTACACAAGTCCTTAAAGTGTATGTCGGTCTGCAGCCAACTGGCACCCGATCAGCACTCCGAGCCAATTGCAGAAAGCGGTGATCGAAGTGTACTGGTGGGGGGGTTGTTCCCCTGTCAGAACACAACAACAGCTCAGCGGGGAAGATCACTGGACTAACCTCACATGGTTAGTCCAGTGTCTCTGAACTGTAGCCGACAGGTTTTTTTGTGCAACCCTCGGGGTTGCATGAAAAAGAACTGTAGTGTGTACCCGTCTTAACTTTGTAATGTCTCCTCCTTTAGAAAATCAACCCTCTTGAGACCACATGTCTTCTGAAGACCTAAGATGGATAATTTCTACCCTAGGCAGTCTATAGCTCTATTGGATTTATGGAGGCCAATCAAATCAATATGTAGACCTCTTTGGCAGACAGAGTACTTCTATCAGAGATTCCTCATGTGGTGACTTACCTCTCTGCTTACAATGGTAGCCTTCAATACCTGAGGAAAAAAGCAAAATTATTATATTATTATCTTAACCACTTGCCGACCGGCTCATGTCGATATATGTCGGAAGAATGGCACGGCTGCGCAAAGCAACATACCTGTACGTTGCTTCAAATTTGCCGTCGTGTGGGCGCGCATGCCACCAACAGCATGAGCGTGTGCCCGCCACATTCTCCGCGAGCATTCCCGCGGATCCCGCGGACTGTATGTCCGCCAGTTGCCCGCGATCGTCTCATGGAGAGGCAGAACAGGGAGATGCCGATGTATACAAGGCATTTCCCTGTTCTGCCTAGCAACATGACAGAGATCTACTGCTCCCTGTCATCGGAAGCAGTGATTGCAGTCATGTGACTTGAAGCCCATCCCCCACAGTTAGAATCACTCCCTAGGACACACTTAACCCCTTGATCGCCACCTAGTGTTAACCCCTTCCCTGCCAGTGTCATTTGCACAGTAATCGGTGCATTTTTATAGCACTGATCATTGTATAAAGGACAATGGTCCCAAAATAGTGTCAAAAGTGTCAAATGTGTCCGCCATAATGTTGCAGTCATGATAAAAATCGCTGATTGCCGCTATTACTAATAAAAAAAAATAATAATAAAAATGCCATAAAACAATCCCCTATTTTGTAGACGCTATAACTTTTACGCAAACCCATCAATATATGCTTGTTGCAATTTTTGTTTTTACCAAAAATGTGTAGAAGAATACATATCAGCCTAAACTGAGGAAGAAATTTTTTTTTTTTTTATATTTTTGGGGGATATTTATTATAGCAAAAAGTTAAAAATATTGCATTTTTTTCAAAATTGTCGCTCTTTTTTTGTTTCTAGTGCAAAAAATAAAAACAGCAGAGGTCATCAAAACCACCAAAAGAAATCTCCATTTGTGGGAAAAAAAGGACGTCAATTTTGTTTGGGTACAACGTTGCACGACTGCGCAATTGTCAGATAAAGCGGCGCAGTGCCGAATTGCAAAAAGTGCTCTGGTCAGGAAGGGGGTAAATTCTTCCGGGGCTGAAGTGGTTAATATTACTAAATGTCAAAGGGGCAACAATCTTAACTATGTTGTCTGCTTAACCACTTGCCGACCGCCTAAGGACGATATACGTCGGCAGAATGGCACGGGCAGGCAAAATTACGTACCTGGTACGTGATTGCCTTCCCGCGGGCGGGGGGTCCGATCGGACCCCCCCTGGTGCCTGAGGCGGTCGGCTTTGGTCTGGCAGCGATCAGAGATGAGGGGGAGGCCATCCATTCATGGCCCCCCCCTCGCGATCGCTCCCAGCCAATGAGAATCGTCCCCTGCCTCTGTGTAGTACACAGAGGCAGGGGATGTGAAGTCATCTCTCCTCGGCTCTGCAGTTTCCATTCCGGCGCCTAGGAGAGAAGACTGAAATGTGACTTGCACAACACAACACACACAGTAGAACATGCCAGGCATACTTTACACCCCCGATTACCCCCCCCCCCCCCGTCACACTGACACCAAGCAGTTTTTTTTTTTTCTGATTACTGCATGGTGTCAGTTTGTGACAGTTAGTGTGTTAGGGCAGTGAGTATTAGGCCCCCTTTAGGTCTAGGATACCCCCCTAACCCCCCTAATAAAGTTTTAACCCCTTGATCACCCCCGTCACCAGTGTCACTAAGCGATCATTTTTCTGATCGCTGTATTAGTGTCACTGGTGACGCTAGTTAGGGAGGTATATATTTAGGTTCGCCGTCAGAGTTTTATAGCGACAGGGACCCCCATATACTTCCTAATAAAGGTTTTAACCCCTTGTTTGCCCCCTAGTTAACCCTTTCACCACTGATCACCGTATAACCATTACGGGTGACACTTGTTTGTTCGTTTATTTGTTATAGTGTCAGGGCACCCACCGTTTATTACCAAATAAAGGTTTAGCCCCCTGATAACTCGGCGGTGATATGCGTCGCTCCAGGCAGCGTCAGATTAGCGCCAGTACTGCAGCATATGCCTCCCTTAGTGGTATAGTATCTGAACGGATCAATATCTGATCCGATCAGATCTATACTAGCGTCCCCAGCAGTTTAGGGTTCCCACAAACGCAGTGCTAGCGGGATCAGCTCAGATACCTGCTAGCACCTGCGTTTTGCCCCTCCGCCCGGCCCGGCCCAGCCCACCCAAGTGCAGTATCGATCGATCACTGTCACTTACAAAACACTAAACGCATAACTGCAGTGTTCGCAGAGTCAGGCCTGATCCCTGTGATCACTAACAGTTTTTTTGGTAGCGTTTTGGTGAACTGGCAAGCACCAGCGGCCTAGTACACCCCGGTCATAGTCAAACCAGAACTGCAGTGACACTTGGTGACGTGGCGAGTTCCATAAGTGCAGTTCAAGCTGGTGAGGTGGCAAGCACAAGTAGTGTCCCGCTGCCACCAAAAAGACAAACACAGGCCCGTCGTGCCCATAATGCCCTTCCTGCTGCATTCGCCAATCCTAATTGGGAACCCACCGCTTCTGCAGTGCCCGTACTTCCCCCATTCACATCCCCAACCAAATGCAGTCAGCTGCATGAGAGGCGTTTTTTATTTATGTCCTCTCGAGTACCCCTACCCAACGAACCCCCCCAAAAAAGATGTTGTGTCGGCAGCAAGCACGGATATAGGCGTGACACCCACTATTATTGTCCCTCTTGTCCTGACAATCCTGGTCTTTGCATTGGTGAATGTTTTCAACGATACCATTCATTAGTTGAGTATTAGCGTAGGGTACAGCATTGCACAGACTAGGCACACTTTCACAGGGTCTCCCAAGATGCCATCGCATTTTGAGAGACCCGAACCTGGAACCGGTTACAGTTATAAAAGTTACAGTTACAAAAAAAAGTGTAAAAAAAAAAAAAAAACCACAAACAAAAATATAAAATAAAAAAAAATAGTTGTCGTTTTATTGTTCTCTCTCTCTCTATTCTCTCTCTATTGTTCTGCTCTTTTTTACTGTATTCTATTCTGCAAAGTTTTATTGTTATTATGTTTTATCATGTTTGCTTTTCAGGTATGCAATTTTTTTATACTTTACCGTTTACTGGGCTTTATTGTTAACCATTTTTTTGTCTTCAGGTACGCCATTCACGACTTTGAGTGGTTATACCAGAATGATGCCTGCAGGTTTAGGTATCATCTTGGTATCATTCTTTTCATCCAGCGGTCGGCTTTCATGTAAAAGCAATCCTAGCAGCTAATTAGCCTCTAGACTGCTTTTACAAGCAGTGGGAGGGAATGCCCCCCCCACCATCTTCCGTGTTTTTCTCTGGCTCTCCTGTCTCAACAGGGAACCTGAGAATGCAGCCGGTGATTCAGCCAGCTGACCATAGAGCTGATCAGAGACCAGAGTGGCTCCAAACATCTCTATGGCCTAAGAAACCGGAAGCTACGAGCATTTTATGACTTAGATTTCGTCGGATGTAAACAGCGCCATTGGGAAATTGGGGAAGCATTTTATCACACCGATCTTGGTGTGGTCAGATGCTTTAAGGGCAGAGGAGAAATCTAGGGTCTAATAAACCCCAATTTTTTCAACAAAGAGTACCTGTCACTACCTATTGCTATCATAGGGGATATTTACATTCCCTGAGATAATAATAAAAATGATTAAAAAAATAAAATAAAAGGAACAGTTTAAAAATAAGATAAAAAAGCAAAAAATCAATAAAAAAAAAAAAAAAAAAAAAAAAGCACCCCTGTCCCCCCTGCTCTCGCGCTAAGGCAAACGCAAGCGTCGGTCTATCATCAAATGTAAACTGCAATTGCACCATGCATGTGAGGTATCACTGCAAAGGTCAGATCGAGGGCAGTAATTTTAGCAGTAGACCTCCTCTGTAAATCTAAAGTGGTAACCTGTAAAGGCTTTTAAAAGCTTTTAAAAATGTATTAATTTTGTTGCCACTGCACGATTGTGCGCAATTTTAAAGCATGTCATGTTTGGTATCCATGTACTCGGCCTAAGATCATCTTTTTTATTTCATCAAACATTTGGGCAATATAGTGTGTTTTAGTGCATTAAAATTTTAAAAAGTGTGTTTTTTCCCCAAAAAATGCGTTTGAAAAATCGCTGCGCAAATACTGTGTGAAAAAAAATGAAACACCCACCATTTTAATCTGTAGGGCATTTGCTTTAAAAAAAAAAAAATACTACATTTCCGCACAACATCTGAATATACCCAATTAATCAGTCAGGAATCCTCCTCCAGCACACCATAAGATACAACATACATCCCAACTGTCTATAGTCCTCCCTATAGCCGTGCATGAAACAAAATTCAGGAGGCAACTATATCATTACGCATACAGAATTCACTTCAAAAGCTCTATTATGCTTTTTTTCCTGGGACTTGGTCCTTCTGTAAAGATATTTCCCGTTAGACCCATGGCTGAGCCAGGGACGGGAAATAACTTTCCC
Organism: Lithobates clamitans; assembly: GCA_037952925.1. Classification (NCBI taxonomy): domain Eukaryota; kingdom Metazoa; phylum Chordata; class Amphibia; order Anura; family Ranidae; genus Lithobates; species Lithobates clamitans. The sequence continues at coordinate 1,031,582 of JBBGZY010001568.1, read as the reverse complement.
CTACCTTCCTTTTGTACTTCTCACTATATTTTGACCACCATTTAATCGAAACTTTGCTATGTTAGGTATCTATTGTTGTATGCTATGATTATATCTCTATCTACAGACATTACCCGACTTCTGGACACCATGCACCAGGATCAATTTCACACTCTCACACAGACATAGTAATTAACGATTATTCCAAACAAAATCCAACAAAAATCTCAGACTCATATACTAAGGCTATCATAGGCAATCTATTATAATACGGTTTTTACTCCTCTCTCCCTTTTTAATCTTTTTCGCCCTCAAAAATCAACATGTTTAAAAAATGTTTTACCTGATTTAATATATGTTCTTTATATTTTCTGCCCACACTACTCTGTAATCCCATATATCCACACCCCAGATGTAATGTGTTTTTCAACAACTCCACAGTCGTAGATTTGAATACTTGTTAAAATACAACGTTGTACTCTCTGGACTGTTCCCTCTGTATAACACTGTTATCATTTTATCTCAAACCTTGCTTTTGTGTACTACTTTTCTGTATGAATTTAACTTAATAAAGCTTTATTTGGAAAAAAAAAAAAAAAAAATAATGTTTGGGGGTTCAAAGTAATTTTCTTGCAAAAAAAAATAATTTTTTCACGTAATCAAAAAATGTCAGAAAGGGCTTTGTCTTCAAGTGGTTAGAAGAGTGGGTGATGTGTGACATAAGCTTCTAAATGTTGTGCATAAAATGCCAGGACAGTTCAACCCCCCAAATGACCCCATTTTGGAAAGTAGACACCCCATGCTATTTGCTGAGAGGCATGTCGAGTCCATGGAATATTTTATATTGTGACACAAGTTGTGGGAAAGAGACCAATTTTTTTTTTTTTACACAAAGTTGTCACTAAATGATATATTGCTCAAACATGCCATGAGAATATGTGAAATTACACCCCAAAATACATTCTGTTGCTTCTCCTGAGTATGGGGATACCACATGTGTGGGACTTTTTGGGAGCCTAGCCGTGCACGGGACCCTGAAAACCAAGCACCGCCTTCAGGCTTTCTAAGGGCGTAAATTTTTGATTTCACTCTTCACTGCCTATCACAGTTTCAGAGGCCATGGAATGCCCAGGTGGCAAACCCCCCCCAAATGACCCCATTTTGGAAAGTAGACACCCCAAGCTATTTGCTGAGAGGTATAGTGAGTATTTTGCAGACCTCACTTTTTGTCACAAAGTTTTGAAAATTGAAAAAAAAAAAAAAATTTTCTTGTCTTTCTTCATTTTCAAAAACAAATGAGAGCTTGAAAATACTCACCATGCCTCTCAGCAAATAGCTTGGGGTGTCTACTTCCCAAAATGGCAGAATGGCACGGGCAGGCAAAATTACGTACCTGGTACGTGATTGCCTTCCCGCGGGCGGGGGGTCCGATCGGACCCCCCCTGGTGCCTGAGGCGGTCGGCTTTGGTCTGGCAGCGATCAGAGATGAGGGGGAGGCCATCCATTCATGGCCCCCCCCTCGCGATCGCTCCCAGCCAATGAGAATCGTCCCCTGCCTCTGTGTAGTACACAGAGGCAGGGGATGTGAAGTCATCTCTCCTCGGCTCTGCAGTTTCCATTCCGGCGCCTAGGAGAGAAGACTGAAATGTGACTTGCACAACACAACACACACAGTAGAACATGCCAGGCATACTTTACACCCCCGATTACCCCCCCCCCCCCCGTCACACTGACACCAAGCAGTTTTTTTTTTTTTCTGATTACTGCATGGTGTCAGTTTGTGACAGTTAGTGTGTTAGGGCAGTGAGTATTAGGCCCCCTTTAGGTCTAGGATACCCCCCTAACCCCCCTAATAAAGTTTTAACCCCTTGATCACCCCCGTCACCAGTGTCACTAAGCGATCATTTTTCTGATCGCTGTATTAGTGTCACTGGTGACGCTAGTTAGGGAGGTATATATTTAGGTTCGCCGTCAGAGTTTTATAGCGACAGGGACCCCCATATACTTCCTAATAAAGGTTTTAACCCCTTGTTTGCCCCCTAGTTAACCCTTTCACCACTGATCACCGTATAACCATTACGGGTGACACTTGTTTGTTCGTTTATTTGTTATAGTGTCAGGGCACCCACCGTTTATTACCAAATAAAGGTTTAGCCCCCTGATAACTCGGCGGTGATATGCGTCGCTCCAGGCAGCGTCAGATTAGCGCCAGTACTGCAGCATATGCCTCCCTTAGTGGTATAGTATCTGAACGGATCAATATCTGATCCGATCAGATCTATACTAGCGTCCCCAGCAGTTTAGGGTTCCCACAAACGCAGTGCTAGCGGGATCAGCTCAGATACCTGCTAGCACCTGCGTTTTGCCCCTCCGCCCGGCCCGGCCCAGCCCACCCAAGTGCAGTATCGATCGATCACTGTCACTTACAAAACACTAAACGCATAACTGCAGTGTTCGCAGAGTCAGGCCTGATCCCTGTGATCACTAACAGTTTTTTTGGTAGCGTTTTGGTGAACTGGCAAGCACCAGCGGCCTAGTACACCCCGGTCATAGTCAAACCAGAACTGCAGTGACACTTGGTGACGTGGCGAGTTCCATAAGTGCAGTTCAAGCTGGTGAGGTGGCAAGCACAAGTAGTGTCCCGCTGCCACCAAAAAGACAAACACAGGCCCGTCGTGCCCATAATGCCCTTCCTGCTGCATTCGCCAATCCTAATTGGGAACCCACCGCTTCTGCAGTGCCCGTACTTCCCCCATTCACATCCCCAACCAAATGCAGTCAGCTGCATGAGAGGCGTTTTTTATTTATGTCCTCTCGAGTACCCCTACCCAACGAACCCCCCCAAAAAAGATGTTGTGTCGGCAGCAAGCACGGATATAGGCGTGACACCCACTATTATTGTCCCTCTTGTCCTGACAATCCTGGTCTTTGCATTGGTGAATGTTTTCAACGATACCATTCATTAGTTGAGTATTAGCGTAGGGTACAGCATTGCACAGACTAGGCACACTTTCACAGGGTCTCCCAAGATGCCATCGCATTTTGAGAGACCCGAACCTGGAACCGGTTACAGTTATAAAAGTTACAGTTACAAAAAAAAGTGTAAAAAAAAAAAAAAAACCACAAACAAAAATATAAAATAAAAAAAAATAGTTGTCGTTTTATTGTTCTCTCTCTCTCTATTCTCTCTCTATTGTTCTGCTCTTTTTTACTGTATTCTATTCTGCAAAGTTTTATTGTTATTATGTTTTATCATGTTTGCTTTTCAGGTATGCAATTTTTTTATACTTTACCGTTTACTGGGCTTTATTGTTAACCATTTTTTTGTCTTCAGGTACGCCATTCACGACTTTGAGTGGTTATACCAGAATGATGCCTGCAGGTTTAGGTATCATCTTGGTATCATTCTTTTCATCCAGCGGTCGGCTTTCATGTAAAAGCAATCCTAGCAGCTAATTAGCCTCTAGACTGCTTTTACAAGCAGTGGGAGGGAATGCCCCCCCCCACCATCTTCCGTGTTTTTCTCTGGCTCTCCTGTCTCAACAGGGAACCTGAGAATGCAGCCGGTGATTCAGCCAACTGACCATAGAGCTGATCAGAGACCAGAGTGGCTCCAAACATCTCTATGGCCTAAGAAACCGGAAGCTACGAGCATTTTATGACTTAGATTTCGTCGGATGTAAACAGCGCCATTGGGAAATTGGGGAAGCATTTTATCACACCGATCTTGGTGTGGTCAGATGCTTTAAGGGCAGAGGAGAAATCTAGGGTCTAATAAACCCCAATTTTTTCAACAAAGAGTACCTGTCACTACCTATTGCTATCATAGGGGATATTTACATTCCCTGAGATAATAATAAAAATGATTAAAAAAAAAAAATAAAAGGAACAGTTTAAAAATAAGATAAAAAAGCAAAAAATCAATAAAAAAAAAAAAAAAAAAAAAAAAGCACCCCTGTCCCCCCTGCTCTCGCGCTAAGGCAAACGCAAGCGTCGGTCTATCATCAAATGTAAACTGCAATTGCACCATGCATGTGAGGTATCACTGCAAAGGTCAGATCGAGGGCAGTAATTTTAGCAGTAGACCTCCTCTGTAAATCTAAAGTGGTAACCTGTAAAGGCTTTTAAAAGCTTTTAAAAATGTATTAATTTTGTTGCCACTGCACGATTGTGCGCAATTTTAAAGCATGTCATGTTTGGTATCCATGTACTCGGCCTAAGATCATCTTTTTTATTTCATCAAACATTTGGGCAATATAGTGTGTTTTAGTGCATTAAAATTTTAAAAAGTGTGTTTTTTCCCCAAAAAATGCGTTTGAAAAATCGCTGCGCAAATACTGTGTGAAAAAAAATGAAACACCCACCATTTTAATCTGTAGGGCATTTGCTTTAAAAAAAAAAAATACTACATTTCCGCACAACATCTGAATATACCCAATTAATCAGTCAGGAATCCTCCTCCAGCACACCATAAGATACAACATACATCCCAACTGTCTATAGTCCTCCCTATAGCCGTGCATGAAACAAAATTCAGGAGGCAACTATATCATTACGCATACAGAATTCACTTCAAAAGCTCTATTATGCTTTTTTTCCTGGGACTTGGTCCTTCTGTAAAGATATTTCCCGTTAGACCCATGGCTGAGCCAGGGACGGGAAATAACTTTCCCCTACCTTCCTTTTGTACTTCTCACTATATTTTGACCACCATTTAATCGAAACTTTGCTATGTTAGGTATCTATTGTTGTATGCTATGATTATATCTCTATCTACAGACATTACCCGACTTCTGGACACCATGCACCAGGATCAATTTCACACTCTCACACAGACATAGTAATTAACGATTATTCCAAACAAAATCCAACAAAAATCTCAGACTCATATACTAAGGCTATCATAGGCAATCTATTATAATACGGTTTTTACTCCTCTCTCCCTTTTTAATCTTTTTCGCCCTCAAAAATCAACATGTTTAAAAAATGTTTTACCTGATTTAATATATGTTCTTTATATTTTCTGCCCACACTACTCTGTAATCCCATATATCCACACCCCAGATGTAATGTGTTTTTCAACAACTCCACAGTCGTAGATTTGAATACTTGTTAAAATACAACGTTGTACTCTCTGGACTGTTCCCTCTGTATAACACTGTTATCATTTTATCTCAAACCTTGCTTTTGTGTACTACTTTTCTGTATGAATTTAACTTAATAAAGCTTTATTTGGAAAAAAAAAAAAAAAAAATAATGTTTGGGGGTTCAAAGTAATTTTCTTGCAAAAAAAAATAATTTTTTCACGTAATCAAAAAATGTCAGAAAGGGCTTTGTCTTCAAGTGGTTAGAAGAGTGGGTGATGTGTGACATAAGCTTCTAAATGTTGTGCATAAAATGCCAGGACAGTTCAACCCCCCCAAATGACCCCATTTTGGAAAGTAGACACCCCATGCTATTTGCTGAGAGGCATGTCGAGTCCATGGAATATTTTATATTGTGACACAAGTTGTGGGAAAGAGACCAATTTTTTTTTTTTTACACAAAGTTGTCACTAAATGATATATTGCTCAAACATGCCATGAGAATATGTGAAATTACACCCCAAAATACATTCTGTTGCTTCTCCTGAGTATGGGGATACCACATGTGTGGGACTTTTTGGGAGCCTAGCCGTGCACGGGACCCTGAAAACCAAGCACCGCCTTCAGGCTTTCTAAGGGCGTAAATTTTTGATTTCACTCTTCACTGCCTATCACAGTTTCAGAGGCCATGGAATGCCCAGGTGGCAAACCCCCCCCAAATGACCCCATTTTGGAAAGTAGACACCCCAAGCTATTTGCTGAGAGGTATAGTGAGTATTTTGCAGACCTCACTTTTTGTCACAAAGTTTTGAAAATTGAAAAAAAAAAAAAATTTTCTTGTCTTTCTTCATTTTCAAAAACAAATGAGAGCTTGAAAATACTCACCATGCCTCTCAGCAAATAGCTTGGGGTGTCTACTTCCCAAAATGGAGTCATTTGGGGGGGTTTGTGCCACCTGGGCATTCCATGGCCTCCGAAACTGTGATAGGCAGTGAAGAATGAAATAAAAAATTTACACCCTTAGAAATCCTGAAGGCTGTGATTGGTTTTCGGGGCCCCGTACGCGGCTAGGTTCCTAAAAAGTCCCACACATGTGGTATCCCCATACTCAGGAGAAGCAGCTAAATGTATTTTGGGATGCAATTCCACATATGCCCATGGCCTGTGTGAGCAATATATCATTTAGTGACAACTTTCTGTAATTTTTTTTTTTTTTTTGTGTCATTCAATCACTTGGGACAAATAAAATGAATATTCAATGAGCTCAACATGCCTCTTAGCAATTTCCTTGGGGTATCTACTTTCCAAAATTGGGTCATTTGGGGAGGGGGTTTTGTACTGCCCTGCCATTTTAGCACCTCAAGAAATGACAGAGGCAGTCATAAATTAAAGTCTGTGTAAATTCCAGAAAATGGAAAGGGGGAACCTCCAGGAATTTGAAAAAATGTGGAAGCCATGGTTGGATAGGGTGGTTGGATTAAGGGGTAAACTTGGAATGTAAGGGATCAGATTGATAATCCAGATATACACGCACTAGTGGAATATAGAATAGGGTGGATACACGAAGAAAATTAGGGTCATTAGAGGTTGGATATAGCTAGGTATTATTAGGGAACACTTAACCTTGTAGATAGGTAGGTTTTCATACGGGAAGGTCATGGGAATAGAGGGGGGGGCGTAGGGGAAGGGGTAGGGGGTTAGTATAAATATTATAAAATATCTAAAAGCCCACTATTAGTACTAATAAGGGGCTTTGGGGGTGGGGACCCCATAAGCCCAGCTCTTTATAAGCGGTCTTCTCCTAGCTCTCATTTATTGTGTTTCTTGTTTCTCCCTCTCCTCTGTATGTAGCCCTGCAGGCGCCAATGATACTTTTGATATCCTAGAGAGGGAGGAACAGGACCTATACAACCCGTTCGGCTTAAGAGGGGTTTTTTAAGTAGCCTGAGGTTAATTTGGGTGAAGAATTAATTTGGGAGAGTACTTAACAAAGATATATATGTATACCTGTATTACAATTGATGAAAGTTTTGGGAAAAAAAAAAAAAAAGAAGGGGGGAAGAAAACCACAATGATGTAAATCCAAGTCAGCAACAATAAATGATCACTACGCTGATTAAGCCAAGTGGCGACGATTGCTGAAGTGGTAAAAAAAAAAAAGAATTCCAGAAAATGTACCCTAGTTTGTAGGCGCTATAACTTTTGTGCAAACCAATAAATATACACTTATTGACATTTTTTTACCAAAGACATGTGGCCGAATACATTTTGGCCTAAATGTATGACTAAAATTGAGTTTATTGAATTTTTTTTATAACAAAAAGTAGAAAATATAATTTTTTTTCAAAATTTTCAGTCTTTTTCCGTGTATAGCGCAAAAAATAAAAACGGCAGAGGTGATCAAATTCCATCAAAAGAAAGCTCTATTTGTGGAAAGAAAAGGACACAAATTTCGTTTGGGTACAGCATTGCATGACCGCGCAATTAGCAGTTTAAGCGACGCAGTGCCAAATTGTAAAAAGTGCTCTGGTCAGGAAGGGGGTAAATCCTTCCGGGGCTGAAGTGGTTAAAGGTAACCCCCTCCATAGAAAAATACATCATACTGAGTACATATACTCTACAGTATATTGGTAAAAGTATGAATCATAGATTTTTAAGGCACCGCCCTTAGAAACTTGCAGATATGTTTCCTATAAAAATAATACTTTAAAAATAAAGTTTTTTTACAATATCGTTAAAAATACAGCAATATAAAAAAGTGTAAATATACATGTTCCATATCACTTATTTTACAACTCAACACTATCCACATGCTTGCTAAGGGATAGTAATTTTGGTAGTGGACAATGTATATAGTCCCCCATTAGCAACCTGCAGAAGTTCAGAGGTGGCAGTCACTTGACGCGTTTCACAGATGATAACGCTGCCTCCTCAGGAGCTTATCATGGTGAAATCTACAATAGGCATACCATTTAGTAGAGATTATATATGAATATATTAAAAATAAATGCAGTAAACAATTATTTACAACCAGTAATATAGTGTTATGGTAACAAAAAAGCAATGTCAGTAAACTACTTACCACAACTCGTATTGGTTCGGGAACTACTTAGAATGACAGACTATGTTACTGGCTGTATATAACTTTTGGATTTAACGCAAGTAACAGCAAGCAACAATTATATCATGATATTAAAAAAACACATAAATCTTGTTTATATATTTCATACATTGTGTTTTTATAGTATCCACCACAACTCCTATTAGAAAATAAACATTTCATGTTTTTATAAAGGCAAAACTTTATTTTTTTCTTCATTTTTAGTGGCAAGGAAATATCTGCCACATCAGGTTTTTATTACTATTTATGAAAAAAGGATTATTTAATAAAAAAAAATACTATATGCAAATAAAATTATTTCATGTTCCTTAGTTTATATTTTCCTTTATTCTACATGCAAACCATGTCCATCAGTAGTGAGAGGGGTTTGGGGTAAACTATAATGCTTACAGTAGAAGCTATAACAGTCGTTGTTTTTTCCCATGGTTTACTTTTTTTTTTAAAGTTTCCTGCAGTCGCTTTGGCAGTGTTATGCAGCGTACACACGACCGGACTTTCTGGGAAACTAGGTCCGTCGGTCTTCCCGCCGGACTTCCGACGGACTTTCTGAATAAACGGACTTGCCTACACATGACCGGACTTTCCAGCAGACTAGGTCCACCGGTCTTCCCGACGGACTTTCAACGAAATTACGGCGGACTTTCCAAATGAACGGACTTGCCCACACATGGACAAGTCCATTCATTTTGAACGTGACTCGGATACGACGGGACTAGAAAAGGAAGTCAATCTTGCTGCTTTTATCAGTAAGATTAACACCTTGCAAGCCCCATCACGGGGCATACCAGGCCCTTAGGTCTGGTATGAATTTTCAGGGGACCCCCTACGCCGAAAAACCGGTGTGGGGTCCCCCCAAAACCCATACAAGACCTCTATCCGAGCACGCAGCCCGGCCAGTCAGGAAGGGGGGTGGGGACGAGCGAGCACCCCCCCATCCTGCACCGTACCAAGCTGCATGCCCTCAACATGGGGGGGGGTGCTTTGGGGGAGGTCGCGCCCTGCGGCCCCCACCCACCCCAAAGCACCTTGTCCCCATGTTAATGAGGACAAGGGCCTCTTCCCGACAACCCTGGCTGTTGGTTGCGAGATGCAGTACCCTGCCCTTGCGTCGTATCTGGTCCATCGGACCAGCATACAGACGAACGGGCTTTCCGTCAGGAACTGAGTCCGGCGGAGTTACGACGTAAAAATTTAAAGCAGGCTTCAAATCTAATGTACGTCGGATTTCCGACCGTAACGGTCGGTCGGAAGTCCAGTGCAGACCACACACGGTCGAATTGTCCGCCGGATTTGGTCCGTCGGACCAGTCCGGTTGGAAGGTCCGCCCGTGTGTACACAGCATTAGAATTTGATTTGCCCTTTTCACTGTTACCACACAGTTTTACCTTTATTTAAATTATAGTTAAAGATATCTTATCTAATTCGATCCTTATGCGGATTAGCCTCATATAGTTTATAAAGTACAAACATTTTGTAATATTTGCCATCTCTCTCATTTTACTTTTAGTGTTTTCATTATGGAGAAAAAAAATCCTTTGGTTGAACTAGTTGTAATTTTTCAAGCAAATAAGTTGCTGCATCAATAAAGAGCTGCAGGTGTCTCTCCAAAAACAAAACAAAACAAAACAAAAAAAATATATATATATATATACACATGTGTATATGTGTGTGTGTGTATGTATGGGTTATAAGTGAAAAAGTTTAACCCAAAAAGTTTCCAAATTTGATTGGAACTTCCTCAGAAACTTTTATTGCATCACCAATAAATGTCATTTTTATATTTTGGTATTCTATTAATTTGGTAGTATCGTTTCACTTTTAACCCATTGAGCGCTGACCTTTTCCAATTTCTCATGTTATCGAGAGTCAATCAACACAATCTTTTAATATATAAAAAATTTACCAAATTTGTATATATCAGGTAAGTAGAACTAGAAAAGCTATATAAAACAATCATTCAGATGTCTTACAGTAGGTGGTACCGACAGCAAAACATTTCTTGGTAGTGAAGGTGATTGCAATTGCCTACATAAATACCCATAAAAAAAAATGCATACAATAGTTATGTATTACAAAAAGTATTGCATATGATACAACAAATATGATGGCTGGTATAACACAGAATAAATAAGCCAGTCCCACCATATAAGGTATACAAGAAAAGTTTTACAACATTTTCAATCTAACTATATATGAATATGTAGGACTATGTACAGAAATAGAACACAGAAAGACGATTATAATCTGAGATCACTTACCAGGGCTTGGAGAGTTGCTGGTTTCTAGAAAAAGAACAGAAAGTAAGACTGGGTTATGAAGTTAATGTAATAATAAAGAACTAAATAAGAATTTACTTGGTAAGTCAGCACCTCTTCCTGGAGTGTTAACTCTTTGTCCCTTCCATTGCTCATGGAGAAAATGGGTTAGCCCTGCAGAGCAAATCTTTAATTTGGGATGAACACCCACATGGAGCAGATCAGAGTCTGAGCTCAGATGGGGCAGATTGTAAAACCCAATAGAAAAATGTTCTAACCGAAAGGTTCTTATAACCTTTAAAAAGGGGAGGGTTGGCCAAAAAAAGTTTCCTATTGTATTTAACATATCACCAAATGCAAAAAACAAGTCACTGCATAAAAAAATCCCCCAGCGTCCCTTCCCCATGTAGTAACAGGTACTTCTATAGAGCATTTATGAGTTTACGTGTTTGGTATAGCTTGTCCATGGAGTTCCAATAGTATTACATGGGAACTTTAAAAAGCAGGATAAGGAACTTTCAGCTTATCAAAGCAATACTAAAGGGGAGATTCTTCTGTGTCAGGGCTGGCCCTATTATGGGTCCCGGTGGGTCCATTGGTCCCAGGTGGTACTCTGGGAGGGGCAGCCGTGGCAACAGGGGTGGACTATCACTTTGTCCTGGAGAGTGCAGCGAAAGGAATCTAGGATCACTAAACTGCCTTCTGTGTTGGGGGGTGGGCACATCAATATTGACAACAACTCCCTCCCTCTAGTGCAGTGTCATCCTTGCATGTCCTCCTGCTGGGGAGCGGAGCGGGGCGGACAGGAGGGTAATGTGGGAAGAGGGCACAGTTTTCTGGGTACAATCATGCCAAGCACAGAGTATGCTGTTGAGTGCCCTGTGCCTGCACCATGCACTGTACTAGTTCCTCAGCAAGAGTAGAGTGGAACAGGTGGGGCACATGAGGTTGGGAAGGCATTGGCTATTAGTGCTTTCTTGAGTGATTCTAGATGCACAAAACTTTCCTGCTCCTCTGCTTGCCTTCTCCCTCCCCTCTCTATTTATTTCTATCACTCCTACTTTCTCTTTCAGAGTGTCCTGATGTCTGTGTGACATCACCAGCCCCACCCCTTAGCCTCCTGTTTTTTTTTTTTTCCTCTCCCTGCTCCAGACGATCTCAGTGCCAATTCCTTGTCTGTGCAGTGACCTCTCCTCCTGTGTCATTTCCCTCTGACCCTCTCCTCTCCAGCCCTACTGCCAAGATGAGTGGTGCTCTCTCCTGTGTCTCTGTGCTGCTGAGGCTGGCACTAACTTATCAGTGAACAGGTAACACACTTTCAGGCTTCATATCACTGATATAGCTGTGGAGACAATTGTTCTTTCAGATTCTATTTTTAGTAAGTGTGCATTCACAAGAGGTGCAAACATGTGTCTCCAATGCAGGGCTGTCTTTTATCAGCACAGGGTACATAGGTGTTGCGCACATCCTCATGCCAGCAACCCAATCATTTCTACTGGGACATGAAGTTGCATGGACACAGCCACTGTATTCTAATATGACATACAGGTGCGGGTTCTAAAAGAAATGAATGGGGCGCTGGCACAAGGATGCACGCAATGCCTGTGCATGCCCGTGCTGATAAAAGAGAGCTCTGCACAGAACACACATGTCTGTGCCACGTGTGTGGGAAATTACCTTTAAGTGCATGGGAGTGCCTCTAAGAGTTAATGGCATCCCCATGTGTTTTCTTAAAGCAGCGTGTTTTTTTGTGGGTGTTGGAACGCACTGGCACCCGCATCCACACTGATGTGAACCTAGCCAAATTTTTGGTGGACGTGATTTTTTTTTTTGAGGGGGGGGCAACATTTCATGCTCGAACCCAGGCAGCACAATGTCTTGGGCCAACCCTGTTCTGTGTAATGATATAGATTGATCGGAAGTGCCTTGTTATAGTTGGAAAACTACTTTTAAGGAGCATCAGACCTAAAAGAAAAGTCAAATGCCCTGTACACATGATAGGATTTTCCTGACAACAAATGTTGGATGTGAGCTTGTTGTCAGAAAGTCAGACCGTGTGTATGCTCCATAGAACTTTTGTTGTCAGAATTTCCGCTAACAAATGTTTGAGAGCAGGTTCTCAAATTTTCCGACAAAAAAACTTGTCAGAAATTCCGAGCGTGTGTTCCACGACACACAAAAGTCCACGCATGCTCAGAATCAAGCAGAAGAGCCGCCGTTGTACGTGTTGTATGTCACCGCATTCTTGAAGTTTGGAATTTCCGACAACATTCGTGTGTATGCAAGACAAGTTTGAGCCAACATCCTTCGGAAAAAAATTCACGGAAAATTGTTGTCGGAAAATCCTATCGTGTGTACAGGGCATAAGTAGTGTACATATACACATACTTTTTGCCAGTGTTATTATTTTTGAATTGCCCAGGTAGGACAGTAATTAATTAAAAATATAAATGTTGACCAAGTGAAAGAAACAGTAAGATATCATGCTACCTGGACATTAATTAACTTTAAGTACAAACAGATTCTTAACAAAGCATTAATACACAGCAAATACATTACAGAATATAAGTATCAATAAATTAAATTTATTTGGTGAATTAGTATGACTGAATAGTATGATGCATATTACTAAAAGATACATGTTTCATGTAGTTTGGGATTAAGCAGCTTTCTCAGGTATGTCTAAAGATCAGTGAAATTTCCCAGGAGAACTCCAAGGTGTTTCTCTACAACTCATTGGTTATCCATCTTTATTACCCATTTTGTGAAAAGATTATTTGTAATTCTCCACCACATCAGAACTAAGAATTAGAAGTTGAGTATAAAGTAATAATGTTTGACTTTAAAAAATCTGTGATAAGTTCCCAGGAAAAATGATTCTGGTGATATTTGGAAGATTGCATTGGTATACAATTAATGTGTTGAGAGATCTATTTTTCAACAGTTTAAAAATTATGGTGAAAGGGACCCAACAAAAATATAAGTTCCTATATTGGAGGAATGTCTTCACAGTTGGTGAAGATTTACCAAAGTGAAGTAAACCCATGTCCATGGTATAGAGACAAGTTAGAACAATTCACATTTTTAAATAAGTTGTTTTGCACCCACAGTTATTTTTTTTTCAATTCACTTACTGCAGTGATACACAGCACTGCCAGACAAGGGGCTCTACAACACGACTAACACCATATTAGCTCATGGCCTTCACCTTCTCCTGTATATGGGTCATTGTCTAGATTAATCTAGAGTTGGAAACCTCCTTCTCCATTAGTTTACTTTCTTAATTTTGATTCTTATAGAAGGTGAGTAGTTGATGCTTCTCCAAAGTATATACCAACCCCCTTCCTCAACAACAAATTTCGGGTACACATAGAGAAATTCAGAGGAATACTTACGTGTTAATCCATCAGAAGCACACAGCAGGACCAGGAGGAAGGAGAGGGATATTTGGCCTCTCATCATGGAATTCTACTTTCTGTATTGATTCCTCCCTACCATAAACTGCCCCCAACACCCTCTGTTCACAGATGATATAGGTCAGCTTTTCTCCCTTCTTTTTATAACGTTTCAAACACACAATGCACCCTTTGGCACAGGCCAAGGAAACTTTCAAATGTACTTTCTCATATTATTTTTTGTCTATAATCCCATAGAAATGTAAATGATATTGCCTGAATCAAGAAGGGCTTATGCATATCCTTAGCAATCACGTTTTTTTTTACATCTTTGATATACATAGAAGAACAATGTAATCTTTTTAAATACAATGTGTGTATTTTGTTTTGATTTTGTTTTATTGCTGATAGATTTATATATATATTACTGCTAGGTATCGTCTATCTCCATTGACGTATGCAACAAACCTATTTAAAATGTTAAGTAAACAAAGCTTTTGTAAGACATGTACACTAAGTAAAAATGCTGTACTAAAGTTGACTGTGCATTAAACCCCTATGAAAAAAAAGTTCAAACAATGAAAAAATAAAACTTTGAAAATATGACTAGTCATATCAATCCAAAAAATTTGTTGAGACCAGAATAATGGGTGTGCACTGACGAAAAATTTGGTTGTTTTAGTTTCATTTTTTTTTGTTTTTTTTGTTGTTTTTTGGGTCATTTGTTATGATCGCAATTCGTAAATTTGTAAGTTCGTAAATTTGAAAATTCATAAATTCTTAAAAAAACGTAAATTCAAAATTTTGAAAATCCGAAAATAAGAAAGAAATTCCAAAAATTTGAAAGAACGAAAATCCAAAAATTATAAATAATGACTAACTAACAATTAAAGCATGTGAATAAATAGTACCCCAAACTGTGATTGCAAGAGGAAAACAAATCAAACATAGAAATAGTTTTATTTAGTAATTTTTGCAGTGACTGGTGTGGATCCAGGTGACTTTTTCTTCAAGTTTTGCAAACTGTACATGAAATAGACTCTGTATTGAGTCTCCAAACATTTCCTTGTATATAAATGTCTCTTATCAATCCACATGTCACCTGGCTTTAGTTTATGAGATCCTTCCAAACTGTTATGCCCCGTACACACGGTCGGACATTGATCGGACATTCCGACAACAAAATCCCCGGATTTTTTCCTACGGATGTTGGCTCAAACTTGTTTTGCCTACACACGGTCGCACAAAGTTGTCGGAATTTCCGATCGCCAAGAACGCAGTGACATCAAGCACGTACGACGAGACTAGAAAAGGCCGGTTCAGAACCAAGCGCAGCACCCTTTGGGCTCCTTTTGCTAATCTCGTGTTAGTAAAAGTTTGGTGAGAGACGATTCGCGCTTTTTCAGACTCGTGGCTTTCAGATCGTTTTCTGCCGTTCAGTTTGTGCTTGTGGGTTTGTATCTGCTCTTCAGTGCGTGCAAGCAAGTTCCGCGTGACTTTAGTCACTGTATTCTTGTTCGTTCGTTACTGGTTTTCAGATCGCTCTTCACAGGCCTTGCTGTTCTTCAGTGCGTTCTGTTACTTCGTTCTGAGCAGCCGACCGTTTTATAGCCATGTTTCGTATGCGTACTCCTCGTAGAGTTCGTGCTGTGCGGGGGCTTGGTGTTGGGGTCCTGACCTTGACACAAGTCCAGTCCATGAACAGGGTGGGGAGGAGTTCATGGACCAAGAATTGGTTGCTTCAGCGTGACCAGTTCTGTCATATGTCTTTGCTCCGTGAGATCCGTGAGAATAATCCTGATGATTTCAGGAACTTTCTCAGGATGATGGACCCCGTGTTTCACCGTTTGTTGGCTTCGCTGACCCCCTATATCAGCAGGCAGGATACCTGCATGAGGCAAGCCATCACTCCGGAGCAGAGGTTGGTCGCTACCTTGCGGTATTTGGCCACAGGGAGAAGCCTGCAGGACCTCAAGTTCTCGACAGGCATCTCCCCCCAGGCTCTGGGGATCATTATCCCAGAGACCTGTTCTGCCATCATCCAGGTCCTGCAGAAGGAGTATATGAAGGTGAGATTTGTATCCTTTTATATCACATTTTATTGTATTGAATGTTTGCTAATATATTGCATTTCTTTCCTCATTCCCTAATTACCATGATTGTAATATGCTGTGAATGTCCCCTTTGTCCTCATGCATGCTGGATTTTTATGTAATTATTATTTTATGTCCTTCATACATATTTGCCCTTCAATAACCTCCCCAGCATGGTGTCCCCTGCCCTATATTCACCTCATGTAGTCACTTAACAATGTATTTTATCAGCTCCATAGTAGTGCTTTACCCCAAACACCCCCTAAAATGTTTGGAAATGTTATTTTGGATTTAAATTCAGGCAGAGGGCCAGAGGCTTTTTTTTGTGGTGTCCCCAAATTTTTGGTAACCCTCCCTCCCCCAACTGCTAAGTCAGCTGATCCCAATTCTCTATCCTCAATCATCTATCTGCTGACTTTGCCAAACCCATACACAATATACCCATCTCTATAGTGCTCAGATTTATGGATGAATTCCCCAAAGCATGTAGTGCAAGGGCCTGCCTGTATACTTTCCAATGGTACTGTTTAAAGTTCTTGTATCCTATTATGATCTTGATAGGTAATAGCAGAATGTCCAAATGTGCTCAAATGTGTACAGTGTGTATTTATATCTTTGTATTATGACACTTCTTACCTGTCCAGTGGGCTGCCAATAGTGTAACTAAGGAGGGGCTGTTCCAAGTAATACCCATTATTCAGGCATTCATCTCTCAATGAAGTGAAGAGGGTTACCTGTCCAAGAGTCTCCCCCCCCCCTATAATGTTAGAAATGGCCCATGAGAGGGGGGGGGGAATATGATAGGTGTACCTTATACTTTGTTGTTGTTAAATTCCCCTTAATAAATGCTATCTGGAGGTTGACCCATAATGTTTGTGTCTAATCTGCTTGCCAGGTTTCTGTGAAAAATAGTAATGTTTATTGTTTTTTCCTCAACAGTTTCCTTCCACGCCACAGGAATGGCAGACTGTGGCCTCCCACTTTGCCCAGCGGTGGGACTTTCCTAACTGCGGAGGGGCAATTGATGGGAAACACGTCCACATCGTCCCACCACCCAACTCGGGGTCGTACTATTATAATTACAAGGGGTTTAATAGTATAGTGATGTTGGCGGTGGTGTCGGCTAATTACGAGTTCTTGTATGTGGACGTGGGGAAGAATGGCCGGATGTCCGATGATGGAGTCATCGCCCAGACGGAGTTCTACAGGCGTCTCCAGAATGGCAGTTTGGACTTGCCACCTCCAGAGGACAATGTTGAAGGTCTCCCATTTGTGTTCGTTGCTGATGAAGCATTTGCGCTGGGGGACCACCTGATGCGGCCATTCCCGATGAGGACCCTCACCCCGGAACAGAGGGTTTTTAATTACCGGCTGGCCAGAGCCCGAAGAGTGGTGGAGAACACATTTGGAATCCTGGCCAGCCGGTTCCGACTATTTCTGACACCCATCCATATGGCGGAGTATAAACTGAACCATATTATACTGGCGTGCTGTGTTCTCCATAATTTTTTAAGAAAACATTCAGCCAACTATGCTGGCTCAGTTGGGCCTGAGGCCGGAATACCAAATACATCAACAATGACGGCACTTGAAAGCGGCCGTCCTGGCTTGCCCTCCCTGAATGCCCGTGATGTCCGGTTACGATACCTGGAGTTCTTTGCGGGTAGGGGGGCTATCAATATGCCAGACAATCTGTGACACCTTTTTCAAATAAAAAACAACCAAAAGCTATTCTTGGTGGACATTTCCTGCTTGTGTTTGTTTTAGCTGACCCTGACAGAAATGTGTTGAGTGCAGAAAATGTCGTGATTGGGTAACCTTATAAAAAACAGTGTTGGCTGGTACTTCCTAAATGCAAAAACACATTTCACTACAAGTGCACTTGCAACTGCACTGAACCTGCACTTGTAGTGCAAAGTGTATTTGCCCTTAGGAAATAACCCCCATTTGTGCATAAAACAGCAATTACATCACCCCAAAAGTGTTGTAGTGTTGAGACAATAATCCACACATTCTTGAGTAAGGCACTTTTTTATACCTGCACAATCACATGCGCATTTACCCAAGGTTTTTAAAACAAACCAACATGTTTGTTGTATAAAATGTTTGCAGTAGCATTATGAAAAATCAAAATATCCATTTCTGATAAAACAGGCCTGTGTAAAACCAACAAGAAAGCCAAAAAACTAGAACTTACAAAGTTCACATTAGGTAAAACCTGAAGGCTATATCAGACATCAGTATTTAGGAACTGGGTTTGATATAGCGTTCAGATGGGGGGAACTCACCCCCTGGAAAAGCCAAATTTGGAAGATGCACACCAATTTATGAATGTCAACATGTGCTATCTGCCATCAGGGGGGATCAAGGGACGTGTTTTGGGGGAGCAAGCCCTTCCTCAATGCTACTTTATAATTGAGGAAGGGGTTGCACCCCCAAAACGCGTCCATTGATCTCCCGTGATGGCAGATAGCACATGTTGGCACACTGTGTGCATCCTCCAAATTTGGCTTTTCGAAACAGTGTAAAAATTTAAATTACATAAAACAGGTGATTTTGTGGGGTTTAAATTCGCCCCAAAACATCAATGATGTTATTATTTTTTTTAATAACATCAGTGATTTGTTGCTGGATGTTTTGCAATTGGAGATTACACCCCATGATCTCCCCTATCAGTATCTGGGCACTTTCTGATGTAAAGCGCTCTGGATCCCTCACATCACGATCACCTAAAAAGAGATAAAGAACAAAAAAAACAGGTCTCAAAAATCTGCCACCAGCCATCTCTTTTACCTGAGCCTGTGGTCGCAGACACTCACCTGTTGTGGTGCCAATCTCCACCACGTCTTCTTCTTCCTCCTGCTCTTCTTCTTGGTTTTGCGGTATTTCCCCTTCTTCCAGAGGGGGGGGGGCTCTGGTCTCCTGGGATGAGGAGTGACCTCCGAGTCTTTTCTCCCCTATGTAAAACAAAAATGGTATACTTAGCACACAGATATTTGATGGCAGAACTAGAAATAGGAAACATTGCTTGGAAGTGGGGTACAATTGTCTATTTTAGCCGAGTTCCAAGATGTATATTTTTTATTGCCCTTTGTCAAGCTGCAATACTTTACCTGTTTGGTACAAGCTTCACAGATGTAACCCCCCCTATAGTATACACTGGAGCACCTGTGTGCCCCCCCTAATAAAAATGGTGTTCTGGGGTCCCACACTAGTGCTCCAGTGTCCAGATGTGAAAACAGCTGCTCAGTGTCCTCTCCTTACACACAATCTAGTTTGCATTTCATTCTAGTAACAAACCCATCTACACAAACAAATATTTGGCATCCAAGTAGGCCCAAAAAAAATTTGTGAAAATGCATATGGCCTAAACAATGGTGTTCTAGAGGCCGAAAGAAAAATGTTTGATACGAACGAATAATGGGCCCATGAACATTAAAGTTGCCCTTTTAAACGTTACAATTACTCAAAGCATATGGAGCAGAACGAACGGAATAAAGACAGAAAATATATGAACACAGCACAACTACTTACTTTTTTGCAGCACTCTCTGGATCTTTCGGTACTGCTCTGGCTCTCTCAACTTCAGGTCCGACCACCGCTTCCAGAGCTGATCTTTAGATCTTCGTACCCCGAAATTCCTCTCCAGACTCCGGACCACTTTACCAATGATTTTGGCCTTTCGGATGTTGGGGTGGGGGTAAGGCCCATATTTTCCATCATAGTCAGACTTATTCATGATGTCGACCATCTCCAACATCTCCCCAAATGACATATTTGTGGCCTTAAAACGTCTCCTTCTGGATCGGGACGTGCCTGGATCCAGGCTTTCCTCCTCCTCCTCGTTGTTCGAATTATCACGCACCTGGTGTAACTCCGCCATCATGCTCTTCCCCCACTGCGCCGAACGAAAAGGGGCGGGGAATAGAATAGAAAGAACGTCAGGGGCGGGCGGAGTTACACACATGCGCAGTGTGTATAAAGCGTAACACGCGTGCGTATTACGTACGATCTGTGAGCGGAGGAAGGAGCATTGGACGCGCCGATCGTAAGAACGAAGGTAAGAGACAAACTTGGGCCTATACTGCTTCTAGATTGAGGCCTATATTGTAACAAGATTAGGAGAGTTTGGTCTGACATTAGGCTTTGTCTTGTGTTGTGTCTTGCAGTGAACATGGATATCTTAATGAGAGATACTGACTTCATGTCACTATTCATTGATATGCTGAGGGAGCTGCCCTGTCTGTGGGAGATTACCCACCCCCATTTCAAAAACCAAGCAAAGAGGAAGGCAGCACTGGAGCAATTGTGTGAAATTGTGAAGCAGGTGATCCCCACGGCAGACATCACTTATTTAAAGATCTTAATTGGTTGCCTGAGGAGCACATATCTGAGGGAGCGCAAGAAAGTCCTGGATTCACAGAGATCCGGAGCAGCAGATGACATCTATGTCCCCAGGATGTTGTACTACGACAGGCTGCACTTTCTGGCAGGCCAGACTGAACCCAGGCCATCCCTCTCCAGTCTTCCTTCCACGCTTCCTTCCCCCCCGGCTGAGGCTTCTGATGCCCAACCTGGGCCTTCCAGGCCATATGTGGAGGAGCCCAGATTGAGCCAGGTATAGCATTCCTCTAAATATTCCTCGTATTCATGGAATCAAGGAGAAGGGTCAAGGGTCAGATAGGGTCTGCGTCGCCCCAGGCAGCATCAGTACCGCTAACACCAACGCACGCAGCATACACCTTCCTTAGTGGTATAGTATCTGAACGGATCAATATCTGATCCTATCAGATCTATGCTAGTGTCCCCAGCAGTTTAGGGTTCCCAAAAATGCAGTGCTAGTGGGATCAGCCCAGATACCTGCTAGCACCTGCGTTTTGCCTCTCCGCCTGGCCCAGCCCACCCAAGTGCAGTATCGATCGATCACTGTCACTTACAAAACACTAAACGCATAACTGCAGTGTTCGCAGAGTCAGGCCTGATCCCTGCGATCGCTAACAGTTTTTTTAGTAGCGTTTTGGTGAACTGGCAAGCACCAGCGGCCTAGTACACCCCGGTCGTAGTCAAACCAGCACTGCAGTAACACTTGGTGATGTGGCGAGTCCAATAAGTGCAGTTCAAGCTGGTGAGGTGGCAAGCACAAGTAGTGTCTCACTGCCACCAAGAAGAAGACAAACACAGGCCCATCGTGCCCATAATGCTGCATTCGCCAATCCTAATTGGGAACCCACCACTTCTGCAGCACCGTACTTCCCTCATTCACATCCCCAACCAAATGCAGTCGGCTGCATGAGAGGCATTTTCTTTATGTCCTCCCGAGTACCCCTACCCAAGAAACCCCCCAAAAAAGATGTTTTGTCTGCAGCAAGCGTAGATATAGGCAAGACAACCTCTATTATTTTCCCTCCTGTCCTGACAATCCTGGTCTTTGCATTGGTGAATGTTTTGAACGCTACCATACACTAGTTGAGTATTAGCGTACAGCATTGCACAGACTAGACACATTTTCACAGGGTCTCCCAAGATGCCATCGCATTTTGAGAGACCCGAACCTGGAACCGGTTACAGTTACAAAAGTTACAATTACAAAAAAAAAGTGTAAAAAAAAAAAAAAAACCCACAAAAAAATATATAGAATTTTAAAAAATAGTTGTCGTTTTATTGTTCTCTCTCTATTCTCTCTCTATTGTTCTGCTCTTTTTTACTGTATTCTATTCTGAAATGTTTCATTGTTATTATGTTTTATCATGTTTGCTTTTCAAGTATGCAATTTTTTATACTTTACTGTTTACTGTGTTTTATTGTTAATCATTTTTTTGTCTTCAGGTACGCCATTCAGCTGCATCGCGGATTTAATTATCTTGACAGCAACAGCGTTTGCTCCCACGGGATAAAAAGCTGTGACTCCAGCGGAGGTGATATATGCCGAAGCATGGGGGCAGCAGGGGTGGAGGAGCGATTTGCTCCTACCTTTTGCGGGAGGATGCCCCCATGCTTCGGCATATATAAATGGTGCATGTATGCCCATCATTAGAAGTGGGTGGATGAAGGGAGGTATTCTAATGGTGGGCTTACCCACCGATCAATCTCTTTTTTTCATTCAGCCCACAGGCTGCATGAAAAAATAGATTACAACATATGCCCAACAAGGACCAGCAACATAGATTACAACATATGCCCAACAAGGCTCCAAACATCTCTATGGCCTAAGAAACCGGAAGCTACGAGCATATCATGACTTCGATTTTGCCGAATGTAAACAGCGCCATTGGGAAATTGAGAAGGCATTTTATCACACCGATCTTGGTGTGGTCAGATGCTTTGAGGGCAGAGGAGAGATCTAGGTTCTAATAGACCCCAATTTTTTCAAAAAAGAGTACCTGTCACTACCTATTGCTATCATAGGGGATATTTACATTCCCTGAGATAACAATAAAAATGATTAAAAAAAATGAAAGGAACAGTTTAAAAGTAAGATAAAAAGCAAAAAAATAATAAAGAAAAAAAAAAAAAAGCACCCCTGTCCCCCCCTGCTCTCAAGCAAAGGCGAACACAAGCGTCGGTCTGGCGTCAAATGTAAACAGCAATTACACCATGCATGTGAGGTATCACCGCGAAGGTCAGATCGACGGCAGTAATTTTAGCAGTAGACCTCCTCTGTAAATCTAAAGTGATAACCTGTAAAGGCTTTTAAAGGCTTTTAAAAATGTATTAAGTTTGTCGCCACTGCATGTTTGTGCGCAATTTTAAAGCATGTCATGTTTGGTATCCATGTACTCGGTCTAAGATCAACTTTTTTATCCCATCAAACATTTGGGCAATATAGTGTGTTTTAGTGCATTAAAATTTAAAAAAGTGTGTTTTTTCCCAAAAAAATGCGTATTAAAAATTGCTGCACAAATACTGTGTGAAAAAAAAAAATGAAACACCCACCATTTTAATCTGTAGGGCATTTGCTTAAAAAAAATATATAATGTTTGGGGGTTCAAAGTAATTTTCTTGCAAAAAAAAAATTTTTCTTCAAGTGGTTAGAAGAGTCGGTGATGTGTGACATAAGCTTCTAAATGTTGTGCATAAAATGACAGGACAGTTCAAACCCCCCCCCCAAATGACCCAATTTTGGAAAGTAGACACCCCAAGCTATTTGCTGAGAGGCATGTCGAGTCCATGGAATATTTTATATTGTGACACAAGTTGCCGGAAAAAAGACAATTTTTTTTTGCACAAAGTTGTCACTAAATGATATATTGCTCAAACATGCCATGGGGATATGTGAAATTACACCCCAAAATACATTCTGTTTCTTCTCCTGAGTTTGGGGATACCACATTTGTGAGACTTTTTGGGAGCTTAGCCGCGTACAGGACCCCGAAAACCAAGCACCGCCTTCAGGCTTTCTAAGGGCGTAAATTTTTGATTTCACTCTTCACTGCCTATCACAGTTTCGGAGGCCATGGAATGCCCAGGTGGCACAAAACCCCCCAAATGACCCTATTTTGGAAAGTAGACACCCCAAGCTATTTTGAGTATTTTGCAGACCTTTCTTTTTGTCACAAAGTTTTGAAAATTGAAAAAAGAAAAAAATTTTTTTTTTCTTGTCTTTCTTCATTTTCAAAAACAAATGAGAGCTGCAAAATACTCACCATGCCTCTCAGCAAATAGCTTGGGGTGTCTACTTTCCAAAATGGGGTCATTTGGGGGTGTTTGTGCCACCTGGGCATTCCATGGCCTCCGAAACTGTGATAGGCAGTGAAGCGTGAAATCAAAAATTTACGCCCTTAGAAATCCTGAAGGCGGTGATTGGTTTTTGGGGCCCTGTTCGCGGCTAGGCTCCCAAAAAGTCCCACACATGGTATCCCCGTACTCAGGAGAAGCAGCTGAATGTATTTTGGGGTGCAATCCCACATATGCCCATAGCCTGTGTGAGCAATATATCATTTAGTGACAACTTTTTGTAAATTTTTTTTTGTCATTATTCCATCACTTGGGACAAAAAAAAATAATATTCAATGGGCTCAACATGCCTCTCAGCAATTTCCTTGGGGTGTCTACTTTCCAAAGTGGGGTCATTTGGGGGGGAGCTTGTACTGCCCTGCCATTTTAGCACCTCAAGAAATGACATAGGCAGTCATAAACTAAAAGCTGTGTAAATTCCAGAAAATGTACCCTAGTTTGTAGACACTATAACTTTTGCGCAAACCAATAAATATACGTTTATTGACATTTTTTTTACCAAAGGCATGTGGCTGAATACATTTTGGCCTAAATGAATGACTAAAATTGACTTTATTGGATTTTTTTTATAACAAAAAGTAGAAAATATAATTTCGGTCTTTTTCCGTTTATAGCGCAAAAAACAAAAACCACAGAGGTGATAAAATACCATCAAAAGAAAGCTCTATTTGTGGGAAGAAAAGGACGCAAATTTCGTTTGAGTACAGCATTGCATGACCGCGCAATTAGCAGTTAAAGCGATGCAGTGCCAAATTGTAAAAAGTGCTCTGGTCAGGAAGGGGGTAAATACTTCCAGGGGTGAAGTGGTTAAACGGGTATTTGTTAATTTGGATGTTTCCGAATTAACAAATTTGTTGAAATTTGATCAAAAACTAATTCGGAACAAAACTAATTGCATATGTCTAGTATTTTGTAAAGAGGGTAGAATATTACTTTTAACATAATAGAACTATGTGTTCCACCCACAAAATGTTTTCATTGCCTTTCATTTTTTTTGCAATCATTTTTACGTGGAAACATTGCATTGTTTGTTTATATAATCTTGGAAATATTGGGGGCTGTACTATTTTCCAGTTCCTTTCAATAATCTGTCCTACAGCAAGAATGATATGTGTGACTAAGGAGCGAGGAATACCTTTTTATGACAATATTCAGAAGGGAAAGTTTAGGGGAATGTGGACACAAAGAATCGAGTGGAGTCATAGATGATTTGGAACGTGGTTCCAGAAACTACATTTCACTCAATATCACACCAGAGCTTCACAGATGAAGTTTGTAACCAATATTTTCACGGGTCTATATTAGTGGTCTTGAAGGTCCAGGGTACCCCATGCAGCCTCTGATTCTATGGTTGATTAAGGGCTTTAGTGGATCTTGCCCTTTGGCTTCAAAATATGTATTGTTTAACCAAAAAGTTGAGTGATGTAAAGAAGGAGTTACAGTACTTAATGAAATTGGGAGAGTGCATAACATATAGAATTTTTTGGTAGGACAAGGATTTTGAAGGCTATACATCTTTACGACCCAGACAGCTCCTATCAAACAAGTCAATGAGGTCTCTTCTGTTCTACTGTTTAAGTTTTTAGTTTTTTGGATGTAGGAAGGACATCCTGAGCCAGAGCACCTGGAGTGGGTGTGTTGCAGCTAAATTGCTTCACAATCGAGCTTCACAGTTCAGAGCAGTGTTCGCTTTGTGTTTGTTATGCTACATGAGGCCTTAATGGACCATGTTTAATAAGGGGACGTCCCATAGTTGTTTGATTACATTATCTGGTCTACTCCTGGATTCAGAATGTATAATGTGCTTTCATTAGCTTTATAGTAAGAAACAACATGGAATGTGTAAATAACTTGGGGTAACTCCTGTAGGGGATCAGCCAGATCTGTATGTAGTAGATTAACATCCTCTGCAGATAGGTTGATTTTGAGGGTCTATTATTGATATAAAAACCTTTAATTTCTTTGGTTGCTAATAGCTTCCATTATGAAAGGTAAATATTAGTAAGGAAGGGACACCTGAAGATAGGCAGCTCTGTGGACATACTGGATGTATACATTTCAGCATTGGATGGGGTGTATAAGGTCATAATGGCCAACACATATTAACAGTAAAGCTTAATTTCTGAAGTACCCTCAAGAGATGGTGTAAACTGATTTTTTCAATATAATTTGCATCCGGGACAAGGAGCAGAGAAGTTACCAATTTGGTTTCAACATATCTATGATGTAAACAATTCTTCTTGTTGCATCTAGTGTCTTTCATTAATAATGCCCACTTGATCCTCCAATGAGTTAAGAGGTAACGTCTAGAACATGAATAAATATGTATGTCTGAATTTAATAGAAAGCAATTTGTAGGGGGACACCAGTTCCTTCTCTTGTTTTGGTAATGTGACTTGTTTCGGTAATGTCACATTTTTTTCAGGAAGGATAGAAACCAGCAGATGCAGCTTTGTTGTACACCGGTAGTGTAGGAATCATTCAGATGCAGTATGTTCATTTTGAATTATTAAGCTACGGTGCGTAAATACTGTCAGGAAAGTTACTAATTTTATCTCTTGTAGGTTGGGGGATATTGGTTTCTTTATTCAGATTGTAAAGTACAGTATGGAATTTAACAAACATGTCAGAAATTCCTTGTGGGTTCAGAATATTTTTTCATTATATCATTTAATGATTTTTATTGGAGAAAATGATGCAATTACAATTAGTGTACAACAAGAAAATATCTGCGTTATCGCAGCAGCCTTACGTCTGGTGGTTTCATAGTTCACCATCTATATAAGACCCCTTTCACACTGGGGCGCTTTGCAGGTGCTACAGTGCTAAAAATAGCACCTGAAAAGCGCCCTGAAAGAGCTGCTCCTGTCTCTCCAATGTGACAGCCCCGAGGGCTTTCACACTGGAACAATGCACTGGCAGAACGCTAAAAAAAGTCCTGCTAGCAACATGTTTGAAGCGGTGAAGGAGCACTGTGCGAGTGGTTTTAACCCTTTTTCTTTCGCTAGCGGGGGTTAAAAGCGTCCCACTAGCGGCCGAATACCTCTTCAAATACGACGGTAAAACGCCACTAAAAATAGCATGTATTTACCACTGACGCTGCCGATGCTCCGGTGTGAAAGGGGCCTAATAGTAATTGGAAAAAGAAAAATACCGAAAGTCACATTCCAATGGGGCTATACCACCTGTGACAGACAAGATATACATTTACACACCTATGCAGTTTGCTTTTGATCTGTTTTTGCAGCGCTTTTTGCAGTGCGTTTTGAATTCTTGCACACACGTTGTTGATGTGTTTTCCTGTGTTTTTTTATGCTTTTTTTTTGGACAATTTGCTGTTGAGCAGATTAAAAAACGCAAATTGAGGCAAAACTGTGGCAAAACTACATGCTTTTCTGCAGATTTTCCATTGAAGTCTATGGAACCACTAATATGCACTGTTTTGCATTTAACCACTTCAGCCCCAGGAGATTTACCCCTCTTCATGACCACGCCATTTTTTGCGATATGGCACTGTGTTACTTTAACTGACATTTGCGCGGTCGTGCGACGCTGTACCCAAATAAAATTTGTGTTCCTTTTTTCCCACAAATAGAGCTTTCTTTTGGTGGTATTTGATCACCTCTGGGGTTTTTATTTT
Organism: Lithobates clamitans; assembly: GCA_037952925.1. NCBI lineage: Eukaryota > Metazoa > Chordata > Amphibia > Anura > Ranidae > Lithobates > Lithobates clamitans. Next base: position 1,004,281 of record JBBGZY010001568.1, on the reverse strand, counting down.
TGCAATATAAAAAAAAGGCCGGCAAATTTAAAAAAAAAATAACAATATTTTCCCAATAAGTGTATATTGATTGGTTTGCAGAAAAGTGATAGCTTTTACAAAAGTATAGGATTTTTTTAAATATTTTTTGTTATATTTTTTTTTTACTAGTAATGGAGGCGATCAGTGACTCTGCGATATTGCGGTGGACCAACCAGACACCTAACTGACACTTTTTGGGGACCAGTGACAGTAATACAGTGATCAGTGCTACAAAAAATGCACTGTCACTGTACTAATGACAATGGCTGGGAAAGGGTTAACATCAGGGGCGATCAAAGGCTTAAATATATGCCTAGATTGTGCTTGCTCACTGTGGGGGAGGGGCTTTGACTAGGGGAAGGCAAAGATCCGTGTTCCTGCTTTGAGGAAACACAGGATCCATGCCTTCCCTTCTAACAGAATGGTGTCTGTGTCCTGTGTAATCAGTGGGCGCTGGTGGACATTGAGTCCACTGTACGCGACGTTGGGCGCTCGCTGTGTATAATCACAGTGGGAGCGGGTCGCTGGCAGCACGCACGCATCCCAGACTCGGAAGAGGCAGATCACGTACTGATCTGGCACAGATCGGCTGCCCTGCCGGAGTAAATGTATGGTGAGTGGTTCACAAGCAGTTAAAAAAGTCCCTGACCCTTTCCAAAAATGCAGCAGCTGAAAAAAGCGAAGTCATTGCGTCCCAAAGGAAACCTGTCCTAAATGGACTGTAGTGCGTCTCTGAAAAAAAGCAAAAAGCAGTAAAAAAATGCATAGGTGTGTACCAGGCCTTATATGGGGGTACAAAATGACTATAGGATTAATAACCACTTCTTCTTTATACACACAAATCCCCGCGCCGGCACTCACGCACGCGTTCACGTGTAGCCAGCAGTGATCGTGCCTGGCGGCCACGCATATCGGGTCCCCTGCTGTGCCATGCGGGCACGCCCTCTGGTGGCCGAAAAAGGAAAGGACGTATCTGTACGGGATTTCACCCAGGGGTGCCATTCTGCCGTAGTATATCTGCGTGAGCTGGTTAATAATATCAACAGAGAAGAAAATTACTCATAATCATCGTGGGTATGTCAAATTCAACAAGAATAATTTCCAGCATTTTAATAGGATGACCAAGATTTCCATTTGCGATCAAAAACATGCATGGTATCCATGATGCTATTGTGAATTCTTTCCATGGGTTTTATAGCCGCCATAGCAGAATATTATTTTTAGTAGGGTGTATTAACCCTCTCAAGGTCAAAACAAACCTTAAAGTGATATTAAAGCTTTGTTTTTTGTCTTTTGAAAGTCAATTTCCCTGGGGGCATCCATGGGCGTTCACTCCCGAGCCACCCAGTCTGCGTCTACTGACAAAGACCGGGCAACTTGCCCCGCCCCCCCACTCCCTCATCACAGCCAATGGCTGCCGCTGATATCGATCTGCTCAATGAAGAGGGAGATAGCGGTGAGAGCTGCTGTTCTCATGCACTTTGCTGGATCAGATTGGGCTTAGGCAATAATAAGGGGAGGGGGGGGCTGGTGGCACAGAAGGTTTTTTTACCTTAATGCATAGAATGGACTTGCATTTGGTGATAAATGGTAACCACTTGAAGACCAGGCCTTTTCTGGAATTTTTTATTTAAACATTTAAAACAGCATTTTTTTGCTAGAAAATTACTTAGAACCCCCAAACGTTATATATCTTTTTTAACAGGGACCCTAGAGCAGTGTTTCTCAACTCCAGTCCTCAAGGCGCCCCATCAGGTCATGTTTTCAGGATTTCCCTCAGATGAAACGGCTGTGGTAATTACTAAGGCAGTGAAACTGATCAAATTACCAGTGAAAAATAATGGAGGTCCTGAAAACATGACTTGTTGGGGCGCCCTGAAGACTGGAGTTGAGAAACACTACCCTAGAAAATAAAATGGGGATCATTGCAATTTTTTATATCACACAGTATTTGTGCAGCCGTCTTTAAAACGCAATTTTTTGGGGCAAAAAATACAATCTAACGAATAAAAAAACCCCACAATATTTACCCCAATTTTTTGTATAATGCAGAGCCCCCCCCTGCCCCAAAGCACCAATCCTGCCCATGTTGAGGGCATGTGGCCTGGTCCCCCCTCTTTTCCTGTGGCCTGCCAGGTTGCATGCTCGGACAAGCGTCTGGTATGGATTTTTGGGGGGACCCTACACCATTTTTTTAAAATTTTCAGCCCAAGGTTCCCCTTAAAATCCATACCAGACCTGACGGGTCTGGTATGGATTTTGAGGGGGACCCCTACACCCTTTTTTTAAAAAAAATTGGCGCAGGGTTCCCCTTAATATCCATACCAGACCTGATTTTGGTTTTGGGTTCCCATTAATATTCATACCAGACCCAAAGGGCCTGGTAATGGACTGGTGGGGGGAACCCATGCCGTTTCAATGACTTTTATCTGTATTGCCGAGACCCGACAATTCATTACAGCCGCAATCAGTTTTTAATGACTTTTTTTCCTTTAGCAATGTCATTTTGTGCAGGGACTGTTCTAAACACGAGAAATACGCGCCACTTTACAGGCATACTATAGAAACCCCCCAGGCACGAAATTTAAAGGAATATTTCACTTTTATTGTTTCACTTTAAGCATTATTAAAATCACTGCTCCCAAAAAAAACGTCCGTTTTTAAAACTTTTTTTTTGCATTGATACATGTCCCCTGGGGCAAGACCCGGGTCCCCAAACACTTTTTATGACAATAACTTGCATATAAGCCTTTAAAATTAGCACTTTTGATTTTTCATGTTTGTGTCCCATAGACTTTAACGGTGTTCGCGTGTTTGAACACATTTTTTGCCTGTTCGCAAGTTTTGGGGTTAATGGAACTGGGGGGTGTTCGGCTCATCCTTACAAATTAATAATAAAAAAAACAAAAAAAAAACAAATACCACCGAAAGAAAGCTCTATTTGTGTAAGAAAAAGATATATAAATTTAATTTGGGTACAGTATTGCATCGCCCAATTACCAGTTATAGTAGTGCAGTGCTAAATAGCAAAAAAAAAATGCCTGGTCATGATGGGGTAAAACCTTCCAGAGCTGAGGTGGTTAACTTGTTTGACCAAAAATTTTCTGCTCCACTACCATTAGAATAATAGCCCAGCTTCAGTCTCCTAGGAGGAGTGCCAACTGCACTGCACATGTTCACTGATATTTTGTGGTGTGATTAGAGCTTTGTTTCATTCCTCGAAGGTCATTTATTTTGGCTAAAGAAGAATTAGTCATTTGTGTCCTGTGTTTTTTTTTCAAAGAAATCAATCAGGTGAACTTTATCACGGCACAAACAGTTCCTCAATTGAGAAGGGCATAGAAATAATGCTGGGTAATTTTAGTTCTTGGTAATTTTACTGTTATAAAGTATTGACACAAAGAAGGTGATATTGTGCCATAGATAGGTTTGTCTGGTGTGGAGGTCCTCCATAATTGATATGGAAATAGACCAGTGTTTCTCAACCTTTTTTTCAATCAACCCTTTAAAAATTATGGACAATCTTAGGGAATCCTTTAACTCAGCTCCGTGAGGTTTTACCCACTTCCTGACCAGGCCATTTTTCGTGATACAGCACTGGGTTGCGTTAACTGACAATTGCGCAGTCCTGTGATGTTGTACCCAAATAAAATTGATGTCCTTTTTTCCACAAATAGAACTTTCTTTTGGTGGTATTTAATCACCTCTGTGGTTTTTATTTGTTGTGCTGTAAACAAAAAAAGACAGACAATTTTGAATAAAAAACAATATTTTTTTACTTTCTGCTATAAAACATTCCCAATAAAAAAATGTTAAAAAAAATCTAATTTCTTCATCAGTTTAGGCCAATGTGTATTCTGCTATATATTTTTGGTGAAAAAATCCCAATAAGCATATAAGTTATAGCGTCTACAAAATAGGAGATAGATTTATAGACTTTTTATTTTTTTTAATTGTTTTTACTAGTAATGGCGGCGATCGGCGACTTTTAGCGGGACTGCAACAATGCTGCAAACAAATTGGACAATGAAGATCAGATCATCAATATACAGAAAATATGCAATCATATATACTCTATAAGGGTCGCGTGTATTATAAACAAATTCTTCCTCCCACCACCCCATGTATAAATTAGCATAGGTGGGGGAGAATCTAGCGCCCATGGAGGCCCCTTGCTTTTGAATATACCATTTCACATCAAATAGCTCAGGGGGGTATTCTGTATAAAGATTCATACAGTGTTTGAATGATTATTATCCTAAAGTGTGGGATATACTGGGATAAAGGGATCTGACATCACATTTTTTATTCTCATTCCAAGGATGACCCTTGAATACTTGGATTGTGTGTTTAGTATCATGTAAGTATGAGAGATTCTGTCGACTAAATGCTGCAACAGAGTATCCATTAAATTGCCTAGTAGTTTAAAAAAATCTTAGCAAATAGGCTGCTGCCCAATATCCCTCAACTTTGACTTTGGATAGAAGTAACGGGTGCGTAAAAATTGGTCTTTGGGTGTCGGTGGCGCCATCCCACCGTAATCTTGATGAAAGCAAGAATTGGCCATGCTGTAAAAAATTCCAATGATTTACACCCGTCAAACAGGTGCAGAATAATTATTTTTTGGGTGTCAGTGGCGTCTCCCCACCGTAACCCTATAGAGGTACTCTTGATGAAAGCAAGAATTGGCCTTGAAATGTATAGTTATTCCTGCGCTACCATGTAAACGAAGGGCAATGAACGTTGAACTGCTGCAAGCACCGAATATAGGTCAAACTCAGGACATACAGCAATAGAAACAAGGTATGTAAAATTTGTAAAGCAAAAATGTATGTAGAAAGTGGGACTTTAAAGGTACACCCAATATATGGAAAAACACTATCAATTATTGTAATCATAACCACGTCCTCAAATTATTCTTATCTTTTGTTTCTTTTCTATACATCCAAGTTTGTTCTTATGTGTATTGTCATTGAATAGTCAAAAATCCTCATCCATTTTCCTGATGAAGCCTTCCTGGCGAAACATGTTGAAATTTGCGGACATGGTTATGATTAGGGATGAGCTTTGTGTTCGAGTCGAACCCATGTTCGACTCGAACATCGGCTGTTCGGTCGTTCGCCGAATTGCGAACGATATGGGCCGTTCGCGCCAAATTCGTGTGGCGCGTCACGGCCCATAATTCACTGCGGCATCGCAGTGCATTGCTGGCTGATGATTGGCCAAGCATGCACTATGACCCGCATGCTTGGCCAATCACAGCGCCGTCAGTAGAGAGAGCTGTAATTGGCCAAAGCCAGGGTGGCTTTGGCCAATTATGGCTCAGGGGATTTAGTACACAAGCCACACTATATAAGGCCGCCTGCACGGCGGCCCTGTGTAGCGTGTGTTCCGGTGTGCTGAGAGATAGAGAGAGAGAGAGACAGTGTCATTTGATTTGAGTTAGATAGATTAGGCAGAACAGTCAGTCAGTTAGCTGCACTTACAGTGTATTGTGTATATATATGCATCCCAGGTGTTGCATATATATATATACACTGTATTCAGTTTAGCTAGATCCGTTCCTGTTATCTTCTATCTAGACTATTTACATTTAGTGCAGTGTGTCCTGCTCACAGTGTTCAGCTAGATCCGTTCCTGCTATTTACATTCAGTGCAGTGCGTCCTGCTCACAGTGTTCAGCTAGATCCGTTCCTGGTATTTACATTTAGTGCAGTGCGTCCTGCTCACAGTGTTCAGCTAGATCCGTTCCTGCTATTTACATTCAGTGCAGTGCGTCCTGCTCACAGTGTTCAGCTAGATCCGTTCCTGGTATTTACATTTAGTGCAGTGCGTCCTGCTCACAGTGTTCAGCTAGATCCGTTCCTGCTATTTACATTCAGTGCAGTGCGTCCTGCTCACAGTGTTCAGCTAGATCCGTTCCTGGTATTTACATTTAGTGCAGTGCAGTGCGTCCTGCTCACAGTGTTCAGCTACATCCGTTCCTGCTATTTACATTCAGTGCAGTGCGTCCTGCTCACAGTGTTCAGCTAGATCCGTTCCTGCTATTTACATTCAGTGCAGTGCGTCCTGCTCACAGTGTTCAGCTAGATCCGTTCCTGCTATTTACATTCAGTGCAGTGCGTCCTGCTCACAGTGTTCAGCTAGATCCGTTCCTGGTATTTACATTTAGTGCAGTGCGTCCTGCTCACAGTGTTCAGCTACATCCATTCCTGCTATTTACATTCAGTGCAGTGCGTCCTGCTCACAGTGTTCAGCTAGATCCGTTCCTGCTATTTACATTCAGTGCAGTGCGTCCTGCTCACAGTGTTCAGCTAGATCCGTTCCTGCTATTTACATTCAGTGCAGTGCGTCCTGCTCACAGTGTTCAGCTAGATCCGTTCCTGGTATTTACATTTAGTGCAGTGCGTCCTGCTCACAGTGTTCAGCTAGATCCGTTCCTGCTATTTACATTCAGTGCAGTGCGTCCTGCTCACAGTGTTCAGCTAGATCCGTTCCTGCTATATACATTTAGTGCAGTACGTCCTGCTCACAGTGTTCAGCTAGATCCGTTCCTGTTATCTTCCTACTGACAGGCAGGCTTGTCTGGTTACAGTATATAAAGCTACCTGAAGAAAATTACAGGTGTTCTTTTTGATCCTATTAGTACCACGGTCAGGCAGCTAGACTATTTACATTTAGTACAGTGTGTCCTGCTCACAGTGTTCAGCTAGATCCGTTCCTGTTATCTTCCTACTGACAGGCAGGCTTGTGTGGTTACAGTATATAAAGCTACCTTAAGAAAATTACAGGTGTTCTTTTTGATCCTATTAGTACCACGGTCAGGCAGCTAGACTATTTACATTTAGTACAGTGCGTCCTGCTCACAGTGTTCAGCTAGATCCGTTCCTGTTATCTTCCTACTGACAGGCAGGCTTGTCTGGTTACAGTATATAAAGCTACCTGAAGAAAATTACAGGTGTTCTTTTTGATCCTATTAGTACCACGGTCAGGCAGCTAGACTATTTACATTTAGTACAGTGTGTCCTGCTCACAGTGTTCAGCTAGATCCGTTCCTGTTATCTTCCTACTGACAGGCAGGCTTGTCTGGTTACAGTATATAAAGCTACCTTAAGAAAATTACAGGTGTTCTTTTTGATCCTATTAGTACCACGGTCAGGCAGCTAGACTATTTACATTTAGTACAGTGCGTCCTGCTCACAGTGTTCAGCTAGATCCGTTCTTGCTATTTACATTCAGTGCAGTGCGTCCTGCTCACAGTGTTCAGCTAGATCCGTTACTGGTATTTACATTTAGTGCAGTGCGTCCTGCTCACAGTGTTCAGCTAGATCCGTTCCTGCTATTTACATTCAGTGCAGTGCGTCCTGCTCACAGTGTTCAGCTAGATCCGTTCCTGCTATATACATTTAGTGCAGTACGTCCTGCTCACAGTGTTCAGCTAGATCCGTTCCTGTTATCTTCCTACTGACAGGCAGGCTTGTCTGGTTACAGTATATAAAGCTACCTTAAGAAAATTACAGGTGTTCTTTTTGATCCTATTAGTACCACGGTCAGGCAGCTAGACTATTTACATTTAGTACAGTGTGTCCTGCTCACAGTGTTCAGCTAGATCCGTTCCTGTTATCTTCCTACTGACAGGCAGGCTTGTCTGGTTACAGTATATAAAGCTACCTTAAGAAAATTACAGGTGTTCTTTTTGATCCTATTAGTACCACGGTCAGGCAGCTAGACTATTTACATTTAGTACAGTGCGTCCTGCTCACAGTGTTCAGCTAGATCCGTTCTTGCTATTTACATTCAGTGCAGTGCGTCCTGCTCACAGTGTTCAGCTAGATCCGTTCCTGGTATTTACATTTAGTGCAGTGCGTCCTGCTCACAGTGTTCAGCTAGATCCGTTCCTGCTATTTACATTCAGTGCAGTGCGTCCTGCTCACAGTGTTCAGCTAGATCCGTTCCTGCTATATACATTTAGTGCAGTACGTCCTGCTCACAGTGTTCAGCTAGATCCGTTCCTGTTATCTTCCTACTGACAGGCAGGCTTGTCTGGTTACAGTATATAAAGCTACCTTAAGAAAATTACAGGTGTTCTTTTTGATCCTATTAGTACCACGGTCAGGCAGCTAGACTATTTACATTTAGTACAGTGCGTCCTGCTCACAGTGTTCAGCTAGATCCGTTCCTGTTATCTTCCTACTGACAGGCAGGCTTGTCTGGTTACAGTATATAAAGCTACCTGAAGAAAATTACAGGTGTTCTATCCCAGCTTAGTGCAGCTACAGGCCATTAGTATGTCTGGAAGGCCAAGAAGGAGAGGCAGACAGTCACAAGCCAATAAGAGAGGGCAAGCAGGCTCTGTGTCTAGTGCTGGTCGTGGAGACGGTGCATCCTCATCAGCACGTGGCCATGGGACACGCTTGGCCTTTTTTTCGGCAGCTGGCCGTGTTGAGCCGCAACATGCGGAAGACTTGGTCGAGTGGATGACCAAGCCGTCCTCATCCTCCTCATCCTCTCTCACCCATGCCCAGGGTGCTTTGTCTGGCAAAGCAGCGGCCTCTTCCCTCAGCTCAATGTCATCAGTGACTCCTTCCCTAGCTCCACCATGTCCTCATGAGGATTCCCTCGAACTGTTTGACCACAGTGTTGGGTACATGCTCCAGGAGGATGCCCAGCGTTTGGAAGGCTCTGATGATGATACTGAGCTCAATGAAGGCAGTAACATGAGCACGGACAGAGGGGGTGCCCAAGAAGGACAGCAATCTGGCAGTCATGCTCTCCCTGCTGCAGCATACTGCCAGGTTTGCTCCAGTGATGAGGAGGGAGGGGATGATGAGGTCACTGACTCAACGTGGGTGCCTGATAGGAGAGAGGAGGAGGAGGAGGAGGAGGAGGAGGTGGCACATCACCAACTAGGCAGGATGCCCTCCAGGGGCCAGCCTAAGGGCAGCACATTGACTGCATCACACCCCAAAGCTCCACATGTGCAGGGCGCTGCAGTCTCTGCGCGTTATTCAAAAAGTTCTTTGGTGTGGGCCTTTTTTGAGACGAGTGCATCAGATCGCACCGCTGCTATTTGCAACATATGTCTCAAGCGTATCTCGCGTGGCCAAAACATCTCCCGCTTGGGTACCACATGCTTGACCAGACATATGTTGACCTGCCATGCAGTTCGTTGGCAAGCGTATCTAAAAGACCCACACCAAAGAACAAAGACGATCTCTCCTTGCTCCTCATCAGCTGAGATTTCCAACCCCACTAGACCTTCAGTCCTCTCTGAGACCTGCAGTGAGAGGAATGAAGGTGTAGAATTAGGTGTGTCACAGCCAAGTACTTGTGGGCAATCTGCTTTTGGTACACCGACGTCAGATTGTACCAGGCAAATTTCCCTGCCCCAGCTGCTGCACCGCCGAAAGAAGTTTGCTCCCAGCCATCCACATGCCCAGTGGTTGAATGCTAGCTTGGCAAAATTGCTAGCACTTCAACTGCTGCCTTTTCAGTTGGTAGACTCTGCCCCCTTCCGTGAGTTTGTGGAATGTGCGGTTCCTCAGTGGCAGGTACCCAAACGCCACTTTTTCTCACGGAAGGCGATTCCGGCTCTCTACCGGCATGTGGAAGGCAATGTCCATGCCTCGCTGGACAGGGCGGTCAGCGGTAAGGTGCATATTACCGCTGACTCATGGTCCAGCAGGCATGGACAGGGACGTTACTTAAGTTTCACGGCGCATTGGGTGACTCTGCTGGCAGCTGGGAAGGATGCAGGACAAGGTGCAGTAGTGTTGGAGGTTGTTCCGCCACCACGCCTCCAAAATGCTGATTGTGACACACCTCTCTCCTCCACCCCCTCCTCTTCTTCTTCCTCCATGGCCTCTTCCTCGGAACCAGCGGTGCTCCGTAGGCGTTCAAGGGGCTACGCAAGTACGCAGGCCAAAAGATGCCATGCGGTGCTTGAGCTGGTGTGCTTGGGGGACAGGAGCCACACTGGGGCAGAGGTTCTGTCAGCTCTGCAGGGGCAGGTTCAGAGGTGGTTGACGCCACGCCAACTTAAGGCAGGAATGGTGGTTTGCGACAATGGCACCAACCTCCTCTCTGCCCTCCGACAGGGACAACTGACCCATGTGCCCTGTTTGGCTCACGTCCTTAACTTGGTGGTGCAGCGGTTCTTGGGCAGGTACCCGGGCTTACAGGATGTCCTGAGGCAGGCCAGGAAAGTCTCTGTGCATTTCCGCCGGTCATATAATGCCAGTGCTCGGCTGACGGACCTCCAAAAGGAGTTTAACCTGCCCAAGAACCGCCTAATCTGTGACATGCCCACCAGGTGGAACTCGACGTTGGCCATGCTGCAGCGGCTGCACACGCAGCAGAGGGCCATCAATGAGTACCTGTGCGACTATGGCACCAGGACAGGGTCAGGGGACCTTGGTTTTTTTTCCCCACGCCAGTGGGCCATGATCAGGGATGCATGCACTGTCCTGTCACCATTCGAGGAGGCCACGAGGATGGTGAGCACTGACAGTGCATGCATCAGTGACACTGTCCCCCTTGTCCACCTGTTGGAGCACACGCTGCGTGGAATAATGGACAGGGCACTTGAGGCAGAACAGAGGCAGGAAGAGGAGGACTTCCTTAGCTCTCAAGGCCCCCTTTATCCAGACAGTGTTCCTGCGTGCCCGCCGATCACACAGGAAGAGGACGAGGAGGAGGAGGAGGAGGAGGAAGATTGTGTCAGTATGGAGGTGGAGCCTGGCACTCAGCATCAGCAGTCTTTAAGGGATCAGTCCCAAGGAACACATGGACTTGTACGTGGCTGGGAGGAGGTGGCTGCGGACGTTGTTGTCCTTAGTGACCCAGAGGACTCCGGACCGAATGCCTCAGCAAACCTACGCTGCATGGCCTCCCTGATCCTGCAAAGCCTGCGTAAGGATCCTCGTATTCGTGGTATCAAGGATAAGGACCAATACTGGCTGGCAACCCTCCTTGATCCACGTTACAAGGGTAAGGTTGCGGACCTTATCTTGCCATCGCAGAGGGAGCAGAGGATGAAACATCTTCGGGAGGCCTTGCAGAAAGGTCTGTGCAACGCGTTCCCAGAGACTGGGAGGTTACAAACTCCTGTTTCTGGACAACGTGTTGCTGAGGCTTCGGTCAGTCAAAGAAGGAGCGGTGGAGAAGGTGGCCGTCTGACCGATGCGTTCAGACAATTTTTTGGTCCGCAGCCCCAAGGTATGATCGGTTCCAGCAACCATCGCCAGCGTCTGTTTTACATGGTGCAGGAATACCTAGGGGCAAGATCAGACTTGGACACCTTTCCCACCGAAAATCCTCTGGGTTACTGGGTCTTGAGGATGGATCACTGGCCAGAGCTTGCACAGTATGCAATTGAGCTACTGGCCTGTCCTGCATCCAGCGTTCTTTCGGAACGCACATTCAGTGCTGCTGGAGGCGTGGTAACCGATCACAGGGTGCGTCTGTCCACCGACTCGGTCGATCGGCTGACCTTCATAAAAATGAATCAGTCTTGGATCACCACCAGCTACCAAGCACCTGATGCAGATGTAACCGAATAATTTTTTTTGAAATCTCAGATCCCTTCAAAGACTGCCTATGCTGATGCTGAGTGACTATCCCTGAGTAATTATCCTCTTCCTCCTCAATCATCACGCTGATAGCTTGTAAGAACATTTTTGGTTCTGGGCGCCACCACCAGTGCCTAAGGCACAATTTTTCAGCCCCTGTTTAACAGGGGCGTGTAATTACAATTTTTGATGTAATACTTTGCAGCAGGGCTCGTTCCTGCATTCCAACTAGAGTGTCTGTGAGGGGTTGCAGTGTTGTGGCACCAGCACCAGTGCCTAAGACCCAATTTTTCAGCCCCTGTCTAACAGGGGCGTGTAATTACAATTTTTGATGCAATACTTTGCAGCAGGGCTTGTTCCTGCGTTTCAACTAGAGTGTCTGTGAGGGGTTGCAGTGTTGTGGCACCAGCACCAGTGCCTAAGACCCAATTTTTCTGCCCCTGTCTAACAGGGGCGTGTAATTACAATTTTTGATGCAATACTTTGCAGCAGGGCTCGTTCCTGCGTTCCAACTAGAGTGTCTGTGAGGGGTTGCAGTGTTGTGGCACCAGCACCAGTGCCTAAGACCCAATTTTTCAGCCCCTGTCTAACAGGGGCGTGTAATTACAATTTTTGATGCAATACTTTGCAGCAGGGCTTGTTCCTGCGTTTCAACTAGAGTGTCTGTGAGGGGTTGCAGTGTTGTGGCACCAGCACCAGTGCCTAAGACCCAATTTTTCTGCCCCTGTCTAACAGGGGCGTGTAATTACAATTTTTGATGCAATACTTTGCAGCAGGGCTCGTTCCTGCGTTCCAACTAGAGTGTCTGTGAGGGGTTGCAGTGTTGTGGCACCAGCACCAGTGCCTAAGGCCCAATTTTTCTGCCCCTGTCTAACAGGGGCGTGTAATTACAATTTTTGATGCAATACTTTGCAGCAGGGCTCGTTCCTGCGTTCCAACTAGAGTGTCTGTGAGGGGTTGCAGTGTTGTGGCACCAGCACCAGTGCCTAAGGCCTAATTTTTCAGCTCCTGTTCAACAGGGGCATGTAATTACAATTCTTGATCTAATATTTCACAGCAGGGCCCTGTGAGGGCTTACAGTGTTTTGGCCACAGCAACACCTAAGGCCCAAATTTCTGCTGAGTATATAGGGCAGGACCCTACTTTCAAACATCTAACTTACAAACGACTCCTACTTGCAAACGGAAGGAGACAACAGGAAGTGAGATGAAATCTACCCCTAAGGAAGGGAAATTCTCTCCTGTAAGAGTTAATATGGGAAAACAATTTCTCCTTTCCACTGATGCTTTCCAATCCTTGTTCCACAAAAAAACCCAAATTTTCAAAAAACATTTTTTATTGGGACAAAAAAGTGAGGTGAAATCTTCTGAAGAGGAGGAAAGACGCAAAACAAATGTCACAGGGGTGATAACCCTTCCCTATGTTTTCCAAAAAGCTTAGAAAAGATTTTTTGGCTGGAGCTAAACACATTAAAAATGTTCAAAATTACAAACAGATTCTACTTAACAACAAACCTACAGTCCCTGTCTTGTTTGCACCGCCTGAATACTGCTGTTCAGAGTATATAGGGACCTTTCCTTATTTTAATTTGGGTGCGGGGTTCCCCTTAATATCCATACAAGACCCAAAGGGCCTGGTAATGGACTGGGGGGTACCCATGCCGTTTGTCTCACTGATTTTCATCCATATTGCCATGACCCGACATGACATTAAACCCGCAAGCAGTTTTAAATGAGATTTTTTCCTTTAAAAATGACATTTGGTGCAGGGACTGTTCTAAACATGGGAAACACGCGTCACTTTACAGGCATACTATAGACACCCCCCAGGTACGATATTTAAAGGAATATTTCACTTTTTTTTTTTTACTTTAAGCATCATTAAAATCACTGCTCCCGAAAAAACGGCCGTTTTTAAAAGTTTTTTTTGCATTGATACATGTCCCCTGGGGTAGGACCCGGGTCCCCAAACCCTTTTTAGGACAATACCATGCAAATTAGCCTTTAAAATGAGCACTTTTGATTTCGAACGTTCGAGTCCCATAGACGTCAATGGGGTTCTAACGTTCGTGCGAACTTGCGGTCCGTTCGCGGGTTCTGGTGCGAACCGAACCGGGGGGTGTTCGGCTCATCCCTAGTTATGATTAGAATCTTTGTGAATACAGTTCTTTCTCTTCATTTGTCAATACTAGGTTGAGGATGTTTACCTTTGACTATGAATGTAAAACTGTTTTCACATTTTATTGCTTCTTTTTGTAAAACTGTCTTAATAAATATTGGTATAATTTTTTAATTGATAGTGTTTTTCCATATATTGGGTGTACCTTTAAAGTCCCACTTTCTACATACATTTTTGCTTTACTATTTTCAGGGATGTTGGTACATAAAAAATGTTTCCAGTACTTCTGGAAAACTGATCTCTACCCATTTCGCTCGTATGTAAAATTTGGTGATGCGCTGTTCTTTAAAAAAAAAAAAAAAACCTTCGCTGCTAGAGGTAGTAGTACAAAGGTAAATGAACACGTAAAATGATATAAACATATAAAAAAAACAGAAACAATATAAGAATAAGTACAATCAATATAGAGCACTTCTATACCCAATAGGTGCAGTGTGATATTCCACAATAATCGGTGGTAATAGCAAAGTGCAAAGTGCAAGAAAATCATTCAACAAAGACTTAAGGCCAGATGTGATAAGTATCTTACTGGAAACACTAAAATCAATATACAATCACTAAAAACCTCAATGGATCGTGCAAGTAGGCAAAATACATTGTGCAAAAAACAGCAATTTATAAATTAAATGTGCAACGTGCAATCAATATGTGCACAAGTCGCAAAAATAGCGAATGCAGTGTATAATAAACATATGAACAAAATAAGTCCACTGTAGAACTTGTGAAAATTCAAACAAAGGCAAACATTGGGTTTTTTTCTCATTTGATGGACATATTTTGTGTTCTTTTTTTATGTGTGATGTCTATTAAGGCCACTTTTGTGTATGTGTGTATATATATATATATATATATATATATATATATATATATATATATATATAGTGTATATATATATATATATATATAGTGTGCTTTTCCATTTCTCTGCCTCTTTATGTGGGTTTCTGCCTGGACTGGCGGCCGACAGCATGGGCTTTTTGCACCACTTTTGTGGGTCTCTTTTCATTCCACCCTGCGCACAAAGGCCCCCCGTTTTATATGGGGGGCTTTTGTTTGTGGCCCGATTCGCAGCCTCACGTCCTTGGCATCTTTTGGCGCTAGGTCTGCTGTCATGGGCCGTTGTTTGCACTGGTGGGTGGCACCTGCAGGACCATGTTTTCACAGGGCGGGCCCTCTCGGTTTGGCTCTGTGGGGGGCACCCTTGCAGTTATCGCCCAGGGTCCCCATGGTGGCACTTTTGGTGTGCTCCTGACTGTTAAATGATAGGACAGGACCTTTGTCTTATTTGCATTCTTTTTGGCATGCACAAAGCAGGGTTTTTGTTTTAGGCTCTTTTTTACTCTTTTGTTTACCGGTTGCCATGGCAATAGGTGTGTACATTCTTCTAACTCCTTTCCGCACGCTTGTGCTGTGAGAGCATTGAGGTTTGGCCGCTGGCGTGGTGGCGTCAAGCTCATTGCTATGGTGACATGATGCACGGTGATGTCATCACGCCAAACGCCACCTCTGTATCCCATATAAAGCCGGCGTCAGCTGTGTATTCCCTGTCACTGCCGACGATGACAGGTGCATGCATCTGATGCTACAGGATCCACACTGTGGGAGTCTTATCATATGTTTGATCTCCTGAACTATACATTGAAAGGTATGCTGTCTGCTTTACTAAGCCCTTGATGGGCTAATAGCCTTGTTACCCTTCACAGCAGAGTTCATGTCTGTAGAGGATGATCTCCCCTGATATGATCTGGAACTAATAGTGGTTGGCTACTATGAGATGTTTTCTTTTTGTTATAGATTTTTATCTAAATCTGAAGATTGACATGACTTTATACCTCTGATTACTGCGGCTCCTTTGCTTTATTTCTACTGTAGATTATATTAAGGTATGATGTTTTCTATGTGGAATTATACTTGCTTTCCTTACTTTTTATTTTTATTTTTCCTACCCATGTCCATATAAGGGACCAATTCTTCTGGACATGTATATACAAAATATCTTCTTATTCCTTTTTTGTTAGATTGTACACTTTGGAGCACTTTTTTCCATAAAAGCAGAAGTATACATTTACTTGTGCGCCACTCTTTGCTGCCTCAGTGTGGGACTTGTGTGAATGATTGGTGACCCACTTGGTACATCTGTGTCCTTGTGACATCCTTGGTGTATGTCTGCGACGTCATATATGCCCCCAGTCCAGCAGTACAACTACATGATGACCTTTGATGGTATGCCTTTATGCGATTTTTATGCTGTATGTCCTATGATACAAAAACATTTTTAAAAACATTGTTACTGATTTATGTATTTGATTTCTAAACAGTGTGATTCCTTCCTGACTATTGCCCCTGACGAAGGGACGCTCATGTCCTGAAACGCCTCGGACTGTCTGGACCCTATGGGAACTCATCATTAGTTTCATCTAATTTTTAGTGGTTTGATATTTCTAATTTGTATATATGTATATTTGTTTAATAAATTATATTGTATTTTTGTACTCCGTTGCTGTTAAAGTCCCAGTTTCTTGGGGGGTATCTCCTTTTCCAAATTTACTGCACAAGGAATGTTGGCAACCCCAAGTGGTATGGTTGGATGTTCTCTGTTTTATGTTTATTTTAAACGGGATGGTCAGGGCCTCCTGGACAAGGCCTCTATGGAAGGAAGAGGATGAAGACACTGATCCTTCATTTGTAGAAGGCATTTCTCCTGAACATTCATTGGTAATATCTGCAACTTGAAAACAGTCTGCACTGAATACACCATGTCAGAGCAGTTCTCGTTGAAAGGACTTTCAAAGTCTAGCTTGCTCCACAGACACTACATCATACACACGTTGCTCAAGGGTAAAACAGTTTTTGACCAAAAATGTTATACACAGTGATGTACTGACTTTCATTGACTAATAAAAACAATGTTTGGTCTTATACCAGACCACCTGCACTTCTTTACTCTTTAGATGTCACATAAGTGGAGTCCCATAAACCGTGGGCACTGTTCCTAAAGCTCTATGTCAACAGTCACTGGGCTCTTCATTGTTCCAAATGCCCCTCGGAGAATCCTTACAAAAAATCTATTCTCCAGACAAACTCTTAAGAGTGTGGATGGATGGAATCTCTGTCCTCTTTCTGGTTATTCTGACTTTAGTTTGGCCAGAGTAAATGACCCATAGCTGCACCCAGAAAAAATGAAAAATTACAAGATTTATTTTAATACTTACATTTGGAATATAAAAAATATTTTTTTTTAAAGTGTTGTATTTTCTCTTTTTACTTTTTAAACACTAATGAAGGAATTGGATATTACTGGGCCACACAGGAGTAGGCTTTACTACTTCACCTGTTGATGGACATGTTGGTGTTGGTTGGTGTTAGTACGGCAGGGGTCCAACCGCTCTCTGAGAGGATCATATGTTGTTCTCTAATTAACATCTTTACAAGTATACCAAAAGTTTAGTAATGGTTCTCGATATCTTACAGAATATAAGCATGACTGCAAATGGTACCAACATCCCGGTCCAGGTACATTAAAACAAAATATTTTCTTTGGAGTAATGATGGAACATAACAGAAGCAATGCCGGACCATGCAGTCCCATTCTTTCTCCTGTTTGTAATATTGTAGGGGATAAACTTACTTGAGTTAACACTTGAAATTAGCTTTTTAATTTAGCTACATTTTGTGCTTGATCAAAACACCAAAACATTTCCCTTTTGCATGGGACAATAACACTTGGAATGTCATGTTTGGGGTACAGTATATGGCACAGAATCTTGTGACACCAGGTCCCATCTATATGAGCTGTGCGATACATAATCTTTACCTATGATGATTCTAGGAGAATACATCTTTGTTTAATCACTTGCTGGCCATGCTAGAGCCAAATGACAGCTACAGTGTGGCTGGCTAGTTCTGAGAGGCTGTCAAAGGGGCGCGCAGCCTGACATGTTTATGATGGCTGGGTCCTCGGAACCTAGCGTATTATGGATCAGGGTAAAGGGCCAATCACAATGGCCCTTTATCACGTGATCGCTCCTTCCAATGAGGGAGCGATCACTTGTCAACAAACCAGCGTCATGGCCGGTTCAGCTCTTGCTGCTGCGGGGCTTCTCTCTCTTCTCCTCACATGATTTATTGGTGTAAGGAGAGGAAAGAGAAACACTGCAGCAGCGTGATCCACAGAGCTTATACAATGCCAACAGTGCTCATCAGTGCCCAAACAGTGCTCATCAGTGCCCAAACAGTGCTCATCAGTATCAACAGTGCTCATCAGTGCCCAAAAAGTGCTCATCAGTGTCAACAGTGCTCATCAGTGCCCGAACAGTGCTCATCAGTGTCATCAGTGCCCATACAGTGCCAACAGTGCTCATTAGTGCCCATACAATGCCATAAATGCCCTATGGTGCCAATACAGTGCCCTATTAGTACTCATCAGTGCCAATCCGTGAGTGCTCATCAGTGTCACCCTATCAGTGGATCCTCATCAGCACCAGTCAGTGTCATAAAAATGTGTCAAATATGAGTTTTTATTTTCTTGAAAGCTAAAAATTGGCCTGGTTAGGAAGGGTCTGTTCTGTCATAAAATCCTTACCTGTCAAGGTTTTTTTTTCTTATGTGAGTTTAATTTTGATTTTTAATGGGTAAGGGTGTGCAGGTTTTCTCAATAAGCTCTTTCCTGACAGGCTCCATGGCAGCATACGTGTGGGTAGGCTCCGCCTCCATAACTACCCAATAGGACCCCCTCTCCCATAAATCTTTGCTCTAGGCTGCTATCCACGTTCCTTTTTTGTCCTCCTCCGTAGGACCAGGTGTTGGTTCTCCTACCTGAAGATAAAACCTCCCTACGATCGATGATGCCGAGTGCCAAAGATTCCTCCGATAGGCCCTGACTATTAGCAGGGTATGGAGTGTAAAGCAGAGTAGCGCTGAAGATTGGATCGGTTCGTCTATGTGCGCACGGTCTATTTGCCTAATGTTTCAGGCGACCATTATCTGCTGCCAAGTCCGGTGTGTGTGTGTATGGATGGCGTTCCTCGGCCCAGGTGATCGTAGGTGGAGGGGTAAGTTTTTACATTTCATTCACATATGGCAGCAGTGTTTATGTGTATCATACCTCTGTGTGTTTTCTTCCTGCTTCCTGGTGTCCTAGATTGGCGCTGACGCTCTCTGCGTTCCAGCAGCCGCTCTCTCTGTGACTTCCGGGTACCGGCGTACGTTCTGCGCATGCGCGGACCCAATACGAAGTCGAGGCTTGGTTCGCGCATGCGCGCGAGCGTCTCGCGTCTGACGCCGGCGATGACGTCACGGGCGCCACTTTTAAAAGCTGTGGAAAGCTTTCAGAGCCCTGGGAATGATCGTGGGGGATACAGCGACTTCCCGGGGCTACTATCTTGGCGGTTCAAGGTAAGACAATCTCTATTGTCTGGGGGTGGAGGTCTGTTGTCAGTCAGCTGATCCTGTGAATCTGTCTCTGCAGCTTCCTATTGTATTGACATTATGGACTCCTCACTGCCCCCTAGTGGCCAGCCCGCTTGTAGCAGGTATGTTTGCAGTTTGCTTTTCTGCCTGTACAAGGATTGAAAGTAGGATTTTTAGGACACCAGCTGATTTTCTTTCTCTATCTTCTCTGTGTTTCTTTCCTCACAGCCCTACTAGGTCTGATCCACACCGTAGTTCCCATAAAGGAAGTGGATCATCAAAATCACACTACCGGCAATCTTCCTCCAGGTCTAGCCATCATAGATCTCCTTCCAGATCTGAACAGCGCAATAAAAATCCTTCTCACCCCCCTTCATCTCACTCTAAAGAGAGTTCAGGAAAATCATGCTGGGGATGTAGGATGCCTGTTCCAACAGACAAATCTCTCTGTGATCACTGCTTCTCTAAAGCTGCAGATGAGAGGGATGGTGCAGACCAGCGTTTGGAATCTATGGTTAGGCGGGTTGTGAAAGAATCTCTACAGGAGAGAGAAGCCCAGCAGCCCCGTGATTCCCCATCAGACCCATTATGCCCTCCAGTGGGTGAAGGTTCTGTGCATGAGACATGGATTTCTTCCCAACCAAGTCACCCTTCTGCTCCCGTTTCAGACAGCGAATTGGATCTGGAAGATCCTGGCGTGGGGTTTGAATTCGCTTTAGTTCCTTCGTTATTGAAGGCAGTAAAAGAGGCCCTGAAGTGGGAAGATCCAGTTACTTCCCCCCCAAAACAGAGACCCAGTTCCCCTTCCTCTCAGGCCGGATCTACTGTCGCAAGGCTCGACGTTACACCCATGCCCATCTTGCCTACACCTCAGGGTGTGGTTCTTGAGAGGGAAAGGCTTGAATCCCTAGGCTGTCCGGAAGAAGCTATTCCAACTCTTCTTAGTGCCCGGAGGGGAAGTACGAACAGAGTATACGAACGGATATGGTCTAAATTCTCTGATCACATGTCTTCCCGGTCAAATCCGTGTAAGTCTCCAGCAGTAGAAGACATTCTAAGTTTTCTCCAATCAGGGCTGGACCTATCTTTAGCAGTCAGCTCACTAAGAGTGCAAGTTTCAGCCATCTCGGCCTTCACAGGAGTATCTTGGGCTAATCACACATTAGTCCGTCAATTCTTTAAAGGAGCTATCAGGCTTAAACCTCAAAGAAGACCTAGGTTCCCCAAATGGGACCTTCCTATTGTCTTGGATTTTCTCTCCAATCTCGGATCAGATCCTGACAAACCTCTTTCCATGAGAGATCTCACGCTCAAGACCACCTTCTTAGTAGCTGTGTCATCGGCTAAAAGAGTGTCAGAGATTAGAAATTTAGGTTCAGAAGAACCTTTCCTAACCTTCTTTCCAGATAGGGTAGTGTTGATTCCCATGCTTGGGTCAAACCCTAAAGTGACCTCAGTCTTTCATGAAAATCAAGAGATTGTACTTCCTACTTTCAGAACAACGGACGATCAGGATGTTCATCCACTTGACGTAGGCCACACTCTAAAGCAATATCTGGAGGTCACAAGTCCATTCAGACAAACGGAATTCCTTTTCGTTCTTCTCCATGGTAAAAACAAAGGAAAGCGAGCTTCGGTCAGATCAATTTCTTCTTGGATTGTGCAGACCATTCAGAGGGCATACAAGGCAAAGGGCTTGGCTCCTCCAGAGGCAGTGACGGCTCATTCGACCAGGAGTATCTCGACCTCGTGGGCAGCTTCCCGGCATGTCGCGCCTGAAATCATTTGTAGAGCGGCTTCCTGGTCTTCTATTAACACATTTGTTTCTCATTATTGTGTTGAGCCTGCGGCTCTGTCATCTATTAATTTTGGTTTACAAGTATTGTCGGTTGACAATGTAAAATAAATTTGGTTTCTTTGCTCAAACATTTTTGCCCGCCCGTGTGTATTTTTGGGCGAGTTATTTCCCACACGTATGCTGCCATGGAGCCTGTCAGGAAAACGGAAAATTTATATCAAATACTTACCGTAATTTTCCTTTCCTGATAGGCTCCATGGCAGCAGGAGTCCCTCCCAAAATGTCTGGAGTAGGCTAGTTACGGAACATGGATAGCAGCCTAGAGCAAAGATTTATGGGAGAGGGGGTCCTATTGGGTAGTTATGGAGGCGGAGCCTACCCACACGTATGCTGCCATGGAGCCTATCAGGAAAGGAAAATTACGGTAAGTATTTGATATAAATTTTCCGTTTTACCTGCATTGCTTATCTCAGTCCATTAAGTGCTATATAAACACAGTGTTTGTTTTGTGACACTTTGAATATGTAGTTTATAAAAGAATTATATTCATGTCAACATTTACATCTGTAAATAAATAAATAAATAAATAAATAATAAAAAACTTGACTTACACATTTTTTTATTATTTTTTTTTTTTACATATTGACACTATGATAATTCCCTGGAAGCACACACAAAATTGATAAATAAATAAATAAATTCTGCATATTTTGAGAAATTAACCTAATACATAAATAAATTCTGCATATTTTGAGAAATTAACCTATCAAGTTTTTTAAACATAACGTATTTAACTTAGTATATTTTAAAAAGTTTTTCAAATATGCTTTACTTGTTTTTTTTTAATTTTTTTATCATTGGTGTGTCATGCAAAAAAGCTAAGGTGTAGATTTCAAAAATGTTGTGCATATTAAAAATATTAAGGATTAAAGGAAAAAATACAAGAACAGATATAAAAAATACTGTACCCAGTTTATAAAAACAAATTCCAGGGCACTCTTTTTATTATATGTTAGAAATGGCTAATATTTATGTGATCAACATTTAACATCTCTAAATAAATAATAATAAAAGTGGTATAGCATAATCAAACATAAGACTATAATATCTCACTAAACAGCGCTAGTGTTAAACAGAGATAAACGTGCATGCGGCCAACAACACATGAAAAAAAGTCCTTTTTTATATAAAAAGCGGTGATATATTCAGAGTGTAGTTCAGACAGTGTCCACCAGGTGTTTGTAAAGCTGATTCTCAGTGTGCACCTTCCACCAATCAATCAGATCCCACCATGTGATGACCCACTCCCCTCAGGGGGTTAAACTCACCAAAACTAGGTAGTATTTAAGCCTTCAAGGACAAAAACAACCAAGCCACAAACTGCTGCAACCACCACTTCGGAGGATCCTCAGATGATCAGGGACCGAAATTAAATCAACAACAAAAGAAAAGCATACATAGCGTAATCCTGTTTATTGAGAGTACATCCCGTCACATCACACATAAAAACCCCCCTTCGACAGAGGGCGTCACGCCCTCTGTCGAAGTCAGGATATGATGAAACGCGTCAGATCGGGGCTTATACGACGCTGGAAGTGACGTTTGCGCTCCACCGAGAACCAGGAAGTGGATAGCGGCTCCTGGACAGTTGAGCCGGTGGCTTATCTACTGCGGTGAAGTAAAATGCTTCCTGATGTGCTTAGTTGATTGCAATGATAATGTACGAACCTATATTGAAGGGGGGTTTTTATGTGTGATGTGACGGGATGTACTCTCGATAAACAGGATTACGCTATGTACGCTTTTCTTTTGTTGTTGATTTAATTTCGGTCCCTGATCATTTGAGGATCCTCCGAAGTGGTGGTTGCAGCAGTTTGTGGCTTGGTTGTTTTTGTCCTTGAAGGCTTAAATACTACCTAGTTTTGGTGAGTTTAACCCCCTGAGGGGAGTGGGTCATCACATGGTGGGATCTGATTGACTGGTGGAAGGTGCACACTAAGAATCAGCTTTACAAACACCTGGTGGACACTGTCTGAACTACACTCTGAATATATCACAGCTTTTTATATAAAAAAGGACTTTTTTTCATGTGTTGTTGGCCGCATGCACGTTTATCTCTGTTCAACACTAGCGCTGTTTATTGAGATATTATAGTTTTATGTTTGATTATGCTATACCACTTTTATTATGTTTTAAGTTTAAATTTTAAACAGCTGCTCTTTTTTCCTTTTGCCTTTTTCCGTGCCTCTTTGTACTTAACAAATTGGACGGTTATATTGTATTCATTTGTTCCAATTGTTGTTTGCGGTTGAGGCTGCATCTTGTCCTGGCGCTGAGTGGTGTGATTGAGGGCCCGCATTAACACAGTTTTACCCATTATCTCTAAATAAATGTCACAATTGTAAAAAAAAAAACTGCCTTGTTTTGGAACATATTCACCAGGGCAGTGCCCAGCCTCCCATGCCATTTGTTTGGCAACCCCTTGCCTAATAACATAGAAAATGTAAATTGCTCATTTCTAAGATTCACTTCCAATTGATCTCAGCAGGGTTTAGATTGAGCACCCGAACCTCAGTGATATTCAGCAAACTTTTAACTTAACATTATTGCAGTCACTCTGCTGCTGACAAGCCCCCTATCTGATAGCATAGTGCTGGCGACAATTTCTCTTTAAAGTGGTTGTAAAGGCAAAAGGTTTTTTATCTTAATACAGCCAATCAGGAGAGAGAGGGGGCAGGGCCAGGCCTGGGATCTGTGTCTGAATGGACACAGGGAGCTGTGACTGGGCGCGGGTGCCCCCTTAGCAAGCTGCTTGCTCTGGGGTCACTCAACAGGAGGAACGGGCCAGGATCATAGAAGAGGGACCCGAGAAGAGGAGGATCTGGGCTGCTCTGTGCAAATCCACTGCAACAGAGCAGGTAATATAAACAGGGCCATGGATAAATCCATGGGAAAAAAACAAGCTTACTTGCCGACCAGCTTGCAGACAAGCAATTAAACCTGCCTAACAGTATGCGTTAAAAACAGGGGTTTAGTCCGCACGCATTTGCAAATACATGCGTAAGCCACAGAGCCTCGCCACGGCACTCTGGTATCTGTGGTACCTAACACTAACTTATAAGTGTCCCCACAATGGACATTTGCAAATGCGTGCGGACTAAACCCCTGTTTTTAACGCACACTGGTAGACAGGTTTAATTGGTTGTCTGAGAGCTGGTCGGTAAGTAAGCTTGTTTTTTTCCCATGGATTTATCCATGGCCCTGTTTATATCTCATGTAGCCTTCCAATGCTGCTTACTGCCATGGCCAGCTATAGATGGGGACAGTGGCATCTGTTTTGTAACAGAACAGGTAAGTATAACATGTTTGGTTTTTTTATAGGTAAAAAAACAAGACTTTACAATTACTTTAAGGAGACACCAAGGTTCTATTAGACCCTGAATGTCACCTCTGCACTCTGTTGGAGCTGGTTGAATACAAGCTGTATTGGGGTTTGAGTTCACATTACCCAGGTGAGATCAACAAATACTGTAGATGTTCATTGATGACCCGCAACTCTCCATCCTGGCACCCACCATGATGGTCCTGGGCACCGGACAAAGAAAAGTAAGGGAGTCAGGTGATGGAAGTGGGCATTATGTTACAAACACTGTAAAGTGGTCACTTATACTGGCTGGGCTTAGCTCCCCCACTTCCCATTAATCTCCTCCTTTTTTGGAGGCCCCCGGCCAGATATTATGCTTTATTTTGTTCTACACTTATTTTTTTCAGATGTCTTTAGGCAAGTCACATGACATGCTGTGTCCTCTTCCTCTTTGGATCTCCTTCAACAGTAAGCAGTCTTTCATAATGCAGAAAACTGCACTCACAGGATCTCCTCTGTCTTCCAGATTGAATGATGCTGAGAGACATGTACTGTAACTCAAAAGACTGAAGATATCTTTTGTTGAGAAGGGATTACTGAAAATAACATCATCTGATTGAATTGGAGTATTGCAGCTTGAGCTGCTCTTTCTTTTTTTTTTCTTTTTTTATTTAGAGAGCGAAATTATGAAAAAATAAACTCTACTCTTTTGCTACATACTGTGGGTGCAATATATACTGTATAGTGGTATTAGGGAGATTATACTCATGTGGCAGCTGCTTATCCAATGAGTTGCACCAGTCTAACTGCATAGCAGCCCTATTTTTTTAAATAAATTGAACATCAGTTGCCCACGCAGGGCTGCTTCCACATCAATATGAACAAATGCAAATACTGAGCCACCTGGCTCCCTTGTTGGCAGTACCACTGCTCTTCCTTTGGTTCTATAAGCATTTAGTCACAGCTCTCTGCTGCACAGCCCAATCCTGGCCTAGATAGGGGTTCTCCTGACACCCTGATAGGAGCCAACCTGACTCCTAGAATGAAACCTCCAGTTTCCTGGCTGCTAGTTGGGGCACCTCTGACCCCTGGGTAAGACCTCTTGTCTCTTGGCTGCTGGCTGGGGCACCTCTGACCCCTGGGTGAGACCTCCTGGCTGCTGGCTGGAGCACCTCTGACCCCTGTGAGAGATTCCTGGCTGCTGGCTTTGGCACCTCTGACCCCTGGGTGAGACCTCCTGTTTTTTGGGCTCTTAGCAGGGGCACCTCTGACCCCTGGGAGAGACCTCCTGGCTGCTGTCTTGGGAACCTCTGACCCCTGGGTGACACCTGCTGTGTTTTGGGCTACTGGCTGGAGCATCTCTGACCCTTGGGTGAGATCTCCTGCCTTTTGGCTTCTGGATGAGGCTCCTTTGACCCTTGGGTAAGACCTCCTGGCTGCTGGCTTGGGCACTTCTGACCCTTGGATGAGACCTACTGTGTTCTGGGCTCCTATCTGGGGCACCTCTGACCCCTAGGCGAGACCCCCTGTCTCTTGGCTCCTAGATGGGGCTCCTCTGACTCTTGGGTGAGACCTCCTGGCTGCTTTTTTGGGCACCTCAGACCCCTGCATGAGACCTGTGTTTTTGGCTCCTGGCTGAAGTACCTCTGACCCTCTGACCTCTGTCTCCAAATCCAAAGCTCTGTGCGATCCTCAGGCTTAAATATATAACGACCCTGCACACCTGTGTATTAAGACATGCTGCAGGCACCTGGTAAAATCTGGACACAAGATTTAATGTTCCAATTCAGAACTACAGAATCCAGAGAAAGACCAACACACAGCTTTCTCTGCTCAGAAGTGATAGTCTGGAACCTTGCAATAACCCTTAAAGCAAATCCTGGATCAAAATGTTTATCTGGGTGGAAAAATGGTTATCTGGGAACATAACATTGGATATTGAGGAACATAGGGACCCAGCTCTGCAGTTTCCATCAAACCTTTCTGCATACAACTGTTTTGAGAGTGTTGGATGCCTGTATCTCCTTCCCCTGTCCTTTAGGACAGTGGTCATCAACCCTGTCCTCAGGTCCTCAGGGCCCATAGTTTAGCCCCAACTAAATCACTAGCCTACTCTCAAAATTCCAACCTAATCATTCTCTTTGTTCCTCTCAAGACCTCCTGTTCTCTAGTTCCCTCATCACCTCCTCCTATGCTCATCTCCAGGATTTTTCCAGAGCTTCTCCAATGTAAGGTATCGCCCCGTACACGCGATAGGATTTTCCAATGGAAAATGTGTGATAGGACCTTGTTGTCGGAAATTCTGACTGCGTGTAGGCTCCATCACACATTTTCCATAGGAATTTCCGTCACACAAAATTTGAGATCTGGTTCTCAAATTTTCCGACAACAAAATCCGTTGTCGGAAATTCCGAGCGTGTGTACACAATTCCGACGCACAAAGTGCCACGCATGCCCGGAATCAAGCAGAAGAGCCGCACTGGCTATTAGACTTCATTTTTCTCAGCTTACGTGTTGTACGTCACCGCGTTCTTGACGTTCGGAATTTCCGACCAACTTTGTGTGACCGTGAGTATGCAAGACAAGTTTGAGCCAACATCCGTCTGAAAAAATCCATGGATTTTGTTGACAGAAATTGCGATCGTGTGTACGCTGCATTAGGGCGAGAGCAATAATTCTAGAACTAGACCTCCTCTGTAACAGCCGGATGATAAGGAGACACCAGGAAGTCTCTGAGACCAGGAAGTGCAACCACCATGGAGTGCAGTGCCAGACCAAAAATGACACCATATGCTGATCAGCCGTACAGAGGGCGTGGGTACGTGGTTTTGCCCAGCTCCTCTGTCAAGCCTTTTTGTTTGGATGTAATGGAGCTTTTTATACCCCTGGGCAAGTTTGACCCTTACAGAACATGTACTATGGCAAAACACAGATGCAATGCTGGGAAGCAGAATACATAAATATCAATATACAAAAGGCATTAAACATCTGAGTAAAAAAAGAGGTATACATATAGGAATGTGTAATTAAATATAAAAAAAATATATAAAAATATGAATTTATTACAGTGTGTATAAATACATGATTTAAAATAAGCAATCAGAAGTTTGGCTCCAGAACAAAAGTTAAAAATGAATGTAAATTCACATACCCATAAGAGCCTAAGAACATATAAATATAATGTTTTAAAAATAGAATTGCTTATCAATAAGTCATTATATCTCGCTGGATTGGAAAACGAATCTAAAATAACCATTTGTCATACCCCAAATAAACCACAAGATGGAGTCAACATTCACTCCTAAGACTTACTTATCTACAAGTACACACATACGGTATATACATGTATATATGTGTGTACTTGTAGACAAGTAGGTTCTAGGAGTGAATGTTGACTCCATCTTGTGGTCTATTATTTTTCCAATCCATAGGGATACTATGTATTATTGAGAAGCAATCTTACAAAAAAAAAAATAAGATTTATATATTCTTAGGCTCACCATTGTGCACATATATATGACATTTGGTTACACATAAAAAAAAGTTAAAACTTAAAAAAAACAAAAAAAACAAAAGACATGAGTAAACAAAAAAATCACTGTCATCTGTCTTTTTTTGTTAACAGAAAAAAAAACATAAAATGAAGCATTTTAAGAAAAAATAAAATAAAATAACAATAAAATACAAAATAAATAAAATATAGAAAAAAACAGTAAAAAAATAAAATACAACTGTACAAACTACCTTATGCCATCCAAACCTAGATGTAACTGAAGTGAATGATATTTATTTTGCTAATAAACAATGTATCTCAAACAACTGCCATTTTTTTCCTTTAAAAAATACTTGTAGGTGGGGCCTAATGAGGATATCCAGTTTGGGAGTAACCACCACACAGTGAACTGTATTCATCTTATAACTTGAAATTAGATTTTTCAAGTAGATACAGCAATGAACTGATATGAGAAGCAAAACTACCAGCACAGTATTATTTGACTCACAAATACAGACACAGGTGGAGTGCTTCCATAGAGAGGTGGTGGGACTGCTAGCTGGTACTGTTGGTGCAGGTTCCTTCTAGAAGAGGCACTCCAAAAATCCTGTTCTGGGTACCATAATGTAGTTACATTCTGCAAAGGAACCCAGTTCTCTTCTCACCGTGAAGCTCTTCCTGCATTTCACCTATTCTGTTTTTAGCCAAAAGGGCTTCTTGACTTACGCCCACTGAAGGCACACCAAAAAAACAAGGAGCACCCTTTTATTAGGTCTTCCTGTCAAGACGGCTTCCTGAAAATCTTGCAGGATTTTAGTGTCTAATCAGATAGCTTTCTTCCCCACAAGTGGAACCAATTCCCCTTATCGAATACCTCTCCACCTCACCTGTAGCAGCAGCACAGTGCCACCTAAAGATTGGAAGAATGTACTGCAGCCTCTATGTGCCTACACCCCCCCCCCTCTTAGAGAATGCAGTCCTTGGCATACAAGTAGCCAAACCCGTAATGAAAAACAGCAATACAACTAGCATATATCGTAAGTAACAGTGCATGAACAAGGAATTAATATTTCAAATAATCATCTGAGCGCTCTAGTTCTTTACCCAGGCAGAAAGGACTCCACACCCAAAAACTGTCTAATCCTCAAAAGAAAAATCAGGATGCTGTCAATTTTAAACAGAATGGTCAGGGCCTCCTGGACAAGGCCTCTATGGAAAGAAGAGGATGAAGACACTAATCCTTCATTTGTAAAAGGCATTTCTCCTGAACGTTCATTGGTAATATCTGCAACTTGAAAACAGTCTGCACCGAATACACCACGTCAGAGCAGTATGAGTATCATGCCCATAATCTTTGACTATATTCTATTTTGTGCCTGGTGTTTCTGTGACTGAATATTAATTTACGTTTATGTGCGGCCCTTTGATAATGTCAAAGGCCACACCTGAGGCCCCCCATATCAAGAGAGTTGAACACCACTGGCTCAGATAATAAGGTTAATCTGTGTTTAGTTTAATCATACAATCATAAGCAGTAATACACCCTGTTTTTATACTATCATGTTTCATTAAATAGATTTTTTAATTTTATTTATGAAAAAAATGGTGCAATTTTATTCAGCAACTGCCAATGGAAGACCTTTGAGTTCAAAGACCCGAACACTGCAAATTTGCCTGCTCTTTGCACAGTATAAAGAAAAACTAAGTCACTGTAAGGCATGAATGTTATATTTTCTTGTATAAATTGAGACTTATGAAAACATAAAAATGCCAAAAATATTAACAAATAAATGACATTTACAAATAAATAAATAAATACAGTATCCTTGCTGAGAGCGGGCAGCTCTCGTGCAGTTTATCAGCGTCTGCTCGTGACTATTCAGACTGAGGCTGTCAGTTTGCTTCACATCCAGCTTGGATTTCTGGACTTAGGAGAGCAACCACAGCCTCTATGGATGAGCTTGTTTTTATCAACACAATGTGAGTGTACTGCATTCATTTGTCTATATCTTATTTAATAAATGGTGTCACACTAGGGCCGGTGCGCTCTCTCTTTTACTCTTGTCTTTTCAGCTGTCAGTATTCCCGCTGGTTGATGGAGCGGCACGGCTAAACCTATGTTACACCCCACTGATTTAACCCCTACTATTAGGATCTCAACGGTTCCTTTTTCATTCCTATACATTATTGACAGATTCTTGTGGAACTGTTTTGGCTTTTATATCCATCTTGCTATCAGCTTATTGCCTTCATTTGATTGATTTTCTGGACTTCAGCGCTTTTGGTGTTTTTTTATTCTTTTTTACTTTCAGACGTCAAAGCGTTGCACTTCTGTGTCCTTCTTCTCCTCTACCTTCTAACACTAGCAGGTGACACAGTCATCATTCTAGTGTCCTATCTAGATAGACACCTACACAAGCCAATGTACTCCTTTTTGGGCAATTTAACTTTCCTAGACATCTGTTATCCATCAACCACAATGCCCAAAATATTACAGGTTCTTCTAGCAGTCAACCACATTTATTGGCTGTTTGACTCAGTTATATTTATTTGTGGCTTTTGTGGACACTGAACACATCTTTTGATAATGTCCTATGACAGATTTTTAGCTGTATGTCACCCTTTCCGATATATGGTCATGATGAGCCAAAGCGTTTGTATCGGCTTAGTCTTTGTGTGCTGGTTTACTGGCATTGTGTACTCTTCAGTTGATACTGCTTCACATTTCGCCTTGACTTTTGTAGAACCAAGAAGATCAATTTTTTTATTTTTGTGACATCCCACCACTGCTTTCTCTTTCCTGCGACAACACATCTATAAATGAGGTTCCCTTGCTCTCCATTTAGGTTTTCATTGGATGGGCACCATTCCTGAGCATTATCATTTCATATACTGTAATTGTTACGGTAATGAAGATTAAATCCGAAGAAGGAAGACAAAAAGCATTTTCTACCTGTGCTTCCCATCTTACTGTCGTCATCCTGTATTATGGAAGTGCTGTTTTCAAATATGTGAGACAGATTTCCACATATTCCCGAACCTGGAACCGGTTACAGTTATAGTTACATAGTTACATAGTAGGTGAGGTTGAAAAAAGACACAAGTCCATCAAGTCCAACCTATGTGTGTGATTATGTGTCAGTATTACATTGTATATCCCTGTATGTTGCGGTCATTCAGGTGATTATCTAATAGTTTCTTGAAGCCATCAATGCTCCCCGCTGAGACCACCGCCTTTGGAAGGGAATTCCACATCCTTGCCGCTCTTACAGTAAAGAACCCTCTACGTAGTTTAAGGTTAAACCTCTTTTCTTCTAATTTTAATGAGTGGCCACGAGTCTTGTTAAACTCTCTTCTGCGAAAAAGTTTTATTTCTATTGCAGGGTCACCAGTATGGTATTTGTATATCGAAATCATATCCCCTCTCAAGCGTCTCTTCTCCAGAGAGAATAAGTTCAGAGCTCACAACCTTTCCTCATAACTAATATCCTCCAGACCCTTTATTAGCTTTGTTGCCCTTCTTTGTACTCGCTCCATTTCCAGTGCATCCCTCCTGAGGACTGGTGCCCAGAACTGGACCGCATACTCCAGGTGCGACCGGACCAGAGAGTGGGAGAATTATCGTTATAAAAGTTACAAAAAAAGTGTAAAAAAAAAAAAACACAAAAAAATATATAAAATAAAAAAAACAAAAATAGTTGTCGTTTTATTGTTCTCTCTCTCTCTCTCTATTCTCTCTCTATTGTTCTGCTCTTTTTTACTGTGTTCTATTCTGCAATGTTTTATTGTTATTATGTTTTATCATGTTTGCTTTTCAGGTATGCAATTTTTTATACTTTACTGTTTACTGTGTTTTATTGTTAACCTTTTTTTGTTTTCAGGTACGCCATTCAGCTGCAGCGCAGATTTATTTATCTTGACAGCAACAGCGTTTGCTCCCACGATATATAAAGCCGTGACTCCAGCAGAGGTGATATATGCTGAAGCGTGGGGGCAGCAGGGGCGGAGGAGCGATTTGCTCCTAACTTTTGGGGTGGATGCCCCCATGCTTCGGCATATATAAATGGTGCATGTATGCCCATCATTAGAAGTGGGTGGATGAAGGGAGGTATTCTAATGGTGAGCATACCCACCGATCAATATCTTTTTTTCGTTCAGCCCACAGGCTGCATGAAAAAAAAAAGATTACAATATGAGCCCAACAAGGACCAGCAACATACTGGTATGTTGCTGGACTTTGAGTAGTTATACCAAAATGATGCCTGCAGGTTTAGGTATGATCTTGGTATCATTCTTTTTAGCCAGCAGTCGGCTTTCATATAAAAGCAATCCTTGCGGCTAATTAGCCTCTAGACTGCTTTTACAAGCAGTGGGAGGGAATGTCCCCCCCCCCACCGTCTTCCGTGTTTTTCTCTGGCTCTCCTGTCCCAACAGGGAACCTAAGAATGCAGCCGGTGATTCTGCCAGCTGACCATAGAGGTGATCAGAGACCAGAATGGCTCCAAACATCTCTATGGCCTAAGAAACCGGAAGCTACGATCATTTCATGACTGAGAAAAAGCACCCCTGCCCCCCCCCCCCCTGCTCTCGTGCAAAGGCGAATGCAAGCGTTGGTCAGGCGTCAAATGTAAACAGCAATTGCACCATGCATGTGAGGTATCACCGCGAAGGTCAGATCGAGGGCAGTTATTTTAGCAGTAGACCTCCTCTGTAAATCTAAAGTGGTAACCTGAAAAGGCTTTTAAAGGCTTTTAAAAATGTATGTAGTTTGTCGCCACTGCACGTTTGTGCGCAATTTTAAAGTATGTCATGTTTGGTATCCATGTATTCGGCCTAAGATCAACTTTTTTATTTCATCAACATTTGGGCAATATAGTGTGTTTTAGTGCATTAAAATTTAAAAAAGTGTGTTTTTTTCCCTAAAAATGCATTTGAAA
Source organism: Lithobates clamitans (assembly GCA_037952925.1). Classification (NCBI taxonomy): domain Eukaryota; kingdom Metazoa; phylum Chordata; class Amphibia; order Anura; family Ranidae; genus Lithobates; species Lithobates clamitans. The sequence continues at coordinate 971,511 of JBBGZY010001568.1, read as the reverse complement.
AATCGCTGCGCAAATACTGTGTGAAAAAAAAAATGAAACACCCACCATTTTAATCTGTAGGGCCTTTGCTTTAAAAAAATATATAATGTGTGGGGGTTCAAAGTAATTTTCTTGCAAAAAAAATGTTTTTTTCATGTAAACAAAAAGTGTCAGAAAGGGCTTTGTCTTCAAGTGGTTAGAAGAGTGGGTGATGTGTGACATAAGCTTCTAAATGTTGTGCATAAAATGCCAGGACAGTTCAAAACCCCCCAAATGACCCCATTTTGGAAAGTAGACACCCCAAGCTATTTGCTGAGAGGCATGTCGAGTCCATGGAATATTTTTTATTGTGACACAAGTTGCGGGAAAAAGACATTTTTTTTTTTTTGCACAAAGTTGTCACTAAATGATATATTGCTCAGAAAAAGCCATGGGAATATGTGAAATTACACCCCAAAATACATTCTGTTGCTTCTCCTGAGTACGGGGGATACCACATGTGTGAGCCTTTTTGGGAGCCTAGCCGCATACGGGACCCTAAAAACCAAGCACCGCCTGCAGGGTTTCTAAGGGCGTACATTTTTGATTTCACTCTTCACTGCCTCTCACAGTTTCGTAGGCCATGGAATGCCCAGATGGCACAACCCCCCCCCCCCAAATGACCCCATTTTGGAAAGTAGACACCCCAAGCTATTTGCTGAGAGGTATAGTGAGTATTTTGCAGACCTCACTTTTTAAAGGAAAAAAAAGGCTGCGCTACAAATGGAAAGCCCATACAGTAGTTCCTGGATGGACGGTAACCAATTCAATCTAGTGACGAACACCAAGGTGAATCAGAAGTTATATCAAACGTGCCACCACCTGAAGAAAAACCTGCTTACCAGCTGGCAGGTAAGTCGGGCAGTTGGCAGGGAGATCCGCTGATGGACTGGAGGTTGAATGATAGGATGAATGGATTGGATACTCAGACCCCTCCTGACAGCACAGACCACGAGACCCAGCCACATAAAGGGGAAGAAAGACCATCCATAGCGTGATACTGTCACAACAGAACAGCGGCAGCATTAACTACAGACATCTTCTCAAACGAGCGGCCATAACCAGCAATGCCCCCGCATTGGTTCGACACGAACTCGAAGCTCATTCCTACTCATCATGGGCATCAACCAGGTCATTAATGGTCTCTGCATATTCCTCCATCTTAGCCTCTATATGATCCACTCTGTTCCCCACTGCCTGTATATCTTTGTTGAATCTGTGCATATAAGTGGCCATATATGATTGGATCATGCTCCGCAGGGACAAAAGCATGTCTTTTAGAACTGTATCCAGCACAGGCTGGTTCTGTGTGATGAAAGATTCTATTGATTCCAGCACCTTCCTAGTATCCTCCCCTGAGTCTGAGGTAGGACTCCTCGCCTGATTTAATCCAGTGCCATCCAGCCTGGGCTTGGACTTGACAGGGCTGTTTGTGGATAGGGAAGGAGGGTAGGAGTGCTGGCTGGCTGGGGAGATGCTTTTTGGTGAGTGATTGCCCTGTTGTAGGGCTTTTGACTGTGCAGAGGTGGCCGGAGAAGAGTAGGCCTCAGCGCCATTTTGCCTACCTCCATTGGCGGTCAGTGTGAAGAAGTCTGTGAGGCGCTGGGGCTTTCGATCCCCGCGCCGCTTGCTAGGCATGATCTGGCCGATGTCCCTGGCTGATTCACTGTGGATTCGGTGTGCTGGTTGCCTCGGATGGGGTTGCTGTTAGCCACTATGTCCCTGTGTCTCCGGAGCACCTGGATTATGTGACCATCCGGCTTCCGCATCAGGTCACACCCCCAGGGCACACACAATTTTAAGGCTTGACATGTTAGGTACCTATTTACTTGGTGCATCGTTATCTTTTAGCTTGTATGAAAAATTAGGTAACTTATTGCCTTTTTGGGCCCTAAAATTTAATTTAGTGTATTTGTTACTGAAAATGTGTGCTTGATAAACCATTGCAGTAATATCATGTGACATAAAAAAAAAATTAGAAGCATCAACATTTTATTCTCCAAGCATTCAGAAAATATATTATCTTTGTGGGTTTAATTTATCTTCAGGCCTAAAATGATTATTTAAACGTGTACAAAAAAACATTCAAAAACATCTAAAAACATTTCTGGCAGTGATTAAACTTCTCTCCCTTGTGTCTCAGCAGTTATATCACATTCCTAAGAAGGAGGGGAATTCCTTGTATCCATCTCTCGGTTTGTGGCATCAAAGTTCAACATTTGTATATTTCCTTGTTCTTGAATGTTTAACTGTTTAAATGCTTTTTTTTTTTAACAATATGTTTATTGAGTTTTCCACAGGGTATCAGTACAGACGGTTGATGTAATAGCAAAGTTACATGGATTAGTACATGGTGCAATAACCAGTGTTGTTTTGTAACAAATGCATATAGCGAGTACCTAGTGATTAAGGTTGAAGTTCGATGAGTGGAGGCACCATCTCCAATCCCCGACACCCCATCTGGGTTCTTACTGTGCCATGAGACTAGAGGTAGTGCCACCAACCATCTACTGTACCTGACAAAGCTGGGTAACTTGTAGAACTATTAACATTCTAGATACGAAAGCTTAAAAAGAAAAAGAAAAGAAAAGAACAAAAACAAAAAAATAACTGTAGAGCAAAGGTAACTTGCGAGCCTACTTGTTATGAGTGTAGGACATGTGTGCATGTCCCACGTTAAGTAGTAACTGAGAGAAGTGCCCCCAGGCGGAGCGGTGCATGGCCAGGGGGTTCCTACTTTCTGTGCATGTTAGATATGCAAGGTTGTGGCAGACTACGGGGGTAAAGATGAAGAATCTGAGATATGTTGCGACGTAAAAGAAGAAGGCAATCAGGGTAATGTTGTACTCCTCGGATCAGTGATCCAGGGTTCCCAGTTGAGACGAAATGTTGCGGTATACATGTTGGCCTTAGCAAAGGAGAATTCCATTAGGAAATGGTTGTTTAGTAGAACGATGAGTTCCGATCCAGAGGGGGCTTGTGAGGCTTTCCATTTTTTCGTTAGAGCTAAACGAGCTGCAATGAGTATATGTGTCGCCAGGACTCTGATATTTTTGGGCCAGTTGGGGATGTTGAGACCCAGGAGGAGGTCCAGTGGGGATAGCGGCAAGGGGATTTTGCAGAGCTGTGAGAGGAGGTCGGAGACCTCTTTCCAGTATGGGCGGATGTTAGGACAGTCCCACCAAATGTGGCTTAGGGTGCCTTTGCCTGAGCAGTTTCTCCAGCATTGAGAGGAGGTAGCCGGGTAAATATTTGCCAATCTGGCTGGGGTGGAGTACCACTTGTGGAACAGTTTTTGCGACGATTCCCAGTGAGATATGCATTTTGAAGCTTTGAGAGGGATGGTCAGGGCTTTGTGCCACAATGGGGGCTTCGGCGGCGAGCTTGTGAATGTGGACCAGAATGTGATGGATGAAGAGGTGTGATCGTCAGAGAGCCTTGTTAACACCTTGTAAATCCATGCAGTGCCTTTAACTGCTGGGTTCAGGGTATTGTAAAAATTCAGGATGTCAGCTATTTGGGATTCACTTGCTGTGAGATCAAGTTTACCGATGATAGAGCGGAGTCTCATATACAAAAAAGATGTATTAGCAGGTAGATCAAAAGATTGTTGTAGATGTGGGAAAGGGTGAGGTCCAGATGTGGAGATGAGTTGTCCCAAGTTGGTAAGTCCTTTTTGTATCCATACCTGAAAGGATAAATTAGGAGATATCAACTCTAGTGCTTGGAGGTGTATTTTGGAAAGGATAGCTTTGGGAATGCCCATGGCTTTTTTTGCAGTGGCTGACCACACTCGGATGGCTGCGGTTACCGTAAGCAGGAAGTGTTGATGTGGTTGCAAGCCGAGTAGTGCAGCCATTAGTGTGTGTTGTGGATTCGCGTTGAGGGCCATGGTTTCAATTTGTGTCCAGGTCTTGGTCGAGGTGGGTGCCCACCATTCCCGTAGTTGATCTAGTATGACTGCCTTGTAGTATGCGTGGACGTTGGGGGCTCCCATTCCTCCATTTTGTACAGGAGACAAGAGGATTTCTTTTTTGAGTCTGGGATGTTTATGTTGCCAAATATGTGTATTAAGTATGTTTTGTAGCTGTGCCAGTTGCTGGGGTATCATAGGTATCGGGATTGTGCGAAACATATACAGAATATGTGGCAGTAAAAACATTTTGACTTGAGCTATTCTACCCACCCAAGAGACAGTATAGTTACACATATTTTTGGAGATGCGCAGAAGCTTTTCCTGTAGGGCAGCATAGTTTAGTTGAAGCATAGATTTACTGGGGAAGGTTAGTTGGATACCCAGGTATGGGAGCGAGGAATTTGTAGCCCAAGTGAACGGAGTGGTTGTCGAGATGTGATGTGAAGTTGGGTGTGAGGGTCTATCCCTAGGTTCAGCATGGTGGATTTGCTGTGGTTTATTTTATATAGAGAGATTGAACTAAATTTTTCCAATGTTTTTTGGATATTGGGTAGGGAAGATCTGGGATTTGTGAGGGTAATGATAACATCATCCGCGTAGAGACCGATTTTATGTTCAACCGTCCCCACAGTAATGCCCGATATTGCTGGTGTGGATCTAATGGCTTGTGCAAGTGGTTCCATCACCATGGCAAAAATCAGGGAGGAAAGTGGGCACCTCTGCCTAGTGCCATAGGTGATGCGAAAGGGGTCTGATATTATGCCTGAGGTCCAAACTCGGGCGCTGGGGAAGGAGTAAAGGTTGAGTATAGCCTGGAGGATAGTGGCTGTCAGTCCGAACTTGAGCATGACCTTCTCCATGTATTTCCAGCGCACCCTGTCAAACGCCTTCTCTGCATCCAGTGAGAGGAAGAGAGAAGGCGTTTGACTGTGTTCCACCCATTGGATCAAGTCAATAAGGCATCTGGTACTGTCGGAGGCCTGCCTACCAGGCACGAAGCCGACCTGGTCCGGGTGGATGATAAGGGGGATTACTTTGGACAATCGTTGGGCTAATATTTTTGCATATAGCTTGGTATCAGTATTCAGGAGTGAGATTGGGCTGTAATTGGCTGGGTTATCAGGAGATTTGCCTGGTTTGGGTATGGTGACAATGAGGGCCTCCAGGGCTTCTGTGGGGATTTTGCCTGTATGAGTATATTGGTTAAAGGCAGTGCATAAGTGCGGGGTGAGCACGTCCGAGAAGTGTTTGTAATACTCGTTCGGGAATCCATCGGGCCCTGGGGCCTTGTGTAGGGGTAATCGTTTGATAGCTGTGCGGATTTCTTTAGGGGAAAAAGGCATAGAGATGGAGTCTAGTTGCTCAGTGGATATTGAGGGGAGGTGAATTGAGGAGAGAAACTCATCTATGTCTGCTAATTTTGGCTTGGTTTCGTTATTTAGGTCATTGAGATTGTAAAGTTTGGCGTAAAAGGCACTGAATTCATTTGCTATATCTAGAGGATTATGAACTTTTTTACCTTGGGAGCCTGATAAGTATTGTATCTTATTATTGGCCCGGTGTTTTTGGAGTTGCTTGGCCAGGAACGCACCTGACCTGTTGGCTGAGGAGTAATATTGTAGCTTAAGGCGTTTTACGTAATAGTCAAATCTTTTGTGGAGATGTTCGCTAAGGTCGTATCGTAGGTTTTTGAGTTCTAGGGATAATTTGGTAGATGGAGTTTGTTTATTGGCAAATTCTAAGGCTCTGATCTGTTTTAGTAGTGTTTCCGTGGTGGCCGTTTGTTGTCGTTTAGTTTGTGTTCCGTATTTAATGAGGAGGCCCCGTGAGAAAGCTTTATGCGCATGCCAAATCATGGATTGGTCAGCAGTAGATTGTACATTGATGTCAAAGTATGTCTCAATCTCGGATCGAAGCTCATTCTCAAAGGATGGGTTGGTGAAGAGGGATGTGTTTAGTCTCCAAATAGTATGACTAGTAGTCTTTTTGCAATTAAATAATGTGATGGATATGGGTGTGTGGTCCGACCATGTGATTGTACCTATGCGTGCTTCAGCGATTGATTGGAGGAGAAATTTGTCTGTGAGGAACATGTCGATCCGAGAGTAAGACTGCTGGGGGCTGGAGAAGAAGGTGTAATCTCGCTCTATATCATGGGTACATCTCCACGGGTCATAAAGATCTTCTTTCTGTAGGAGGGAGGACAAGGCAGAGGGCCTACGTTTAGTGGGATTGGATGTGTCTAGGGTTGTGTCAATGATTTCGTTAAAGTCTCCACATAGTATAACTGGATTGCATCTATACGGTGTCAGTTTGGAGATCAATGTGTTGAAAAATTTATTTTGGCCAGTATTAGGGGCGTATAGGTTTACTAGGGTGAGGCGTTGGTTTGCAATCGTGGCGGAGAGAATCAGGTATCTGCCGTCTTCATCAGCTTCACAGTGGTGTAATTGAAAGGAGACAGAGGAACTAACCGCAATCATTACTCCCCTTTTTTTGGTGGGGGCACTGGCAAAGAAGCAGTGTGGGTATCGCGTATGCGAGCATTTTGGGGAGTTATTTTTAGCGAAATGCGTTTCTTGTACGCAAAACACGTCAGCGTGTTGGGACAGTGCCTCTTTCCAGAGGAGGTTGCGTTTGAATGGGGAATTCAATCCCTTTACATTTAAGGAGGTGATTTTGAGGGCCATGATAGTGGGGGATGACCCAGGTTAGGAATGAAAGGAGCGAGATTCCACACCTCTTCTGTTCGCCCTGACTAAATATGAATCAAACAATAGAGTAGGTATCTATGCAGAGTACGTCTGTTATATAAGTAGGTCAAATGTTAAATAGAGTATACGTTTGGTTATGAATGCTTAAACACTGTTAGGAGAACCAAAAGGAAAAAAATTAAAATACAAAGAGAAAAGATCTCTTTAGGAACAAAAAGTAAATAGAACAATTAGAACAGTGTGCTTAGCACACTATAACCTTAGGGAGTGGATGTGTTTCAGTAACTGCGTCCATCAGGGATCTTAGTGGTGGTGCGGAGGACCAGGGGCCTGTTTGTTGTTACGGGCCTCGCCGGGATCGTGTATCCCATTCCTTGCAGACGGAGGACATGAATAGGAGCCCCTGTGATCTTTTTGGTTGGCAGACACGGGCAGAAATCCCCAGTTGGTCAGCTTTTTATATCCATCTTTGGGAGTAAGGATGGGAATTATCTGTTGCTGGTATGTGACCAGTAGCTTGGTAGGGAAACCCCATTTGTATGTAATTTTCTTCTCCTGTAGCACAGAGGTTACAGGGGTGAATGCCCTTCTCATCTCCATCGTGGCCTTGGATAGGTCACTAAACATGAGGACATTTGTATAAGGTGCTGGCAGCGGTTTAGTGGTTTTGGCAATTTGTAGGATCTGCTCTTTAACTTGAAAGTAATGCACTCTCGCTAGTATGTCCCTGGGGGTGTCAGGGGGGAGGTGTGCTGGCTTGGCAATTCTGTGTGCTCTATCAATCGTGATGTCTCGTGCGTTTAGATGAGGCAGTAAGCTGGAGAACATCTCTTGCAGGTAGGGCGTAATTTTATTCGGCTTAACAGATTCGGGGATACCCCTGAGTTTAATGTTGTTCCTTCTGGAACAATCTTCCAAATCTGCTAATTTCAGCTTCATGTGGTGTATTTCAGACGCATGGTGTTCGTGTGCGTCTAGCAATTCATTGTGGGCCCTGACATGATCCTGCATGTTAACCTCAAGCACAGTTGTTCTTTCTGCTAGGTGATCTACTCTGCCATGTATCTGAGAGACAGAGAGTTGCAGTTCTCTGTGGAGGTCTCTCTGCAGGTTTAGGAGCATAGCTTTCATCATTGATTCTGTCACAGGGCTATCAGAGACAGAGATGGTTGCTAGAGCTGGGCTGTGTGCAGTGTCAAGCTCACTGTGAGCCCATTGATGTCGTTTGTACTGTGGCTCCTTGCTGGGGGAGATGGCTGGGGAGGAGGCCAGTCTCTTACCTCTGTCTGTTCCTAGTTGTGAGGAGGAGACATCTGGCGATGGGAGAGTGTCCATGTCCTCCCTGTATGAGCGATCCAGCGGTTGGGAGAGGAGATCCTTGTGAGGAGAAGCTGTCAGCTGTGTCTCAGCGTGTGCAGCGCGGGACGCTTCTGAGGTGGAGCTCCCGGCGCCGGCGCCATCTTGGGCCTCGTTCAGGGGGATAATAATCTGTGAGGCGGCGAGGTGCTGGCGGCTTATTCCGCCTTCTAGACATGCCCGGGATGGTCCTGCTACCTTCCCCCCTCCGTGGGATCGGAATGGGGGTCGGATGGTGGCAGAGAGTAGCGGTAGATTCCGTCAACAGCGCGGAGCTCAGGCTTTAGGCATCCATCATGGTCCGCGTCAGGCCACGCCCCCGGCACTGCGTTATTTTAACTGACAATTGCGCGGTCGTGCGATGCTGTACCCAAATAAAATATATGTCCCTTTTTTTCCACAAATAGAGCTTTCTTTTGGTGTTATTTGATCACCTCTGCGGTTTTTATTTTTTTCTCTATAAACAAAAAAACAGTGAGGATTTTGAAAAAATAAAAAATATATATATTTTTTACTCTCTGCTATCAAACATATCCATTAAAAAAAATTCAAAAATCTAATTTCTTGAAAAATGTAGGCCAATATGTATTCTGCTACATATTTTTGGTAAAAAAAAAATTCCAACAAGCGTATATTGATTGGTTTGCACAAAGGTTATAGCGTATAAAAAATATGGGATATTTTTATGGAATTTTTATATATCTTTATTTAACTGGTAATGATGGTGATCAGCGACTTATAGCAGCAACTGCTACATTGCGGCAGACAAATTGGACACCTAACTGACACTTTTGACATCTTTTTGGGGACCAGTGACACTAATACAGTGATCAGTGCTAAAAATATGCACTGTCACTGTACTAATGACACTGGCAGGGAAGGGGTTAACATGTAGGGGCGATCAAAGGGTTAAATGTGTCCCTAGGGAGTGCTTTCTAACAGTGTGGGGGAGGTGTATTTACTGTGGGAAGACAGAGATAGCTGCTCAGCAGAAACACAGAATCTCTGTCTTCCCTCCTAACCTAAGGTGATCTGTCTTGTTTACACAGGCAGACTGTCATTCTTCTGATCTCCAGAATGATCGGCGGGTTCCAGTTGACACGGGTCTGTTGGACCCACTAATTGGCTCCTGCTGTGTCTGGGGCATGCTGGCACACCCCAGACACGGGAGTGTTAGTTCACGTACTAGGTATGTGATTTGGCACAGAGCAGACATCCTGCTGCAGTATATCTACGTGGGGTGGTCGCTAACTGATTAACCACTTAAGGACCAGCCGCCGCAGTTATACTGTGGCAGGTTGGCTCCCCTGGGAAAATCGCCGAAGCTATACGTCAGTCGCTTTAGGACCACTAGGGGGCGTGCGCGTGCCGGGAACCCACGGTCGCTCCTGAGAGAGACAGAACGGAGGTATGTCAATGTAAACAGACAGATCTACGTTCTGTCAGGAGAGAGGAGACAGATCTGGTGTTAATACTGATTATGAACAGCGATCGTTCTCCATCTCCAGGCAGTCTCATCCCCACAGTTAGAAACACCTCCCTAGGACACACATTTAACCCCTTGATCGCCCCCTAGTGTTAACCCCGTCTCTGCCAGTGACATTTATACAGTAATCAGTGGCTGTTTTTAGCTCTGCTCGCTGTATAAATGTCAATTGTTCCAAAATAGTGTCAAAAGTGTCCTATCTGTCAGCCGCAATGTCGCAGTCCTGCTAAAAAACACAGATCGTCGCCATTACAAGTAAAAAAATTAATTTATAATAAAAATGCCATAAATATATCCCCTATTTTGTAGATGCTATAACTTTTACGCAAACCAAGCAATAGCTTATTGTGTTTTTTTTTTATCAAAAGAATGTAGAAAAAGAATACCGCATATATCGGCCTAAACTAAGGAAGACATTTATTTTTTGGATATTTATTATAGGAAGAAGTTAAAAATATTGTTTGTTTTTTTCTAAATTGTCAGTCTTTTTTTATATCATGGAGGATTTGGGGAACCTAGCCAGATTAACACAGAGATCACATTAGGGGTGCTTTAACATGATTCCACTTAATCCCAACCAGTGGCATGGCCACCCACCACCATCCAAAGGGAATGCAGCAGTTAACATGGTGGCAGTAGGCCATGCCTTGGGAAAGGCCCAAAGTGGAATCATGTTAAAGCACCCCTAATAGGATCTCTGTGTTAGTCTAGCTAAGTTCCCCATCCTCCATGTGATGAAGGCCCGTTCTGAGAAATGCCATCGATCCATCCCTGGAGTAGTCAGGAACCTGATCAGTAGTACTGAGATGGAACAATGGAGAAAGAACTGGTAAAAAGAGGATTTTATTTATAAAAAATGTCAATTATTTTTGATACAAAGTGCACAGAGCAACCCAACGTCACCAGTTAGGGTTTACATTTACTTTAAAGAAAATTCAACAATCAAGCTTCCTCCTCGTGTGCACAGACCAATGGTGATCCATTCTACTATAAAGTGACACACAGGATAATAATCAGAATAATCAATAAAAGGCCAATGAGTCCACCGATTATGAAAAACACCATCTGTAAAAGGAAAAAAAAATACTTATTTTAGTTAACCACTTCAATACCAGGCACTTATACACCTTCATGCCCAAGTCAATTTTCACCTTTCAGCGCTGAATGACAATTGTGTGGTCATACAACACTGTACCCAAACAAATTTTTTATCATTTCTTTTGGTGGTATTTGATCACCTCTGCGGTTTTTATTTTTTGCGCAACAAATAAAAAAAGACAGGAAATGTTGAAAAATCTTTGTTTCTGTTAAATTTTTATGTAAATAAGTACGTTTTCTTCTTTAATGATGGGCACTGTTATGGCTGCACTGATGGGCACTGTTATGGCTGCACTGATGGGCACTGGTAAGGCGGCACTGATGGGCACCATTGAGGTGGCACCAATGAGGTGGCACTGATGAGGTGGCACTGATGGGCACTAATGAGCACTGATAGGTGGCACTGATGGGCACTGATAGGTGGCACTGGTATGCAGCACTGATGAGCACTCATAGGTGGCACTGATGGGCACTCGTAGGCGGCACTGATGGGCACTCGTAGGCAGCACTGATGGGTACTTATGGGTGACACTGATGGGTGGCACAAATGGGCACTGATGGTGGGCACTGGTGGCCATGGATGGGCACTGATAGGTGGCACTGATGACACTGATAGGTGGCACTGATGACACTGATGGGTGGCATTGCTGGGCATCACTGAATTCTTTTGTTTTCATAATGCTGCCAGTCAGTGGTGGTCTGAAGTGGGCATCCGAGGGTGGTGCGCTGATAAACAATCAGCACAGACCCCCCCGTCAGGAGAGCCGCCGATCGGCTCTCCTCTACTCGCGTCTGTCAGACGCGAGTGAGGAAAAGCCGATCAACGGCTCTTCCTGTTTACATCGTGATCAGCCATGACTGGACACGGCTGATCACGTGGTAAAGAGCCTCCGATGGACATTTGACACCCAGTCAGGATAACTGAACCACCGGGTGGGCGGGTAGTGGTTAAAAAACAAAAAAAACCCAAAAAATCATCTACCGTATATACTCGAGTATAGGCCGACCCGAATATAAGCTGAGGCACCTAATTTTACTACAACAAACTGGGAAAACATATTAACTCGAGTATAAGCCTAGGGTGGGAAAATGCAGCAGCTACTGAGTAAACAATGCCCATCTGCATTGGTGAAATGATTTTGCGCAAATATTAATAAATGATTCAAGATATAACTATCAAGTGAGGGTAAATAAAATAAACAATAACTGTGATTAAAAACACAAATGTGAACAGTGAATTATATTAAAATGATGTGTTGATTCATATTAGACCAAATCCGGCGGACAATCCAATCGTGTGTGGGCTTCCCCGGACTTTCAGCGGACTTTTTCAGCCGCAAATCTGACGGACTTTAGATTTGAAACATGCTTCAAATCTTTACGTCGTAACTCCGCCGGACCCAGAAATCCGCTCGTCTGTATGTTAGTCCGACGGACAAAAACCCATGCTAGGGCAGCTATTGGCTACTGGCTATCAACTTCCTTATTTTAGTCCGGTGTACGTCATCACGTACGAATCCGTCGGACTTTTGTGTGATCGTATGTAGGCAAGTCTGTTCGTTAGAAAGTCTGCCGCAAGTCCGCCAAAAGTCCGTCAAAAGTCTGTCGGATGGGCTGTCGGACTTTTGTAGCCGAAAAGTCCGACCGTGTGTACGCGGCATTAGTGTTTTGTGTTACACTACAAATTTTGCTGCACATATTATCAATATATTTATTCTTGTTATACATTTTATACACTGATCCATAGTAGCGTGAGAGCACTTTTAATAATGCCCATCTGCAGCCTCACTGTGACCATTTGCAGTCTAATTGTGCCCATTTACAGTCTAACTGTGCCCATTTGCAGCCTAATTGTGCCCATCTGTAGTCTCACTGTGACCATTTGCAGCCACACTGTGACCATTTGCAGCCTCACTGTGACCATTTGCAGCCTCTTTGTGCCCATTTGCAGCCTCTTTGTGCCCATCTGCAGCCTCTTTGTGCCCATCTGCAGCCATACCTTTAAATAATAAAACAGCGGGTGTGTCCCGCTGTGTTATGCAGTCTGTTCGGCCATCCATTGTAACACAGCCCCGCCTCCTCCTTGTCTGTGATAGAGGAACACTGATACAGTTTCCCAGCATTGTATCAGTGTTCCTCTATCACGGACTAGGAGGAGGCGGGGCTTTGCTTCAATGGACGGCCAAAAAGACTGCATAACACAGCGGGAGACACAGGCTGTTTTAGTAATGAAAGGTATGGCTGCTGTACGGCTCACTCGAGTATAAGCCGAGGGGGGGGGGGGTTTCAGCCTAAAAAATGGGTTGAAAGACTCGGCTTATACTCGAGTATACACGGTATCTCATATTGTAAGCTTTTTCTTTATTATAATTCTGCCTGAGCCTCAGAGACATTGACCTCCTATAGAGCTGTCCATGATTGTGTTTATTTAAGAAGATGTATCAAGATGATGTGACAACTAGGGTTGCACCCATACCACTTTTTTAAGACTGAGTACAAGTTTTTTTAATGTCTTTCTTGGTTTCTGTCAGAAAATTTTGTAAATAAGTACTTGTTCACCTTCACTGATGTGCGCTAATGAGGCTGACTGATGGGGCACTGAAATGCAGCACTGATTGGCAATTGTTGGCCTGACATAATAAATTAAATGAATGATGAGTGGAATGGAAGGATTTTGCAATGATATATGCTGCGGCACCCATTTTGGTACACCTTGCACTTGGCCACAGTAAGCAGCAGCGGACATCTTGTTACACCCAGACCGAACTATATGGGCTGAGTGTAACAAGATGTCCGCTGCTGGCTTACTGCGGTGCAACGTGTACCAAGATGGGTGTTGGCATGTTCAACCTCTGATGGAGACACGGACATCACTTCTGTTATGGAATGTGAAGGCCCCGGTCACTGATTCTGATGGAACATGCGGCTGTGCCCTGAACCCCTGCCCCGGCCAGCTTACTTTCCACGGCTGCCAGCCTGTTGAGAAATCGCTCTCCACTCCACACTCTCCACCCACTGACTTCTGGTTGCGAACAATGCTGCCTCTTCATTCCCAGGTATCGGATTAGGCATCAGGAGCATTTGTGCGAGTACAAGTACTCGCGCAAATGCTCGGTATCAGCACCGATACTAGTATCGGTATTGGTGCAATCCTACTGACAACCATTAAGAAAAAAAAATGGTTAGTTGGGCAGGAATGGGCAGCACAAGTGGTTAGCACTATGGCACAATCTGCTTGGAATTTGCATGTTCTCCATGTGCCTGCGTGGGTTTTCTTTGGGTACTCCGGTTTCCACCCACACTTCAAAGACATGCTGGTAGGTTAATTGGCTTCTGTCTAAATTGTCCATGTTATGTGTATGTATGAGTGTGAGTTAGTGACCTTATATTGTAAGCTCTTTGAGGGCAGGGACTGATATGAATGTATACTATACGAGGTGTGACAATCTAATTTCTGGAATGCATTTAGTATAGCACAATCACACAACCATTTGTGCATGAGCATGTTCTGATATGTTGCACTCACCTGGTTTGCAGACCAGTTGACTCAGTTGACTTGTGAAAATTGGCAAAAGTGCAAGTGAAACTTTAGCTCTGTTACAACAGGCTTATGGTGAACATTCCATAAAGAAATCAAGTGTTTTTTTAATGGAATAGGCAGTTTAAGAAGGGATGGGAAGACAATGGCTCAAAAAGTGGGCAACCAAAAACGTAAAGGACAGATGCAAATGTGGAAAGAGTGCGAACCCTCATACATTCATACTGGTGTGTTTTTTTATCTCAAGGGAATAGTTCAGAGAGCACAATGGTCAACCAACATTGTTACCTGGAAATTCTGAAAAGGTTACGGGAATCTGTTCAGAGGAGAAGACTGGAACTCTGGCCTAATTAATGGCTTCTCCATGACTATGCTCCTACACAAACATTTGTTTTACAGTCCATTTAGGGAATTACATTATCACATCTCGTATACGTAAAGTGCTGCATAAATTGTTGGTGCTCTATAATTACCTGTAATAAATATTGTGATTGACTGAGACTACAGTAGATCACTAACATGGAATGAAGGAAAACTTCTACAGCTCTTCATTAATATCTAACAGTAAACACAATGGATGCAAATGGGTCCGTGCTGCAGGCAGGGCTGTTTGAAGGAATTTGGGGGCCCCAAGCAAAATGAACATGGAGGCCCCCCAACCCCCCCTCCCCGCATGCACGCACGCAAAGCCTACAGGAATCACAGCATAGCGATACAGTTTAAGTTCACCAACACTTTATATAAATAAAAAAGGTTTACAGTGCAAATACTGCTGTTGCATATAATCCATGATAAGGGATAACATCTTGTACAGTGGCCACAGTATATCTAACGATATCTAATGAGGAGAGAAAAAAATAAAGATATACCATAGCTTTACCATAGAAACAATTACCATAGCTTTCTTTCCATTTTCTTTCTTTACCATCCCATTTCCATCTTATTGCTTCTTTTTTGAATCAGGTAATATGTATTAAAGCTTTTTGCAAAAATTTACAAAGCAGAGAAAAGACTCCACAGTAGAGTCACCAGAGTCACCAGAGTCTCTCCCCTCATTTGCTGGGGGCAGTGGCAGCATTTGGGTACAGTGAGGCAGTGTTTGATGGGTGCAGTGGCTGCATTTGATGGGTGCAGTGGCTGCATTTGATGGGTGCAGTGGCAGCATTTGCTGGGGGCAGTGGCAGTGTTTGGGTACAGTGAAGCAGCGCTTGATGGGTGCAGTGGCTGCGTTTGATGGGTGCAGTAGTAAGGTTTGCTGGGTGCAGTGGCAGCATTTGGGTACAGTGCGGCAGCGTTTGCTGGGTGCAGTGGCAGCATTTGCTGGGTGCAGTGGCAGCATTTGGGTATAGTGAGGCAGCATTTGATGGGTGCAGTGGCAGCGTTTGGGTACAGTGAGGCAGCATTTGATGGGTGCAGTGGCTGCATTTGCTGGGGGCAGTGGCAGTGTTTGGGTATAGTGAAGCAGCGCTTGATGGGTGCAGTGGCTGCGTTTGATGGGTGCAGTAGTAAGGTTTGCTGGGTGCAGTGGCAGCATTTGGGTACAGTGCGGCAGCGTTTGCTGGGTGCAGTGGCAGCATTTGCTGGGTGCAGTGGTAGCATTTGGGTATAGTGAGGCAGCATTTGATGGGTGCAGTGGCAGCGTTTGGGTACAGTGAGGCAGCATTTGATGGGTGCAGTGGCAGCGTTTGGGTACAGTGAGGCAGCATTTGATGGGTGCAGTGGCAGCGTTTGGGTATAGTGAGGCAGAATTTGATGGGTGCAGTGGCAGCGTTTGCTGGGGGCAGTGGCAGCTTTTGGGTACAGTGAGACAGCGCTTGCTGGGTGTAGTGGCTGCATTTGGGTACAGTGAGGCAGCATTTACTGGGTGCAGTGGCTGCGTTTGGATACAGTGAGGCAGCATTTGCTGGGTGCAGTGGCAGCATTTGCTGGGTGCAGTGGCAGCCTATTTGATGGCAGAGCAATGTACTGTACTTGGACTCAGTGTTATGCCCGGGGGCCCGCCCCCCTCTCCAAGCTCCGCTCTGTCTCCCCCTCCCTCAACTCTCCTCCTCCGCCCGCCCCCTCGAGTCCATAATTTTTCTGGACCCTGGACATACATAAGATTCGTGCATGCGCGATTCGGGGCATGTTGGTGGGGTAGGCGGGGCTGTTTCTGACGTTTAACCATTTCTCCGCCTCCGCCCGCCTGCCTGCTCAACAGCATAATATTTCTCGACCGCGGCTAGCTCCCACGCATGCGCGATCAAGGGCCATGAAATCGCGCATGCACGGTAAAGCCCCACCATCAGCTGTTTGAGTAATGGAGCCACACAGGAAGTGAAACGGTTGAGATTCTGCATGGGTCGCAGAAATTTTTACAACACCGGCGGCGCGGCTGGGGCCACAGACCAGCTCAGGGCCCCAAGCATTTGCTTGTTTTGCCTGTCCTGTCGCGACGGCCTGGCTGCAGGCTACAACTGTCTGTCTTCTTGTTGATTAGAGAGAATTTATTGGGTCCCATTTACACTGGTGGTAGCCCATGCTGCCCCTGTGGAAGATGATCCACAGAGGATGGATGGTAGTGATATGTCTCCTTGCCACCTGATTCAACCCTGAAAAGCCTGCCCCACCCCTCAGCAACCTTGTGCATTGCATGCTGTTGCATTATAACACTATTTGTTTGAATGGGTTGCACTCAGTGGTGGTACTGCCCTCCAAGTGTGACAGGGGCTATAATGTTTGCCACGGCTATTATGCAGTGTGGAGGTGACATTTTGCCTCTCAGCATCCTGTCAATTACCCTCTTAAAAGCGGTCCACAGTAGAACACTTTTCAGAGGGGCAACAAGGACTGCCACCAGTGTAAATGTATACACCCTCCTCCGGCCACTGTGTTGGGTTAAGGGGGCTGTCGAGAGGCTGTATAAGCACAGCTCAACCACTATTTTCACCTCTTCCCAGACTGCATGTGTGAATGAGCTCTTACTGCCAGTAGAAGTTTACTGATGGATTTATATTGAATGAGAGAAACTGTAAGGCCTTATGCCCACTGGACGTTTTTGGACATTTTTACAGTTGCTGTTTTGGCTTTTTTTTTTTCTACAGTCAATAAACTCTCCAGCATGTTATCCTATGTGTCCATGAACACATAGGCTGTTATCAGCTGTTTTTGGCTGGGCCACTTTCTGGCTGTAAAAAAACTAAAAAAACAAAACTAGTGGGTTCTGAGAGGAGTTTTTCAGCTGTAAAGACACTCTAACGTCAAAAAACGCCTAAAAATGTTGAAACATGCAGATAAACGCTCAAAAACGTGGCTCACCAGCGTTTTTTTAGCGTTTTTGATCCCATTAAAAACCGCTGAAAAACACTGAAAAACGCTGAAAAACGCTAAGGCTTAATGTACATGGGGCATTTTATAACCTCTCCTGAATGATTTGAATTGACAGATAGTAACCGATGTTTAAAAATCATCCATATTGCCGCCTTTATATGCCGCTTTTAGCCACGTTTGCGTTTAGAAGCTTTTTTGTTTTTGCTTTTTTCAAATAGTCAACAATTTAAAATGCCTGTAAACGAAACGTGTCTAAGCGTAAGTTACCGCGTGTTTACAAGCTGTTACAGGCATTTGGAGATTCAGATGCCTCTGAACATCCGTCCTGAACGCATTTTTTTGCCTTCTAAGAAAATGCTTCTAAACTCAACTGCCTAGAAACAACTATAACCGACCCTGTGTACATGTACTGATAAGATAACATAGAGGAAAGTTCAGGGGCAGCTGAAAAAAAAACCCAGCCCAACTGCTCCTAAATGTCCGTTTACCAGCAGCAGTGTACATGAAGCCTTAAAAATGCTATTGCAAAAAAGCTGAAAAAAGTTGAAGAACTCACTGCAAAGCTACTGCCGTTTTTATAAAGCTAATATAACATCCAGTGTGCATGTGGCCTAAAGCTTAGTCCCAACAATGGGGTTTATTTACTATCGCTGGAAAGTGCAAAATCAGGCTCACTTCTGCATAGAAACCAATGAGCTTCTAACCTCAGCTTGTTCAATTAAGCTTTGGTAATAATACCTGGAAGCTCATTGGTAGATAGATAGATAGATAGATAGATAGATAGATAGATAGATAGATAGATAGATAGATAGATAGATAGATAGATAGATAGATAGATAGATAGATAGATAGATAGATAGATAGATAGATAGATAGATAGATAGATAGATAGATAGATAGATAGATAGATAGATAGATAGATAGATAGATAGATAGGCTACTGAATTGGGTTGAATAAGTGATACTAAGAAGAGCAACATGAATTACCTTGTTACTGATTGCTAATTTTTGAGAACAAAAAAAAAAACATTACCAGTTACAGACGTTCCATTTGAGTGCAAGGTAAGATTGTCTTTGGTATTATATGTTACAATGTAACACATTGTCTATGGATTGACACTCTCATTGGACTGGGGATTATGGCTGATATTGGGGACTGGAAACTAAACTTTAAAATGGTTCTAAAGCATCAAGTTTTTTTTTACCTTAATGAATTTTATGCATTAAGGTTAAAAAAACCTTCTGGGTGTAGCTCTCCCCCCCTCAGCAATGCCCCCTTATACTTACATGAGCCCCATTTAGATCCAGCAATGTGCATGAGAGCAGCAGCTCTCCCCTCTCTCTCTCACCTCATTGGCTCACACAGCAGCTCCTGCTGCTGTCAATCACAGCCAGAAGGGCAGGGCTGAGCCATGCTAGTGTGTGAAAGGACACAGAGCTTACTTGAGTGCCCCCATAGCAAGAAGTTTGCTTTTGGGGGCACTCGGCAGGTAGGAGGAGCCATACCCACCAGCGTTGGACACAAAAAGAAGATCGGGGCTGCTCTGTGCAAAACTATTACACAGCTAATGCAAGAATAGCATGTTTGTTATTTAAAATAAAAATCCTTTAGATTCATTTTAAGCTTCTGGTTACCAACATAGATTTTGTATAGAAACACACTGGTAGGACTTTCAAACTAACTGTATGGGGATATGTGTGACTGTGGGGGAACATTTGAGTGTAAATTTTTGTTTATTAAAAATCTTACAAACATAATAAAAACATATTTACATTTATACAAAATAAATAAAAATATATGAACAAAAATAGCTTACATCAGCATAGCAAAAACATAAAGAAAACTAAATATACCAACCTAAACAAAGCCATAACCTCCACCTAAACACTCACTCAGGCTAAGAAACCATTAAACATGTATCCCATGTAGGGATGAGCCGAACCTGAGAACGGACCGAAAGTTTGCGCAAATTTTAGAACCCCCACTAAAGTCTATGGGACTCGAACGTTTTGAAATCAAAAGTGCTAATTTTAAAGGCTAATATGCAAGTTATTGTCCTAAAAAGGGTTTGGGGACCCAGGTCCTACCCCAGGGGACATGTATCAATGCAATAAAAGTTTTAAAAACTGATGTTTTTTTGGGAGCAGTGATTTTATTGATGCTTAAAGTGAAAAAAAAGTGAAATATTCCTTTAAATATCGCACCTGGGGGGTGTCTATAGTATGCCTGTAAAGTGGCGTGTGTTTCCCGTGTTTAGAACAGTCCGAGAGCAAAATAACATTTTTAAAGGAATAAAAGTCTAAAAGTTTAAAACTGCTTGCGGGTTTAATGTAATGTCGGGTCCTGGCAATATGGATGAAAATCAGTGAGACAAACGGCATGGGTACCCCCCAGTCCTTTACCAGGCCCTTTGGGTCTTGTAAGGATATTAAGGGGAACCCCGCTCCCAAATTAAAAAAGGAAAGGTGTGGGGCCACCAGGCCCTATATACTCTGAACAGCAGTATACAGGCGGTGCAAACAAGACAGGGACTGTAGGTTTGTTGTTAAGTATAATCTGTTTGTAATTTTGAACTGGTACATTTTTAAAGTGTAGCTCCAGCCAAAAAATCTATTTTTAAGTTTTTTGGAAAACATAGGGAAGGGTTATCACCCCTGTGACATTTGTTTTGCTGTCTGTGCTCCTCTTCAGAAGATTTCACCTCACTTTCTGTCCCAATGACAAATATTTTTTGAAAATTTGGGGTTTTTAGTGAAACAAGGATTGGTGATAAAGCATCAGTGGAAAGGAGAAACGTTTTTCCCATATTAACTCTTACAGGAGAGAATTTTCCTTCCTAGGGGTAGATTTCATCTCACTTCCTGTTCTCTCCTTCCATGCAAGTAGGAGTCGTTTGTAAGTTGGATGTTTGAAAGTAGGGGCCTGCCCTATATACTCTGCTGAAATTGGGGCCTTAGGTGTTGGTGTTGCCACAACACCAAAAGTTCATAAACTCCTTGGGAGGTATGTGATAGAGTCCATTCATAAAAATACAGAAACAGCAGATCCAGTGAGGAAGGGTCACACATCCAAATTACATCCACCTTAACCCACATATGAGGAGAGGGTAAGAGGGATATGTGAAGTAAACATCCAGGCTGAAGGTGAATCCAGTTAACAGTGAAGCCTATGCCCTTACCGGAACCGGTAGATCTCCTTTAGAGCAAGGTCAGATGCGCAGGCAGATACAGCCCTCTGCAGGGACAGATGGACTCCCACGTTCCTCAGCAGGGATGGATGAGCTCCCACATCTGGATCCTCCAAGGTCTGTAGCGTTCCAGAGGCAAGCGACTCCAAGGTGTCAATCTGGGGAGAAGCACTCACTTCTTTAGGTTGAATATGAGATTATAAGACCAGAGTATACAACACCATCCTCTCTATGGCTCTCCAAAAGCTGAACTGTTGCATCCACCATGTATAGAGAACCCTAGGTGCCAGGAGCTGGAGGAGGTGGCGGTATCCTGTGAAGAAGAAAATATTTACAAAAATGTGAGGGGTGTACTTGCTTTTGTGAGATACTATATATAAAATATATAATTATTATAGTATATAATATAAAATAATATATAATTATATTATACATATAATTATATAAAATAATGTATTTTTATATCTATACAAAAATGTTTTGCCTTTAATTTCTATTTTAAACTGAATGGGTTGTTTTACAGGGTGATCGTTTACAATCACTTTAAGAAACACTTATAGGTCTTAGCAAAAATTGAAGACTCATGTAGCTCTGTGTGTAATTGCCATCGTCCCTTAATTTATTTGAAAAATGATTAACCTCTCAATTGGGATTTTTAAGGCAATTTCAAAAGAGAAAATAGAATTTAAGTATCTAAAATAGTTTATTACCTCATAACATGATTAAGATAAAAGTAGTCAACATATGAACATAATACTACAAAGTAGTGTGAATCACATTGCATAATACAAAGGGTGGTAGGAGGTCAGATACCAATGAGGATTTTTCTTGTGGTTTGGAAGCATGAAACTGGGAGACATATACCGTAGGTGTTTTTTGCTAGTGAGTAATTCTCCTTCTATATGTTAACCCCAATGGGGCTATTGATTAGATATACAGCGGCAGGTCGGCCCCCCTGCACGAACCGCCCTAGGTGTAAGTCAGTCCGTGCATGGAGGATAGCGGGCGATGTCCGCCAGCAACCCGCAGTCGCGGTGAGGAGAGGCAGAACGTTGATCTGCCTATGTAAACAAGGCGATTCCCCGTTCTACTAGATTACCTGTCAGAGATCTTCTGTCCCAGTGATCGGGAACAGTGACCTCTGTCATGTCCCTGGTAGCCCAACCCCTCTACAGTTAGAACACACACGAGGGAACACAGTTAACCCCTTGATTGCCCCCTAGTGTAAACCCCTTCCCTGCCAGTGTAATTTACACATTGATCAGTGCATTTTTATAGCTCTGATCAATGTAATAATGTCACTGGTGCCCAAAAAGTGTCATTTGGGGTCAGATTTGTCTGCCGCAATGTCGCAGTCCCACTAAAAATCGCAGATCGTCGCCATTACCAGTAAAAATGATAAAAATAAATAAAAGCCCCTAAATCTATCCCAAAGTTTGTTGATGTGAAAACTTTTGCGCAAACCAATGTATATACGCCTATTTTTTTACTAAAAATTTGTAGAAGAATATATATCGGCCTAAACTGATGAATATATTTTTTTATATTTTTTTTTTTGGGATATTTATTAAAGCAGAAAGTAAATTTTTTTTTTTTTCTCAAAATTGTCGGTCTTTCTTTGTTTATAGCGCAAAAAATAAAAAAACACAGAGGTGATCAAATACCACCAAAAGGAAGCTCTATTTGTGGGTAAAAAAAAGACACAGTGCTGAATCGCAAAAAATGGCTTGGTCATTAAGGGGGTAAATCCTTCCGGTCCTTAAGTGGTTAAAATGTAATTATTCTATATTTCAGAAGTGGTCTAAATCCCTGAGGAAGTTTTAGTTTATGCTTATATATTTTGAAACGCGTTTTAACCCCTTGCCTTGTACGTCGGCACAATGGCATGGCTGGGCAAATGGGCATACAGGTACTTCCTCTTTAAATCATGGCATAGTAGGCGTGCGTGTCCGCCACATACTCCGTGAGTGTGCCCCTCGGCTCCCACGGACTCAATGTCAGCCGGGGGCCTGCGATCAAGTCACGGAGCAGCAGAACAGGGAGATGTAAACAAAGCACTTCCCTGTTCTGCCTATCAAAAATTCACTGATTAATGTGCAAATGACACTGGCAGGGAAGGGGTTAACCACTGGAGGGATCAAGTAGTTAAGTGTATCCTAGGGAGTGATTCTAACTGTAGGGGGGATTTTCTCACTAGAACATGACAGAGATCACTGCTTCCGATGACAGGGAGCACTAGATCTCTGTCATGTTCTAGTGAGAAAATCCCCCCTGCAGTTAGAATCACTCCCTAGGACACACTTAACCCTTTGATCGCCCCCTAGTGGTTAACCCCTTCCCTGCCAGTGTCATTTACACAGTAATCAGTGAATTTGTATAGCACTGATCGCTGTATAAATGCCAATGGTCCCAAAATAGTGTCAAAAGTGTCCGATGTGTCCGCCACAATGTCACAGTCCCGATAAAAATTGCAGATTGCCACCATTACTAACAAAAAAAAACATTAATAATAAAAATGCCATAAATCTATCCCCTATTTTGTAGACACTATAACTTTTGCGCAAACCAATCAAAAGACGCTTATTGCGTTTCTTTTTACCAAAAATATGTAGAAGAATATATATCAGCCTAAACTGATAAAGAAATTAGTTTTTTTTTATATTTTTTGGGGATATTTATTATAGCAAAAAGTAAAAAAAATTATATTTTTTTCAAAATTGTTGCTCTTTTTTTGTTTATAATGCAAAAAATAAAAACCGCAAAGGTGATCAAATACCACTAAAAGAAAGCTCTATTTGTGGGAAAAAAAGGACGTCAATTTTGTTTGGGTGCAACATTGCATGACCGCGCAATTGTCAGTTAAATTGACGCAGTGCCGAAGGGGGTAAATCCTTCCGGGGCTGAAGTGGTTAAATACTTATATTCTATTTTCTCTTTTGAAATTGCCTTAAAATCCCAATTTAGAGGTTAAATATTTTTCACACTTATAGGTCCTATCCAACCAACAGCCTTTGACTGGACAAACTCATCTCTTTGTCAATCTGCTCCCTTCTCCTATTGACATGTCTCATATTAGTAGCAGCACAACTGCTTGGCTCCTCGTTTCTCTTTTGCCAGTCTGAGCTGTGCTGTACATGGATTACAAGAAGCTGGAAACAGTTCAAAAATACGGTATTCAATCTGTGTGTATTACAAAAAATACATTAAGAAAAGCATTCTAAAATATAAATGTAATGATGTATAAATACAGAAACCAAATTAATTGAGTCTTCTGTATCTGTCAGGAGTTCAACTTGAAAACAAAATTTAGTAACATTTGATTACAAGCCACAATAAATATACCTAAATAGATACACTATTATATGTACAATGCAATGAAAAAAACATTAAGATTGTTTTATTACTTTGATTAGCTTTCTTGGTTTCAAGGCTGGCTCTTTTCTCCTCTCCTTTTTCATTTTGCTCATTTTCAGCTGATGAGGTTGTCCCATAAAACAGCACTTATAGGAGTCATCAGGGACCATGGTGTGCTCCACAGTGATAGATTGTATCATCATCACATAAATTTGAAGGAAGGAAAAAAAAATATAGTTCGGAATTTAAAGTTCAAAGGTAGATATGTACTATGTGCTATGTACAGTATGTGCTGTTCTAAGGGTAGGTGGTATTTATGTTATATTACACAGTTTGGAGGCCCTGCATGTAATGTAAAGATAACTAGTTAACCACTTCCAGCCCAGGACAATTCTGGCATTTCTATCCTACACGTAAAAAAAAAAATCATTTCATCATTTTTTGACTTAAAAATTACTCAGAACCCCCATACATTATATATGTTTTTAGCCGAGGCCCTAGAGAATACAATGGTGGTCGTTGCAATGTGCTCAGCAATTTTTTAAAACTCAATTTTTTTGGGGGAAGAAATACACTTTGAAGAATTTTAATGCAAAAAAAACCCTCACAATATATATCCCAATTTTTGGTAAAATTTTAAATTGCGCACACTCGTGAAATGGCGCCAAACTTTGCTGCTCAAAAATCTCCATAGGCTACGCTTTAAAAATGGTGGAGGTCTAGTGCTAGAATTATTGCTCTTGCTCTAACATTCGCAGTGATACCTCACATTAGTGGTGCAAACACTGTTTTACACATGCAAGCGCAACCTACATATGTGTTTGCTTCTGCTTGCGAACACGAGGGGACGGTGGCACATTTTTTTTTTAATTGCATTTTCATTTTATTTTTCACTGTCCCTATATTTTTTTGGATCTCTTTTATTCTTATTACAAGAAATGTAAACATCCCTTGAAATAGGAATAAGGCATGACAGGTCCTCTTTGAGGAGACATAGACATCTCCTCTACCCTGGAAAGCATGAGCTCAAAAAAACAAACAAAACATTGATCTCTGCTTTCCAGGGGAAAAAAAAAACAGGCAGTGTTTACATCTGGCAGAGTCGGTAGTGAAGTCATGATGTCCCTTCCGGCCTCCCAGGGCCTCCCATCCGGTCCATGGCCAGCTCTATGGTAATCGGCTGCCAAAATAGTACTCCGGCTTCTCAATTTCTCAATTGCATCCCTTGCCGATTTATTTTACTTAAAGCTCTTTTATATAATAGCAAACTAGGAGATTGTTTTAAAATATAGACCTGTTGAAGTAACTAATTAATTTAAAATTGAAGCTGATTTTTTTTTCCAAATTTTTTTTCCCAAAATCATACTTATATAGGTATCAGTATCAGTCCAATCAGCCTATTATTATTATTATTATTATTATTAATAATAATAATAATAATAATAATAATACTATTTATAATAATTATAATTATTATTAGTATTAGTATCAGCCTAGTATCAGTCCAATGCTGCGTCTGTCCCCCGCCGGCTCTAAGACTGAGAACCGAGTGATCAAAGACCGACAATCGCTATATTCTCAGAGCTCCTTGAGCAGAGAGCTGGTGACTGTCAGTTACCGGCTCTCTGCTCCCCCCCATGCTCACTGGAGCGCTGAGCTATGGAGGAGGCAAGAGCGGCTGGCTCAGGCTTTCAGGCGAGCCGCTGAAAGCCTGAGCCAGGTGCCAGTCTAGGGTTTTTGGGTGGATCCTGACTTTATTGTTGTAATCTTGCCCCAAACCTGAACCTGGACCTGCGATGTCAGCCGACAGCGGGCTTTTTGTAACCTTTTTACAAAACTCATAAACACGACTGAAAACAGCATTTTTGGTCTAGTGTCCAACCTCATATTACAACCATCATCAGAACTGAATAACTACAGTTAAGATAATGTGACAGCTTGTCTAAAAAAAAAATTGAATATATATTAGCAGAACTCTTACCTGGTTGAGCACCAGGCTTAAATATGAACAAACCAAGGGATCCGTGACTGGGATAACGTTCCTCAGGAAGCCATTATACGTCTTTAAAATTCTAAGCCTAAAATAATAAGTAATTGTTTAACTGAAAGCAGAGGTCATGCAACATGTTTATACATAAAATATAATTGTTTCAAATCATCAGTCATCATTTCTTCAAGTTAATACTGCAAAATGTACAATTTGATTAACATCTAAAGATTTACAGTAGTACCTTAGATTCCGAGCATAATTAGTTCCAGAAGCATGCTTTGAGTCCAAAGCACTCGTATATCATTGCGAGTTTTCCCATAGGAATTATTGGAAACTCAGATAATTTGTTCCAGTGTCCCTGCTAGTGTATGCAGTACCACATGTGGCCAGAGGTGGGGGGGGGGGGGGGGTGCCAGGGAACCAGGATGTCCTTCCTCCTGCTAGTGATCCCTCTAGTGATGTAAAGAGCTATATAGAGGAATCAAGACCTCCTTCCTCCTGCTGGTGATCCCTCTAGTGATATAAAGATCTATATAGAGGAATCAGGACCTCCTTCCTCCTGCTGGTGATCCCTCTAGTGAGATAAAGATCTATATAGAGGAATCAGGACCTCCTTCCTCCTGCTGAGGATCTTTCTAGAGATATAAAGATCTATATACAGTAGAGGAATCAGGACCTCCTTCCTCCTGCTGGTGATTCACATAGTAATATAAATATCTATATAGAGAAATCAGGACCTCCTTCCTCCTGCTGGTGATCCCTCTAGTGATATAAAGATCTATATAGAGAAATCAGGACCTCCTTCCTCCTGCTGGTGATCCCTCTAGTGATATAAAGATCTATATAGAGAAATCAGGACCTCCTTCCTACTGCCGGTGATCCCTCTAGTGAGATAAAGATCTATATAGAGGAATCAGAACTTCCTTCCTCCTGCTGGTGATCCTTCTAGTGATATAAAGATCTATATACAGTAGAGGAATCAGGACCTCCTTCCTCCTGCTGGTGATTCACATAGTGATATAAATATCTATATAGAGAAATCAGGACCTCCTTCCTCCTGCTGGTGATCCCTCTAGTGATATAAAGATCTATATAGAGGAATCAGGACCTCCTTCCTCCTGCTGGTGATCCCTCTAGTGATATAAAGATCTATATAGAGGAATCAGGACCTCCTTCCTCCTGCTGGTGATCCCTCTAGTGATATAAAGATCTATATAGAGGAATCAGGACCTCCTTTCTCCTGCTGGTGACCTCTCTATTGATATAAAGATCTATATAGAGGAATCAGGACCTCCTTCCTCCTGCTGGTGACCTCTCTATTGATATAAAGATCTATATAGAGGAATCAGGACCTCCTTCCTCCTGCTGGTGATTCACATAGTGATATAAATATCTATATAGAGGAATCAGGACCTCCTTCCTCCTGCTGGTGAACCCTCTAGTGAGATAAAGATCTATATAGAGAAATCAGGACCTCCTTCCTACTGCCGGTGATCCCTCTAGTGAGATAAAGATTTATATAGAGAAATCAGGACCTCCTTCCTACTGCCGGTGATCCCTCTAGTGAGATAAAGATCTATATAGAGGAATCAGAACTTCCTTCCTCCTGCTGGTGATCCTTCTAGTGATATAAAGATCTATATACAGTAGAGGAATCAGGACCTCCTTCCTCCTGCTGGTGATTCACATAGTGATATGAAGATCTATATAGAGAAATCAGGACCTCCTTCCTCCTGCTGGTGATCCCTCTAGTGATATAAATATCTATATAGAGAAATCAGGACCTCCTTCCTCCTGCTGGTGATCCCTCTAGTGATATAAATATCTATATAGAGGAATCAGGACCTCCTTCCTCCTGCTGGTGATCCCTCTAGTGATATAAAGATCTATATAGAGGAATCTGGACCCCCTTCCTCCTGCTGGTGGTTCACATGACTATGACAACCGGGTCTTCCCCAGCCCCTCCCAGTAATCTGTCCACCAGATCCGCGATGTGCCGAACCCGAGCGCCTGGTAGACAGCATACAGTTCGGTGCTTCAGGTCTTTGTTACAGATTGCCCTCTCTGTCCTTCTTCATGATTTTACATTGAATACAGTTGTTTAAAATCTTTTCAAGTGTCATACATTTTTCAGTTTAATACAAAAAATATACAATTGAATTAACATCTAAAAGACGGATAGTAGAGTGAATGCAAAAATACAATCCCTCTGCAAGCTTTAAAAACCTTTATAGCATAGATATATAATGAAGAGTTTAGAACTTACTTTGAGTATTTCTTTGTGTGGTTTCAGCAAACTTCACGTATGTCTATTCCTCAAAGTGAGGCACAGCTCAAGGCATATTCCCACCAATCAAAAAACAATATATCCTTTGTATTTTTTGTCCACTTTTTTAACCACGCCCCAAGAATTCTGGAAAGTGCGCAGGTTTTGCTGCAGTTAAACTTACACAATGATTAGTTTTCAGAGAAAAAAAAATATGCATATATATGTGTCCTTAAATATTAAGGAGTCTATTTCTACACAAGATTCACAATATACACTATATTACCAAAAGTATTGGGACACCTGCTTTTACAGGCACATGAACTTTAATGGCATACCAGTCTTAGTCCGTAGGGTTCAATATTGAGTTGGCCCATCCTTTGCAGCTTCAACTCTTCTGGGAAGGCTGTCCACAAGGTTTAGGAGTGTGTCTATGGGAATGTTTGACCATTCTTCCAGAAGAGCATTTGTGAGGTCAGGCACTGATGTTGGGAGAGAAGGCCTGGCTCACAGTCTCTGCTCTAATTCATCCCAAAGGTGTTCTGTCAGGTTGAGGTCAGGACTCTGTGCAGGCCAGTCAAGTTCCCCCACCCCAAATCAAATCGCTCCTCCATGTCTTTATGGACCTTGCTTTGTGCACTGGTCATGTTGGAACAGGAAGGGGCCTTCCCCAAACTGTTCCCACAAAGTTGGGAGCATGAAATTGTCCAAAATTTCTTGGTATGCTGACGCCTTAAGAGTTACCTTCACTGGGACTAACGGGGCCAAGCCCAAGCCCTAAAAAACAACCCCACACCATAATAACCCCTCCACCAAATGATTTGGACTAGTGCACAAAGCAAGGTCCATAAAGACATGGATGAGTGAGTTTGGGGTGGAGGAACCTGTCTGGCCTGCACAGAGCCCAGACCTCAACCCGATAGAATACCTTTGGAGTGAGGTCTGTGAGCCAGGCCTTCCCGTCCAACATCAGTGCCTGACCTCACAAATGTGCTTCTAGAAGAATGGTCAAACCTTCCCATAGATACACTCCTAAACCTTGTGGATGGCCTTCCCAGAAGACTTAAAGCTGCAAAGAATGGGCCAACTCAATATTGAACCCTATGGACTAAGACTGGGATGCCATTAAAGTTCTTGTGCATGTAAAGGCAGGCGTCCCAATACTTCTGGTAATATAGTGTGTGTGTGTGTGTGTGTGTGTATATATATATATATATATATATATATATATATATATATATATATATATATATATATATATATATATATATATATATATATATTATACAGAGAGTGAGAGAAGGATATGTACAGTTTTTATTTCACCCTTAAAAACAATCATGTATCAACTGAATTCACATTAATTTCTCCTTCCCCGTTGACTCCAAATCAATCGACTTTTTTTTAGCAAATGTCGGAAATTAAGCTATATACTATATACTGTGCACACACTTAAAATGTGTGTGTTATAAGGCAGTGTAATGCTTCATTAAAAACTCACCAAAAAATATATATACCCTGTTTCCCCGAAAATAAGACCTAGCGTGATTGTCGGTGATGGCTGCAATATAAGCGTAACCCCCCAAATAAGCCCTACCCTGTTTCCCCGAAAATAAGCCCTACCCTAAAAATAAGACCTACAAGGACTTTAACTAGGGCTTATTTGGGGGGGTAGGGCTTATATTGCAGCCATCACCGACAATCACGCTAGGTCTTAGTTTCGGGGAAACAGGGTAGCACCAAAAACTAAATGGCACTTTTCTAATGTTACCGAAACAGATATTGTCATGAATAAAAAAAATAAAAATCTGCATATATGTGTCCCTAAATATTAAGGAGTCTATTTCTACACAAAAGATATAAATCAATCTATCTATCTATCTATCTATCTATCTATCTATCTATCTATCTATCTATCTATCTATCTATCTATCTATCGATCGATCGATAGATAGATAGATAGATAGATAGATAGATAGATAGATAGATAGATAGATAGATAGATAGATAGATAGATAATGCTAAATCTAAAGACAATTTGCAATCTCAATTAATGTATATTTTCTTAACTATGTAGTTAAATTGGCATTGCTGTAAAAATCAAATCCCTTTATACTCTTACCTTAGTCCATAGGAATGGCAAGTGATGAATCTCTCTTTGTTAAAATGTTATGTAACCTTTTTTTCATTTTGTGATTAAATATACAGATTGTATTTATGTGATCAATTACCACATCTATAAATAATACTATTTATGATTGAATTCTTTGCATAATGACCCTAGTGCTAGGAGAGAAAAAGCAAGGCATACGGAAAAAAAATGTCATAACCAACAATAGCATGCACCCGACTTTCTTTCACAACATTCGCATCTGATAATAATTGCTAAATATGGCATAACAAAGCATGTAAAACAGACGCTACCATTTTTTTATGCATTTTACATTTTATGAACACATTAAGCAAACATTTTAACAGGAACAAGACAAAAAAAAAGCAGTTAGGCAACATCTGCATATTTGGGTGTTGTTAGATGCTGGGTTCTTGCTGCCAATTCAGGTTTAATAATACGCAAGCACAACTAGTAAATGGGAAAAAAAAAATCATGTACTATATGTATTGATGGCGCCATTGTGTGAAATGCGAGTATCGGCAGAAAACGTTCCACCATGCCCGGATTACATTAGTAGAAAAGAACAGTTTCACAGCAATAACATCATCCTAAAAAAGCTTTATTGAATGCAGAAGACACAATGGGGTTTATTTATTAAAATTGGAGAGTGCAATATCCGACTCACTTCTGCATAGAAACCAATCAGCTTCTAACCTCAGTTTGTTCAATAAAGGTTTGGCAAAAAAACCTGGAAGCTGATTGGTTTCAATGCAGAAGTGAGCCTGATTTTCCACTCTCCAGCTTTCGTAAATAAACCCCATTGTTTCTCCCATAGACTGCCCTCTATGGGAGGGACCATTGTGTCATCTTTAATATACAACTTGTATCCATGTTCAGCTTTCAATAAAAATTTTTAAAGATGATGTCATCTGTGTCAGATTGTCCTATTCTATGAATGAGAAAAAATATACAATTACATTTTTTTTTTTTAAATGTATCTGTTTTATCATGTTTTATGACACATTGTTTTTTAATGAATTGTAGGTGTTTTAGAAAGTTTTATATATATTTTTTTATCACGTTTTACAACACATTGCTTTTTAATGAATTGTAGGTGTTTTAGAAAGTTGTATATATATTTTTTTTATCACGTTTTACAACACATTGTTTTTAAATGAATTGTAGGTGTTTTAGAAAGTTGTATATATATATTTTTTTATCACGTTTTACGACACATTGTTTTTTTTAGGTGTTTTAGAAAGTTTTACATAGGTATATTTTTTTATCACGTTTTACGACACATTGTTTTTAAATGAATTGTGGGTGTTTTAGAAAGTTTTATATATATATTTTTTTTTTATAGAATGTATGCATTTAGTGAAATGTATTGAATGGTATGTAAAGTGGAATATCTCATAAATGTGTATGTTGATGTATGAAAATTGTACAATGCACAGCATCGTGTATGTGGTTTGACTGTGGTCAGTTGCATTTGTTTTGTTATGATCATGTAAAAAAAAACAAAACAAAAAAAAAAAAACAAACATAATTGGATTATAAAATACACAGTGAAAATAAATACATAAAATAAAGAAATAAACCTGAAGGCAAAGATATATAAAACTATATAGCAATATTTCACCATCCTCTATCGTACTCTATCGTCTTTCATCATCTTTAATCACCATTGAAAACATTTTTTCATCATCATTATCATCAGCAACAGCATTATCATCATTATTATCATTTTTTTTTTATAATAATCACAAGAGAATAACATATACTATATAACCAGCCATTTCTAAAATCAGGATGTGTGCATACATTGTAAATTTTTATAATTTTATAATTTTATTAAACCATCCAGTATTTTTTATGCTATATCACAAATCTACATGGTCAGTGACATACATTATAATGTATATTGTATATAGCAAAAAAATAAATATAAAAAATAAAAACATGAATACTGAGATATTTTGTTCTGAATGCATTTATGTTTAGTACTTGGTAAGAAAATATATACAAACCTATAAAAAAGAGATACAGTTTACCTTTTAAAAACAGAGGGCCCACTGTTAGATTTGTGATGTCCACCCCATTATCCATTATTCCAGGGTTTGTTTGGGAACAATTCTGTAAATAGAGGGCAGGGTAAAGGGTAGACATTTAAAGTGGGCAAACTAATGTTATATTAATATGTTTTTAGTGAGTACCTACCGTCAAGAGACAACTTACCGGGCTGCAGATTTCCAATGTTGTATTACACAAGCGAATCTGACAATCTATATAAAGTCTGCTGTCATTTCCAGCAAACTCGGTTATAATAATCGAGAAACGTCCTTGTTGGGAGACTCCATTCTCTTCCACATATAGGGTAGAGTCATTCAAAACAGGGCAGCTGTTGAGAGATAAAAATAATGATTAATAAAAGCCAAATATTCAGCTGAAATACAAAGACCTGCAAAAATAACCTGTAATTCTAATTTGTATTCCCGTTCAGGCATTCTTGTGACAGGCACAGCCAGGTCTGGCCCACCCTAGCAGACCACACCCCAGTTAAGCTTGGTCTTGGACTGTGATCATTGCCCTTCCCTTCATCCAGTACCTAACCCCCCCCCCCCCCCATGACCATGTTTTTTTTTTTTCACCTACCATCAGTGTTCTTCAAAGTACATACTTCTCCTTTACATTTGCCTTTTTTTTGAGGGGGGGGAGAGTGCACCTGATTTTGAGAGGTACCTACTCCCCCCCACTTCCCATGGGAATCTGAGCGTAAGTGTGGCCCGCACTTCCCCTGCAACCTTCTGGGACACATTACAGGTCCCAGAAGACTGTGGGACCAATCACAAAGTGCAGCACAGCTCACACAAGCACGGCTCACACATAAACAGTTGGAAGCTGGCTGTGAAGCCACAAGGCTTTACTGCTAGTCTCCTGTAGTGTAGATGTCAGTGACTGTACCCGAAGCAGATTGAAGAATCAGCTTGGGTGATGGTAGCGCTGGACCCGGGGCAGGTAAGACTTTTTACTTTTTATTCAAAGTCAGCAGCTACAGTTTTTGGGTGAGACTGGAACTCTTATACCAAAAAAGTGTACAAGACTCCAGGGATGGGCCCTGGATGGCAGGTATATGTGGTCCCTTTAGGGGGACAGTTGGAAGTCACTGGTGAGTACTCAGGGGTTCTTACCCAAACAGGGAGAGGGTTTTTGTTGGAGAGGAGTGGACTGATTTTCAGTACTCTTGGATTGGTCCTCATAGACCTCTTGGTGGGAAAATAACCTCCAAACCCTGATTAGAGCAGAGGTAGAGCAGAACCCAGCTAAGCAAGCAATGTCCTTGAGACATGGTCGCTGAACTGTACTGTCCCCCTGATTCCCCTGAGGCAGACTGGAACATTAAAAAAAACCCCGTTAAGGGACTAGTGTGACTGGTGATCAGCCAACCCTTCAAGTTTGTACTAGAAGTTGATAGACTATTTTTGTTTGCTGAGGATAAACTGTTTTTTCTATTTGCCTGTTTTTGAAAATAAAAAGACTGTTTGCTCAATATGGCTAGCTAATGATCCTAGGTTTTCACATATGATAATATATACAGTATATACAGTATACATTTATATATTCCTTTTAAAAGCTTAGGAAACATAAGGTAACGTTTGCAAGTTTGTGGAAATTAGAAAGTAAGTAAAGGGTTGCTTCAAAATGTACATCCTGAGTGTCAGAGAAAAAACACTTACTAGTCACTGATGATGCTGTATATCGCAGTATCTGTATCCGATGAAGTAGTCACATGACAGCTCTTTATTAGCAGTACAGCTGTGGAAGAGGTATTATCTTCCACACTTATCCCGGTGTACAAAGACACATTTGTATCTAACCAGGCTCCTGGGTCCTCATAGAGAATTGTGTAATTAGAGTCTTGGAAGACACCCATTCTGACTGTGTAGGGTGAAGAGCCTTCGAGGAATAGATTGCTTTCACTGCAAAACATTATAAGAGTAGGAGACAGTTAAGACATCTTAATGGCAATAACAACAGGGACATAAAATATAGTCCAGAAAGTTAGTTAGGGAATTTCCTACAACATTGCTATATACCTTATGTGAGATGTTGTTAATGCTATCTTTTAAGGTAAGTCATTCTTCCAGAAAGACATTTTTGTGCTTTATACCAAGGCCATTCCAAGAACCTCATTGTATTAGATTTTACTCTCCTACATACTACATTTACCTGGCCTCTTAATAGCCAACAATGTAAGGGGACATTTTTCAAGTGATCACCAATGTAAGGAAGACCTTCTCCAAAGACCATAAATATAAGTGGGCACCTAAGCAATGGTCACCAATGTCGGGGGACATTTCATCTCTGACCTTTTAATATAAGGGAGTACTTCACCACTTATCGTCAACACTCCACTGACCACCATTGCATGGGGTCACTTCTACACCAATGTAAGTGGGCACTTTACACCTGTCTACCAAAGGACACTTTTTCAATAGCCATCAATGTAAAGCAGCCCTTCACTATTGATCACTAATGTAAGGGAGAACTTCTCCATTCATCATTGACGTAAGGGGGCAATAACCTACCAGCCACCACTGTACACTCAGTTGGCACTCCTACACTGACTCCTAGTATAAGGGGACCCTTCTCCACTGACCATTGATGTAAGAGTGCACTTCTCCACCAACTACCATTGTACGGGGTCACTTCTACAATGACCACCAATGTAAGGAAGGCACTTTTACACTGACATCCAGTGTAAAGGTACCCTTCCCCATCAACCACCATTGTATGGTAGCATTTCTACACTGCGTAAGAAGCCCTTCTTTTCTAAACGCCAATGTAATTAGGGACTTCTCCACCAACCACCAATTTAGGGGGGGTCTTTATGTAGGAGTGTTGAAATATATCTCTTTTTACAAAAAAAAAGGCCATCCCCAGAGATATCAGCTTAGTAAATTGACTTAGCCATACTCTACCTTACAAGTACACTTGTAGAGAGCCGCAGAAGATTTTCCATGCTTCTTCGGTAAGTACATGAGATATTTGTGGAAAACGTGAATGAGGAGAACATGGTTGATAAATATGCGACATTTATGTATGTTAAATAATCACCACTTGCCTGAAATAAAACATAGGAGAAATAATTATTTTCCTTGACAAGCATATTGAAATAGTAAACATTTTATTAAACATCATTCATAGTCTTCCACCTTTATGTAAACTTGTACAATTTAAAGAAACTTGTAATGAGAATCACACTGAGAATGTTTTTCTGAGCCTCTTCCAATGAGTTCAATATCTCAGAATCACAGACCAGAAGGTGCATGTAGAACATTATACAGTTATGATAGCATTGAAGGCAACAAATCTTCATGAATAGGAATTAACATTTTCTGAAGGGAAGGTCAGCACTAAAGTGTTTTGTGCTTGAATTTTTCTCTACTGGTGGATGGTATCCAATATGAAGGGGACAATGTTAATGTGGTGATATCAGCACTGCTCTGCATCATAATCTTAAGTGTGGGGCACCATGGTGATGATTCCTCAGGGGTGCATCCCTGATGGCCTGCACTCACAGAATGTCCTAAGTCTTCTGAGTTGAGTTATGCATCGAGACTAGTGGTTGAAGTTGTCCTCAGTCAAGCAGGAGTACATCAATGTGAATTTAAAAAGCAATTTCAATCCAAACCTTTAGTTTGTTTTATCTATGTGCCCCTATTGAAAGGATTTTCCCTCACGTTCTAATCTGAAGAACTACAGATCCCACTGTGAGCTACATAACCAACAACTAGAGTCCCTGTGTCTTTTTCCTGCAGTGTCTTCTCCAAAGTCCCAAAAGCCTTCTCCTGATATCATAATGTTACTAAAATTCCGTACTTTATAACTTTTCTAATAATTTTTTCCTTTGTGCATTTTACTTACTATCAGCTCTCCTCCGCAGTAACCGCTCCTAGGAAGTGTGGTGACGGTAATGTACATTTTATCTCTTATTTCAATGACCCCAGTGCAGCTCCTGTCCTTTAGCTGCAATGATGAAGTATTGAATCCCAAAAACTCAATGTCACATTTACTATAAGATATAGTAATTTGGCTCATTCCACATTCAATGTTAATATCTGAGGGGGAAAAACAAAAAGTAAAGGAGCATATACACACAAAAATGGGACAATATTTCTTGCCTATTTTTATGTTCCTGGACAATAAACATTTGCCCTAACACATTTTATAGTGAATGGATGAAGGTGACGGAGTTATCTATGTGTATCTTTAAATTTTGGGTTATATTTCTGACTCTCTTTGCAACTGAAGAGAGTGGTTGGCATGTGCAGTGAAACATTTTAAATATTACAAAACAAGTCTGGCTGAGTGTGATTACTACTAATTGTACCATGACCTGGATACATGAGAATCTTCTATTTTTTTTTTAATCAATACTTTTTTTATTGACAAGGAAGACAATAAATTGTTTGTACAATATAGATTTGGAAAGCATAGATGTCAACCATCAACATTTGCATTGAAAAGAAAATATAGGACCAGGTACAAAGCATCACATCTTATGTAAGGCATATCCAAAACCTTTTTTTTTTTTTGAAAACACAAAAACAATAAAAGAAGAAAAACATAGGGCAAAACAAACTAAAACAAAACAGCCCGAGTTTATTGTGGGACGGTTACTAAGAAGTCTCCTTTGTCTACTCTCACAGTGGGGAAATTACATGAGAAACATATTAATTAATTAATTCATTCATTCATTCATTTATTTATTTATTTATGACAAGTATTTATATGGAGCTGACAATTTATTAAGCACCTTACATATATTGTACATTCACATCAGTCCCTACTCTCAATACGCTTATATTCTAAGGTCCCTATCTCACATGCTTACATGCACATACTAAGGCCATTAACACAAGAGCTATTTAGCCTACCAGCATGCCAAAGGAATGTCAGAGGAAACTTGAGTACCCGTAGGAAGCCCATAAAAGCAAAGGGAAAAGATGAAAACGCCATAGAAATAGTGGCATGGCCCTAGTCTTATCAGACCTCTCTATGTAATGTTTCATCTCCATGTTGTTCCATTGTCCCTGACCCCCGAAAACTGTTCATTCTTGCTCATTGCCTCCCTGAGAACTTTTGCAGGATAAAGAGCTGGAAAAACGAATTGGGCAATCAGTTCATCCACCATAATCAGTCAGCCATGGAGTTAAACTTTTGAAAAGATCCAAGGTTACTCTTTTTTTACACTTTCAACAGAAACAGATATCATACAAATTAAGGTCTCTTGATAATTATTCTACCCTTACCACCAATAGCGTGGCTTGGTAACATTTGTCTTAGCCAATCAAAGAAATATATTTTTCAAGGTTCTTTGAAATTTTTTTTGGACATTGGTCCTTTTTTTTGGTTCACATGGTCATTGTTTTACTAGAAGGCTTTGCAACACTTGTCCTTTAGTTGTACAATGTTACAAAACAGGCCTATGAGTTGAAACTCAGCTTTCGGACAATACACCAGCAATATAGCACCACATCCCTTAGTTAATTTGTATATTGGAGATTTGTGGGATTTTTTTAAGGTGCATATTAAATCAATAGGAAAAATTAATAATGAAATTAAAATGTTATTAATACATAAAAACAACGCAGTTGCATTAGAAAAGACTCATACAGTACAGTCCTTAAAGGTACAGCATGATGGTGTGGTTCCCAACATGTTTCACCCTAGAATGGGGCTTCCTCAGGGGACACTGTTCAAATGAATATCAGAGCCTTACCAAGATATATTGCCATTGATAATGGTTCAGGGGGTTACGCAGACACAATACGACCAGAAACTGGACTACGAGCAATCATAGGAGGCATGAAAGGACCAGAGAGTTCCCTACTGCACATGCGCGAGTCACGCTGTGCATCGTAACTGGTCCGCACTGTCTCCTGGGAGCTGTGTGTTTCCCAGGAGACAGCGCGGACTGACAGGAAGAGGCATAGACTCCCATGGGAGTCTATGCCGGAAGTGGGTGCAAATACCTGTCTTAGACAGGTATCTGCAGCCCCCTCCCCCTGAAAGGTGCCAAATGTGACACCGAAGGGGGGGAGGGTTCCAAAAAGCGGAAGTTCCATTTTTGTGTGGAACTCCGCTTTAAGGAGACATTGGGGTTTTATTAGACCCCTAATGTCTCTTCTTGTCAGGGCTGGGCTCAGCCCTTCCCTCTCAGAGCTGGCCGCATAGCTGTCGGCTAATTGCCAGCTCCTATCTCTCCACAGTTACTCAGCTGTTGATGATATCCTGCTCGTCAGTCTTGCCTACTTAAGCCGTCCAGAAGAGCTCTGACTTTGCCTTGGTCAACATCACAGAGACTATCTCCTGCATTCCTGTTTAAAGACTTGCTTTGCTGACATCCCTTCTGGCTCCAGATCCTGCTTGCCGTTCCACTACATTAATCCCTGACTTCTGGCTTGGCTGACTATCCGTTCTGGTTACTGAACTTTGGCTATGTTTTGACTACGTTTGTTCTTTTCACTTTTATTTTTTAACACGTGTGATTTAACTGTACTTCTGTCTCGGCCTGATTTCATGGTTTCTGACACTTCTGCACTCGGTAATAGTCATGTCAGTGGCAGTGAAAGGGTTAACGGTCCCCTTCACTGCAAACTCCTAAACTCAATGATTTGGAGGGGTGTCCACATACTTTTGGTCATGGAGGTGAATATGATGGTCAGGTGTCCCCAAACTTTTTTCCATATAGTTTAGCAAGCATTAGTTAGTCACATTTAACTGGATTTACAGTATATAATGTTGGATGCCTTATGCTACCCATTCAAGTGGATTCCTTAGCTTAAAGTGTTTCTTACCCCAACACTTCATAGTCCTGATATGTACCTGCAGTACCATGTACTCGTATGAGAAAATATCCTGTTTTTTTTGTATTGCTTCCTTTATGTGAAATCCCCGGTGTTCCTGTCAGTCCCTCTGCTTTCCTATTAAAAACTGACCACACTAAGCAGGATAACACACCATGGTCAGTTCTCTAGCTATGCTGGGAACTCAGCCTGCTCTCCTCCAATGATCAGACTTTTTCTGACACACCCCCACTACACAGCCATGTCTGCCTTACATTTCTGTTTTAAACTGAATGGGTTGCTTTACAAGGTGATCGTTTACAACCACTTTAAGGATGCTGCTTGGACGAGTAGCATCCAAGTTGCCGTTGAACATGACTGATACTAGCTATTGAATTTTGAAATTTCCCACCAAAATTTTGAAAAAGTGAATATATTTTGTGAACTTATATTGTTACCTTCAGGCCTGGTATATTCGGTTGAAGTGTTCTTTAATGATGGATTGCAATAACATCCTGTTACTCCGTCAACAGTCATGCACTCTTCATCAGGAAAACATTGAGTGACCACAGAACTGAAACCGGATTCTAGGTAGAAAAAAATTACAAATTACAAAATATCTTGTTTTCTTAAATGATAAAATATCAATATTCTCACTTTAATAGTATCTACTTGCACAGGAACCAATATAAACTTCAGCGTGACCTGTGCCCAATACAGCCTGGTCTGCCTGTGCCCCATACAGCCCCACCTATGCAGAGGAACAGGCAAGCCACCTGGATCAGCAGAGAGCGGGATTGCCCGCTGTAATAGCTTTCATTTGAATTTCCTGTCTTCCCGGGGCTCATCGTCACACCTCTTGGCCCGACGCCTTTGATGACGTCACATGTCCCGCATTAGATCAGCGTGCTGTCTATCAAAGGCACCGGGCCAAAAGGTGGAGCTATATGACGTGAGCCCCGGGAACACTGGAAGTTCTAATGAAAGCTCTTACATCGGGCAATTCAGCTCTCTGCTGATACGGACAGCTCGCCTCTTCCTTTCCTCTCTCGTCCCCTGGTTGGGAGACTGTGCCGGCGGTGCTCTTATCCTCACTGGGCCCCACTCGGCTGCGGGCCCCATAGCGCCCGCATGGGTCGCTATGGTGGTAGTTACGCCCCTGTATGCATTGACAGACACTAGGCATGTGCACTTCCAAAAAATTCTTTGTTTTCGTGTTTTCGTTTTTTGGTTTTTTTTGTTTTTGAGGTCATTCATTATGATCGCAATTCGTAAATTCCTAAATTTGTAAATTAGAAAATTTTTTAAATTCGGAAATGAGAAAATCCAAAAATAAGAAAGAAAATCAGAAAATTCGAAAGAACGTAATCCAAAAATTCTAAATAACAACTAACTAATAATAACTGACTATTAAATTATAGGTATTGGAATTTCCATTCAAATTTGGCTGTTAGTGAACGTAACTAATATGAATTTATCTAAAGTTACAAATTTTCTGAAATAACGAATGCAGAGTGCATCTAAACAAATGGAAAGGAATAAATTTATAATAAATAATAATATATTTTTTTTAATAATATTATTATTTATTGTTACTAATTCATTATGTTCCATTCCTTTAGATGCAGCATTCGTTATTTCAGATAATTCGTAACTTCGGATAAATTCATATTTGTTACGCTCACTAACAGCCAAATTTGAAAGCCAATTCCAATTCCTATAATTTCATAATAAATTATTATTTCAGATTTTCAAATTTTCCTATAATTTAATAGTTTGTTATTATTAGTTAGTTATTACTTCAAATTTTACTGATTTTCTTTCTTTTTTTCAGATTTTCAAATTTTCGGATTTTCAAATTTTTGAATTTACAAATTTTGGAATTCTACAAATTCAGAATTTGAAAATTCGGAATTCGAAAATTCGAATATTTGGAAATTCGGAAACATGAAAATCTGAATTTTCACATTTCCGAATTTTCAAATTTTCAAATTTCTGAATTTCCGAAAAAAGCAAAGAAACAAAAGCAACAAAAATGAAAATGAACAAATTTTTTGTCAGTGAACATGTCTAGTGCAGGGAAATTTCCCTTGTCAGTGGATGCTTCATCATTTGTTAAAGTTTGGTGGATATAACAAGCACTGCTTTTTAAACATGGCCCTGTATGTTATAATATCATTAATAAAGCACCAAAAAATAATACTATCATAGTGGCACATTGGTGGAAATAAGTTGAATTATCTGATCTTTTTGGCCAGCTATAGGAAAAAATACATTTGAGTTGGTGACCTTACTTACCCCTCACTATACATTGGCGATCAGTAACTGCTGGCGTTGAAGACAACCCTGTGGTAAGGTCTGATACAATAAAAGTACTAGTAGAAGTTGTTTCCACAGTAAGAGCTGTAGTGATATCAGATGCTGTGAGTGCCGAGTCAGTTATAAGAGTTTGGCCATCCGTAGTGGAATAAGGAGCCGGAGAAGTCGTATCAGTAGGAGCCATTGTCTCAAAATCTGTTGTAGAAGGTTCTGCTGTGGTGATTGTCTCATTCCCTGAAACTACATTGTAATAATAGTTAGATTTAATGTTCTTATGTTTCAAAATCCTGCTCCCATATACTGTATATTATTTACATACAGTGGAACCTTGGATTACGAGCATAATCCGTTCCAGGAGAATGCTTGTAATCCAAAGCACTCGCATATCAAAGCGAGTTTCCACATAGAAGTCAATGGAAACTAATATAATTTGTTCCACATTGACTTCTATTGCATGCAATACCGCATGTGGCCAGAGGTGGGGGGGATGCCAGAGAGCCTTGGAAATACTCGGGGACAGCTCGGCTGAACTGGGAAACCCCCCGGAAAGGCTCGGAAACACTTGGGAACAGAATATTTCTGAGAGTTTCTGAGTATTTCCGAGTATATCTGAATGCCTCCGAACCATTCCGAGTGTCACCGGCGCCCCCGCACTTCTGGCCAAATGCGGTACTGCACACCACATTAGCTTGAATTCTGCTCGTTTTGCGAGACAACACTCGCAAACTGAGGCAGGATTTAAAAAAAAAAGTTGCTCTTCTTTCCGCGTTTCTCATTAACCAAGGTTCCACTTTATTTATTTATTTGGATAGAGTGGGTGCAAGGTTAGAACCTCCATCCTCCATCCTGTTTTCCAAAAATTAAAAAGCTTTCAAGAGGCACTGGGGCTTTGATGTGAGTCTATACAAAGTAGTGAGGGGGAAAAATATTTGAAGAGTTCACCGGCTCAGGTTAGGCTGCTCACAACAGATAAGGCTAACCCTTCAGAAATGCACAAATGGAAGAGGCACAAGACCAAAGGATAAAAGTGTCCAAATTAATTCATTAGTTTGTATTAAAAAACAGCCAACATGTTTTGATTGCTCACACAGATACCGTTGACCAGTAACGCTCCTGATCCAGAAATGAGCTTGAACAGATTCACACATGAAAAGATCTATTTTAAGCCATTCAAGGTTCTTATTTTATCTGAAGCCCTGATGAAGTGGGAGTTTCTCCAACCTCTGAAATGTGTTAGATGTTTTATTTTAGTACAAACTAATAAATTAATTTTGACTCTCTCTTTATCCTTAGGTCTGGTGCTCCTTCCATTTGTGCATTTTTTTTACTGTTTTAAGTCCCAGCTGTATTTCACTGGATTTCATCTCAGTTCCTCTCTTGGTAATAGAGAGTCACAGGGACAGGACATGATGGAATGTGAGTGGAGAGGAAGAGAACCAGTAACAGAAGGGTTACATGCTTTGTCTTGTTTTCATTACAGTCTGTCTCTTCTTGTCCCTGTGACAACTCGTCCGGTATTTTTTTATTTATTTTTTCTAAAGTTACATGGGCAGGGAATGTAGCAAAATATCTGAAAAAACACACAAACACACCCCCCTCCTTCTGCCCATTCACAAAAGCCTTTGTATTATGTGAACTCATTCACAAAATACAAAGGCTTCTGTGAATGGGTAGCAGAGGAGAGGGGTTGGCATAGCTGATGCGTGTGCTTCTCTCCTCTCACAGCCAGAGTGTATC
The DNA here is from genome assembly GCA_037952925.1 of Lithobates clamitans. Lineage (NCBI taxonomy): Eukaryota > Metazoa > Chordata > Amphibia > Anura > Ranidae > Lithobates > Lithobates clamitans. The sequence goes on along the minus strand of JBBGZY010001568.1, from coordinate 928,257 downwards.
CTCTGGAAGTGAAATAAACCCTGTCACCTATAGTAATAGAGATAAGTCCTAGAGGTGTAGCTAATTGGACTTAACTTATGGCATGCTTAACTTTTGCAAAGTTGCTGAATTCTTGGAATTCTGCTTTAAGTCCTAGAGAAGGGTACATAGGTCCCTGAAACATGTCTGCTTTCTGCACACAGACAAGAATTACATTTTCATTAAATTCAAGGTTGTGACTCTTTGTTGTTATCTGCACTTAGTTGCTGATCTTTGTGCTTGTAGTGGTACACTCATCTTTTTTTCCAACAACTCTTTTTGCAAAATATATGGATTTAAATCCTTGTGTATCTAAGGAAGGGTGAGAACTATAGAGAGCCATTGATACCGATGATATGGCACTGATTTCTCAAACAAATTATCCTTGAAGTTATTAAATTGTCTCCTTAACCACTTCAGCCCCGGAAGATTTTACCCCCTTCCTGACCAGAGCACTTTTTGTGATTTAGCACTGCGTTGCTTTAACTGACAATTGCGCGGTCGTGCAAAGCTGCAACCAAGCAAATTTGACGTCCTTTTTTTCCCACAAATAGCACTTTCTTTTGGTGGTGTTTGATCACCTCTGCGGTTTTAATTTTTTGCACTATAAATAAAAAAGGAGCGACAATTTTGAAAAAAACGCAATATTTTTTACTTTTTGCTATAATAAATATCCCCCAAAAATATATAAAAAACAAATTTTTTCCTCAGATTAGGCTGATACGTATTCTTCTACATATTTTTGGTAAAAAAAAAATCACAAGCGTATATTGTTTGTTTTGTGCAAAAGTTATAGCGTCTACAAAATAGGGGATAGTTTTATGGTATTTTTATCATAATTTTTTTCTTATTAGTAATGGCGGCGATCTGCAATTATTATTGGGATTGCAACATTATGGTGGACATATCGGATACTTTTGACACTTTGGGACCATTGTCATTCATACAGCGATCAGTGCTATAAAAATGCACCGATTACTGTGTAAATGACCCTGGCAGTGAAGGGGTTAACCACTAGGGGGTGATGAAAGGGTTAAGTGGGAGTAATTCTAACTGTGGGGGGGTGGGCTTCAACTCACATGACAGCGATTGCTGCTCCTGATGACAGGGAGCAGTAGATCTCTGTCATGAAAAAAGGCAGACCGGGGAAATGCCTTGTTTACATAGGCACTTACCCATTCTGCGGCTCCATGTCCCAATCACCGGGAGACCAGCGGACATCCAGTCCCGCGGACACGGTCACGCTGTACGTGGCACACGCCTGCCATCCCCGCCTCTTAAAGGGGACGTACAGGTACGCCAATTTGCCCACCGCTGCCATTGTGCCAACGTATATCGGCGTGCGGCGGTCGGCAAGTGGTTAAAATTAAAGAGACAAAATTCAAAGTGCCTTGTGCTCTACAAACTTCCAAAAATGTATTAATGTGTATTGTCCAGTGGCAGCTGGTAGGTTTTTTTTTGGGGGGGTGGCAAGCAACCACCCCCCTGGGCAGCCAGTAGCGGCACTACCAATCTGCCGCTTGTTCCAGCACTTGCCCCATCTAGATGGTGGGTGGTGGGCTGCGGCTCTGGTGTCCTCTGCTTCAGCACGGTGGACCTGGCCTTTGTGGTGGGCGGCGGCTCCGGTGTCCTCATCTACAGCATGGAGATCTCCTCACCGTGCGTCTCCTCTCTCTTCCTCCTAGGCGCTAATCGTCCAATAGGATTGTCTGACATTTTGGCCAATAGGGAAACGGGTCTCACGACCCACTTCCTGATTGTCGGGGAGGAAATTTAGTGTGAAAATAGCGAATATTTATTAGCCTGTTAGAGCCTCTGGCTCTAATCACGTGCTTCAAAAAACAGCCCCCCCATTGGAATCATGTGGATAGAGGGAGGGCGCCCCTGCGACCCTAATGGACAGGCCACCACTGGTATTGTCCCTTTCAGTTAAGGTGCTAAAACTCAAAGTGCCTAGTGCTCTACACACCTTTTAAGATGATAATATTATACAGTATACACACACCTAATAGTGTGCAAAGCCTTAGCATTCTGTGCACAATACAGTAAAGCTCCCTTGTGCAAAATCCTTTGGTGCAAAGCTATGCTAGAAGTTCATAAACATAAGCACCAGTTTGATGCAGTTTTAAATATGCAAACTGTGCCACCTTCAATTCTTATTATGTGGATCCTTCCCCAATTCCCAGAGAACTCTACAAATTCTAAGGCCCTTCAAACCTATGGGTCATACTTGGGTCATACTTGAGGTGATCGGATGTTTGCCCTTGCTGGATATAGAGACGAGTGAGGGGAAGATGGCCCCCACCCATCTCCATACAATTGCTGGGTGAAAGCGATATCAAAACGTCACCTCCGCCCAAAGCTCTGAAAGGGCCATTTGATTTTTTGATTTTTTTTAAATGACAACATTTTTTTTTAAAATTGCATTTTAGTGTAAATATGAGATGTGAGGTCTTTTTGACCCCAGATCTTATATTTAAGAGGTCCTGTTATGCTTTTTTTGTATTACAAGGGATGTTTACATTCCTTGTAATAGGAATAAAAGTGACACATTTGTTTTTTAAAGAACAGTGTAAAAATAAAAAATAAAATGTAAACTAAATAGGAAAAAAAATGTTTTTTAAACGTGCCACGTCCCGCCGAGCTCACGTGCAGAAGCGAACGCATATGTAAGCAGTGCTCGCATATGAAAACGGTGTTCAAACCACACATGTGAGGTATCACCATGATCGGTAGAGCAAGAGCAATAATTATAGCCCTATACCTCCTCTGTTACTCAAAACATGCAACCTGTAGAATTTTTTAAACGTCGCCTATGGAGATTTTTATAGGTAAAAGTTTGTCACCATTCCATGAGCGGGCGCAAGTTTGCGCAAGTTTGAAGCGTGACATGTTGGGTATCAATTTACTCGGCATAACATTATCTTTCACAATATAAAAAGAAATTCGGTTAATTTACTGGTGTCTTATTTTTTAATTCAAAAAAGTTTATTTTTTTCCAAAAAAAGTGCGCTTTTAAGACCGCTGCACAAATACGGTGTAACAGAAATTATTGTAATTTTATTCTCTAGGGTGTTAGAAAAAAATGTATAATGTTTGGGGCTTCTAAGTAATTTCATAGCAAAAAAAAAAGTTTTTAACAACAAATCTCAAAAAGAGGCTTGGTCCTTAAGTGGTTAATAAAAGCCTGACCTAGATTCTAGTCCTTCCCCACTCCATCCAAAGCCTTTGCCCAAAGTTGTGCTTTGGAAAGTTTCAAATCCATAATCCAATAATCCATTGGCACCTTAACTGTTCTCTTCAGTCTTGCTAATAAAAATATAATCTGGAGAAAAATAGCAAGGTTGCAGGGTAACAATGTACAGTAATTAGAGTGTGAAAAGAACCCACAGAGAAATATATTATTTCTGTAACCAGATGGCATTTGCAATCTGCTTATCAACATTCTGAGCATGAAGCCCCATGCCTTGAGAATGTTTATTACCATTTCAGGTTTGGAACTAGATATGTGATGCTGTGCATGCCCAAAATTCTCAGATCCCACTGTCAAGTAGACATGTGCACACTGAAATATTTTGTTTCGGAGTTTCATTTTTGCCTGAAAAATACATTTATTTAGTTACTCCCAAAATTTGTTTTTATTTATTTTGTTTTGTTAAAAAATGCATTCGTCCCAAAATCCAAAATAATTAAGGTCAAATCTGTCATTGAAGGTTTATGGTGTCTGTCGAAAGTTCTAAGAAGATTGGACGGAGCAGCTAAACTGTACGACGCTGCAATCGTACATTTCCGGTTTAATGTTCTGCCTACAAGCTATAGTAGAATTCTAATGTTGTATGACACTAGTAATAATTATATTTATTCATTATTATTACTAGTCAACCAACATTAGAATTCTTCTATAGCCTATGGGCGGAGCATCTGACCATAAATGTCCGCTCGCGGTGACTGCTTCGTCGAATCTTCATGTCGAATCTTTTCTCTCTATGTCGAATAATCTTGGACTAATAGAGTTAGGTTAGGCACATTCAACCTTTTTTGCTATTGTCTCTATAATGCTGAATCTTTTCTCTCTATGTTGAATCTTTTCTCTCTATGTAGAATAATCTCGGACTGATAGAGCTAAGGTTAGGCACATTCGACCACAGGTTCGATGGACACAGATCGCTAATGTCAGCATCATGTCGAATCTCCTATCTATATCGAACTGTTGTCGCAACGAAAACGAAAATAAAGTGTTTGTTTATGTTGGATCCTTAGTTTTTCAGAACCTGCACGTTCGTTATCGTTTGTTAAAATGAAAACGAAAATACCTAAAATTCGGACAAAAATGCATTAGGACGAAAACGAATGCACATGTCTACTGTCAAGTGCCTTCCCTTTGTGATTGGGAACCAATCAGCATAATTCCCACCCATATATTCACCATGCCATCCATGATGATAGTATTTAAGCACATGGTTTTGTTTTGAAACTAACCTGCAAGCTAATGCTGTCACAGTGCCTTGCAGAGAGGCATTGTCACCGGCAGCACTTAGTAAAGTGTATACAGAGATTTGAAAAATAATAATAATAATTTGGATAGAAGACCGGAGCCGGACATAATCCCCCATACGTCCACTCCAGTAATTAACAACCTTTACTTCCCTTCCCATGATGTCTCCCAAGTACAGAACTGAAGGTTTCAGCTTGACATTCATAGATGTTAAAAAATGGGTCCTTTCTGGGTCTTCTTCAGGGAATTTATAGGACCCCTTATGGATGTTAGGACTGATTGCTATTCAGATGTTTTATACTACTTACCTGATATATGATATATGATATATTTGTAACCTGTTTTACATCCTACAGTGGTATACATTTTGTATATTTATACCATGTATTGATCTTCTACTTTCAAAAAAATATTGTTGAAAAAAAAATATTATTTGGTATAGGCATCTAAATTTTAGAAAACTCTTAGCCTGAAGGTGTAAATTAGTATTACCTCATATTGATTTCCATCATATTAGCACTATTTCTTAGGTAGAATTGGGATCACAAAATTGTTATAATTCTTAAAGGACAAGTTTAGTATAAAAACACTGGGGGGGCCGCCACTGTCAGGAACAGGTACATAGGTAACTGGGTGGGGGTGGACTTAGCTAAAAACAGTTTTAGGAGAAGGTGGGGGAAAGGTTGCAAAGTTTTCATACCAAACCAAACTTATGCTCTAATTTTAATGAATTAATAATAATAATAATAATAATAATAATAAATTGACCATAAATTAAGCATTTTATTGAATATGGTATATTATAATGTGATTACTTACCTGTACAGTAGGCCAACCAGCAGGTTGGTGTTCCCTGTAATTTATACACATAAAATCCTTCAGGACACAATTTTACTGCAATTTGATTGGACCATGTACAGCAACTTCCACCCCAACGCCAGTTGGCACAGGCTGTACGACTGACAATGCCATCGCTGACTGTTGGGTGTGAGCTAGTTATCCACATGGGGGCATGTGTGCCACAGTGGTAAAATGGTACACAGTACTCGGGGATATGAAGATCATATTCTCCTTTAAACCGATACCAGCCATTCAGGCCGTTGTCACAATGAATCCAATCATTGGAATTCCAATAGTCTTGTTCAGTATGAATATTAGAAATACTGCGCCAAGTGTCGTTAAGTATGATGTGATTGGAGCAAGGGTCAATACAGGAATTCAGTTCATTTTCATAATATCTAGAGGGACAAGCACACGTGTATGACCCGTATCCATTGGTACACACAGCTAGAGGATTACAGTCATTCAGAGAGCTGTCTGCACACTCATCAATGTCAACACAGCCAAATTCTTCACTATATTGAAATCCAGGGTTACATTGACAGGTGTAAGATCCGATAGTGTTCACACAGGAACCATCGCCATAAAAATCACAATTGTTATTGTAACGATCCTGGCATTCATTTATGTCGTCACAATACCACCCGTCTCCGGCAAATCCAACTTTACATGTGCACTGCTGGTCCCCACCAAACTCTCCACACGTTGCATTTGGGTGACAGTCAGAATCAGAGCAGTTTCCTAAACATAAAGAAAATGCTTTGGGTGAAAGATTAACGTGCACTAGAAACAGAAATATAAGAAAGTCTAATCTATGGAAAATCACATTTTTTAATGAAATTGCTAGTTTTATTCTTTTTCACTCAACCCAGCAGGATGAACAATAACAAAAAAAAAAAAAACATGCTGTGCTGCTGTATGCTGAAAGGGACAGCACCACCACCACCGCAACACACTGGTTTTCCAGCATGTACCTTTGACAAAAGCCAGTCATTAGACCAGCTGCTATTGGGCAGGAAACTGTACACACTAACTGAATTTTGGCCGCTTCCTGCTAAACTGGACGATATTCAGCCCTTGTGTACCCAACTTTACAAGCAACCGACCTTTGAGATAAGGCACAGTAGAAGATGGGGACTGTACATTCTCCCTTTCCACTCCTATGCTACTCTTCCTGACTCCAGAATTCAGGCTCTCTCAATTGTTGAAACTATTATGAATGTTTGGGACTATAGACACATTCTTGGAGGCAGGACCTGTTTATTGTAGATATCTTAGTTACAGCTGGAGGACCCACATAAGGAGAGTAAGAGATGTCAAAATGGCCAGGATTGAGTTAGTAAGAAGAACATATGGAGGAGTCATTGCTCGGGTCACCTGCTCTCTTGGTGTGTCCAGTTCCCACACCAAGCTTAAAAGCCAAAGTCAATAGACTTTTTTTAGAACTGCTCCCCCTTCCCCTACAAATCTATAGGAATGCATAAGAAGCTAAAATACAGGTTAACTAAGCCATACAGAACTCTGAATCATCTCAATAGCCTATTAAAATGATGTCAACGGCATGCTGTATCAAAGCCCACTGACATAGGTCCAGTTGTCACCATAAATATTATCAATGAATCTGAAAATTAGAAAGAATTAAACAAGCTCTATTATAATCAAAAATAAATCACAATACTTTTATCCACCATGCTTACCTGATATGTTCAGACCTGCAAAATAAATGAGAGTAAGATAATTAGTTTTGTTCCTCAGCAACTCTCTCTGTAATTCCTTAATCTATATCTAGTATATATTTGGGGCTAGTATAGCTAAACAATTCTCATTTAAACTCATTTAAACACTGCTTTTTTTTAAAGGTAACTCTTATTTTACAGTATATAAAACATACACATATATATATATAGAAAACAAAGACAAAAACAAAAAACGAGTATTGAGCAGTCACAGCTCAAGTATCACCAAACAATGCAAACCAGATGTCCACTTAATACACTGTTAATATATAATGAAAGGACAGTTATAAAACACTAGTTCACCAAAGTATGTAAAATATAAATTGTCAACAAAACAATCCATATAAGCAGCAGAATAATTTTTCAGCAAGTAAACCCTAGGTCCAATCAGCACCTTAAGTATCACCTGAAGTATCTGGTGGTATAGTACAATTTGAGGTCACCTAAGGGTCCCAAATGTTATTACATTTTCAGGGGCAACCCCTAGCTTCATAGGTCAGTTTGTATAATGGGAGCACCTGATTAAAGCAGAGTTCCCCCCAAAAATGGAACTTCCACTTTTCGGAATCTTCCCCCCTGTCACATTTGGCACCTTTCAGGGGGGAGCATATACCTGTCTAATACAGGTATTTTGCTCCCACTTCTGGACATAAATACCCGAGCCACCCACGGGTATCTACGCCACTTCCGGCGCTTTCTCCCCCCGCTGTCTTCTGGGAGACACACAAAAATAAATTATTGGGTGTTGAATGTTAGGTTACAATGCATGATGAATTATATTTATCAGCTAATGCATAACAGTACTGATTGGTGACTGTTGTCATAGAGTAGGAAACTAGTGGCAGTAGATTTCTGATCATGGAAACGTGCAACCAAAACCTGCACATCCATTTCTTTTGGCTCTGACTGGATCAGACTAACAATAAAAGCCCCTTTATAAAAGTGATACACTATGATTACAGGACTTTCCTGGGAACCCTGTAAAAAACAAGTGACGTTTTGCTGCAATATATGAAGTGATAAAACTTACTATTATAACCCAATATTTGAACAGTCAGTAATCCATCGCCTTGAGCATTTAGAATCCAAGATCCTGCAGCTGGACTTTTTACCAAGTGAGAACTTAGAAAGGCATAATTGGAGAAGTTGGAATAAGAAAACTTAATATTGTGGTTTTCCTCCAGTATAATTGTATTTTCTAAAGAGAAAAAAAATAGATGCTTATATACATGCATAACATGTACTTACAATGAAAACTATAAAACAAGCCAATGTAGACCTGATAATGGATACTTATAATATCCAATCAAGAGCGATCTCTCCAGTAGTGTAGTTTATATTTTTAACCAGATTATAAATTTCAGACAAAACTCTGATCTGAAAATGTTGAGCATTAGATCTGTTAATGTCCATTCTCAACAGCCTCTGTAGGGTCTGTGTTGATGAGCGTTGGGTTTGTGTCAATGGCATGATGGTTTGAAGACACCAGTTTGAGATGCCTTCAGTTGACCTTCTTCTGACCTGCATTTTATCTGCTTCAGGTTGGCTTTACATTGCCATAGACCTGTATAGGAATGCAAAACCCACCTGGCACAAACAAAAGCCCAGTGTCAGAGACCCATAGAGGTTGATTTGCTAAAGAAAAGATTGGAAAAAAGTTGCATTGAATGCATACAGCAGTTATAGAATGAAAATGAAATCACTTCTTAACACCTACAACAATATAAAGGCTTTCTCTCCTCCAGAAGACATAGACTCCCAAAAACAATGGGCTCTCATCTAAATTGGATGGAATTGGCTGCATCCAGCCTATCACAATTGCTGTTAAAATGTATCATGGGTTCCTGAGCCTTAAATATTGTATTATCAGACTACAGGATTATGGTGATTCAGAAGGCAAGAGTTCCCTTATTTTTTAAAAAAGAGTTTAAGCTATCTAATCAGTAGGTGGACTCTGATGGCTTCCAGGGAACGTTCAATGAAAATCTATTGCAGAAACCCTTATTTCTTGCCTTGCAAGAAAATGCGAGAAGTGGATCAATATATGGATAGGGTCAAAAATTCTTACTGTAAATATGTAGTAACATTCTTACCATTTGGATCGGTGAAATTAAAAGTGAATTTGTCATCTCTTGTAATCAGTAAATATGATAAGGAAGTTGTGACATTAAACTCTTTGGTGTATTGGTCAGTGACATTTATTTTTATGTCCAGGATGTGCACAGATGAATTTAGAGGTTTAGATAAGAGTAATTCCAATGAGTTCACCAACTGCAAAGTTTAAGAGAGGAAAAAAAGTGTTTGATGTTTTATTATTTAAGCCAAACAGAAAAAAATTACAACCAAATAAAAAGTGCTACTAACACTATATGCCCACCCACATCGGCCATGCACATAGAGGCATGGAGCTCTATCTTGGTCCAATTTCACAGCCCCCAAGAGTAAGAAATACCAATAACTCCAGAAAACTATTGTCTTCTGTTCGTTATCTTAAACACAAATGTACATTTATACTATATTACCAAAAGTATTGGGGCGTCTGCCTTTCCTCACAAATTAACTTTAAAAGCTTCCCAGTCTTAGTCCATAGGATTTAATATTAAGTTGGCCCACCTTTTGCAGCTATAACAGCATCAACTCTTCTGGGAAGGCTGTCCACAAGGTTTAGAAGTGTGTCTATGGGAATGTATGACCATTCTTCCAGAAGAGCATTTGTAAAGGTCAGGCACTGATGTTGGACAAGAAGGCCTGGCTCACAGTCTCAACTCTAAATCATCTCAAAGGTGTTCTATCAGGTTGAGATCAGGACTCTGTGCAGGCCAGTCAAGTTTCTCCACCCCAAACTCGCACCTCCATGTCTTTATGGACCTTGCTTTGTGCACTGGTGCACAGTTATGCTGGAACAGGAAGGGGCCATCCCCAAACTGTTCACACAAAGTTGGGAGCATGAAATTGTTCAAAATGTCTTGTATGCTGATACCTTAAGAGTTACCTTCACTGGGACTAAGGGGCCAAGCCCAACCCCTGAAAAACAACCCCACACCATAATCCCCTCTCCACCAAATGATTTGGACCAGTGCGCAAAGCAAGGTCCATAAAGACATGGATGAGCGAGTTGGGGGGGGGGACTTGACTGGCCTGCACAGAGTTAAGACCTCAACTCGATTTGGATTATATTACAGAGCATGTTTTGACTTCTCATGGTTTTGAGAGTCACACACATTGGGGTAAGTTGATATGTGGACTTTGGTGGAAGGAGCACCCGGGTGTTTGACATGTGTTGAAGAGCACTGTCTTTCAAAAAAGGGCTTCACACTGGTAGATAGTTACATAGTTACATAGTTACATAGTAGGTGAGGCTGAAAAAAGACACAAGTCCAAGTAAATTTATTTCCCAATGGGATGCACTGGCTAATGCCCTTATTTAATATGCTCTTAAAGCAAACCCATCTCTCCTCCGTGTTCATTGTTTATAAGATTTTATCCAAATGTAATATTTCTAGATCTGGCTCGTAGTTTAGGGAAGTTGGCTCTTTTAAAATTCAGTGTCTTTGTGTTCCCCTTGTGTTTCCTATTTGTGTGATTTATACTGAAGCCAATTGACCTGTGATCACTGTTTCCTAAATTGCCCCATATTTCTAAATCCATGATCAGGTCTGTATTGTTGGTAATCAGTAGGTCTAGTTTGTTTCTAGTTGGTGCATCTACCATCTGACACATTAAATTGTCCTGCAAGACATTTAGGAACTGGCGAGCCTTAGATGATTGCGTGGTTCCCTCCACCCAGCCTATGTCTGGATAATTAAAATCCCCCATTATGATAACATTTACCATAAATAAATATAAAAGTGGGTAACAATCAGCGCAAACCGATAAGTACCGTATTTATCGGCGTATAACACGCACTTTTTTCCCCTTAAAATCAGGGGAAAGTCGCAGGTGCGTGTTATACGCCGATCCCCTGCGATCCCGAGCTGTCAAAAGTTAAAAATCGCCGACCGCGATTTGAAAATGGCGCCGCCGGCGCCGAAATACACAGAGCCGGTCCTCGGCTCTTTCCGGCGGCGCTCGTTTACTTTCGGTTTCACTCGTAGCCCCGAGCGGAGCTATCCGAACCTACTCGGATAGCTCCACTCGGGGCTACGAGTGAAACCGAAAGTAAACGAGCACCGCCGGAAAGAGCCGAGGACCGGCTCTGTGTATTTCGGCGCCGGCGGCGCCATTTTCAAATCGCGGTCGGCGATTTTGAAGCACAGCAGCAGGGACAGGGGATCGAAGGCTGCACTGGGGCAAGGCTGCACTGGGGAAGGCTGCACTGGGGCAAGGCTGCACTGGGGCAAGGCTGCACTGGGGAAGGCTGCACTGACAAGGCTGCACTGACAAGGCTGCACTGACATGGCTGCACTGACATGGCTGCACTGACATGGCTGCACTGGGGCAAGGCTGCACTGGGGAAGGCTGCACTGAGAAGGCTGCACTGACATGGCTGCACTGGGGCAAGGCTGCACTGGGGAAGGCTGCACTGAGAAGGCTGCACTGACATGGCTGCACTGACATGGCTGCACTGGGGAAGGCTGCACTGACATGGCTGCACTGAGAAGGCTGCAATGATGGGCATTTAAATGTAAGTTTTTTTCCCTTCAGCTTCCCTCCTAAAAGTTTTTTTTTCCTTAAAATTCCCTCCTAAATTGGGGTGCGTGTTATACGCCGGTGCGTGTTATACGCCGATAAATACGGTAATCACAAAGGTTAATATGCAAGCTGAACACTAAAGGTAATCACATATGCCTAAATACATAAAAATTATTAAAATAAGTGCAGCGCAATAAATAAAAATATAAATGATTCCAGATGAATCCAATATTTAAGTATCAAATGTCCATAAATGACATCCCAATAAATGTAGAAAATTCAATGATGTAATCGATCCTATATAACTTCATCCAAAAGACACAGAATGCGCTTACCAGATGCTGTGGACCTCTGCGAGCAGAGGACGGCTGATCACCTTGGACGGCTGATTTTACAGGTTTCATTTAACCCTTCAGAGATACCACCGGGAAATATCATCATCCCCGCGGGGGTATATGTGAGTTTGATCTCTGCTCGCAGAGGTCCACAGCATCTGGTTTCATTTAACCCTTCAGAGATACCACCAGGAAATATCATCATTCCTGCAGGGGTATATGTGAGTTTGATCTCTGCTCGCTGAAGTCCACAGCATCTGGTTTCATTTAACCCTTCAGAGATACCACCAAGAAATATCATCATCCCCGTGGGGGTACATGTGAGTTTGATCTCTGCTCGCAGAGGTCCACAGCATCTTGTAAGCGCATTCTGTGTCTTTTGGATGAAGTTATATAGGATCGATTACATCATTGAATTTTCTACATTTATTGGGATGTAATTTATGGACATTTGATAGTTAAATATTGGATTCATCTGGAATCATTTATATCTATTCGTTTTATTTATTGCGCTGCAATTATTTTAATAATTTTCATAAATAAATATAGACTTATTTATTTTTTCATGGACATTAATTTAATGATGGACTTTATTTGGTTGATGAATATTTTACATTTGTTTTTATTAGCGCTGCATATGCTTTATATCTACATATAGAAACATTCCATTATTACCTGATAATAATTAAACTTATTCACAGGGATGAGTTCTCCATAACTAAATGATGAAATGTCATTGAATATTTGTTCTTCAGAGGCACTCACTAAACAATTCCCAGCATACAGCAGGAAATAGACCTGGAGAGAGACAATATGATTATCCATCGGTCAGAGATATGTAGATGATGTAACTTTTCATGAAAGGCTCTTACTTGTGAGTTCTTTTTCTCCAACAGCGTATAAACCTCAGAAAGGAGCTGAGTGTCATTGTAATCCATCATGGAACCAAAAGTAAATGCGGAAATGATAGACTGAGCAGGGGAAATCTCCAGAGCTCTCTTCAGCCCATAGAGGAGGGACTGGTTGCAGGGAAATGTTTGGGCATATGTCTGAGATTCTCCATAGTTTGTATTTATGCTTTGTAGGAAATAGTCCCTGTTGGTGCTGATGGTCTCATTTGTAACTGAACAGAAAGCAGTGGGAAAATACAGATTACAAAATTTAATATAATCTTTTTAAAACTGACAGCGGCATAATTACGCAAAGGAGACTAATGCCTCGTATACATGATCAGACTTTCCACCAACAAAACCGTGGAATTTTGTCCGAAGGGTGTTGGCTCAAACTTGTCTTGCGTACACACGGTCACACAAATATTGGCCAACAATTCCGAACGTAGTGACGTACTAGATGTACTACGTGGTTTTTCAGCTCATTAGCACCACCCTTTGGGCTCCTTCTGGTAATTTTGTGTTAGTAGAAGTTTGGTGAGTGTTGATGTGCTCTTTTTGCTGTTTTCATTTAGCGCTTTTCAATTTGTGCTTTTCATTTCATGCTTTTCAGTTTGTTTCTGAACGGCCGTTCATCAACCAGATATGTTGCAGGATCGGAGGAGATAACATGTTATTTATTATTGGCCTTCTAGTTATTGCTTTGACATTATTTTTTTGGTTGAATAATGATTTGATTTGGTATATTTCTATATTTTTGGATGCATAGAATGCACTTTATGGTTAAGTTCTATTGGCAGATAACATGTCTAATTTTATTTATTTTTTATTTTTTTAATGCACAATAAAAAAATTGTGGAGAATAATACTTGGCTATGTGTTTTACTTCAAATGACAGTTTGGGAGTCGGCAGTTACATTAAAAAAATACAATGTAAAATTGACAAGGGACACCAACATAGTTATATCTTTGTTCCTAAAATCTAGGGAATAATGGTGTTGTGGTAACTTGCAGAAATAAAAAAAAAAAAAAAGCATAATAATATTATTCTTGATATCACTAGAAAAAAAAAAGCCTTTGAAAACTTGTTTGCAATAACTCCATCAGTATCACCAGCAAAGCAGCTTCATTATTATCCCATTAAATAAGAAGAGAATTGTGCGCTGCATTTGGAGATTTCATAATTTGCCACGTCACGAATGTTAATTCTCCAGTACGAACACTAGTTTACAAGACCGACCACTTCTGCTTCCTAGCATGCGTGTTTGAACTTTGAACTTTTGTCCGACGGACTTGTGTACACACGATCGGAAAGTCCGACAACACACATTTGTTGAAGGAAAATTTGAAAAACATGCTAGCCAGTCCAACAACAATTGTCCAATGGAGCATACACACGGTTGGATTTTCCGCCAACAGCCTGTCACACATTTCCCGTCGGTAAGTCCAATCGTGTGTATGGGGCTTAAGACTCTTCTATGGAAGTCCTATTGTTTTTCCGTGGATGACTATGTGTGGCTTTTCCTGAAGTCCCAACATGTCTATAAAATACCCAAACCCCACTGAAAGCACCCCATGCTCAAGGAAACTCATATGCTTGTGACCATTTAACCTGAGAACAATCTTCAGCATCTAAATATATGAAGAGAGATATATAAGAGCTGGCAATGGATTGTTATTTTGTTTACAGACATGTATGAGCTTACTTTTTATCAGTTGATAATATTCTATTTGGGGAAAGACTAGAACATCCCCAATATAAAAAGACCGTGGGAAAATGACTCTGAATTTAGTTGAGTGGACCCTCAAACAAGTACAAGTCAGAAGGAAATAAAGGAAACATCTTGATAATATGCTGGTGTCACCACGTTGATCAGAATACTGTATTAGTCTTAGGAAGACCACCAGCAGGAAGAACCAGAGCACAAAGAAAAGAGGGACAGAACCTCCAAGAGACGATTTTAAATTCTCCTTTAAAACAAATCTCTAATACCAAACTTCTAATGCAACGATTAAATACATTTAATTTTTACCTCCATTGTCCAGTAATACTGAAATATATTGGCGAGTAATGCAGGGAAATCTTAGAGCTAAGCCACTCAGAACTTTTTCCAGGTAGAATGAAAAACCCAAAAAGTTGAGGTATATATCCACCAACACAGTAAAGGAGGTCCCCTCTGCAACAAAAATCAATAATGTCAAAACTATTTCCAGTGATCACATTCCCTGAATGTTTTCTGTATCATTGTTAATATTAACATCAAATCCACAGAATGTTTGGACCAAAATCTTTGTTATTGGAGGATCTAGGACATGTGACAATAAACTAAACTGATGATTTTATATATGGCCATCTTAATATTACAAAAGAAGGTGAAATAGGAACATGTTCTGTCTTAAACCCATAGGCTTAAAGGAACAGTGTTCATTTTTTGTAATTTTCATCTTTCCAATTAATGATGTCATGTATCTGTGTAAGTTACCTGTTGATCTCCAAGGTTGTTAACGTCTAAAAAATGACAGGCAATATATAATAAACAATTAGAATACACAGGGTGTGGCAAATTCCATTGAAAAGAATTTTCCTTTCTAAGTATGAGAATCAGCCAATTGAATTATTGTTGTACCAGTTAACACCCAGTTAACATGGGTCTGAACACCCATGCGATCCGATTCCAGTGTGGACAAAAAAAAAAAAAGGGTCCTGCACCTTTTTTGATGTGGATCCAGTGTGAATTGAGTCATACATAATGCATGGCAGAATTAGCATCTGCACTTAATTCCCATGTCATTTTTACAGGAATCCAGTGCGATTCCTGTACAAATGGCATGCAATGCGGTACACCGCATCAGAGTGAACCCAGCCCTAAAGAGAAAATGTATTTTCTGCCCTCTATGGCAGGGTGGGCATTGTATTGCAGTATTGCATGGTGTGCATTGTATTGTATTATACTGCAGGGGAATTTCCCTAGTCAGTGAGTTTTCATATACAGTGGATGGTTCATCATTGGTTAATGTTTGGTAGACATAACATGCACTGCTTTTTTTTTTTTTTTTTTTTAGAGTTTACATTTTCATTTTAATTATAATCCAATACAAAATGAGACAATATATAAAAAAAACATAAAAAAAATGCAAAACGTTAGCCTCTTGAAAATGGTTGCAGGAACATATTACATTTGTATTTTAGAAAATGCTAATGACCTTCTAATAAAATAAAAATGATACTTTTTCTGGCAGAGAAAAGTAAATATTTAAAGGTATGCTTACAAGATAATTCTTTTTTTTTTCTTTTTTTTCTTTCTAAAAACATGCACTGCTTTTTAAACATGGCCCTGTATGTTATACTATCATTAATAAAGCACCAAAAATAATACTATCATAGTGAGCACATTGGTGGAAATAAGTTGAATTATCTGATCTTTTTGGCCAGCTATAAGAAAAAAATACATTTGGGTTGGTGACCTTACTTACCCCTCACTATACATTGGCGATCCGTAAATGCTGTCGTTGAAGACAACCCTGTGGTAAGGTCTGATACAGTAAAATTATTAGTAGAAGTCGTTTCGACGGTAAGAGTTGTAGTGATATCAGATGCTGTGAGTGCCGAATCAGTTATAAGAGTTTGGCCATCCGTAGTGGAATAAGGAGCCGGAGAAGTCGTATCAGTAGGACCCATTGTCTCAAAATCTGTAGAAGGTTCTGCTGTGGTGATTGTCTCATTCCCTGAAACTACATTGTAATAACAGTTAGATTTTTAAACTTTTTCAGTGTTTGTGATGTATGAGTGAAACTAAACAAATTCTAATACTTATTACAATTGATATATTTTTGAAAGAATTCCGTTTTTTTTTCAATGTTCTTAGGTTTCAAAATCCTGCTCCCATATACTGTATATTATTTACATATTTATTTATTTAGATAGAGTGGGTGCAAGGTTAGAACTTCCATCCTGTTTTCCAAAAAGTTTTCCAAAAAGTAAAAAGCTTTCAAGAGGCACTGGTGCTTTGATGTGCGTTCATACAAAGTAGTGAGGGGAAAAAAAAAACATTTGAAGAGCTCACTGGCTCAGGTTAGGCTGCTCACAACAGACAAGGCTACCCCTCCAGTGGGCGCCCTAGCAGGTTTACCTGAAAAAAAATGCACAAATGGAAGGAGCACCAGACCAAAGGATAAAAGTGTCCAAATTAATTCATTAGTTTGTACTAAAAAACAGCCAACATGTTTTGATTGCTCACATAGATACCATTGACCAGTAACGTTCCTGATCCAGAAATGAGATTGTACAGATTTACACAAGAAAAGCTCTATTTTAAGCAATTCAAGGTTCTTATTTTATCTGAATCCCTGATGAAGTGGGAGTTTCTCTGACCTCTGAAATGTGTTGGATTTTTTTTAGTACAAACTAATAAATTAATTTGGACTCTCTCTTTATCCTTTGGTCTGGTGCTCCTTCCATTTGTGCATTTTTTACTGTTTTTATTACTAGATGTATTTCACTGAATTTCATCTCAGTTCCTCTCTTGGTAATAGGAAATCACAGGGACAGGACATGATTTAGTGTGAGTGGAGAGGAAGAGTAACAGTGACAGAAGGGTTACATGCTTTGTCTTGTTTTCATTACAGTCTGTCTCTTCTTGTCCCTGTGACAACTCGTTATACCTTACTTTATCAAAATGAAAACAAAAGGTTCTGGTTTTAGTTCTGCTTTAAGACTACAAGACTATATTGGCTAACTTCAGTCTGCCCCCAAGCTCATTTTTCTTCTCCTGATTTACTGCTTCAGATCTGCGCTATAGCCGAATGACAGCTACAGCTCGGACCTACTTTGCCGGGAGTACGTCAATAGATGTCCTTTCCCATGCCCGAGCTGGCTGCACGCCCCCTGCAGGGCACGCGCAGCGCACTCTGTGATCAGCGAGTTTATGAGATCCCGACCCCTTACCACATAATCAGCTGTAATGTAAACAGAGCCGGTAATTGGCTATTTTTTCACGCGCTGACAGCGTGAGAAGAAAAAAAAGCCGCTCACCGGCGGCTTTCAGAGGGACATCAGTCCTGATCAAGGAGAGCTCCCACCAGCTCATCTGTGCCCACCTGTGCCACCTTCCAGTGCCACCTACCAATTCACAACAGTACCGCCTAACAGTGCCCCCCAGCACCACCTACCAGTGCCCACAGTGCCACCCACCAGTGCCACAGAGGCACATATCACTGCCCACAGTGCCACATATCAGAGTCACCAATCAGTGCCTCATCAACAGTGCTGCCCATCAGTGTCACCTACCAGTGCCCATCAGTCCCAACTATCAGTGCCACCTATCAATGCCATCTATCAGTGCCACCTATCAATAACACCTATCAGTGCCCATCAGTGCCATCTTATCAGTGTCCATTAGTGTCACCTTATCTGTGTCCATCAGTACCGCCGTATCTGTCCCCATCAGTGCTGCCTTATCTGTGCCTATCAGTGCTACCTTATCTGTGCCTATCAGTGCCCATCAGTGCAGCCTATCAGTGCTGCCTCATCAGCGCTCATCAATGAAGGAAAAAAAATTACCTGTTGGAAAAATTTTCCATCTTTTCCATCTTTTTTTGTTTGTTTAGCAAAAAATAAAAACCCCAGCTATGATTAAATACCACCAAAAGAAAGCTCTATTTGTGTGAAAAAAATGATAAAAAATTTGGGTACAGTGTTGTATGACCGTGCAATTGTCATTCAAAGTGTGACAGCGCTAAAAGCTGAAAATTGGTCTGGGCGGGAGGGGGGTTTAAGTGCCCAGTAAGCAAGTGGTTAATGAAAGCCTGACTTAGATTCTAGTCCTTCCCCACTCCATCCAAAGCCTTTGCCCAAAGTTGTGCTTTGGAAAGTTTCAAATCCACAATCCAATAATCTATTGGCACCTTAACTGTTCTCTTCAATCTTGCTAATAAAAATGTAATCTGGAGAAAAATAGCAAGGTTGCAGGGTAACAATGTACAGTAATTAGAGTATGAAAAGCACCCACAGAGAAATATATTATTTCTGTAACCAGATGGCATTTGCAATCTGCTTATCAACATTCTGAGCATGAAGCCCCATGCCTTGAGAATGTTTATTACCATTTCAGGTTTGGAACTAGAAATGTGATTCTGTGCATGTCCAAAATTCTCAGATCCCACTGTCAAGTGTCTTCCCTTTGTGATTGGGAACCAATCAGCATAGTTCCCACCCATATATTCACTATGCCATCCATGATGATAGTGATGAGCACATGGTTTTGTTTTGAAACTAACCTGCAAGCTAATCCTGTCACAGTGCCTTGCAGAGAGGCATTGTCACCGGCAGCACTTATTAAAGTGTATACAGAGATTGAAAAAATAATAATAATGAATTGGATAGAAGACCGGAGCCGGACATAATTCCCCATACATTCACTCCAGTAATTACTAACCTTTACTTCCCTTCCCACGATGACTCCCAAGTACAGAACTGAAGCTCTAGCTTGACATTCATGGATGTTAAAAAATGGGTCCTTTCTGGGTCCTCTACAGGGAATGTATAGGACCCCTTATAGATGTTAGGACTGATTGCTATTCAGATGATTTATATTACTTGAAAAAGGGGAAGTTACACCAAAAGGAGAAAAGGCATAGGAAAGATAACACATATAGAACCACAGAGAAGTACAATAGTGTCTGAAAAAATGACTAATGACTAATGTCCTGAAGAACTGGGAGTTTCCCCGTGAAACTAGTTGACGTCACTCCCTCTCCATGTGAACATCTGTCACTCAGAGCATTGTGCATCACTGCTCAGGATCCATGGCATGGCTGTTTATTGGCATATAATGCGGGACACGGCTTTCCTGGTAAATTCTATCCAGCTGACACCGACATTCTCATCATTCAACCTTTATCCATCTTGGATGTATGAATTCACAAGTCCGGACATACGTGAATACTGTAGCATAGAGATACTGATTGATAAAAGAGGTGTTTCCTCGCTCAGCTGTTTGATGTCCACCTTTATGTGAACACCATTTCTTTTCCATCGCAAGTAGAATGGACTACTGAACACAGCAGACCGCAGCAAACTACCTGCAGCATATCACTGTTTACATCTCGGGTAAGGTAGATCATACTATATACCTGCCCGCTATTCTTCTGTTATTTAGACTGTTTGGTCTCTGCTATTAACGATCGCTGTGCAGGCTATTTTCCTGTGTCCTATGGACTGCAACATATATATTTTTGTGCTCACCAAATGGATATCCATCTGCTATAATCCAATATGCCAATAGCCTTTTGCTGTATACCCTTCACAGCTTCATACAGCCCACTTTATCTACGATTTTCAATCAAACGATTTTGAATAACTATGAGTTATATTATTTTTTTATGCCATTTAATTCATAAAAGGATTACATGGTTCCAAGTTTGATGTTGCCACATTGCTAACATTTATATAGCATTTCTATGGCCCATTTATTTATGCACATGCAGTGAAGACATTCCACTATATGTTTGTCAGTCTGTTAGTTTGTCTGTATTTGTCTGGTCTTTGACAACATTGTCATTGGAAATTTAATGGTTTTATACTTTGTGTAGTCAATTACTGTGTATTTATACATAAAATAAATTTCTAGACATGTGCAATTCGTTTAGTTACGAATTCGCTTTTTAACAAATTTTCACAAATTTCCAAAAATTCGGAAATTCGGAAATTCAAAATTTTGGAAAATTGGAAAATTCGAAATTTTGAAAATTCAGAAGTTTGGAAATTCGGAATTCGGAAATTAAAAATTTTGGAAATTCGGAAGTTCAGAAGTTCAGAAATTCGAAAATTTGAAAATTCGTAAATTTGAACATTTGAAAATCCGTCAATAACAATGAAAATCTGAAAATTCCAAAGAATGAAAATCCCAAAATTTGAAAACTCGAAAATCTGAAATATCTAGTAATAACTATTAAATTATAGGTATTGGAATTTCCTTTCAAATTTGGCTGTTAGTGAACATAATGAGTACGAAATCTTTATCCAAAACTTTATCCAAAGTTAGGAATTGTCTGAAATAACGATGCCGTATCTAAAAGAATCGATCTAATAATAAATAACAATAATAATAATAAAACCTTTTTATTATTATTTATTTTTCATTTCTTCCATTCCATTTGTTTAGATGGGGCATTCGTTATAATGGATAATTTGTAACCTCAGCTAAATTTGTATTCGTTACGTTCACAAAGCCAAATTTGAAAGGAGATTTCAATACCTATAATTTAATAATTAGTTATTATTAGTTAGTTATTATTTCAAATTTCACTGATTTTCTTTTTTTCAGATTTTCAAATTTTCAGACTTTGAAATTTTTGAATTTCCAAATTTTCAAATTCCAAAAATTTGGGAATTCGGAATTTGAAAATTCAGAAATTTAAAAGTCGGAAATTTGAAATTTGGAAATTCGAAAATTTGAAAATTCGAATTTCCGAGTTTCCGAATTTCTGAAAAAAGCAAAAAACAAATAGAACAAAAATGAACACATTTTTGTTAGTGCACATGTCTATAAATTTCTATTTTATTATAATTCATTAGTTTTTTTTTCAGACACGATATCTCTGTGGTTCTATATGTGGTATATTTCCTACGCCTTTTCTCCTTTTGGTGCAACTTGCCCTTTTTCATTGCATGATTAGGCACTGAACCCCACCAATCATCAGGGTGAGTAGATGATTGTCTCTTCTTTTTCATTGTTTAGTTTGGTTTCCAGACCCATTTTTTTTTTTTTTTCGTTTTATATTACTTACCTGATATATAATATATTTGTAACCTGTTGTACATCCTACAGTGATATACTTTTTGTATATTTATAGCATGTATCGATCTTCTACTTTCAATAAAATATTGTTGGAAAAAAAAAATAATAATTTGGTATAGGCATCTAGATTTTAGAAAACACTTGGCCTGAAGGTGTAAAATTATTATTATGTCATATTGATTTCCATCACATTAGCACTATTTCTTAGGTGGAATTAGGATCACAACATTGTTTACTGAATTGTTATAATTCTTAAAGGACAAGTTTAGTATAAAAACACTGTGGTGACCGCCACTGTCAGGAACAGGTACATAGGTAACTGGGTGGGGGTGGACTTAGCTAAGAACAGTTTTAGGAGTAGGTGGGGGAGGGGTTGCAAAGTTTTCATACTAAACCAAACCTGTCCTCTAATTTTAATAAATTATTAATAATAATAATAATAATAATACCGTATATACTCGAGTATAAGTCGTTCCGAGTATAAGTCGAGGCCTTAATTTACCACAAAAAAATGGGAAAAACGTATTGACCCGAGTATAAGACGAGGGTGAGAAATGCACAGCTACTGTAAGTGGAAAAGAGGGTCAACAATGCCCATTTGCAGCCTCACTGTGCCCATTTGCAGCCTCACTGTGCCCATTTGCAGCCATAGGTCCCCTGAACTTCAAACTCGGTAGTTAAGGGTTCCTAGATGCCCCCTAGCTGCAGCCAAAATTTGGGGTCTCTGAACCCAAAGGGTCCCGAAATGACATTGCAGCAGATGGACACAGTTGACCGAATTTGGGGCCCTGTATCTCAGGGCCACTTAGTGCTAAGAACCCCAAATTTGGTGTGCAAACCCAGTGGAACTAGCACCATACACGTTCCAAAGCTGGGGTTTCTAGCACCAAGTGGCCCCGAGATACAGGGCCCCAAAAATCAGTTCAGAAAATGTCAAGCACTTTTCTACAGCAGAGAATGACATTTTCCGAACCGGTTTGGGGGCCCCGTATCTCAGGGCCACCTAGTGCTAGGAACTTCAGCTTTGGATATGTTGTGGAACCAGGTCCACTGGGTTTGCACACCAAATTTGGAGTTCCTAGCACCAAGTGGCCCTGAGATATCGGGCCCCAAAGTCGGTTCAGAAAATGTCAAGCACTTTTCTGCAGCAGAGCATGACATTTTCTGAACCGATTTTGGGGCCCCGTATCTCGGGGCCACTTAGTGCTAGGAACTTCAGCTTTGGATATGTTTTGAAATCAGGTCCACTGGGTTTGCACCCTAAATTTGGAGTTCCTAGCACCAAGTGGCCCTGCGATATGGGGCCCCAAAGTCGGTTCGGAAAATGAAATTTTTTGCTGCAGAAAAGTGCTTGACTCAAGTATAAGTCGAGGGGGGCACTTTCAGCACTAAAAAATGTGCTGAAAAATTCGACTTATACTCGAGTATATACGGTAATAATAAAATTACCATAAATTAAGCATTTTATTGAACGTGGTATATTATAATGTGATTACTTACCTGTACAGTAGGCCAACCAGCAGGTTGGTGTTCCCTGTAGTTTATACACATAAAATCCTTCAGGACACAATTTTACAGAAATTTGATTGGACCATGTACAGCAACTTCCACCCCAATTCCACCAGTTGGCACAGGCTGTACGACTGACAATGCCATCGCTGACTGTTGGGTGTAAGCTAGTTATCCACATGGGGGCATGTGTGCCACAGCGGTAAAATGGTACACAGTACTCGGGGATATGAAGATCATATTCTCCTTTAAACCTATACCAGCCATTCAGGCCAATGTCACAATGAACCCAATCAGTGGAATTCCAATAGTCTTGTTCAGTATGAATATTAGAAATACTGCGCCAAGTGTCGTTAAGTATGATGTGATTGGAGCAAGGGTCAATACAGGAATTCAATTCATTTTCATAATATCTAGAGGGACAAGTGCACGTGTATGACCCATATCCATTGGTACACACAGCTAGAGGATGACAGTCATTCAGAGAGCTGTCTGCACACTCATCAATGTCAACACAGCCAAATTCTTCACTATATTGAAATCCAGGGTTACATTGACAGGTGTAAGATCCAATAGTGTTCACACAGGAACCACCGCCATAAAAATCACAATTGTTATTGTAACGATCCTGGCATTCATCTATGTCGTCACAATATGACCCGTCTCCAGCAAATCCAACTTTACATGTGCACTGCTGGTCCCCACCAAACTCTCCACACGTTGCATTTGGGTGACAGTCAGAATCAGAGCAGTTTCCTAAACATAAAGAAAATGCTTTGGGTGAAAGATTAATGTGCACTAGAAACAGAGATATCAGAAAGTCTAATCTATGGAAAACCACATTTTTTATTAAATTGCTAGTTTTATTCTTTTTCGCTCAACCCAGCAGGATGAACAATAACAAAAAAAAAGATACTGTTCTACTGTATTCTGAAAGGGAGGCTGCCCCCCCACAATCACCACCACAACACACTGATCAACGCTCGCGATCAGATGGTTTTCCAGCATGTACCTTTGATAAAAGCCAGTCATTAGACCAGCTTCTATTGGGCAGGAAACTGTACACACTAACTGAATGGTTGCTGCTTTCCTGCTAAACTGGACGATATTCAGCCCTTGTGTACCCAACTTTACAAGCGACAGACCTTTGAGATAAGGCACGGTAGAAGATGGGGACTGTACATTCTCCCTTTGTACTCCTATGCTACTCTTCCTGACTCCAGAATTCAGGCTCTCTCATTTCTTGGAACTATTATGAGGGTTTGGGACTATAGACACATTCTTGGAAGCAGGACCCGTTTATTGTGGATATCTTAGTTACCACTGGAGGACCCACATAAGGAGAGTAAGAGATGTCAAAATGGCCAGGATTGAGTTAGTAAGAAGGACATATGAAGGAGTCATTGCTCGGGTCACCTGCTCTCTTTATGTGTCCAGTTCCCACACCAAGCTTAAAAGTCAATGTCAATAGACTTTTTTTTTAGAACTGCTCCCCCTTCCCCTACAAATCTATAAGAATGCATAAGAAGTTAAAGTGGAGTTCCACCCAAAAATGGAACTTCCACTTTTTGGATTCCTCCCCCCCTCCGGTGTCACATTTGGCACCTTTCAAGGGGGAGAAGGGAGCAGATACCTGTCTAATACAGGTATTTGCTCCCACTTCCTGGCATAGATCACCACAGTGATTGCGGTGACCTACGCCACTTCCGCCGCGCTGCCCATCCTCCCCCCGCTGTATTCTGTGAGACACAGAATACAGCAGGGACCTGTGAGAACGCGCAGCGCTGCTTGCGCATGCTCAGTAGGGAACCAGGAAGTGAAGCCACACGTCTTCACTTCCTTATTGCAGCAGCCGAGAGCAGAAGGACAGATCGGCTTCGGCTGCCTACACCGCGGGCTCCCTGGACAGGTAAGTGTCCATATATTAAAAGTCAGCAGCTGCAGTATTTGTAGCTGCTGGCTTTTAATATATTTTTTTTCAGCAAACCTCCGCTTTAAAATACAGGTCAACTAAGCCATACAGAATTCTGAATGATCTCAGTAGCCTATTAAAATGAGGTCAACAGCATGCTGTATCAAAGCCCATCGACATAGGTCCAGTTGGCACCATAAATATTATAAATGAATCTGAAAATTAGAAAGAATTAAACAAGCTCTATTATAATCAAAAATAAATCACAATACCTTTATCCACCATGCTTACCTGATATGTTCAGACCTGCAAAATAAATGAAAGTAGGATAATTAGTTTTGTTCCTCAGCAACTCTCTCTGTAATTCCTAATTCTATACCTAGTATATATTTGGGGGGTTAGCTAAACAAATCTTATTTAAACTCATTTACACACTGCTTTTTTTTAAAGGTAACTTTTTTTTTTACAGTATTTAAAACATACACATATACATAGAAAGCAAAGACAAAAACAAAAACAAGAATTGAGCAGTCACAGCTCAAATATTACCAAACTATGCACACCAGACATCCACCTAATACACTGATAATATATAATAGGAGGACAGTTATAAAACACTAGTTCACCAAAATATGGAAAATATAAATCGTCTAAAAAACAATCCATATAAGCAGCAGAATCATTTTTCAGCAAGTAAACCCTAGGTCCAATCAGCACCTTAAGTATCACCTAAAGTATCTGGTGGGATAGTACAATTTGAGGTCACCCAAGGGTCCCAAATGTTATTAAATATTTGGGGGCAACCCCTAGCTTCATAGGTCAGTTTGTATAATGGGAGCACCTGATTAAAGCATAGTTCCACCTAAAAATGGAACTCCTGCTTTTTGGAATCCTCCCCCCCTTCGGTGTCACATTTGGCACCTTTCAGGGGGGAGGGGGGAGCATAGACCTGTCTAATACAGGTATTTTGCTCCCACTTCTGGGCATAGATACCCGAGCCACCCGCGGGTATCTATGCCACTTCCGGCGCCTTCTCTGTCCCCCCTGCGCTGTCTTCTGGTAGACACACAGGTTTCAGAAGACAGCAGGGACCTGTGGGATAACGCAGTGCGAGTCATGCATTCGCAGTAGAGAACCAGGAAGTAAAGCCACAAGGCTTCACTTCCTGGTTCCCTTACCGAAGATGGTGGCTGCAGCACCTGAGAGCCGAGGGAGAGATCGGCTTTGGGTACTGACATCGCAGGCGCCCTGGACAGGTAAATGTTCTTATTTTAAAAGTCAGCAGCTGCAGTATTTGTAGCTGCTGACTTAAAAAAAAAAAAAAAAATTTGGTGGAACTCCGCTTTAATTACGTTCAGCCAAAAGGCTACAGTAGGGGGAGCTAAAGATTTCCAGTGCATAGCAATAGATTTCTTGGCATAGAAAAAAACTAAGCGTAGAAAAAGCTGGGATCGTTTAAGGAGAGATTCATCATCAATATTTCCAAATAGGCCATTTACACACTGCTAACAGAATATTGTCTATTGGCTGCATCCTGCTGGTAGGACAGTGGTTAGCATTACATCCGTGCCTTGCAGCACTGAGAGGTCCTGGCTTTTAAGCCATCATCACGTGGTAAAGAATTTGTATGCTCAATCTATAATGGTTTCTTTCTGCAGTTTAAATCCTCACTAGTTGGTCAATTTCAAGTTTAGTCATATTTGTGTGATTATGAGAGATGCATTTGCAGGGTTAATAAATACGATGTTGAAAACAGCAGTACGGTTCCTCCAAGTGTGACTTCCAATAGCAAGCATATAAAAACTGTTCTTTAACCACTTTAGTCCAAACTTCATTTTAAAATAATTCTGAATAGACTCCCTTTATACCAGGTATTCCTTTATTATGGGGTTGGTGGCTGGTCTATGATTAAGGATGATACTCTTCCAGCTGAGATCATGCATTAAGACCAGGGGCCAAATTGTTTTGTAGCTAAAGGTCATTTGACAATTCACCACTTGCAAACCTTTAAATATTTTTTGTCACCCCAATTGCTTACCACACAAACAAAAGCTCACCATTGTCTTACTTTGAGACAATAGCTCACTGTCAGATCTGCGATATATTAGCAGAAAAATGTAATACTGCCAACCTTGCAGTCTTGCAGGGTGAATATAACCTCCCCCCAGCCCTTCCTCCCACCCTCTTATTAGATAAGCAGAGGGATAAAAAAAACCTCTGTTAACCCCATTTTACTTAGCTGAACCCACAGTCACATGATCTTTCAGCACCAAGCCATTCTCCTCTAGAGGGGTCCATGTTCTGCTTTTTTTTCACATCACTGTCTGTGTGATGTGGACAATGCCCATTGGTCAGCTAATGGAGGAGACCTTGTAGCATCCTCAAATGAGCTAATGTTGGACCCATGGGAATGAAGGAGACTGGCCAGCAAGCTTTACATGTGGCACTGGATTAGCACTCCCCGCAGGAGGAGAAGCATCAGCAATAGACCTTAATGAGAGAGTATACAGTAACTGACTGCATCAAGTAAGGGACACTCTACTCTGGGAAGGATAGTTTAGAGGGAGAGTGGAGGATGGGCAAAAATGAATTTTTGGGTGTTGAACTTTAGGTTACAATGCATGATTAATTATATTTATCAGCTAATGCATAACAGTACTGATTGGTGACTGTTGTCATAGAGTAGGAAACTTGTGGCAGTAGATTTCTGATCATGGAAACGTGCAACCAAAACCTGCACATCCATTTCTTTTGGCTCTGACTGCATCAGACTAACAATAAAAGCCCCTTTAAAAAGTGATGCACACTGATTACAGGACTTTCCTGGGAACCCTGTAAAAAACAAGTGATGTTTTGCTGCAATAAATGAAGTGATAAAACTTACTATTATAACCCAATATTTTAACAGTCAGTAATCCATCGCCTTGAGCACTTAGAATCCAAGATCCTGCAGCTGGACTTTTTACCAATTGAGAACTTAGAAAGGCATAATTGGAGAAGTTGGAATAGGAAAACTTAATATTGCGGTTTTCCTCCAGTATAATTGTATTTTCTAAAGAGAAAAAAAAAATAGATGCTTATATACATGCATAACATGTACTTACAATGAAAACAATAAAACAAGCCAATGTAGACCTGATAATGGATACTTATAATATCCAATCAAGAGAGATCTCTCCAGTAGTGTAGTTTATATTTTTAACCAGATTATCAATTTCAGACAAATCTCTGATCTGAAAATGTTGAGCATTAGATCTGTTAATGTCCATTCTCAACAGCCTCTGTAGGGTCTGTGTTGATGAGCGTTGGGCTTGTGTCAATGGCATGATGGTTTGAAGACACCAGTTTGAGATGCCTTCAGTTAACCTCCTTCTGACCTGCATTTTATCTGCTTCAGGTTGGCTTTACATTGCCATAGACCTCTATAGGAGTGCAAAACCCACCTGGCACAAACAAAAGCCCAGTGTCAGAGACCCATAGAGGTTGATTTGCTAAAGAAAAGATTGGAAAAAAGTTGCATTGAATGCATACAGCAGTTATAGAATGAAAATGAAATCACTTCTTAACACCTACAACAATATAAAGGCTTTCTCTCCTCCAGAGGACATAGACTCCCAAAAACATTGGGCTCTCATCTAAATTGGATGAAGTTGGCTGCATCAAGGCTATCACAATTGCTATTAAAATGTATAATGGGTTCCTGAGCCTCAAATGTTGTATCGTCTGACCACAGAATTATGGTGATTCAGAAGGCAAGAGTCACCTTATTTAAAACAAAAAAAGAGTTTAAGCTATCTAATCAGTAGGTGGACTCTGATGGCTTCCAGGGAACTTTGAATGAAAATCTATCGCAGAAACCCTTATTTCTTGCCTTGCTGGGAGGGAGAGAGGAAGTTCTTTTGATTACAATAATGAGAAGTGGATCAATATATGGATAGGTTCAAATATTCTTACTGTAAATATGTAATAATATTCTTACCATTTGGATCAGTGAAATTAAAAGTGAATTTGTCATCTCTTGTAATCAGTAAATATGATAAGGAAGTTGTGACATTAAACTCTTTGGTGTATTGGTCAGTGACATTTATTTTTATGTCCAGGATGTGCACAGATGAATTCAGAGGTTTAGATAAGAGTAATTTCAATGAGTTCACCAACTGCAAAGTTTAAGAGAGGGAAAAAAAGTGTTTGATGTTTTAATATTTAAGCCAAACAGATAAAATTACAACCAAATAAAAAGTGCTACTAACACTATATGTCCACCCACATCTGCCATGCACATAGAGACATGGAGCTCTATCTTGGTCCAATCTCACAGCCCCCAAGAGTAAGTAATACCAATAATTCCAGAAAACTGTTGTCCTCTGTCCGTTATCTTAAACACAAATGTACATTTACACTATATTACCAAAAGTATTGGGGCATCTGCTTTTACATGCAAATGAAATTAAATAGCGTCCCAGTCTTAGTCCGTAGAATTTAATATTGAGTTGGCCCACCCTTTGCAGCTATAACCGCGTCAACTCTTCTGGGAAGGCTGTCCACAAGGTTTAGGAGTGTGTCTATGGGAATGTATGACCATTCTTCCAGAAGAGCATTTGTAAATGTCAGGCACTGATGTTGGACAAGAAGGCCTGGATCACAGTCTCCACTCTAATTCATCTCAAAGGGGTTCTTTCAGGTTGAGGTCAGGACTCTGTGCAGGCCAGTCAAGTTTCTCTACCCCAAACTCTCTCATCCATGTCTTTATGGACCTTGCTTTGTGCACTGGTGCACAGTTATGTTGGAAGAGGAAGGGGCCATCCCCAAACTGCTCCCACGAAGTTGGGAGCATGGAATTGTCCAAAATATCTTGTATGCTTACACCTTAAGAGTTCCCTTCACTGGGACTAAGGGGCCAAGCCCAACCCCTGAAAAACAACCCCACATCATAATCCTCCTCCACCAAATTATTTGGACTAGTGCACAAAGCAAGGTCTATAAAGACATGGATGAGCGAGTTTGGGGTAAAGGAATTTGACTGGCCTGCACAGAGTCCAGACCTCAACCCAATTTGGATCATATTATCTGCTGACAGAGCATGTTTTGAAATCTCACGGTTTTGAGAGTCACACACATTGGGGTAAGTGGATATATGTACTTTGGTGGAAGGAGCACATTTCACATTTGTTGAAGAGCACTGTCTTTCAAAAAAGGACTTCACACTGGTAGATAGTTACATAGTAGGTGAGGCTGAAAAAAGACACAAGTTCAAGTAAATGTATTACCCAATGGGATGCACTGGCTAATGCCCTTATTTAATATGCTCTTAAAGCAAACCCATCTCTCCTCCGTGTTCATTGTTTATATGATTTAATCCCAATTTATATCCTCTAGCAAGGCTCGTAGTTTAGGGAAGTTGGCTCTTTTGAAATGTTTGTGTTCCCCGTGTGTTTCCTATTTGTGTGATTTATATTAAAGCCAATTGACCTGTGATCACTGTTTCCTAAATCTCCCCATATTTTCAAATCCCTGATCAGGTCTGTATTGTTGGTAATTAGTAGGTCTAGATTGTTTCTAGTTGGTGCGTCTATCATCTGACCCATGAAATTGTCCTGCAAGACATTTAGGAACTGGTGAGCCTTAGACGAATGCGTGGTTCCCTCCGCCCAGTCTATGTCTGGATAATTAAAATCCCCCATTATTATAACACTTACCATATAGACTTATTTATTTTTTCATGGACATTAATTTAATGATGGACTTTATTTAGTTGATGAATATTTTACATTTGTTTTTATTAGCGCTGCATATGCTTTATATCTATGTATAAAAACATTCCATTCTTACCTGATAATAATTATACTTATTCACAGTGATGAGTTCTCCATAACTAAGTGATGAAATGTCATTGAATATTTTTTCTTCAGAAGCACTCACTAAACAATTCCCAGCATACAGCAGGAAATAGACCTGGAGAGAGACAATATGATTATCCATCGGTCAGAGATATGTAGATGATGTAACTTTTCATGAAAGGTTCTTACTTGTGAGTTCTTTTTCTCCAACAACGTATAAACCTCAGAAAGGAGCTGAGTGTCATTATAATCCATCATGGAACCAAAAGTTAATGCGACAATGACAGACTGAGCAGGGGAAATCTCCAGAGCTCTCTTCAGCCCATAGAGGAGGGACTGGTTACAGGGAAACATTTGGACATACGTCTGAGATTCCCCATAGTTTGTATTTATGCTTTGTAGGAAATAGTCCTTGTTGGTGCTGATGGCCTCAGTTGTAACTGAACAGAAAGCAGTGGGAAAATACAGATTACAAAATTTAATATTACCTTTTTAAAACTGACAGCAGCATAATTAAGCAAAGGAGAACAAGACTCTTCTATGGAAGTCCTATTGTTGTCCTTGAATGACTATATGTGGCTTTTCCTGAAGTCCCAACATGTCTATAAAATACCAAAACCCCACTAAAAGCACCCCATGCTCAAGGAAGCTCATATACCCGTGACCTTTTAACCTGAGAACAATCTTCAACATCTAAATATATGAAGAGAGATATATAAGAGCTGGAAATGGATTGTTATTTCTTTTACAGACATGTATGATCTTACTTTTTATCAGTTGATAATATTCTATTTGGGGAAAGACTATAAAAATCCCCAATATAAAAAGACAGTGGGAAAATGATTCCAAATTTAGTTGAGTGGACCCTCAAACAAGTACAAGTCAGAAGGAAATAAAGGAAACATCTTGATAATATGCTAGTGTCACCACGTTGATCAAAATACTGTGTAAGTCTTAGGAAGACCACCAGCAGGAAGAACCCAAGCACAAAGAAAAGAGGGACAGAACCTCCAAGAGACAATTTTAAATTCTCCTTTAAAACAAAATCACTAATATCAAACTTCTAATGCAACGACTAAAGGAATTATTTAATTTTTACCTCCATTGTCCAGTAATACTGAAATATATTGGCGAGTAATGCAGGGAAATCTTAGAGCTAAGCCACTCAGAACATTTTCCAGGTAGAATGGAAAACCCAAAAGGTTGAGGTATATATCCGCCAACACAGTAAAGGAGGTCCCTTCTGCAACAAAAATCAATAATGTCAAAACAATTTCCAGTGATCACATTCCCTGAATGTTTTCTATATCATTGTTAATGTGAACATCAAATCCACAGAATGTTGGGACCAAAATCTTTGTTGTTGGGGAATCTAGGACATGTGACAATAAACTACAGTAAACTGATGATTTTTGATATGGCTATCTTAATACAAAAGAAGGTAAAATAGGAACATGTTCTGTCTGGGAAGATCAACCCATAGGCTTAAAGGAACCTTGTTCATTTTTTGTCATTTTCATCTTTCCAATTAATGATGTCATGTATCTGTAAGTTACCTGCTGATCTCCAAGGTTGTTAACATCTAAAAAATTACAGACAATATATAATAAACATTTAGAATACACGGGGTGTGGCAAATTTCATTGAAAATAATTCTCCTTTCTATGTATGACAATCAGCCAATTGAATTATTTTTTTACCGGTTAAATCTGACCTGCCAAATACCGGGGCCCTTTACATGTCACTCCGCTCTGTACAATGTGGTGCCAACTAGTCCTGACATGTTAAAGAGGAACATCAGTTCTTTTTAGCTTTGGCTTTACCCCCCACCCTCTGGTGCTGCCTTTGGGTCCCCGCAGAGCCCTGCATCTGCAAACACATGACAATGTTCCATGTATGCACAGACACAGTGGGGTTTTGGACTCTGTCTTTACGCATATGCGAGCAACTTATATATGGCAGACCACTTCCACTCTGCTGCGACCAAAGTCCTGTGGAATATTTGAGCATCTGCACAATCTGGGGTGGGTGACATCATTTCTTGTTAGAGGGGAAGGTAAAAGACTTGGGAGAAAGTAAGTATGCATTTAACGTTACAGTATATCTTATATAATCATTAGCAAAATATTGCTCACAAAGGACAGCAGCCAAAAAGGACATCATACTATCATAGCATCAGTTTGATCTTACGGTGTCAATAAGTTGATTTGTTTGCATAGTCAGCTGTATTTGTGGTCAGTTGTCTCTGTGGTCAGCTGTCTACAAAAAAATTAAGCTTTTTCCCCTACTTACCTCTGACTGTACAGCTTTGATATGTGACTGCTGTTGTAGAAGAATCCGTAGTAAGAGTTGACGCAGTAAGAGCATTCGTAGAGGAAGTTTCCATGGTAAGAGCCATGGTGATATCGGATGCTGTAGGTTCAGAGCCGGTTATAACATTTTGAACATCCGTATTTGGATAGGAAGTCTCAGAGGCTGTATCTGTAGGAACCACCGTACTAAAAGCTGTTGTAGAAACTGTTGCTGTTATGTTTGTCTGAGTCTCTGAAATTGTATTGTAAGTTCAGTTAGTTTCACAACTCATTAAGTTTATTTAATCATAAAATCATATGAAAATCACTCCGGCAGGGACACCAAAAAGGAGTTAGACACAACACCTCCTGTGCATGAGTGTGGTGGCATGATGCTAAAATGCTTTGCACAACATCTTGCAGTCCTCTTTGGACTGGGAATGTTCCAAATCCAACTTAAAAAAAACACAAGAAGAGGGGGCACACTATTCTAACACATTTCTAAAACCATTTATTCAAAAGAATGTAAATAAATCTACTCACAGATGTCCAGTCTTACAAAGTGTATCAGAGTAATACAATCAGTTTTTCCACTCTGCTTGCTCCAGGGCTTGGGAGGACCTCATCAAAGATCCAAATGACTTATGTCTTTTGTTTTTTTGTTTTTTTGAGTTTTGGCTCTGAGGAAGTGGGCATGGCACTCAAAACATGTAAGCCATTTGGATCTTTGATGAGGACCTTCCAATCCCAGGAGCAAGCAGAATGGGCAAACTGTTTGTGTTACTCTAATACGCTTTGTCAGTCTGGACATCTGTGGGTATATTTATTTACATTCTTTTGAATATATGGTTTTACAGATATTGCACTAGGCTGGTGCGGCCTCTCTTCTTCTAAAAAAAAAAAAATTTGGCTTAAAGGCTAAGTTCACCGTTTGGAACATGTTACATGTTCCACCCAAATTTAGGGTGGAACATGTAACATGCTTCAGCTCCTGCTGCCAGTTCAGCTGATCCAACAGCAGGTGGGGCATCTTTTCACCCACTGTCATTTTTTGAGAGAAGCCTGGCTGCATGGGGCTTTACCCACACAGCGTGTCATTGATTGACAGTTTCCTGTCAATGAAAGAACTACAAGAACCATCAGCCAACATGGCTATTGGCTTGTAGTTCTAAATGGACTGTTAGGGCACCTGCGGCTTTCTAACAGACAGTCATTATGTTTGCAGAAGCCTTACATTACAACCTTTCCAGGCTCCTTGCAGGAAAAAAATTAAATAAATGCACATTTTTTATGCAAAAATATGTGAATTTATCATTTTTATTCTAGAAAAAGGGAACTTACCCATTAAAAATTATCTAGGATAAGATTTTATATATATATATATATACTATCTACTGAGATTATCGAAACATGGACGGGGACTAACTGGCCCGGGATTGTTCAGTTGTGCTGCATTGGATGATAAGAATATTCTTTGTGCATGGTTTCTTAATTTATGATCAAATGGAGTTATAGAAAATGCCTCACAGGTGCCGCCCATTCCTTTGCCCCATGGAGGTCCTAAGAGTGTGGCTCCTTGTAAGCCCTCTGGGGCTGGATTTCATACGGGATTTCATACTAAGGAGGTGGGAGCAGCATACAGAGGCTGTTGGATCACTAAAATCTCTTTTAAATAAATTCAGGTTATAGAACACAGTTCCAATCTTTGAGCGGTAATTATGAACCTTATTATAATAGAGTATATGTAAAATTGCATGTTGATTATGCAGTATTGATTTTATGATTATTTTGACATATCTTCCTAGAATTTAAATCCCCCCGAAGAAGACTACCACGGATTGAGTCGAAATTAGTCTATTTTTTATGTGGATGGCAATTTGTAATGTATCGTCAAATGTGATATTCGACAATCTTAATGGAACATGTCTGTGTATATCTGTAACCAGAGCTCATATTTTAAATTTCATTCTATAATCGATTTTAATTTTGTACAAATAAAAGATTTTCTCAAAATCCAATTCTTTTGATTGAAATACTTTGCTGCTAAAAACCCCCTTGGGGGAATTATCCAATTTTTTGCTAATTTTTCTGGGGTGTGCAGCCTTATAGACTCTTAGAATGTGTTTCTCTATTCATTAAAAATTATGGTAGCTCATTTTTAATGGAATCTCAATCCTGTGGTATCATCAGTGTTCACATTAATGTGGCTAATAAAACATAAAAAAAATGAATATAAGATGACCCAATAGGAATGGCATTACAACATATTTCTCAGTTATTATATTTTGATTTGCACTGGTTTTGCTTCATTCAAACAGATTGAAGTCATAAATAACTAACATTTTAATAATTTGTGTATAATTAAATCCTGACAGTTTTTAACACATTGTTACACATATGGGAACAGATAATACATTTTATTAATTAAGGTAGATTGTATCTGACATCATGTTGGATGGTTGCTTACCTGTGCAATAGGCGTAGTAGCAGTTTGGTGTACTTTGAATTTTGTACACATAAAAGCCTTCCGGACACATTTTCACTGAAATGGGCCTTGACCATGTACAGCACCCACCCCAGTTGGCACAAGCTGTACGATTGACAATGCCATTTTCAATTGTTGGGTGGGAGCCTTCCAAATACATAGGAGCATGAGCTCCACATCTATAAATTGGCACACAGTACTCAGGGATTTGCAAGTTATATTCTCCTTTAAACCGATACCAGCCATACATGCCAATGTCACAATGAACCCAATCCATAGTGTTATAGATTTCAGGATAATGAATGTTAGAAGTTCTGCGCCAAGTGTCATTAAGTATGGAGTGGTTGGAGCAAGGGTCAGTACAGGAAGATGATTCGTTCTCATAATATCTGGAAGGACAAGTACAAGTGTAAGTCCCGTATCCATTGGTACACACAGCTAATGGAAGACAGTCATTCAGAGAGCTGTCTGCACACTCATCAATGTCAACACAGCCAAATTCTTCATTATATTGAAATCCAGGGTTACAATTACAGGTGTAAGATCCAAAAGTGTTCACACAGGAAGCGCCACTATAAAAATCACAGTTGTTGGTGTAACGATCCTGGCATTCATTAACGTCATCACAATATGACCCGTCTCCGGCAAATCCAACTTTACATGTGCACTGCTGGTCCCCACCAAACTCTCCACACGCTGCATTCAGGTGACAGTCAGAGTCAGAGCAGTTTCCTAAAACAAAATATAATATATAATACAATTATGA
Organism: Lithobates clamitans; assembly: GCA_037952925.1. NCBI lineage: Eukaryota > Metazoa > Chordata > Amphibia > Anura > Ranidae > Lithobates > Lithobates clamitans. Next base: position 891,713 of record JBBGZY010001568.1, on the reverse strand, counting down.
AAAATAGCTGAGAAATTATTGTAGTATTGTGAACTGAACTGTATGGTGGCTTAAAGGCTTAACACAACTGGATAAGGGTTCTTTAAAAAAAAAAACACAGTTATTAATGACTGAGTCCAATGAGATATGAAAATTACAATTGTGTGGCAAATATAAAGATCCTTATCCTTGTTTTGAAGCTTTATGAATTGAGCCTTGTGTTTTTGAAAGTTTCTATGTAATCTGGCTTATGGTATAGGTCTCATTCAGTGGTAAAAAAAATTGAAAATAAACTGCGCTTATGATAAACAAAAACAAAAATTGCAGCTGCAACAATCGAGTGAGATATTATCACAAAAATGAAATAGGTGAACAAGTATGTTGCGTTTAAATGAAATTAACAGTAAATAAATGATATAAACAAGTGAGTCCAAGAGTCACAAATGGGACACAATAGTGAAAGTTTGAATGTTGTGTCACCAACTTCTACCATCTTGTGCAACCACCACTAAAAAAATAGAATGTCCCCTTACCAAAGAGCGTTGACCACCTATTACGGGGGGGGGGGTGTCTACAAAGGCTTGTATGTCTGGAAAACTCCACGTCTGTAAAGAGGTCCACTCAACAGAAACTTAAAGCCACCACCGGGGAAGACATCAGGTTTCTTTTACTCCAACTGTGGCATCAGGTCATATACCCCAAATGAGAGACAAACACCACAATAGTGTAAAACCTTTTTTTACCAGGATTTAATGAAGGTAATGCACTTACATGAAAAGACGATTAAAACAGCATGTACTGGACACAGTGGTTTGAGAGGTCAATTCTCCAAACAAAAAAACATTTTACACTATTGTGGCATTTGTCTCTCATTTGGGGTATATGCCCTGATGTCACATTTGGAGTAAAAGAAACCTGATGTCTTCCCCGATGGTGGCTTGAAGTTTCTGTTGAGTGGACCTCTTTACAGATGTGTTTTCCAGACATACAAGCCTATGTTGACCCCCCGTAATAGGTGGTCAACACACTTTGGTAAGGGCACATCCTATTTTTTTGGTGGTGGTCGCACAAGGTGGAGGAAGTTGGTGACACAGCATTCAAACTTTCACTATTGTGTCACGTTTGTGACTCTTGGACTCACTTGTTTATTTCATTTATTTACTGTTTATTTCATTTAAGCGCAACATACTTGTTCACCTATAGGTCTCATTCAGCTAGACTTGTTTTGTTCTGCTATGTTGAAGTTCCTTCAGTTCACTTCTCATTCAAGTGGTGTCCTCAGTTAAGCTAAATGTCAGTAATGTAAAAGTTTGTCTAATTTAAAAAATCCAGCCACCTTGGTGCCATGAAGTCTCAGATTGTATTTATTTCTTACATGTACATGTATTTATTTCATACAGGTACTCATATAATCATCATATAATGACAATTTACGCAGCACTTTATATATATATATATTGTACATTCACATCAGACCCTGCCCTCAAGGAGCTTACAGTCTAACTCAAATTCATACATACACATTCTAGTGCCAATTTAGATCAAAGTAAAAAACCCTACCACAGTCTATAGAGTGTGGGAGGAAATCTAAGCAGGTACAGGGAGAACATGCAACTCCAAGTAGGTAGTGCCGTGCTTGGGATCTGAACCGATGATCCTAGTGCTGCCAGGTGAAAGGGCTAACCACTTAGCCACTGTGATGCCTAGGTAAGTGTTAATTATTTGAGTCACATAGCTAAAGCCACAATTTGTGGTCTAATTGCCTGTGTCAAAGGTAAACCTTTGGGTTGACAAATCTATTTTTTTTAAATCTCATAGGTGGGCTATAGTAACAGACCTCTGGGACCATGCACATTAGCAGATAGGTGCCCTACATTCTCCACACCCCATGGTTTCTCTCAGTTACTCTCCCTACCAATCCCTTTGGCCTCTCAGGTGTTGTGTCTATTATGAAGGTCTATGACTATAGAATCACTCCAGTGAACCAAACCTCCCCAGTATCTTTGCTGCCATTGGAGGAACCACACTGGTCGAACAATAGATGCCAAAATCGTCAGAATAGGGGTTTATGTAACTGCCATACAAAGAAATCATTGCTTAGATCCCCAGCTCTCTTGATGTCCATTTGCTATTGTACAATCAATTTCCATACCAAATCTAATAGAAATTATAAGCTACCCTATGAACACATTCCCTCTGAGTGCAATTTTTTACTACATGCAGTGTATTGCCTTTGTAACAATTTGTACTTGTTCCCCTTTTTTATTATTGTTGTTCTTAAATAAACTATTTAAACAAGAAATGCTATTAATCAATACAAATATATATACACATATATATACATACAGTCAGGTCCATAAATTTTGGGACATCAACACAATTCTAATATTTTTGGCTCTATACACCACCACAATGGATTTGAAATGAAACAAACAAGATGTGCTTGAACTGCAGACTTTCAGCTTTAATTTGAGGGTATTTACATCCAAATCAGGTGAACGGTGTAGGAATTACATCAGTTTGTATACGTGCCTCTCACTTTTTAAGGGACCCAAAGTAATGGGACAGATTAACAATCATCCATCAAACTTTCACTTTTTAATACTTGGTTACAAATCCTTTGCAGTCAATTACATCCTGAAGTCTGGAACACATAGACTTCAGTTTTGTCTTCAGCAAGTGAAACGCATGCTCAATCGGATTCAGGTCAGGTGATTAACTTGGCCATTGCATAACATTCCACTTCTTTCCCTTAAAAAACTCTTTGGTTGCTTTCACAGTATGCTTCGGGTCATTGTCCTTCTGCACTGTGAAGCGCCGTCCAATGAGTTCTGAAGCATTTTTCTGAATATGAGCAGATAATATTGCCTGAAACACTTCAGAATTCATCCTGCTGCTTTTGTCAGCAGTCACATCATCAATAAATACAAGAGAACCAGTTCCATTGGCAGCCATACATGCCCACGCCATGACCTTACCACCACCATGCTTCACTGATCAGGTGGTATGCTTTGGATCATGAGCAGTTCCTTTCCTTCTCCATACTCTTCTCTTCCCATCACTCTGGTACAAGCTGATCTTGGTCTCATCTGTCTATAGGATGTTGTTCCAGAACTTTGATGGCTTTTTTAGATGTTGTTTGGCAAACTCTAATCTGGCCTTCCTGTTTTTGAGGCTCACCAATGGTTTACATCTTGTGGTGAACCCTCTGTATTCACTCTGGTGAAATCTTCTCTTGATTGTTGACTTTGACACGCATACACCTACCTCCTGGAGAGTGTTCTTGATCTGGCCAACTTATGTGAAGGGTGTTTTCTTCACCAGGGAAATAATTCTTTGGTTATCCACCACAGTTGTTTTCCGCAGTCTTCCGGGTCTTTTGGTGTTGCTGAGCTCACCGGTGCATTCTTTCTTTTTAAAGGATGTTCCAAACAGTTGATTTGGCCACACCTAAAGTTTTTGCTATCTCTCTGATGGGTTTGTTTTGTTTTTTCAGCCTAATGATGGCGTGCTTCACTGATAGTGACAGCTCTTTGGATCTCATATTGAGAGTTGACAGCAACAGATTCCAAATGCAAATAGCACACTTGAAATGAACTCTGGACCTTTTATCTGCTCCTTGTAAATGGGATAATGAGGGAATAACACACACCTGGCCATGGAACAGCTGAGCAGCCAATTGTCCCATTACTTTTGGTCCCCTAAAAAGTGGGAGGCACATATACAAACTGTTGTAATTCCTACACCGCTCACCTGATTTGGATGTAAATACCCGCAAATTAAGAAATATAGAAAATAGCGATATGGGTGGGTGACAATAATAAAGATAAGAATATAAGCACCAACATCCCTGTAGATAAATGTAGAAAAGGGAGATTATTTGGCGGGACTTTAAGGGTGCCAACAAAGAAAAAACAAGTAATTTTAATCCATACTGGGTATAGAAATTGCAAGTTTAATATTGTTATATACAGAACCTTTTATTATGTTCTGTATATAACAATAATAAACTTGCAATTTCTATACCCAGTATGGATTAAAATTCCTTATTTTTTCTTTGTTGGCACCCTTAAAGTCCCCCCAAATAATTTCCCTTTTCTACACCCTCAAATTAAAGCTGAAAAAGTCTGCAGTTAAAGCACATCTTGTTTGTTTCATTTCAAATCCATTGTGGTGGTGTATAGAGCCAAAAAGATTAGAATTGTGTCAATGTCCCAATATTTATGGACCTGACTGTATATATATTTGTTACTGTCCATTTATACAATGCTTTGTATAAATGAAAATAAAATAATCATATAGCATAATAGTAATCATAATGAATAGTTTTGTCAGTCAGACTTACCTGATGTGTTCAGCCCTGCAAAAGATACAAGAGTAAGAAAATTAGTATTTGTTCTAATACAACTATCTATTGCAAATCACAATTCTACATTTGATGAAGGTTCGAGCTTGCTATTATAAAGCTCTGCTGCACTCTACTGACTGCATATGATATAACTTACCAGTAAACCCTAATAGTTTAACAATAAGCAATCCATTCCCCCATGCCTTTAGAGTCCAGGATCCCACAGTTGGACTTTTTAACAAATGGGAACTTATAAAGGCATAATTGTAAAGGTTGGAATAATTCTGTTTAATATAGAGATTTTCCTCCAATGTAATTGTGTTTTCTAAAAAGATAATGTAAATATTAGTTCTTATACATACATAGTACATTAGTACATAAAATGAAAACAGTACAATAATCCAAAATATACATGATAGAGATTGTGAACATTTTTTAAAGATATATATATATATATTTTTTTTTTTTTTTTTTTTTCTTATCCTCCTCTTTTTTTAACAGATGAGCAGTTGCAGAAAATGAAAATCAAATGTGAGAATGATGAACATTAATGATGTGGATGTCCATTTTTAACAGATCCTATATTCACAACTGAAATATACAGAATTGGACATCACAAATTAAAAATCACTGAAATTGACTGAATTTCCAATGAAAATAATGGTCAAAAAGAGACCCTGCTCTGTACATGTGTGGCTATCAAAGAGTTTCTGCTCTGGTACTAGCAGATAGTAAAAAGAAGGAAGAGTTACAGCTCTCAGCCATATATCTCCATGGTCCTGCTACACTCAGTAATGATCTGATTTTTAATTAAAATATTACTCTCTACTGGAAATCATGATAAACTTGCATGCTTGCAACTACATTGACTTTATGAACTATTTTAGTGGTCAAAATGGCACGGAACCCATATAACAAAGTTATACGCACCAAAAAAAACCCAAGAAATAATATTTATAGGTTTTTAATAACAACTAATAATAATATCCTGGATTTCTCTCCTCCAGTAGACATAAACATGACATGGGGCCATCGTCCAATTTGGGTGGACTGGCTGGATCTAGTGACTGTGGTCTCACATTTATGTGTATATGGCAGTCAGAATTACTCATTAAAAGTTAACATAGGTAGTTTCTTCAGACTACCAGGGAGCTTTCTCTGGAATGTTTCTTCAGGAGCTTCTATTTCTTGTATTTTACTGCTGGGAGGCGTACATCTTGTCACATTGATGAGGAATGGATAAATATGTAGATTATTTAGATATTCTTGTACTTTCATTCTATAATAACATTCTTACCATTTGGATCAGTTATATTAAGAGTGAATTTATCATCTCTTGTGATCAGTAAGTATGATAAGGAAGTTGTGATATTAAACTCTTGGATGTATTGATCGGTGATATTTAATTTTATGTCGAGAATGTTCACAGATGAATTCAGAGGTTTAGATAAAAGTAATTCCAGTGAGTTCACCAACTGCAAAGGAGACATATATTCATTGTGTTAGTATCTAAAATAAACAGACAAAATGTTTTATACAATAAACATTTTCAAAAAACACACTTTGTCCTGCTGCATTCTCGTACAGAGACATGGTGATCCATCCATCCGTTCATCCATCCAAACTCAAAATTTCAAGAGCTAACAATACCAATGACTCCAGATAAGGGGGGAAATGCAAAGCCAGGGATATATTTTCCATAATGGCATTTGTAGGCTAGTGTCTAGAGTAGCCTTTTTTAACCAAAGCTTCTCCTGAGGTTTCTGTGGGGTTCCTTTAGCAGTGAGCAATAGTGGACTGATCTTCTACCTACCTGATGATGTCTACTTAGAACCAACACCACTGGGCAGAGCAAATGGCATGAGACCAGTGGAATCTCATCACTGATATCTCAAGTTGATAACCACTGACACCATAGAACATTTGAGCTATCTTTAATGGGAGCATCCTTCCCACCATCTATCAATGTAATGGACATCATACCCATTATATCCACTGATATAATACTATACCCATTAATATGAATGGGCATTCTTTACCCTTACCACCATTGTAAGGAACATATTTCTGAATGTCTAGTGATGAGTGAACTAGCCTGGGTTCAGTTTTCTGGACCCAGCCTAAAATCCACAAACCCTAATCATAGCATAGAACCCCTTTAAAGTGAATGGGAGCTGAATTTTATATTTTTTTCTGGCCTTTTCAAGGGCTGCTTGCAACCTGTTGTTAAAAAGGACATGGGTAGACTAGCACTGTCATGGAGAATAATATTGATAATTAAGAAAAAACGGCTAGATCAGGGATTGAAATAGGTTATTGCCAGGGTTAGGGTCAAAGGCCATAATCAGAGTCAAAGGCTAGTGTCAAAAGTTTGGGTCAAAAACCCAATTTTTCCAGTTACTGTATATTTTGTGCATCCAGCTCTTTAAGAAAAAAAAATGACTGAGCTGGTCAGAACTGTTGTGACACTGCAAGAGTTTGTTGTCTGTTATGATCGAATCAATATGAAAATGAATTCACATAGATTACCACTCAGGGTATGACTTCATAAAATACTGCAGCCTCAGCCTAATGATAACTGCGAGATGACTTATCAAGAAAGTAAAAACCAAACAAGAAAGAAACATCTTTCTGTATTAAATATACAGTTGTTTGTCTAAATTTATCTTCATCATCAATAGCGCAGACTGTTATAAATAGAAAATTACAACGTCTTACCTGATAAATATTATAATCATTCACAGTGAGGAATTCTCCAAAACTAAGAGATGAAATGTTATTGAATATTTCTTCTTCTAAAACACTCACTGAACAATTTCCAGTATACAGCATGACATAAACCTGAAGAGAGAAATGCTATAATTGTCTAGGGGTAAGGGAAATATAGACATTAAATGATGTTACGTAACTTGTATAGTTATACATTCTACATACATGCAGCAGAAAGTAAACCTGGAGAAAGATATTATTATTATTACCTATTGGTCAGAGATACATAGATGATGTATGACTTTACATGAATGGTTCTTACTTGTGATTTCTTTTCCTCCAGCAATGTGTAAATCTCCGACAGGAGCTGAGTGTCATTGTAATCCATCATGGAACCAGAAGTGAATACGACAATGACAGACTCAGCGGGGGAAATCTCCAGAGCTCTTTTTAGTCCATGGAGAAGAGACTGATTGCAAGGAAGCATCTGGACGTCTGTCTGAGAGTCCCAGTAGTTTTCCTTTAAGCTTTGCAGGAAATAGCCCTTCTCAGTAGTGATGGTTTCATTTGTGTCTGAATAGAAATCAGATTTTTGGAAATTAGAAATGTGTTCATTATATTTCTCACAGACATTATGTAGGCTTTCATTTACTAAAAAAATATTGTTTATCAGTTGATAAACTATGAGTTATTGGGGAAACAGGGTCAGAGTGAAGATCTTGCCAATCAGGTATATGGCAGGTATTTTGGTGGATAGATTGCTATTTACCATTTAGTATTCAATACAAGAAAAATCTTGATACCATATTGGTGATACCACATTGATCATAAATTATGTGTCAGGCTTGAAGAGACCTGCAGAAAAGATTCCGGAGGAGTCCAAACCCAACAACAAATACAATATGGAAGTACCCCTTTGAGAGACATTTTCCATTGCTGGCCTTCAAGAACAAAACCTCTAATCACAAATTAAAATGGAAACAAATAAGAAGTGAACTTATATTTACCTTCATTGGCTAGTGTTACTGAGGCATATTGTCGGGTAACGCAGGGAAATCTTGAAGATAAGAGATTCAGAACTTTTTCCAAGTAGAGTGGAAAACCAAGGGAGTTTATGTATTTGTCTGCTAACACAGTAAAGGAGGTCCCGTCTGCAACACAAATCATTTGTGTGAAACTGATTTCTAGAGATCACATTCAACAAATTTCAATAAATACAATAAAAAAGCAAAACATTTCAATAAATAATACATGTTATATACATACATTTATACATTTAGTGGGCTTTGCATTCTAGTATTTGGATTTAGAATCTAAGACACATGAAAGACAATAAAACTATTCAAACTTTTTTTTGTACAGAGATCTATAATTACAAAAGAAGACAAAAAGAGAACATTTTTTTTTGTCTGGGCAGTTTAATAATAGGCAAAAGGTACCTCTGGGGAGGGGAACACACTAATTGGTTCTTAAAACACAATAAGTCTTCAGAAGACCCAGGATGGTCAGATCTGATTTCTCACAGTCGACTTCACACCTTGGAGGACCTCACCAAATTTTTCATTTACATTTTTTTTTTATAATTTTCCAACACAAATAAAGGTAAAAAAGAATTACCATGTGCAATAATGGTACACAACAGTAGTGGGTAAACAGAGTTCAATACAAAGTTACCCGGTGGTATTTTGGAATTAGACAAAAGTGGACTTTTAAGGTATCAAAATCATTATGTTTTAAGACCATTACATTTTTTATTGGGATCTTAATAAAATAAAGCATCTTAAAAACAACTTGATCAAAGTGTAATTTCATATATTAGATTATTAAAAAAAATGAAAATGCGTTACTGTCCCCACCTCCCTTCCCCATCCCCACCCAATATATGAAATCACGCTGTGAGCGAGTCATTTTTAAGATATATTATTGTATTGAGATATGAATGAATAATTTTAAAATATTAACCCCTTCCCGACCAGCCGCCGCAGTTGTACTGCGACAGGTTGGCTCCCCTGGGCGAAACAACATTACCTTACGTCGGTTCACCTTTTGACCACTAGGGGAAAAGGGTGCACCGCCGGCACATGCCCGCGGCTCACCGCCAGAGCCAATGCCAGTGCCCGGCGGGCACGATGACCGCCAGGCACCCGCAATCACTTGTGACAGAGAGAGAACCGGGATCTGTGTGTGTAAACACACAGATCCCGGTTCTGTCAGGGGAGAGGAGACAGATCGTGTGTTCATACTAAGTATGAACACCGATCTCTCTTTCATCCTAGTCAGTCCCACCCCCCCTACAGTTAGAACATACCTAGGGAACACAGTTAACCCCTTGATCACCCCCTAGTGTTAACCCCTCCCCTGTCAGTGACATTTATACAGTAATCAGTGCATTTTTATAGCACTGATCGCTGTATAATTCAATGGTCTCAAAAATGTGTCAAAAGTGTCTGATCTGTCCGCCGCAATATCGCAGTCCTGATAAAAAAAATCGCTGATCACCGCCATTACTAGTAAAAAAAAAATTATAAAGATGCCATAAATGTATCCCCTATTTTGTAGATGCTATAACTTTTGCGCAAACCAAACCAATCAATATACACTTATTGCAATTTTTTTTTACCAAAACTATATAGAAGAATATATATCGGCCTAAACTTAGGAAATTTTTTTTTTTTTAATTGGGATATTTATTATAGCAAAAAGTAAAAGATATTGTGTCTTTTTCAAAATTGTCGCTCTTCTTTTGTTTACAGCGCAAAAAATAAAAACTGCAGAGGTGATCAAATACCACCAAAAGAAAGCTCTATTTGTGGGAAAAAAAGACAAAACTAATTTTGTTTGGGTACAAGCGTCGCACGACCACGCAATTGTCAGTTGAAGCGACTCAGTGCCGTGTCGCAAAAAAATGGCCTGGTCACTGAGCAGCCAAATCTTCCGGGGCTGAAGTGGTTGATGTTGTGATTTCGTACCTTACAAGTTTAAACAGAAAAAAAAAGAAAGAAAAACCAATCCCGCTAAACCAAAAACCAATAGTGGTTGTTTGATTATAAATCCTTGATATATGATACCTATTTATGGTACTCTTGCTGCAGCTATAGGACCTAAGCATACATAAAAAAACAGCACCCAAGTATTCCACATGTCCACAAGCATCGTTTTCTTTCAGGATTATCCCTCCCATGGAAGGGACCCAGAAAGTATGATGCGTGAAGTTGTATGCACCTTTATACTATTTGCAAGTTGTTGATTTTGGGAGGCTTTGCCTCTATTTGACATTAGTGTATTGAATAAATTTTGTAATTTTAATAGAACCAACTCGATGTAGATTTTCTGTTGCCAAAGTAGCCATCTTTTGAATCCTGGTAGGAATACTTGGGTTCTGTTTTTCTATGTATACCTTACAAGTTTGCCTTTGTTTAGTGGTCTATTACACATTAACATTATATGGATTTGGTATCCCTAATGTGACAGTCCAACTTGTCTTTGTAAAAAGTTACTGGGTGCCTGAAGTTGAACCTGTGTATCAGACAAGTTCAATGATTTAACTGGATGTAAGGACAGACATATAGGAGATGCCTACAGATTAGCTAAGACTCCCGATTGGAAAGGAGTCATATATGAGGCGGTAGAGTTTTTCCATGAGCTGAATGGAATCAAATCTATTGATTTTTTTTTTATAGAGGGAAGGTGATTTCCCTGTGCAAGCTTCGGTTCAGTGTGCCACCCCTAGGTTAGAGCAAATTTGAAATTAATATAGAGAACCCCCGTTGGGATCATAAAATGTGGAAGAAATACTAAATGCTGGGCCAAAGAGAGGTACGGAATGGACCTCATTTATTTTTGTAACCTCTTCCTTACCCAACCAATTCCATGCCCTAAAGAAGTTTCTGAAAATGTAATAAGGCAACTGTCCATCCACAAACTTATGCCGCGTACACGCGGTCAGACTTTTCAGCTACAAAAGTCCGACAGCCTGTCCGACAGACTTTCAACAGACTTTTGGCGGACTTTTGTCGGACTTGCGGCAGACTTTTGGCGGACTTGCAGCAGACTTTTGTCGGACTTTTGGCGGACTTTTGTCGGACTTGCGGCAGACTTTTGTCGGACTTTTGGCGGACTTTTGTCGGACTTGCGGCAGACTTTTGTCGGACTTTTGGCGGACTTTTGTCGGACTTGCGGCAGACTTTTGGCGGACTTGCGGCAGACTTTCTTACGAACGGACTTGCCTACATACGATCACACAAAAGTCAGACGGATTCGTACATGATGACGTACACCGGACTAAAATAAGGAAGTATTGGCCAGTAGCCAATAGCTGCCCTAGCGTGGCTTTTTGTCCGTCGGACTAGCATACAGACGAGCGGACTTCTGGGTCCGGCGTAGTTACGACGTAAAGATTTGAAGCATGTTTCAAATCTAAAGTCTGTCAGATTTGCGGCTGGAAAAGTCCGCTGAAAGTCCGGGGAAGCCCACACATGATCGGATTGTCAGCCAGCTTTAGTCCGTCGGCATCCGTCGGACTTTTGTAGACGAAAAGTCCGACCATGTGTACGTGGCATAACAGTCAATAATCAATGCAGGGCCGACCTGTGAAAGAAGGAAATGAGGAGAGCCGTGCTGCAGTGGAGGACAGTGCTGGAGCAGTGACATGGAGCCAGGTAAGTGTTTAGGGGGTTTTATAAGTAGTGAGTGTTTTTTTTTTTTTTTAATTTAAAAGAAAGCATTAAGATGACAAACATTTAGACTTTAGAACCACTTTAAGGAATTATGTGTCAAGATGGCCACCCAACTCTCACAGGATTTTAGTGTCCAATAAGATATGTTATGCTCCCTGAGAAACCTGCCTGGAGCCTATAGCAGGGGACAAGTTAGTCGTCAATGGTCTACTGCCAGCCTGAAGAAATGGCACAGCACCACCTTTAGTTCAGTGGATATACTGCAGCCTAGGAACTGCCTACAGTCCCAAATGATATGATCCAGAACAAATTTCTGATACTGCTGGTGTCATTGGAGTGTAGCGGGTTGTTTCTGTTTAACGAATGTAGGTGGTGGCATTTGGTCAAATAGTGGGAGCTCTGTATATGTTGACCGTCTCTGTGCGGTGTGGTGCCAGGCTGTCCTGACACTCATGTAACAAATCAATGTGTTATAATATCATTAGTAAATTGTTACTTATAAATTACCACTAAAAAAGTGAGATGACATTATCATATTGGCTCTTTGGTGAGATGGTAAAAAAAATGTTGAGTTGTCTGTCATCTTTTTGGCCAGTTGTCTACAAAAAATAATGTGGGTCTGTGACCAGACTTACCTCTCACTACTGTACAGCTGCGATGAGTTACTGCTGAAGTGGAAAGAGGTCCCGTTGTTTGATCTGATGAGATAACAGCATCAGTGGAAGTGGTAAGAGGAGTGGGGTTATCAGATGCCGTAGGTGTAGAGTCAGTTATCAAATTTGGGATGTCCGTAGTGGGATACAAAGTTGTTAAAACAGTATCAGCAGGAACTGTTGTACGTAAATCTGGTGTAGAAATAGGCTCCATTGTAAGAGCTGATGAGGTAACAGCATCAGTGGAAGGAGTTTCCATTGTAAGAGGTGTGGGGTTATCAGATGCCGTAGGTGTAGAGTCAGTTATCATATTTGGGATGTCCGTAGTGGGATACAAAGTTGTTAAAACAGTATCAGCAGGAACTGTTGTACGTAAATCTGGTGTAGAAATAGGCTCCATTGTAAGAGCTGATGAGGTAACAGCATCCGTGGAAGGAGTTTCCATTGTAAAAGGTGTGGGGTTATCAGATGCCGTAGGTGCAGAGTCAGTTATAAAATTTGATATGTCCGTAGTGGGATACAAAGTTGCAGAAGCAGTATCAGCAGGGACTGTTGTACTTAAATCTGTTGACGAAAGAGGCTCTATTGTAAGAGCTGATGAGGTAACAGCATCAGTGGAAGGAGTTTCCATTGTAAGAGGTGTGGGGTTATCAGATGCCGTAGGTGCAGAGTCAGGTATAAAATCTGTGATGTCCGTAGTGGGATACAAAGTTGTAGAAGCAGTATCAGCAGGAACTGTTGTACTTAAATCTGTTGTAGAAAGTGGCTCCATTGTAAGATCTGATGAGGTAACAGCATCAGTGGAAGGAGTTTCTATGGTAGGATCTGTAAGATTATCCGATGCCGTAGATGCAGATTCAGTTATAATACTTTGCATGTCTGTAGTGGGATACAAAGTTGTAGAGGCAGTGTCAGCAGGGACTGTTGTACTTAAATATGATGTAGAAAGAGGTTCCATTGTAAAAGCTGATGAAATAAAAGCATCAGTGGAAGGAGTTTCCATGGTAAGAGGTGTGGGGTTATCAGATGCCGTAGGTGTAGAGTCAGTTATCAAATTTGGGATGTCCGTAGTGGGATACAAAGTTGTTAAAGCAGTATCAGCAGGAACTGTTGTATGTAAATTTGGTGTAGAAATAGGCTCCATTGTAAGAGCTGATGAGGTAACAGCATCAGTGGAAGGAGTTTCCATTGTAAGAGGTGTGGGGTTATCAGATGCAGTAGGTGCAGATTCAGTTATAATACTTTGGATGTCTGTAGTGGAATACAAAGTTGTAGAAGCAGTATCAGCAGGGACTGTTGTACTTAAATCTGATGTAGAAAGAGGTTCCATTGTAAAAGCTGATGAGGTAACAGCATTAGTGGAAGGTGTTTCCATTGTTAAAGATGTGGGGTTATCAGATGCCATAGGTGTAGAGTCAGTTATAATACTTTGGATGTCTGTAGTGGAATACAAAGTTGTAGAAGCAGTATCAGCAGGAACTGTTACACTTAAATCTGATGTAGAAAGAGGTTCCATTGTAAAAGCTGATGAGATAAAAGCATCAGTGGAAGGAGTTTCCATGGTAAGAGGTGTGGGGTTATCAGATGCCGTAGGTGTAGAGTCAGTTATCATATTTGGGATGTCCGTAGTGGGATACAAAGTTGCAGAAGCAGTATCAGCAGGGACAGTTGTACTTAAAGCTGTTGTAGAAAGTGGCTCCATTGTAAGAGCTGATGAGGTAACAACGTTAATGGAAGGAGTTTCCATGGTAGGAGCTGTAGGATTTTCAGATGCCGTAGGTGTAGAGTCAACTATAAAACTTGATATGTCCGTAGTGGGATACAAAGTTGTAGAAACAGTATCAGCAGGAACTGTTGTACTTAAATCTGTTGTTGAAAGAGACTCTATTGTAAAGGCTGATGAGGTAACAGCATTAGTGGAAGGTGTTTCCATTGTTAAAGATGTGGGGTTATCAGATGCCATAGGTGTAGAGTCAGTTATAATACTTTGGATGTCTGTAGTGGGATACAAAGTTGTAGAAGCAGTATCAGCAGGAACTGTTGTACTTAAATCTGATGTAGAAAGAGGTTCCATTGTAAAAGCTGATAAGGTAACAGCATCAGTGGAAGGAGTTTCCATTGTAAAAGGTGTGGGGTTATCAGATGCTGTAGGTGCAGAGTCAGTTATAATATTTTGGATGTCTGTAGTGGGATACAAAGTTGTAGAAGCAGTATCAGCAGGAACTGTTGTACTTAAATCTGTTGTAGAAATAGACTCCATTGTAAGAGCTGATGAGGTAAAAGCATTAGTGGAAGGAGTTTCCATGGTAGGAGCTGTAGGGTTATCAGATGCCGTAGGTGTAGAGTCAGTTATCAAATTTGATATGTCCGTAGTGGGATACAAAGTTGTTAAAACAGTATCAGCAGGAACTGTTGTGAAATCTGGTGTAGAAATAGGCTCCATTGTAAGAGCTGATGAGGTAACAGCATCAGTGGAAGGAGTCTCCATTGTAAGAGATGTGGGGTTATCAGATGTCGTAGGTGCAGAGTAAGTTATAAAATTTGATATGTCCGTAGTGGGATACAAAGTTGCAGAAGCAGTATCAGCAGGGACTGTTGTACTTAAATCTGTTGACGAAAGAGGCTCTATTGTAAGAGCTGATGAGGTAACAGCATTAGTGAAAGGAGTTTCCATTGTAAGAGGTGTGGGGTTATCAGATGCCGTAGGTGTAGAATCAGTTATAATACTTTGAATGTCTGTAGTGGGATAAAAAGTTGTAGAGGCAGTGTCAGTGGAATCTGTTGTACTTAAATCTGTTGTAGAAAGAGGTTCCATTGTAAAAGCTGATGAGATAACAGCATCAGTGGAAGGAGTTTCCATTGTAAGAGGTGTGGGGTTATCAGATGCCGTAGGTGCAGAGTCAGGTATAAAATCTGTGATGTCCGTAGTGGGATACAAAGTTGCAGAAGCAGTATCAGCAGGAACTGTTGTACTTAAATCTGTTGTAGAAAATGGCTCCATTGTAAGATCTGATGAGGTAACAGCATCAGTGAAAGGAGTTTCCATTGTAAGAGATGTGGGGTTATCAGATGCCATAGGTGTAGATTCAGTTATAATACTTTGGATGTCCGTAGTGGGATACAAAGTTGTAGAAGCAGTATCAGCAGGAACTGTTGTACTTAAATACGATGTAGAAAGAGGTTCCATTGTAAAAGCTGATGAGGTAACAGCATCAGTGGAAGGAGTTTCCATGGTAAGAGGTGTGGGGTTATCAGATGCTGTAGGTGCAGATTCAGTTATAATACTTTGGATGTCTGTAGTGGGATACAAAGTTGTAGAAGCAGTATCAGCAGGAACTGTTGTACTTAAATCTGTTGTTGAAAGAGACTCTATTGTAAAGGCTGATGAGGTAACAGCATTAGTGGAAGGTGTTTCCATTGTAAAAGATGTGGGGTTATCAGATGCCATAGGTGTAGAGTCAGTTATCAAATTTGGGATGTCCGTAGTGGGATACAAAGTTGTAGAAGCAGTATCAGCAGGAACTGTTGTACGTAAATCTGTTGTAGAAAGAGGCTCCATTGTAAGAACTGATGAGGTAACAGCATCAGTGGAAGGAGTTTCCACTGTAAGAGGTGTGGGGTTATCAGATGCCGTAGGTGTAGATTCAGTTATAATACTTTGGATGTCTGTAGTGGGATACAAAGTTGTAGAGGCAGTGTCAGAAGGAACTGTTGTACTTAAATCTGTTGTAGAAAGTGGCTCCATTGTAAGAGCTGATGAGGTTACAGCATTAGTGGAAGAAGTTTCCATTGTAAGAGGTGTGGGGTTATCAGATGCTGTAGGTGTAGAGTCAGTTATCAAATCTGTGATGTCTGTACTGGGATACAAAGATGTAGTGTCAGCAGGAACTGTTGTGCTTAAATATGATGTAGAAAGAGGTTCCATTGTAAAAGCTGATGAGATAACAGCATCGGTGGAAGGAGTTTCAATTGTAAGAGGTGTGGGGTTATCATATGCCGTAGGTGTAGAGACAGTTATAATACTTTGGATGTCTGTAGTGGGATACAAAGTTGTAGAAGCAGTATCAGCAGGAACTGTTGTACTTAAATCTGTTGTAGAAAGAGGTTCCATTGTAAGATCTGATGAGGTAACAGCATCAGTGGAAGGAGTTTCCATGGTAAGAGGTAGGGGGTTATCAGATGCCATAGGTGTAGAGTCAGTTATCATACTTGGGATGTCCGTAGTGGAATACAAAGTTGTAGAAGCAGTATCAGCAGGGACTGTTGTACTTAAATCTGTTGACGAAAGAGGCTCCATTGTAAGAACTGATGAGGTAACAGCATCAGTGGAAGGAGTTTCCATTGTAAGAGGTGTGGGGTTATCAGATGCCGTAGGTGCAGATTCAGTTATAATACTTTGGATATCTGTAGTGGGATACAAAGTTGTAGAGGCAGTGTCAGCAGGAACTGTTGTACTTAAATCCGTTGTAGAAAGTGGCTCCATTGTAAGAGCTGATGAGGTTACAGCATTAGTGGAAGAAGTTTCCATTGTAAGAGGTGTGGGGTTATCAGATGCCGTAGGTGTAGTGTCAGTTATAAGATTTGGGATGTCCGTAGCGGGATACAAAGTTGTAGAAGCAGTATCAGCAGGACCTGATGTACTTATCTCTGTTGTAGAAAAAGGTTCCGTTGTAAGAGCTGATGAGGTTACAGCATTAGTGGAAGAAGTTTCCATTGTAAGAGGTGGGAGGTGATCAGATGCCGTAGGTGTAGAGTCAGTTATAATACTTTGGATGTCTGTAGCGGGATACAAAGTTGATGAAGCAGAATTTGTTGTACTGACAGCTGTTGTAGAAAGAGGTTCCATTGTAAGAGCTGATGAGGTAACAGCATTAGTGGAAGAAACTTTCATGGTAAGAGGTGTGGGGTTATCAAATACTGTAGGTTCAGAGTCAGTTAAATAACTTTGGATGTCTGTAGTGGTAAAAACAATGTCAGCAGGAACTGTCGTACTAAAAGCTGTTGTAGAAAGAGACTCTGATGTAAGAGCTGATGTAGTAACAGCATTAGTGGAAGGAGTTTCCATGATAAGAGCTGATGTAGTAACGGCATTAGTGGAAGGATTTTCCATGGTAAGAGCTGAGGGGTTACCGGATGCTGTAGGTGTAAAGTCAGTTTTGACATTCTGAACACCCGTAGTGGGATACAAAATCATAGAAACAGTATCAGCAGGAGTTGTTGTACTCAATGCTGTTGTAGAAAGGGACCCCACAGTAAGATTTGATGCAGCAGGAGTATTAGCAGAAGGATTTTCCATGGTTAGAGTTGTAGGGTCTGTATTGGGATATGAAGACTCAGTGGTGGTATTAGTAGGAATTGTTGAAGGGGAGTTTGTCTGATTCTCTGAAATGACATTGTAAATCCAGTTAGTGTCACAAAGTATTAACTTTATTCAATAACAATTCAATACATTTATAGAAAACAATGTTTTGCTTTGTGATTCAAAATCAATGTTTTTTTCTTTTTTAAAGTTTACATTTCATGTCATTTTTTAAGAGCTTCTTTGTTCTCTTTAGTATTCTTTTTTATTGTATAGGTATAAAGGAGAAGGTTCTCTTTTGTTTTGTTGTTCTTACTATCTGCATTCATGTTGTGGAGATTTAAACTAACATCAAAGGGAAATCTCTTCAAACAAGACAGAGCTGACCATAAACACTTTATATCAGTGCTATGCTGAAAGGTTTTTCTGTTACTGACTGGGACTTCTTGTCCTTATGACAATATTTCCTATAGTATATTTTTGGTGTCTCCAGGCACAGGAAGTGAGGTGAAATTAGTAGACTTTAAGGGGAACCCCACGCCAAAATTTTTTTTAAAAATGGCGTGGGGTCCCCCCAAAAATCCATACCAGACCCTTATCCGAGCACGCAACCTGGAAGGCTGCAGGAAAAGAGGGGGAACGAGAGAGCGCCCCCCCTCCTGAACCGCACCAGGCCATATGCCCTCAACATTGGGAAGGTGCCCCCAAAGCACCTTGTACCCATGTTGATGGGGAGCAGGTCCTCATCCCCACAACCCTTGGCTGGTGGTTTGGGGGTCTGCGGGGGGCGGGGGGACTTATTGGAATCTGGAAGCCCCCTTTAACAAGGGGACCCCCAGATCCCGGCCCCTCTGTGTGAATTGGTAATAGGCTACCTACCATTTCACAAAAAAGTGTCAAAAACGTAAAAACACAAGAGACGGTTTTTGACAAGTCCTTTAAATTAACTCCTTCTTCTTTTGGCTTCTTCTTCCATCTTCTTTGTTCTGGTGTGCAAATGCAGGCAGGAGATCCATAACAGCTCTCGTGCCATTCTGTCAGGAGAGGAGAGACAGATCGTCTGTTCCTACTAAGTAGGAACAGCGATATGTTTCCTTCTCTAGTCAGTCCCATCCCCCTACAGTTAGAAACACACATGAGGGAACACATTTAACTACCTGATCGCCCCCTAGTGTTAACCCCTTCCCTGCCAGTGACATTTATACAGTAATCAGTGGCTATTTTTAGCTCTGATAGCTGTATAAATGTCAATGGTCCCAAAAAAGTGTCAAAAGTGTCCGATCTGTCCGCCGTAATGTCGCAGTCCCACTAAAAATCGCAGATGGCTACCATTATTAGTAAAAATAAAATAAATAATAAAAATAAAATAAATCTATTCCCTATTTTGTAGACGCTATAACTTTTGCGCAAACTAATCAATATATGCTTATTGCGATATTTTTTCTTTAACAAAAATATGTAGAAGAATACATATCGGCCTAAACTGATGAAGAAATTTCTTTTTCAACATATTTTTGAGGGATATTTATCATAGCAAAAAAGTATAAAATATTGTTTTGTCTTTTTCAAAATTGTCTCTCTTTTTTTGTTTATAGCGCAAAAAATAAAAACCAAAGAGGTGATCAAATACCAGCAAAAGGAAAAAAAATGTCTTTGGGTACATCGTCGCACATTCGCGCAATTGTCAGTTGAAGTGGCGTAGTGCCGTATCGCAAAAAATGGCCTGGTCATTAAGAGGGACATTTTATTTTAAGTAGTTAAGAACAAACCTACAGACCCTATCTTATTTGTAACCCAGGAACTGCCAGTATTGCTTAAATCATGAAATTTCCTAGTTCCTAAAGTTGTTACAATTATTAACAGCAAAACCAATTGCTGCCTTGCAAGCTTACCCATCGGGTTCAGGATTTATTCCTAATGCCGCGTACACACAAGCGGACTTCTTGTCGGACTGAACTCCGAAGGATTTTTCGACGGAGTTCCGATGGAGTTTCGATGAAACAGACTTGCCTACACACGATCCCACCAACGTCCGATCGTTTCCAACGTGATGACGTACGACCGGACTAGAAAAAGAAGTTCAATAGCCAGCAGCCAATAGCTGCCCTTGCGTAGTTTTCGGTCCATCAGACTAGCATACAGACCTATTTTTTCAATAGGAATCGAGTCCGTCGGAAAGATTTGAAACATGTTCTATTTGTAAGGTCCGTCAGATTTTTCGACAGAAAAGGTCCGATGAAGCCCACACACGATCGGAATGTCTGACGGATTCGTTCTGTCTGATCTTTTCTGCCGATAAGTCCGGTCGTGTGTATGCGGCATTTTTGCAGCTAACAATGGTCCTAGCTCCTACACAGTCTTCTTAGTTGGAGCCAAAACCCAAGGTTCACTTTCTAGATCTTTTTTTGGGGGATTGTAAGAATTTTTCCAACTTTTTTGACAGCTTAAGCCCTGTTTCCAGCTCCAGGCTTGTTCATCAGGGTCCTAGACTCAAAGGGGTTGATTTACTAAAACTGGAGAGTGCAAAATCTGGTGCAGCTGTGCATGGTAGCCAATTGGCTTCTAACTTTAGTTTGTTCAATTAAACTTTGACAGAAAAAAAAAATTGAATCTGATTGGTTTCTATGCAGAGCTGCAACAGACGTTGCACTCTCCATTTTTAGTAACTCGAGCTAAAAGGGTCAGGATCATCATTCTGTCTGCTCAAAGGGGACTTACCAGCCTTGGCTTTTAGTTTGTCACTCTGGTTCTTCCTCACACTCTGTTGCCCCAGGACTCTGGTCCTGCTTTATGACTGCTTTATGACAACCCAGCACCTGGCTGTTACTATCTTTCCTGGGTCTCCTGCCAGTTGCCCGACAATGGGTCTCGGCACACACCTTCTATCCCTTGGATAGATCCTTGTTGCAGGAGATGCCTTTTTTAAACTTTATTAACCAGTACCTTAAAGAGGATGTAAACCCCAATGGGTTTTACTTCCTCTTTTGCTCCCCGCAAGGCCTGCAAATTAAAAGCATAATGGGCTAGTATGCATCGCATACTAGCCCATTATATGACACTTACCTGCAAACGAAGTCCGCACTGTTCCCTGTCCATCTTCGCCCCTCTTCCTTCCGGGGGGCCGCGGACTCCGGCCTTGTGACTAGCCGGAGCCGCGTGATGTCACTCCCGTGCCTGCACACGGGAGCCGTCAGTCACGGCACACGCTGGGGGAAAAACGGCACGGTGGTCCGTTTATTCACAGCGCATGTGTCGATGATGACATTGGCGCACTACAAGTGAAATATCTCCTAAACGGCACATGTTTAGGAGATATTTTCACTACCTATGGGTAAACCTTATTCTAGGCTTACCTATAGATAAAAGTAAGACAAAAGGGTTTACAACCACTTTAATGTGTGCAATTTCCTGCTGGCTATGTGCACCTGTTTAGGTTGTGTATTTGTTTCAGCTTGTTTGTTTGTCCCCCTCTCTGTGCAGTACATCTACCCTTTTCTGTCTTAAGTCCACTAGAGACATTTTATAGTCAGAGTATATAGTTATGTGTATTAAGTCCTGGGGGAAAGCTAGAACTGGTAGTACCAGTAGGCCTGCATGTCTTAAGGGAAGGGAGACTGCTAAAGGTGAAGCTACTCTTGCTTACTATTTACTCTGGCTGGAGTGCCTGCATCCAGACCTTACCCAGGCAAGCCTAGAATGAGGGGTAGAGGTGCAGTCAAATGGAGGTTGTAGGTGTTGTTGAATATTGCTAATGTGACCTCTTACACCTCCTTCCTCTTTTTCTCCTTCCCTTCATTTCTTCCTCCTCCACCTCCTCCTCTATCTATATGATTATGGCACTCGAAGAGACACTAAGGCTGGCCATACGTGGTCGAATTTCAAAATAATTTTCTTTAGAAAATCAGAAAATTTGTGTGTTTTGTGATCCGATGGTGCCACCATTGATTTCGAAATTCAGCCTTCGATTTCTCTTCCTGTTGCTGCAGAAAAGAATTTTTGTGGCTGGGAATCTTCTTTTCTTTCCAGGAATTTTCTTTCCTTGCACATGCGCATTTCTTTTTCGATTACATTTCTTGCGCGATTCTCCCATCATTGATTAGAAAATCGTTTGTTTTTCAAAAAATGTACAACATGTCCAATTACTCAAATTTGATTGCCGCACAAAAATCGATTGTGGCTGCAGCCCGCTAATGGTGTGAAATACAAACAAAAATTCTTAGATAAGATTTTCATTAGAAAATTTTTTCGAAATTCGACCCATGTATGGTCTGCCTAAGAAGCTGTTTTTTTTTTCATGTCTACAGTAGCTCACGATCTAGAACAGCGTTTCTCAACTCCAGCCCTCAAGGCACCTTCCAGTCCTCAACAGGTCATGTTTTCAGGATTTCACTCAGATGAAATGCCTGTGGTATTTACGAAGGCAGTCAAACGGATCAAATCACCTGTGCAAAATAATGATATGCCTGAAAACATGACCTGTTGGGGCGACTTGAGGACTGGAGTTGAGAAACACTGATCTAGAATGCTGCCCTGCACCATTGTGGCCCCTTTTGACGATGCAACAAAAATGGTAAGTGCTGATGAGTCAGGGATTAGTGACACAATCTTACATGTGGGATCCCACATTGCACTGTCTAATAGATGGGATCCTGGCCTCGGCAATCCTAGACTAACATATTCCCATCCTTTATGTTTTTTCATTATTTTAAATACTTATATATTTCCAATTTTTGTATATTTTTCCTTGTAAGGCTTTTCCTTGCCCAGGCCAAGCACACATGAGCAGAGATAGCAATTTCAATATTTAAAAAAAAATCACAGGTTAAAGTTGTGGTCTGTTTGTGGGAACTTGCAGAGGAATGTGACTTCTTTAGTCTGTTTCACAGCATAACAACTTGGGATAAGCAAAAAGCAAAAAAAAAAAAATTGTGTCTCTGAATTACACATGAAAATTTGGTGAAAAAAGCCCTTTCTCATTATGTTAATGGCCTGGGATGTTCCACATTAACATACAGTATTTCTACCTGCCATCAATCAAAACTCATGACATGAATTGTCTTGTATTAAACTGCCTTGTATTAACCACTTAAGGACTGGAAGATTTGCCCCCTTAAAGAGGAGTTCCACCCAGGGGGCCCGTCAGAAAAAAAAAAATTAAAAGTCAGCAGCTACTCTATTGTGAAAAAAAAAAAAGTCAGCAGCTACAAATACTGCAGCTGCTGACTTTTAATTGGACACTTACCTGTCCCTGGGTCCAGCGATGCGGGGGATCGAAGCCCCGCTCGTCCCCCCCCTCCGCTCGTCAGGGCCGGCATTTCAACTGTGGGCGCCGGGCTGTGGCTTCACAGCCTGGCACCCACTGCGCATGTGCGAGCGGCGCCGCGCGCCGTGATTGGCCGCTCAATCACCTGGGACCTGTAATGGGTCCCAGATGATTGACAGGAGGGAGGGAGCAGAGCGGAGCCCTTCCTGTGCCTGGGGGGAAGTGATGTCACCAGCCCAGGCAAAGGAACAGGCAGACTACGAGGGACCACCTAGCAACAGGCATTTAGAGGTAAGTGAAAAAAAAAAATATCCAAATGTTTTTTTGTTTTGTTTTTTAGAATTTTTACAGGTATTTTTGTTTTTTGGTTGGAACCCCACTTTAATGACCAGACCATTTTTTGTGATACAGCACTGCGTCGCTTTAACTGACAATTGTGCGGTCGTACGACATTGTACCCAAACAAAGTTGACATCTTTTTTTCCCCACAAATAGGACAAATTGGGTGAAATGTGCAGTGCTTATGTGATCATATAAACCATAACAAATAATATGAGTGAAAAAAACGTGAATAATAAATGATGTGCTCAAAAATACTCCAAGCAGTCCTCTATTATGACATGTGATGTCTATAAACAGAGGAACTTGGACGTGTGATGTCTAAAAAAGAAAAAAGTCAGTGACAAGCTTCAATCATGTGTGATGATAATCCTCAACCACATGTTGATATAATTTCGTGACAGTCTTTAACTTCAAATATGTATGATGTAATAGCAGTTGATAGTAGATCAACCACCAAAGACACCAGAAGCTGCTTACCAGAGGGATTGAACTCAAATAGGTGTACACCTAGTGAGTCAATCAAGCTTTGTGGTATAGTATACCAAGGGGATCAGATGCTCTATCCAGATATGACCTCCAGATGGACCTCCGAACAGGTGTAAGGTATGGATGGACTCAGTAGATATAGGCAGTTAGCCCCACCATTAAAAGAAAGAGGAAGGCATATAGCGTACCTCTGTATGGAAATTTTAATACATGAAAAGCAAAGTGTGGCTAGGTGACAGATGCACACCGTAGGGATCAGGAGTGCACCACAAGTTAGTTGACCCTACGGCTGACTGCTGTGGATGGGAGTCAGGGTGGTAAGGAAGGCAGGGCCGCTGGAACACCAGCACGGATTCCACCGGGGTTAGAGCATAAGATTCCCTGGGGCGCGGAGTCTAAGAGCCAGTAGGTGTTCACCAGAGCCTCTAGTGGTGAGGATGGACTGGGCTGCAACTGGCTCCAGGTCGCGACCCCCAGGGTCCCCCAGCTCACACCCACAGTAGGAAACAGGAGGATAGGGACAGTAAGGGAATAAGCCAAGGTCAGGGCCACAAGCAGACAAGGACAACAGAGTTCATGCCAAGGTTCAGGGTCACAGGCAAACAGGGATAGTTGAGGACATGCCAAAGGTCAGGGTCACAAGCAGACAGGAATAGTCAAGAACGGGCCAAAGTCGGTAACTGGAATCAGACGCAGGAAACACAGCAAGTACACACGAAAGCTAAAATACAATGGTTGATCAGCACTGCTGGCTTGCAGTGCACAGGTTAATATAGGGTTCCCTGATAGGGCCTGGGGTGGGGCCATGCTTAGAGGAGAGGTTATAAAACCAGTCAGGTGAGAGTCAGCTGGTCTTTAGAGATGAACACATGGAGACAGGTAAGTTGACAGACAAAACTCTATTGCATAACCACGACACAAAGGAAATACACTCACGTGTTTAGCAGTAAAATCAAGTGCTTGTTTCGACTTAGAAGTCATCATCTGGGGTGCTGGACCACTGTACTGGCTGAGTATTTATAGATACTGGTTACCCCCATATCAAGTGGCAGCTCCGTCTGATTGAAAGTGCAAATTATGGAGATTACTTCCTGGTTCCTCCAAAATGGCGCCCGGGCTTGCACTCCAAGCCTCGTTTTCATACGTAGAGGAGGATTACTTCCTGGTTCTGCCAAAATGGCGCCCGGACAAGAGTTCCAAGCCTCATTTTAACATGTGAAAGAGGATGTGACATCATGTGGAACAGTAACTGGTTTAAACAGCCAAAAACATGGCACCACTATTCTGGGGGACATATAGGAGCAGATGTGGCTTAAAACGGCACAATGTCCGGTGTATATAACCTACAACATGGCGCCGTTTGTCATAAGGACATGTATATTAATACACTAAGTCACAAGGTATCGCCCTTCTGGCAGCAAAAATGGAAAACAATACAATACATCCAAACATTGCTCTAGCCTGAACATGGGCAGCGGTGTAGTGGCCAGCAGCAAAACGGGTCGCCGGTTCGAATCTCGAGATTCCATGTTGGGGTAGGAAAAAAAAATATATATATATATATAAAAATGATGTAATATATATAAAAAATATATGATACTAAGGTGTGACAAATGATGGCACCCCTCAAAAAGGAAATGTTATTGGTTGGATCGAGCTGAGTTTTGTGGCGGAAATTCCTCCAGCAAAAGTTCGATGGAGCATACACACGGTCGGAATTTCCGACCAAAAGCTCACAAAGGACTTTTGCTGGCGGAATTTCTGCTTGTGTGTACGGGACATTACTGTAATAATGACACTGGCAGCGAAGGGGTTAACATCAGAGGTGATCAAAGGGTTAAATGTGTTCCTGCTGATGTGTTCTAACTGTATGGGGGATGGGCTGCCTGGGGAAACACACAGATCCGTCTTCTTGCATAGCTGTGTGATCTCCCCTGTCAGAATGGAGATCTGCCTTGTTTATACATGCAGATCCCCATTCTGTCACTGGGGGGGGAACAATTGCGGGTGGCCGGCGGACATCGAGTCTGCCCCACCCGCTGATTGGCTCCACATTGGCCAGTGGACACGTGCACTTGCCTCCGGCAGCATGTGCCCGCCCACGCCTCTGGCAGGGTGTGCACGCCCACAAACTAGAGATCCCAAGCCGCTGTAAAATGATGGTGATTTGTGGGAAAGAGCCGACCTGCCGCAGTACAATGACAGTGGCTGGTCTGCAAGTGGTTAACGACAATGTAACATTGAATTCATCTTTACTAATGTAATTCTCAATTTTCCCAGCTGACACAAGTTGAAAACCAACTGAAGGACAAACACACTTACCAGTGCTGAGAGTGCTACTGGCTATCTCTATAAAAAAGGAAATACGCTATTAGTGATATAAAACCTGAAATGCCAACTTTAAAAAAATGTAGGCAAAAGCACAGAAAAGTTCTTACTTGTAGTGTTTTTCTTTTTTATTGACTTGCAATGTGCCTCTGAACTTTCTATGGAATTGGCATTCTAGGGTCAGTCAATTCCTAGCACAGCCATCTCCCACCTTGCACATCACATCCCTCTCCTCTTCTGAAAGTGTCTAACTAATGTCTGTGCTGGCCAAGCTCATTTGTCTTTCCCTTTATCTCCCAACATAATGTTTTATGTGGCTCCCAGGAGAGAAGTGGATTAAAATACTATAGAATGTCCTTTGGGTGACAGCCCTAAGTCATCTGGGGCTTCGGCTATCCCATTCAAGATGGTGGTGCCCAGCAGCAGTATCGGGTTTTTTTTGGATGTCTACACAAGGGAAGCTTTTACAGGTAAAAATTATGCATAAAAAAAAACATAAACTTGTGAGAAGATTGTTGCTGAAATGAATGGTCTGGTGACAAGGTTTCTCTAAAGTCACTTAGCTTTCCTATAACAATGTAAAACACGAAAAGATGGATACAAACCCACAACATTTTGAGTTTTTGTAAACTAGACCCCCTGGGTAAAACAGTCATCAGTACATACGTACCCAACTATTTTATTTCCTGGAGGAGATGGTGAGGCCAAAACATTTTTTTAATTTTCATTTTACTAAAATAATAATGTTTAATAAATAATAACTGTTTCAATAATAAAGGTTTGTCTGTGATTTGTCTGTCAATAATAGTTACACAAAGGTTTTTTTATATAGCGTGTGTCCTAGGTCACCATAGAATTGGCAATAACCTGGAATCTCACTATTGATTTATATATTGGAAATTCTTTTTGTATGTGTTTGTCAGGCTTTGCAGACTTTCAGATGTGTTTGACATTTTTTACATTTAATTTTACTTTTTTGTTGATTTTAGTTCCAGCAGAGGACAAAGGACAAAAGAAATGAATTTTTCCATTGAACAGGTCTGTTGGGTGCTGTTGACGGGAAATAATTTAGTATCTGTCATGCAATCTGTCTATATTATGCACAAACAATGTTCCTTGTCAAAGAAACAATGCTGGACATGTGTAATAAACAGTAAAAGGAGCAAGGTGATCATTCTTGAAATACCGTAACCTAGAAGAGGCAGTTAGAAGAATAATAATCAATCATGAGAATCACATAATGTTACCGAAACTTGACTTTGTTAAGTGAACATTTTTTACCCTTTTAGTAAGTCATCTCAATGATGAGTTTTAGGCAGAATAATGTCAACAGCAGAGTTTCTGCAGAAGATCTTATCAGCATGTTGGTGGATCCCACAGACAAAACCTTTTTTATTGTTGTCGCTGAAATAGTTATGACTGAGCAGTGCTGCTTGCAGCAAGGCAGGTCAGCAGATCTTACTACTTACTACTAAGGATGAGCCGAACACCCCCCTGTTCGGTTCGCACCAGAACCTGCGAACGGACCGAATGTTTGCGCAAACTTTAAAACCCCATTAAAGTCTATGAGACTCGAACGTTCAAAATCAAAAGTGCTAATTTTATAGGCTAATGTGCATGTTATTGTTCTAAAAAGGGTTTGGGGTTTTGCATTAATGCAAAAAAAAGTTTTTTTTGGGAGCAGTGATTTTAATGATGCTTAAAGTGAAAAAAAAAGTGAAATATTCCTTTAAATATCGTACCTGGGGGGTGTCTATAGTATGCCTGTAAAGTGGCGCGTTTCCCGTGCTTAGAACAGTCCCTGCACAAAATGACATTTTTAAAGGGATAAAAGTCATTTAAAACTGCTTGCGGCTTTAATGTAATGTCGGGTCCCAGCAATATGGATGAAAATCAGTGAGACAAATGGCATGGGTACCCCCCCAGTCCATTACCGGCCCTTTGGGTCTTGTATGGATATTAATGGGAACCCCGCACCCAAATTAAAAAAAGGAAAGGCGTGGGGCCCCCAGGCCCTATATACTCTGAACAGCAGTATACAGGCGGTGCAAACAAGACAGGGACTGTAGGGTTGTTGTTAAGTAGAATCTGTAATTTTGTACTGGTACATTTTTAAAGTGTAGCTCCAGCCAAAAAATCTATTTTAAAGCTTTTTGGAAAACATAGGGAAGGGTTATCACTCCTGTAACATTTGTTTTGCTGTCTGTGCACCTCTTCAGAAGATTTCACCTCACTTTCTGTCCCAATGACAAATGTTTTTAGAAAATTTGGGGTTTTTAGTGAAACAAGGATTGGTGATAAAGCATCAGTGAAGAGGAGACACGTTTTTTTCCATATTAACTCGATTTTTTTCCGACGGATGTTGGCTCAAACTTGTCTTGCATACACACGGTCACACAAAGTTGTCGTAAAATCCGATCGTTCTGAACGCGGTGACATAAAACACATATGTC
Organism: Lithobates clamitans; assembly: GCA_037952925.1. Taxonomy (NCBI): domain Eukaryota; kingdom Metazoa; phylum Chordata; class Amphibia; order Anura; family Ranidae; genus Lithobates; species Lithobates clamitans. Next base: position 863,177 of record JBBGZY010001568.1, on the reverse strand, counting down.
GGGACTCTAAACGGAGCAGAAGCCAATAGCTTTCATCTCTTTATTTATTCTGAGCATGCGTGGCACTTTGTGCATCGGATTTGTGTACACACGATCGGAAATTCCGACAACGGATTTTGTTGTCGGAAAATTTTATAGCCTGCTCTCAAACTTTGTGTGTCGTAAAATCCGATAGAAAATGTGTGATAGAGCCTACACACGGTCGGAATTTCCGACAACAAGGTCCTATCACACATTTTCCATCGGAAAATCCGACCGTGTGTACGGAGCATTACAGGAGAGAATTTCCCTTCCTAGGGGTAGATTTCATCTCACTTCCTGTTGTCTCCTTCCGTTTGCAAGTAGGAGTCATTCGTAAGTTGGATGTTTGAAAGTAGGGGCCTGCCCTATATACTCTGCAGGAATTGAGGCTTTAGGTGTTGGTGTTGTAAATACATGCCATTTTTGAACAGTGGTAGAAATATTGGGCTTTTGGTGGTGGTGGTGGTGGTGGTGATGGAGCTGGTGCCACAACACTGTAAGTCCACACAGTTACTCTTGATGGGCGCTGGAACGGGCCCTGCTGTGAAATATTATATCAAGAATTTTAATTACATGCACCTGTTGAACAGGGGCAGAAAAATTGGGCCTTAGGCACTGATGCCACAACACTGCAACCCCTCACAGATGCTATAGTTGGAGCGCAGGAATGAGCCCTGCTGCAAAGTATTGCATCAAAAATTGTAATTATGCGCCCCTGTTAAACAGGGGCTGAAAATTTGGGCCTTGGGCACTGGTGCTGGTGCCACAACACTGCAACCCCTCACAGATACTCTAGTTGGAGCACAGGAATGAGCCCTGCTGCAAAGTATTGCATCAAAAATTGTAATTATAAGCCCCTGTTAAACAGGGGCTGAAAAATTGGGCCTTGGGCACTGGTGCTAGTGCCACAACACTGCAACCCCTCACAGATACTATAGTTGGAGTGCAGGAATGAGCCCTGCTGCAAAGTTTTGCATCAAAAATTGTAATCACACGCCCCTGTTAAACAGGGGCATAAAAATTGGCCTTGGCCACTGGTGATGGTGCCCAGAACCAAAAATGTTCTTACAAGCTATCAGCATTAAAATTGAGGAGGAAGAGGATTGTCACTCAGCATAACAGGATAGTCACTCAGCATCAGCATAGCCAGTCTTGAAGGGATCTCACATTAAAAAAAATCAGTTACATCAGCATCAGGTGCTTGGTAGCTGGTGATCCAAGACTGATTCATTTTTATGAAGGTCAGCCGACCGACCGATTCGGTGGACAGGCACACCCTGTGATCAGCTACAAAGCCTCCAGCAGCATTGAATGTGCGTTCCAAAAGAACGCTGGATGCAGGACAGGACAGTAGCTCAATTGCATACTGTGCAAGCTCTGGCCAGTGATCCATCCTCAAGACCCAGTAACCCAGAGGATTTTCAGTGGGAAAGATGTCCAAGCCTGTTCTTGCCCCTAGGTAATCCTGCACCATGTGAATCAGATGCTGGCGATGGTTGCTGGAACCAATCAGACCTTGGGGCTGCGGACTAAAAAATTGTCTGAAGGCATTGGTCAGATGGCCACCTTCTACACTGCTCCTTCTGTGACTGACTGAAGCCTCAGCAACACGTTGTCCAGGAGGACCAGGAAATTGTAACCTCCCAGGCTCTGGAAACGCGTTGCACAAACCTTTCTGCAAGGCCTCCCAAAGATGTTTCATCCTCTGTTCCCTCTGCGATGGCAAGATAAGGTCCGCAACCTTACCCTTGTAACCTGGATCAAGGAGGGTTACCAGCCAGTAATCACCCCTCCCCTTGATACCACGAATACAAGGATCCTTTCACAGGCTTTGCAGGATCAGGGAGGCCATGCAGCACAGGTTTGCTGAGGCATTCGGTCCAGAGTCCTCTGGGTCACTAAGGACGACATGATCCGCAGCCACCTCCTCCCAGCCACGTACGAGTCCATGGGTTTCATCGGGCTGTAAATGATCCCTCTAAGACTGCTGATGATGCTGAGTGCCAGGCTCCACCTCCATGCTGACACAATCCTCCTCCTTGTCCTCTTCCTGTGTGATCGGCGGGCATGCAGGAATACTGCCTGGATAAAGGGGGCCTTGAGAGGTAAGGAAGTCCGCCTCTTCCTCCCTCTGTTCTGCCTCAAGTGCCCTGTCTGTTATTCCACGCAGCGTGTGCTCCAACAGGTGTACAAGAGGGACAGTGTCACTGATGCATGCACTGTCACTGCTCACCATCCTCGTGGCCTCCTAAAATCGTGACAGGACAGTGCATGCATCCCTTATCATAACCCACTGGCGTGAGGAAAAAAAAACAAGGTCCCCTGACCCTGTCCTGGTGCCATAGTTGCATAAGTACTCATTGATGGCCCTCTGCTGCATGTGCAGCTGCTGCAGCATGGCCAACATTGAGTTCCACCTGGTGGGCATGTCACAGATTAGGCGGTTCTTGGGCAGGTTAAATTCCTTTTGGAGGTCAGCCAGCCGAGTACTGGTATTATATGACCTGCGTAAATGCACACAGAATTTCCTGGCCTGCCTCAGGACATCCTGTAAGCCCGGGTACCTGCCCAAGAACCACTGCACCACCAAGTTAAAGACGTGAGCCAAACAGGGCACATGGGTCAGTTGTCCCTGTCGGAGGGCGGAGAGGAGGTAGGTGCCATTGTCGCAAACCACCATACCTGCCTTAAGCTGGCGTGGCGTCAACCACCTCTGAACCTGCCCCTGCAGAGCTGACAGAATCTCTGCCCCAGTGTGGCTCCTGTTCTCCAAGCACAACAGCTCAAGCACCGCATGGCATCTTTTTGCCTGCGTGCTTGCATAGCCCCTTGAACGCCTATGGAGCACCGCTGGTTCAGAGGACAAATCAGCACAGGAAGAGGCCATGGAGGAGGAAGAAGAAGAAGAGGAGGGGGTGGAGGAGAGAGGTGTGGCAGAATCACCACTAGTAGAATTTTGGAGGCGTGGTGGCGGAACAACCTCCAACACTACTGCACCCTGTCCTGCATCCTTCCCAGCTGATAGAAGAGTCACCCAGTGCGTGGTGAAAGATAGGTAATGTCCCTGTCCATGCCTGCTGGACCATGAGTCTGCAGTAATATGCACCTTACCGCTGACCACCCTGTCCAGCGACGCCAAGACATTGCCATCCACATCCCGGTAGAGAGCCGGAATCACCTTCTGTGAGAAAAAGTGGCATTTGGGAACCTGCCACTGAGGAACAGCACATTCCACAAACTCACAGAAGGGGGCAGAGTCTACCAACTGAAAAGCAGCAGTTAAAGTGCTAGCAATTTAGCCAAGCTAGCATTCAACTGCTGGGCATGTGGATGGCTGGGAGCGAACTTCTTTCAGCGGTGCAGCAGCTGGGGCAGGGAAATTTGCCTGGTACAATCTGACGTCGGTGTACCGATAGCAGATTGCCCACAAGTACTTTAGCTGTGACACACCTAATTCTACACCTTCATTTCTCTCAGTGCAGGTTTCAGAGAGGACTGAAGGTATAGTGGGGTTGGAGATCCCAGCTGATGTGGAGCAAGGAGAGGTCCGCTTTGTTCTTTGGTGTGGGTCTTTTAGATTCGCTTGCCAATGAACTGCATGGCAGGTCGACATATGTTTGGTCAAGCATGTGGTGCCCAAGCGGGTGATGTTTTGGCCACGCGAGATACGCTTGAGACACATGTTGCAAATAGCAGCAGTGGGATCTGATGCACTTGTCTCAAAAAAGGCCCACACCAAAGAACTTTTGGAATACCGCGCAGAGACAGCAGCGCCCTGCACATGCAGAGCTCCGCAGTGTGATGCAGTCGGTGTGCTGCCCTTAAGCTGGCCCCTGGAGGGCATCCTGCTTCATTGGAGATGTGCCTCCTCCTCCTCTTCTCTCCTATCAGGCACCCACGTGGAATCAGTGACCTCATCATCCCCTCCCTCCTCATCACTGGAGCAAACCTGGCAGTATGCTGCAGCTGGGGGATCATGACTGCCAGATTGCTGTCCTTCTTGGGCCCCCCTCTCTCTGGGTTCACGTTACTGCCTTTCTCTAGCTGGGTACCATCATTGGAGCCTTCAGAATGCCGGGCATCCTCCTGGAGCATGTATCCAACACTGTGGTCAAACAGTTCAGGGGACTCCTCAGGAGGACATGGTGGGGCTAGGGAAGGAGTGACTGATGCCATTGAGCCGAGGGAAGAGGCCGCATTCGCAGCTGCTTTGCCAGACAAAGTAACCTGAGCCTGGGTGAGAGAGGATGAGGAGGATGAGGATGGCTTGGTCATCCACTCAACCAAGTCTTCAGCATGTTGCGGCTCAACACAGCCAGCTGCCGAAAAAAAGGACAAGCGTGTCCCACGGCCACATGCTGATGAGGATGCACTGTCTCCACAACAAGCACTGTTGCCTCTAGACACAGAGCCTGCTTGCCCTCTTTTATTGTCTTATGACTGTCTGCCTCTCCTTGTTGGCCTTCCAGACATACTAATGGCCTGCAGTGAGATGTAGCTGCACAAAGCTGGGATGTATACATATACTGATACTGCAGCTAGCAGAATCAACTGCCTGCCTGTAGTATTATTAGTATGAGAAAACCAGCAATTGTCTTCAGGTAACTTTTGGTGCACACTGTGCAGAGGACACAGTACACTAACTGTAAATACTGCAGCTGCCTGCCTGTGGTACTAATAGGATCAGAAGAACACCACCAATTTTCTTCAGGTAGCTTTAGGTGCACACTGTGCAGAGGACACAGTACACTAACTGTAAATACTGCAGCTGCCTGCCTGTGGTATTAATAGGATCAGAACAACAGCAATTGTCCTCAGGTAGCTTTAGGTGCACACTGTGCAGAGGATGCAGTACACTAACTGTAAATACTGCAGCTGCCTGCCTGTGGTACTAATAGGATCCGAAGAACACCACCAATTTTCTTCAGGTAGCTTTAGGTGCACACTGTGCAGACGACACAGTATACTAACTGTAAATACTTTAGCTGCCTGCCTGTGGTACTAATAGGATCAGAAGAACACCACCAATTTTCTTCAGGTAGCTCTAGGTGCACACTGTGCAGAGGACACAGTACACTAACTGTAAATACTGTAGCTGCCTGCCTGTGGTATTAATAGGATCAGAACAACAGCAATTGTCTTCAGGTAGCTTTAGGTACAAACTGTGCAGAGGACACAGTACACTAACTGTAAATACTACAGTTGCCTGCCTGTGGTATTAATAGGATCAGAACAACAGCAATTGTCTTCAGGTAGCTTTAGGTGCACACTGTGCAGAGGACACAGCACACTAACTGTAAATACTGCAGCTGCCTGCCTGTGGTACTAATAGGATCAGAAGAACACCACCAATTTTTTTCAGGTAGTTTTAGGTGCACACTGTGCAGAGGACACAGTACACTAACTGTAAATACTGCAGCTCCCTGCCTGTGGTATTAATAGGATCAGAACAACAGCAATTGTCTTCAGGTAGATTTAGGTACACACTGTGCACAGGACACACTACACTAATGCCCCGTACACACGGTCGGATTTTCCGATGGAAAATGTGTGATAGGACCTTGTTGTCGGAAATTCCGACCGTGTGTAGGCTCCATCACACATTTTCCATCGGATTTTCCGACACACAAAGTTTGAGAGCAGGCTATAAAATTTTTCGACAACAAAATCCGTTGTCGGAATTTCCGATCGTGTGTACACAAATCCGACGCACAAAGTGCCATGCATGCTCAGAATAAAAAAAGAGATGAAAGCTATTGGCTACTGCCCGTTTATAGTCCCGACGTACGTGTTTTATGTTACCGCGTTCAGAATGATCGTATTTTCCGACAACTTTGTGTGACCGTGTGTATGCAAGACAAGTTTGAGCCAACATCCGTCGGAAAAAATCGTAGGATTTTGTTGTCGGAATGTCCGTTCAATGTCCGACTGTGTGTACGGGGCATAACTGTAAATACTGTAGTTGCCTGCCTGTGGTACTAATAGGATCATAAGAACACCACCAATTTTCTTCAGGTAGCTGTAAATACTGTAAAAACACCTGCCTGCCTGTCAGTAGGAAGAGAATAACAGGAACGGATCTAGCTTAACTGAATACAGTGTGTGTATATATATATATATATATATATATATATATATATATATATATATATATATATATATATACATATATATATACACAACACCTTGGATGCATATATATACACAATACACTGTAAGAGCAGCTAACTGACTCGCCTGCCTACTCTATCTAACTTAAATTAAATGACACTGTCTCTCTGTCTATCTCTCAGCCGCTGCAACACACTACACAAGGCCGCCATGTAGACGGCCTTATATAGTGTGGGTCGTGTACTAAACCACCGGAGCCATAATTGGCCAGAGCCACCCTGGCTTTGGCCAATTACAGCTCTCTGTACAGACGGCGCTTTGATTGGCCAAGCATGAGAGTCATAGTGCATGCTTGGCCAATCATCAGTGAATTTTGGGCCGTGAAGGGCCACTCGAATTTGGCACGAACAGCCTATAACGTTCGCAATTCGACAAACGGTCGAACATAGGATGTTCGAGTCGAACATGGGTTCGACTCGAACTCGCAGCTCATCCCTACTTACTACTTACTAAACTGCATTTACACAGACTGTAAGCTCATGATCCCTTTAGCAACCACAACCCTGCAGTCATTTTCTTAGGTATGGGTGGGATTAGCAGTTGTCAGGTTGCCAATCACATTCACTTACGGTTGCCACCTTTTCTTCAAGTCAAACCCGAACACTTTAGTGGCATAGAGCATTTTTTTTATAGTATAAACTATACATATGTTTGATAGAATAACATTTCTAATCATATGAAGTTAATCACAAGAGTTCTACCTTTACATCTGAAACAGCAGTGTTTCCTTTTACATCTGAACTCACAGAGTTCCCTTACACTGTAATGGGGGACTCTACAGACTCTGAGGTAAGGGCGAACTCTGGGGACTGTAACCTAAGGGGTGTTCTGGGAACCCTGATTTAAGGGGGAACACTGAGTACTCTGATGTACGGAGAGGACTCTGACGTAAGGGGGAACACTATGGCCTCTGGTGTAAAAGGGAACTCTGATGTAAGGGGTGCTCTGAGAACCCTGATTTACTTTAGTCTACTCACTCAAAGGCAGGAGAGAGAAGGGGGGAGATAGTCACAGACAGGGATGGATAGTAAACTCACTCAACCCTTGGCAGTCAGCACCTCACATCCAGATGTATCTAGACTTCAAATTTCTGGCCCCCACTTTCCTTTTCTGAGGCACAGCACCGGGGATTGGAGTGTGGGCAGGCCCACAGGGGTGGGGGCAGGAGGAGGAGTAGATTGAGCCCTCTCTCCCCTGTGTATGTAGGGGGGAAGTGTTAGTGCTGGCTTTGGACAGTGTGAAAGAGAGTGTAACAGACACAACTGCAGCAACTGCACAACTGCAGCCAGCAACCCTGATAGGAAGCCATAGTCCAATCAGAATAATGTGTCCAGGTTTCAGGTGGTCTGAAACCCAGATGCATGATTCCAAACCTTAACTGTCCGGGTGAATCTCGGACAGGTGGCAACCCTACATTCACTGGTGGAGCCCCCAATGGCTCCTTCTGCTACCGGCAAAGCACTCCTGCTGCCATTTTGTTTACAACTGACTAGGATACTGGTGTTCATTCTTGCAATCTGATTGCTGTCTTTTTATGTCAGGATGGAGAGCGGCAGGATTGTATGTTGCCAATTCTCTATATCTAATGGCCTTGTCCTAAAAATGCAAAGCTACTGGAAAAAACGATAATATAAAATGGATAAAACACATTACACAAACAAAAATGGACCTAGACCCAGCTTGTTGCCTTCTCCATGTTAACAATCTCTCGTATAGGAAATACTAGAAATCTCTGGTGAGACACCTACTAAACTCTGAAACAAGTGCTTATACCACTAAAATGGAGAACTAGACACACACCATTGATAAAAGGTTGGCTTCTAAAAACGAACGCAACCTATGAAATGGAAGAAACCATCACTATTAACCACTTCCCGCTCGCCGTCGTATGACGTCCTTGACTTTCTGCGGTTATATCTGAATGATGCCTGCAGGCAGCTACAGGCATCATTCAGATATTGTCTTTTTCAGCTGGTGATTCCCTACACCGTAAGAATGATCATAGCAGCTGGTCAACCTCTTGATCGATCTTACGGGTGGCAAGAGGGGACGTGTCCCCCCCCTGCTGCCGCCCTCTGCCATCGGTGAGTCGGAGAACGGATCCACTGGCCCCGGATGTTTACCATAGAGATTTCTATGATTGTTCGGAGGCCGGGCGCGATGTTATGATGTTACGCCCAACCTCTGCATTAAAACAAACAGCGCCGCCTCGGCTGGGCCCCACAACAATCATTGTTGTGGGGCCCAAAGCAGTTGCCACATACTTTCCCAGTTCAAATTCCCTTGTCCCTTTTTAGTCCTGTACTGTGGCTTAATATCTCAGTGTAAAGTTCTGTTACTAATGCTGTCCAGTTCTGCCTATTACTATGTACAGATGACTCACCTGCAGACTCCGTGTTTACATGTAAATAACATGCATTGATATGTAAATAGTGGCGGCATTCATATGTATATCATGCCCCCCCTGAGGTCATATCAACCATCACTTCTTCTGAATGCTGCCCACTGGGGAGGTAAAGGAGCATGCTTGATAGTCCTGCCTACAACTGTGGTCATTAAGCCTAACATCAGCCTGTTCTGCAAAGATAAGAAAATTAGAGGTGGAACCCTTTTTCAAAATAACACGGGGCCACAGCACCGTGAATTGTGGTGCATGTGAATACACACATCTCAGCAGATGCGTGAGGGTGTCATTAACAAGGGCAGCATGTTTCTGTGGTGTCAGGAAAGTGATTTTGCATGCATTCCCAACACACACAAATGTCAAAGCAGGCTAAATGTCTCAGTTACATTGGTCAGTGTAAATCTTCTCATTCCATTAGTGCTTGGTGTATAATCCTTTTATTCACACTAGTGGCCAGTGTGAAGGTCCCCCTTACATTGGTGGTCAGTGTAAATCCCTCCTTACATTAGTGGTTCCTGTGAATGCTCCTATTACATTAGTGGTCAGTAGGGATGAGCCGAACACTCCCTGTTTGGTACGCATCAGAACATGCGAACAGGCAAAAAATTTGTTTGAACACGTGAACACCGTTAAAGTCTATGGGACACGAACATGAATAATCAAAAGTGCTAATTTTAAAGGCTTATATGAAAGTTATTGTCATAAAAAGTGTTTGGGGACCTGGGTCCTGCCCCAGGAGACATGGATCAATGCAAAAAAGTGAAGCAGTGATTTTAATAATGCTTAAAGTGAAACAATAAAATAAAAGTGTAATATTCCTTTAAATTTTATACCTGGGGGTGTCTATAGTATGCCTGTAAAGCGGCACAAGTTTCCTGTGTTTAGAACAGTCTGACAGCAAAATGACATTTCAAAGGAAAAAAAGTCATTTAAAACTACTCGCGGCTATTAATGAATTGCCGGTCCGACAATACACATAAAGGTTCATTGATAAAAACGGCATGGGAATTCGGACGGGGTCACCCATTACATAACGGGTGACCCTGCCCCCCTCTGACATTACGGGGAATGCCACAGGGAAGTCCCCGTCAAGTCCCCGTGCGTCAGAGGGGAGCGGGGTCACCGGGTGGCCCCGCCCTCCATTATTTAAGAACCGTCAGAAGACGAGAAGCGTCACACAGCGGGAGCCTCCCTTCATGGATGCGGAGAAGAAGGGAAGAAGACGCCGTGGAGGAAGATGCCGGACGAGAACACCGGAGGAAGAACCAGAAGAACCAGAAGAAGAAGTAGATGGAGGAAGAAACCGAAGGAAGATAGAAGATCGAAGAAAGAAGATAGAAGATAGAAGAAAGAATAAGCATTTAAATAAAGGAATTGTCAAAAACTGTCTCTTGTCATTTTTAACATTTTTGACACTTTTTTTGTGAAATGGTAGGGATACTTTTGTACCCCCTTACCATTTCACACAGGGGGGGTGGGATCTGGGGGTCCCCTTGTTAAAGGGGGCTTCCAGATTCCGATAAGCCTCCCGCCCGCAGACCCCCACAACCACCGGGCAAGGGTTGTGGGGATGAGGCCCTTTTCCCCATCAACATGGGGACAAGGTGCTTTGGGGGGCTACCCCAAAGCACCCTCCCAATGTTGAGGGCACGGTTCAGGGCCCCCCTGAACCTGATACAGTTCAGGGGGGGTGCTCTCTCGTCCCCCCTCTTTTCCTGCCAGGTTGCATGCTCGGATAAGGGTCTGGTATGGACTTTTGGGGGGACCCCACGCCATTTTTTAAAAAAATCTTGGCACGGGGTTCCCCTTAAAATTCATACCAGACCTGGAGGGTCTGGTATAGATTTTGAGGGGGGCCCCATGCCGTTTTTTTAAAAAAAATTTGGCTGGGGTTCCCCTTAATATCCATACCAGACTTGTTTTTTATCAATGAACTTTTATGTGGGAAACATGCGCCCCTTTACAGGCACTTTTATTGTTTCACTTTAAGCATTATCAAAATCACTGCTCCCAAAAAAACTGACGTTTTTAAAACTTTTTTTTCATTGATCCATGTCCCCTGGGGCAGGACCCAGGTCCCCAAACACTTTTTATGACAATACCATGCATATAAGCCTTTGAAATTAGCACTTTTGATTTCTCTCATAGACTTTTAAAGAGTGTTCCGTGGCTTTCGAATCTGCGAGTGGAACTCTCGCTTATACTCTTCCCCCCCTCTGGTACCACATTAGGAACCTTTGAAAGACGAGGGGGAATGGGGCTCCTGTTTTTGACAGGTCCCCTTCCCCACTTCCAGAGACTGCAGCCTGATCCCCCCGAAGTTCGGCCCCCCTCCTCCTTTCCCCGCTGCCGGGCCAATTAGAAGGCGCAACGCACTTCATTCATGCGCAGTAGGGTACCAGGAGTGAAGCCGAAAGGCTTCACTGCCTGGTTTCCTTACCAGGAATGGTGGCGGGAGGACCTGTGAGTCGATCCAAAGAGCCAGGCCTTCTCATCCAACATTGGTACCTGACCTCACAAATGAATTTTTGAAATTTTCGGACTTTCATTCTTATTTTCAGATTTTCGCTCTTTTGAATTTCTTTCTTATTTTCTGAATTTCTCATTTTTGGATTCTCATATTTTTGAATTCTGAATTTCCGAATTGACGAATTTTTGAATATTCGGAAAAATATGTTAACCACTTCCCGCCTGGCCTATGGCAGAATGATGGCCGGGCAGTGGTTCTGTTATCCTGACTGGGCGTCATATGACGTCTTTCAGGTTAACAGCCAACGCGCCCCCGCACCCACCGCAACACCGATCTCAGTAAAGAATCTCTGACAGAGGCTCTTTACCACATGATCAGCCGTGTCCAATCACGGCTGATCACAGTGTAAACAGGAAAAGCCATGTATCGGCTTTTCCTCACTCGCGTCTGACAGACACGGGTAGAGGAGAGCCGATTGGCTGCTCTAATGACGGGGGTATGCAATGATTGAATATCAGCGCAGCCCCCCCACAGAGGCCCAACCAGGACCACCAGGGATCAGGGCCATTTTTAAGGCAGGGCAAAAGGGGGCAGCTGCTCTGGGCCCTGTCATTGTTGTGGGGCCGGAAGCAGCTGTTTCATACTTGACAACTATCCTGGTTACATTTCCCTTGTCCCTTGAGGTTTTAGTCCTGTGTTGTGTTCCAATATCTCAGTGTAAGAGCAAAACTGCATGGGGGGCCCAAGAAAAGTTTTGCCTATGGTCCAAACAATATTAAAGGGACTGCCAGGGATACCACCAGGACCACCAGGGATGCCCACTACTGATGACCACCAGGTATGCCACGCATGGCCACCAGGGATAGCATCTTTGCCAAAATCAATGCCAATCAGTGCCCACTAATGGTGCCAGTCAGTGCCCATCACTAATGCCTGCCAGATGTCTCCTTATCAGTGATGCCCATTAGTGCCATCTATCAGTGTCCATAAGTTCCATCTATCAGTGCCCATCCATGCCCATCAGTGCCCACCTATCAGTGCCACCCATAAGTACCCATCAGTGCAGACTTTCAGTTCCCATCAGTGCTGCCTATCAGTGCCCATTGGTGCCACCTATCAATGCTGATCAGTGCTGCATACCAGTGCCACCTATCAGTGCCCATCCGTGCCCATCAATGCCCACTTATTAGTGCCTATCAGTGTCACCTATCAGTGCCATCCATAAGTACCCATCAGTGCAGCCTTTCAATGCCCATCAGTGCGCCTATCAGTGCCCAATAGTGCCACCTAGCAATGCTGATCAGTACTGCATACCAGTGTCACCTATCAGTGTCACCTATCAGTGCCCACCAGTGCTGCATATTAGTGCCCATCATCAGTGCCCATCAGAGCCACCTCATCAATGCCACCTTATCAGTGCCCATCAGTGCAGCCTCATCAGTGCCCGTCAGTGAAGGAGAAAACTTACTTATTTACAACATTTTATAACAGAAACAGAAAAACTTTTTTTTTCAAAATTTTCGGGGTTTTTTTATTTTAAAAAATCTCAGCAGTGATCAAATACCATGAAAAGAAAACTCTATTAGGGCGTACACACGGTCGGACTTTGTTCGGACATTCCGACAACAAAATCCTAGGATTTTTTCCGACGGATGTTGGCTCAAACTTGTCTTGCATACACACGGTTACACAAAGTTTTCGGAAAATCCGATCATTCTGAACACGGTGACGTAAAACACGTATGTCGGGACTATAAACGGGGCAGTGGCCAATAGCTTTCATCTCTTTATTTATTCTGAGCATGCGTGGCACTTTGTCCGTCGGATTTGTGTACACACGATCAGAATTTCCGACAACGGATTTTGTTATCGGAAAATTTTATCTCCTGCTCTCCAACTTTGTGTGTCGGAAAATCCGATGGAAAATGTCTGATGGAGCCCACACACGGTCGGAATTTCCGACAACACGCTCCGATCGGACATTTTCCATCGGAAAATCCGACCGTGTGTACGGGGCATTTTTGTGGGAACAAAATTATATAAAATTAGTTTGGGTACAGTGTAGCATGACCACACAATTGTCATTAAAAGTGCGACAGCGCTGAAAGCTGAAAATTGTCCTGGGCAGGAAGGGGTGAAAGTGTCTGGTATTAAAGTGGTTAAACAGGTTTATGTTAATTTGAATATTTTCGAATTAATGAATTTGTTGAAATTCATAAAAAAAAACTGATTCTGAACTAAACAAATTGCACATGTCTAGAAAGAGATGGTATTTGATAGTCTGTAAATGTACAGATTGGAGGATCTAATATATTACTGTAGAACTGTTGGAGTTTCTTTGTATAGATGAAGAGGGATACTTTGTATCCAATATTTGATATAACAGCATGCAGGATTTGTTTATTGATACAATGTATCCGTTGCACTGAGGGCAGACAATTCTTATGCATAGCAGACATCCAGTTTATGTAACAACACACAGGAGTCTGATCTAAAACATATATATATATATATATATATATATATATATATATATATATATATATATATATATATATATATATATATATTATATATATATATATATAGATATAGATATATAGATATATAGATATATAGATATAGATATATATAGATATATAGATATAGATATATCTATATATATCTATATCTATATATATATATCTATATATATATATATATATATATATATATATATATATGTTTTAGATCTGACTCCTGTGTGTTGTTACATAAACTGGATGTCTGCTATGCATAAGAATTGTAAGAAGAACAAGAAGAACAAAAACATTAAAGAAAATTCTACTGGTGTGTGGTCACCTTAAGACTTTCTTTTTAGTAACTTCCATACAATGTCCTCTGTTTTGTTTGATATATATATATATATATATATATATATATATATATATATATATATATATATATATATATATATATATATATAGATATATATATATATATAAAGATATAAATATATAGATATATATCAAACAAAACAGAGGACATTGTATGGAAGTTACTAAAAAGAAAGTCTTAAGGTGACCACACACCAGTAGAATTTTCTTTAATGTTTTTGTTTTAAGAACATTTGTTTGATTGTCTAATCATTAGTGGGGTCAATTCAACATTTTATTTTTTATGACTAGAAAATTCAAGAGCAGGATTGGGGATTTTTTTTTTTCAAATTAACGAATGAACAAACACATTTCTAACAATGTATGTGGTTTTCATTCAGGAAAGTCCGATCCAAAATCACTTTTTAAAAGCAAATTAAATTTTAAAGTATTTTCAAATGACGTTCATCCAGTCATCAAATGTACTGGGAATTTTCATATAAAAAAATTTGTTCAAAAGTCTACTCGTGTATGGCCAGCTTTAGTTGGGATATTGTTGAATCCACTCACCTGTTGCTCCATGGGAAGCACACAGAAGGACCAGGAGGAAGAGGAGATACAATCGTTTTTCCATCCTGGAAATCTTTGTTGCCTATCACTCCTCCATGAGCAGAATTTGCTCCCGAAGCCGTTGGTTCACAGATAAGATTCGATGTTCACCACCTCCGTATTGTTCTACCAAAGGGAAAATCTCCAAATTGCCTTATTCACCGTTTGCTGCTCTTTTTACTTTGGCTTCCCCTTTCTTTGTATTCAGGTTTCCTCATTCTTTATGTTCACCGCTCTAACAAAAAAATGTTGACAATCCTGTTTGGAGGACTGTTGCTTAGATATCTTTGAATGCTCCATGAGACGTGAAGCAAGATTGTTTACACAAGATCTCAAATCTTTCCCCATCATTTATTCTAAGTAAGCTGAATCATAGATCAATTTCTGTTTTCTATATCTACATAATGGTGTCATTGAAATGTCAACAGACCACGAGACAAAGAGTATTATCCATGTATTGTATCAATGTCTTTCCAAAGGCCGAGAAGGACAACCATACCAATAAGAGGCATGGGGAGAGATTAGAGGAACTGAATGTATTCTCTCTTGAGAAGAGGAGAATAAGGGGGGATATGATCATCATGTATAAATACATAAGGGGGGATATGATCACCATGTATAAATACATAAGGTGGGATATGATCACCATGTATAAATATATAAGGGGGGATATGATCTCCATGTATAATTACATAAGGGGGGATATGATCTCCATGTATAAATACATAAGGGGGATATGATCTCCATGTATAATTACTTAAGGGGGGATATGATCACCATGTATAAATACATAAGGGGGGATATGATCACCATGTATAAATACATAAGGGAGATATGATCACATGTATAAATACATAAGGGGGATATGATCTCCATGTATAAATACATAAGGGGGGATATGATCTCCATGTATACATATATAAGGGGGGATATGATCACCATGTATAAATATATAAGGGGGGATATGATCTCCATGTATAATTACTTAAGGGGGGATATGATCACCATGTATAAATACATAAGGGGGGATATGATCACCATGTATAAATACATAAGGGGGATATGATCTCCATGTATAATTACATAAGGGGGATATGATCTCCATGTATAAATACATAAGGGGGATATGATCTCCATGTATAAATACATAAGGGGGATATGATCTACATGTATAATTACATAAGGGGGATATGATCTCCATGTATAAATACATAAGGGGGATATGATCTCCATGTATAAATACATAAGGGGGATATGATCTCCATGTATAAATACATAAGGGGGATATGATCTCCATGTATAAATACATAAGGGGGGTATGATCTCCATGTATAAATACATAAGGGGGGATATGATCTCCATGTATAAATACATAAGGGGGGATATGATCTCCATGTATAAATACATAAAGGGGGATATGATCTCCATGTATAAATACATAAGGGGTATATGATCGCTATGTATAAATACATAAGGGGGATATGATCTCCATGTATAAATACATAAGGGGGGATATGATTTCCATGTATAAATACATAAGGGGGGATATGATCTCCATGTATAAATACATAAGGGGATATGATCTCCATGTATAAATACATAAGGGGGGATATGATCCCCATGTATAAATACATAAGGGGGGATATGATCTCCATGTATAAATACATAAGGGGATATGATCTCCATGTATAAATACATAAGGGGGGATATGATCCCCATGTATAAATATATAAGGGGTCCATATAGTGAACTTGGTGTTGAGTTATTCACTTTAAGGTCATCACAGAGGACAAGGTGGCACTCTTTATGTCCGGATGAAAAAAAAGTAAACCTCCAAAGACAGAAAGGTTTCTTCACAGTAAGAGCTGTGAAAATGTGGAATAGACTCCCGTCAGAGGTGGTTCTGGCCAGCTCAGTAGATTGCTTTAAAAAAGACCTGGATTCTTTCCTAAATATACATAATATAAATCTGGGTATTGACATTTATAGATAAAGTTGATCCAGGGAAAATCCGATTGCCTCTCGGGGGATCAGGAAGGAATTTTTTCCCCTGCTGGAGCAAATTGGATCATGCTTTGCTGGGGTTTTTCGCCTTCCTCTGGATTAATTGTGGGTGAAGGATTGTGTATATGGGATTGTTTGATTTTTTTCCTTTTTTTATATGTTGAACTAAATAGACTTGTGTCTTTTTTCAACCTGACTAACTATGTAAAAAAAAAAATAAAATGGAGGTAATTTTCATGTCTGGCAATTATTCTCAGGCATCAAAAAGATAACAGTGATACTAATAATGCAATTTTTTACTTACTTATGATTGGTCAGATTAAAGAATATCTGTTCTTCATGAAAAAAAAATCTCATATACAATTTTAAGTATTTTTGCATTTTTTTGCACACAAAGTAAAATCTGAATTTCTGGCTATAAAATTACTTAAAGCGGAGCTCCATCGAAAAGGGTAAGCTCTGCTTGCCTTCCTCCTCCCCCCTCTCCGCTGCCACATTTGGGGGAGCGGGTACTTGATTTTGACAGGTACCCACTTTCTACTTCCGGCTGAATTTGCCACAGCAAACTCAGCCAAAAGTTCAGCCCCCCTCTACCTTTCCCTGCAGCCGGCCCATTCACAGAGCGCAGCACACTTCGCACATACGCAGCAGGGAACTGGCTGTGAAGCCGTAAGGCCTTAGTGGAGATGGCTGTGGCAGCGCCTGATAACCGATTAAAAAATCGGCTTGCTGATACCGCTGGATTTCTGGACAGGTAAGCAGTGATGGTCGCTCATTGGGGCGCAGGGGCGCTGCCCCCCCTAATCCATGGACCCGGCCCCTAATGTGCTGGACACATGTATTCCTTTTTTTTTTTTTTTTTTGAAGCACGTGATTAGAGCTTTAAAAGAGGGTGGGCTTGGAGCGCAGAGCACTGTGCCCTGAGCCCACCCTGTTGTGTGACATTAGTAAATTAATATTCTTTAATGTCTTCCTGTTTATCCTCCTGGCCAATCTGGAAGCGGGTCCTGAGACCCCATTGACCAGGAGTCTGAAGACCCGTTTGGCAGGGAGGAGAAGCGTTGGCTGGGACACAGAGGAGACAGAGGGGGAAGCCACCGCCACAGCTGTGGCCTGCCTGGGGTAAGTGCGGGGCTGATGGGGGGCCTGGCGGGCCAGAGGGTGAGTAAAAGAGGCAGTGACTGGGGGGTGGGGTGTGGGTATGGTGTACTGTGGTGGGCTTGAGCAACCGGGGAAGGGTTACTGTGTGGGGGGCTGGTGGGCTGGATCGATGGGGGGATGTCTGTGGTCAGGTCTGTCTGCTGCCCCCTCCGACAGATGGAGCACCAGCTGCCACTGCAGGTAAGTGTTCTACTAATAAAAGTCAGCGGGTTGTACCAGGTTGTACCAGGGTCATGGCTGCAGCCATGATCCTGATATTATATTCAGTCAGTGATTCTCTACAAAGTAAAAGTGATCCATGCAGCTATACAGCCGCTCAATCACATTCACAGGATGCAGAAGGGGATCCATCCCGCTGCCTTTCCTGGTCTCTCCCAACCCCTTGGGAAACCCAGGACTGATGTGACTTGTAGCATCAGATGCACTCAGAAGAGTGGGAGAAACCATTGTTCCTCCGCTTCTGTGCAGTCAGAAACTGGAAGAGACAAGGATTTCATCACTTCTGGTTTCCATTTGTTTGTTTGCAAACCATTACCGGCTTGTACAGCAGCGGATCAAACCAATCTTAGTTTTATCAGATGCTTTTGAGGGCAGATGGGAGACCCTGGGTCTAATAGACCTTAGATCTCTCCATAAAGAGGACCTGTTACAGCAAATGTTATCACATGCAATGATGTTCATCCCTTGTGATAGCAATAAAGTTGACCAAAAAATAAAAAACAGAGATGATTGACACAAAAATTGGGGAAATAAAGTGGGAATTACAGTCGACATTGGGTTAAAAGTCCATTAACCACTTGCCGATCGCTGTACGCCGATATACGTCAGCACAATGGCAGCGGTGGGCAAATGGGCGTACCTGTACGTCATCTTTAATTGGCAGAGCTAACGAGCGCCCACTGCATACATCGTGACTGTGCCCACGGGTCCCACTGACTCGTTGTCCACCCGGGGCCCGCGATCGTGTCACAGAGCCGCAGAACGGGGAGATGCCTATGTAAACAAGGCATTTCCCCGTTCTGCCTAGTGACATGACAGGGATCTACTGCTCCCTGTCATCGGGAGCAGCGATCTCTGTCATGTCCTAGATAGCCCATCTCCCCACAGTTAGAATCACTATTTAGGACACAATATACCCTTGATTGCCCCCTAGTGTTCAACCCCTTTCCTGCCAGTGTCATTTATACAGTAATCAGTGCATTTTTATAGCACTGATCGCTGCATAATCACGGTTTTATGCTATGTTGGCGTTCTCCTCTCTTTTTTTACATCTCACCTGTGAGCGAAAAGACAAAAGAGAGCAACCAGTGGTGTTGATATCCATATAACCTTGTCTACATCTAGAGGATGGATCCCATGTGCTGCATGAACCCCCCGCTTTACCAGGGTCCTATAGTGTGGAGTCTAGTTCTCTGGTAAGGGCACAGCCTTTTTTCCTATCACGGTGGAAGGTGCACTGCGGGTGCTCTGTTGTTCAACACCTTTGAGACATGAATGCAAAGGATATTTCACTTATTTTGTATTTCTGTATGGACTGATCAATGTTATATATTAACCCCTTGCCGACTAGCGCCTGAGGATATACATCGGCACAATGGTACGGGCGGCTGGGCAAATGGGCGTACAGGTACGTCCTCTTTAATAAGCGGCATTGCGGGCGCGCACGCTCCGTGACTGTGGCCGTGGGTCCCGCAGACTCAATGTCTGTGATTGTGTCACGGAGCGGAAGAACGATGTAAACAAGACATTTCCCTGTTCTGCCTAGTGTCATGACAGAGATCACTGCTCCCCATCATCAGGAGCAGTGATCGCTGTCATGTGAGTAGTATCCCACCCTCCCCACAGTTAGAATCACTCCCTAGGACACACGTAACCCCTTGATCGCCCCCTAGTGTTTAACCCCTTCTCTGCCCGTATCATTTACACAATAATCAGTGCATTTTTATAGGACTGATCGCTCTATAAATGACAATGGTCCCAAAATAGTGTCAAAAGTGTCCGATGTGTCCGTCATAATGTCACAGTCATGATAAAAATTGCAGATTGCTGCCATAAAAAAAAATATATAATAATAATAAAAATGCCATAAATCTATCCCCTATTTTGTAGATAACTTTTGCGCAAACCAACCATAATACTCTTATTGCAATTTTTTACCAACAATATGTAAAAGAATACATATTGGCCTCAACTGAGGAAAAAAAATTTTTTTTATATATTTTTAGATATTTTTGGGGGATATTTATTATAGCAAAAAGTAAAAAATATTGCTTTTTTTTCAAAATTGTTGCTCTTTTTTTGTTTATAGTGCAAAAAATAAAAACCACAGAGGTGATCAAATACCACCAAAAGAAAGCTCTATTTTTGGGGGAAAAAGGACGTCAATTTTGTTTGGGTGTAACGTCGCACGACCGTGCAATTGTCAGTTAAAACAACGCAGTGCCGAATCGCAAAAAGTGCTCTGGTCAGGAAGAGGGTAAATTCTTCCAGGACTGAAGTGGTTAATCACATTTTTTTTTTGGTTATATTGTTTCATTAGCGAAACAATTTTTATTTTCTAATACTTTACACAAATGTTCTGCTGTGTGATTGTCAGCTGCTGTTTTCTGAATATTTTATCAGTCATATTCTTCACCTACGCAATCACTATACACATTTTTTTTCCCATGTCATATCAGTTCATGTGGACTGGCAGGTTTAAAATGATTGTAAAGGATCGTTTTTTATTTTTTTTAAAATAACAAACATGTCATACTTACCTCCACTGTGCAGCTTGTTTTGCACAGAGTGGCCCCGAACATCCTCTTCTGGGGTCCCTCGGCGGCTCTCGTGGCTCCTCCCCGCATTTGATAACCCCCTAGGAGAAGCGCTCCCCCGAGGGGATTACCTTGCGGGCATGCTCCCGAATCCAGCATTTGCATCCACAGACATGAATGCCGGACTCGGCCCCGCCCCTCGGCGGCCCACATCATTGAATTTGATTGACAGCAACGGGAGCCAATGGCTGCACTGCTATCAATCTATCCAATCAAGAGCCGGGACCCCGTGGAGAAAGGGACAGTGTGTCCCTGCCAAGGAGATGAAGGGACTCAGGTAAGTAAAACGGGGGGGTTGGGCGGTGACTGACAGGTGTTTTTTCACCTTAATGCATAGGATGCCATACGGTGAAAAAACACGAGCCTTTAAAGAAAACAATGCTTGCGAAGTTCATGGTGATAATGTTTGCAGTTGTCACAACAGAACCTGAAAAGCAAGAAAGCGATAAATCCAACAGTGGATGGTAGTCACATACACACACATAATGACTGAAGCTGAACTTCAGGCAGATATACAAGAGGCTAATTATGCAGATCTATAATTAGTATTACAAATTATTTAAAATAAATACAGTGTAAGTTCCCTGTCATACAAGCGCGCATCTTAAATCAGTGTATACTATACAACATGGGTGATCCTAATAGTTCTGACTCCTATTAGTATAGCAATAAAAATAAAAATTTAAATTGATTATGACCACACACTGAAACGTATTCTCATATGAAACAAACTCATGTGAAAAAATACTAAAAATCATGTGAAAAGATTACTTAAGGTCCTTTAAATAATTCACCATGCTTCAAAAGAACTATTGTGAACATAAATGTCGTGCCACTAGCCACAATGTTGCATAAGGAATTTCAATCCGCAACAATGTAGCAACCACTCTACATATCCAGTTCGTGCGGAAAAGAGAAAAAGTTTATCAGTGAGAGCTTCTCCTCCCTGAATATCTTATATATAGGAATATTAATCAGTCCTTATAGAAATATATTAAGCTGATGTTAACACAAATCTTCTACTGGGAAAAAACACACCGATGATCTTCCTTCTCAAAGGTTTAGTAGAAAAAGCCGCTTACCGGATCAGATGGGTCCCAGGTTAATGAGATCAAATAGGCCTGTTGCATTAGCCTGCCGTCTTCTTCGATTATCACCTGGGTGTCGATCCCGGGAGGTTTCCTCATCCACTTTGCTCTTATCCACTTTGCCAGATCTGCCCTCACAGGTACAGTATATCCGATTTTCACAAGATTTTAACTCTTTTGTTCATCCATAGAAAAAAGACACCTCAGTGGGAACAAAGCGGAAGGGGCTCCATAGTGCAGATGTGTATTATAAATGTATTAAAAAACTTTTAAAAAAACTTTTCATAGTCACTTCAAAATTTTCACTGCAAATAATCACAGCAACGATACACAGCACAACAGGAACCGCAAATCAAAAACTCCCAAGCGCACACCAAACGGGAACCAGATAAAAAAACAGCTCAAATTTTAGCAGACATGCAGTGCGGGAGCAAACCGGCTGACTGCATGGGGAAAAAAAAGAAAAAACGTGATGGCGTCACAGCCTCTAGCTCCACCCGACGCGTTTCCCCTAAACAGGCTTCCATTGGGAACAGAGACATCGATGTACTGTACCTGTGAGGGCAGATCTGGCAAAATGGATAAGAGCGAAGTGGATGAGGAAACCTCCCGGGATCGACACCCAGGTGATAATCGAAGAAGCCGGCAGGCTAATGCAACAGGCCTATCTGATCTCATTAACCTGGGATCCATCTGATCTGGTAAGCGGCTTTTTCTACTATACCTCTGAGAGGGAAGATCATCGGTGTGTTTTTTCCCAGTAGAAGATTTGTGTTAACATCAGCTTAATATATTTCTATAAGGACTGATTAATATTCCTATATATAAGATATTCAGGGAGGAGAAGCTCTCACTGATAAACTTTTTTCTCTTTTCAGCACGAACTGGATATGTAGAGTGGTTGCTACATTGTTGCGGATTGAAATTCCTTATGCAACATTGTGGCTAGTGGCACGACATTTATGTTCACAATAGTTCTTTTGAAGCATGGTGAATTATTTAAAGGACTTTAAGTAATCTTTTCACATGATTTTTAGTATTTTTAGTAGTTTGTTACATATGAGAATACGTTTCAGTGTGTGGTCATAATCAATTTACATTTTTATTTCTATTGCTATACTAATAGGAGTCAGAACTATTAGGATCACCTATGTTGTATAGTATACACTGATTTAAGATGCGCGCTTGTTACACTATATGCTAATTGTTTTTGGGTCTTTTGTATTTTTTGACTTACATGAGCAGCAGCACTAATTTTATTTTGGTATGGTTAGCGCAAAAAAACTTTCTTTTTATAAGTTCCCTGTCATAGAGAGGTCTCTCTATGAAACATATCATTTAGGACAATAGTGTAATTGTTAAGTATAAACCTTAAGGGCTTTGGTGTAATTCTAATACCTCCCACTATTTTTACCACCCCAGGCAGTCAATGCTGAACATACACCCCTCACATTTCTGTAAATGATTTATTCTATCTTTTCATGTGACAACACTGAAGAAATGAAACTTTGCTACAATGTAAAGCAGTGAGTGTACAGCTTGTATAACCATTCATAACTGAGACCTTGTAACACAAATGAGTCACATGACACCGGGGAAGGAAAACGTCTAATTGGGCCCAATTTGGACATTTTCACTTAGGGGTGTACTCACTTTTGTTGCCAGTGGTTTAGACATTAATGGCTGTGTGTTGAGTTATTTTGAGGGGACAGAAAATTTACACTGATATACAAGCTGTACACTCACTACTTTACATTGTAGCAAAGTGTCATTTCTTCAGTGTTGTCACATGAAAAGATATAATAAAATATTTACCAAAAAATATGAGGGGTGTACTCACTTTTGCGAGATATTGTATATATATATATATATATATATATATATATATATATATATATATATACACATACAGTCAGGTCCATAAATATTGGGACATCCACACAATTCTAATCTTTTTGGCTCTATACACCACCACAATGGATTTGAAATAAAACAAACAAGATGTGCTTTAACTGAAGACCTTCAGCTTTAATTTGAGAGTATTTACATCCAAATCAGGTGAACGGTGTAGGAATTACAACAGTTTGTATATGTGCCTCCCACATATACAGGGACCAAAAGTAATGGGACAATTGGCTGCTCAGCTGTTCCATGGCCAGGTGTGTGTTATTCCCTCATTATCCCATTTACAAGGAGCAGTTAAAAGGTCCAGAGTTCAGTTCAAGTGTGCTATTTGCATTTGGAATCTGTTGCTGTCAACTCTCAATATGAGATCCAAAGAGCTGTCACTATCAGTGAAGCAAGCCATCATTAGGCTGAAAAAACAAAACAAACCCATCAGAGATAGCAAAAATATTAGGTGTTGCCAAGTCAACTGTTTGGAACATCCTTAAAAAGAAAGAACGCACCGGTGAGCTCAGCAACACCAAAAGACCACGGAAAACAACTGTGCTGGATGACCAAACAATTCTTTCCCTGATGAAGAAAACACCCTTCACAACAGTTGGCCAGATCAAGAACACTCTCCAGGAGGTAGGTGTATGTGTGTCAAAGTCAACAATCAAGAGAAGACTTCACCAGAGTGAATACAGAGGGTTCACCACAAGATGTAAACCATTGGTGAGCCTCAAAAACAGGAAGGCCAGATTAGAGTTTGCCAAACAACATCTAAAAAAGCCTTCACAGTTCTGGAACAACATCCTATGGACCAGGCATGTACTGGCCATTGGGACTACCGGGAGTTTCCCCGTGGGCCGATGGCTCAGTGGGCCGTTTTCAGCGGCCACCAAATTTTCCTATTGCATCGTTTCTCAACTGGGGTTTCCCAGTTGTTTTGCGGTGAATTCCCCCAGAGGTCCGCGGCCATCTACCCGTCAATCACCGTCAGCTGGCGCCTGATGGGTAGATCGAGATTTAGCCAGCATGCAGAGTAGCGCAGGAAGCGTCTGTGATAAGTTCTCTCGCATGTCACACCGTTCCCCAGCGGCCCCTCCTCTCTTCTTTTCCATCTCCATTTGCTTGTGACATCATCTGGGATGGACGAGAAGAGAGGAGGGGCCGTCGGGGAGCAGCGTGACATAAGAGAGAGCTCATCACAGACGCTTCCTGTGCTACTCTGCATTTGAAGAGAACTAGTAAACACTGTGCCCTGATGTGCCCCATGTGCTTTGATGTGCTCCATGTATCCTGATTTTTCCCCATGTACCCTGATGTGCCCCAATGTGCCATGTGCCTTGTGCCCTCATGTGCCATGTGTCCTAATGTGCCCCATGTGCCCTATGCCCTTATGTGCCCTGTGCCCTGATGTGCTATGTGCCCTGATGTGCCATGTGCCCGGATGTACCATGTGCACTGATGTGCCCTGTGCCCTGATGTGCCTTGTGCCCTGATGTGCTGTGCCCCAATGTGCTGTGCCCCGATGTCCTGTGCCATGATGTGCCTTGTGCCCTGTTGTGCTGTGTCCCGGTGTGCTGTGCCCCAATGTCCCACGCTCTGATGTGCCCTGTGACCTGATGTGCTGTGCCCTGATGTCTCTGTACCCTGATGTGCTATACCCTGATGTGCTGTGTCCTGATGTGCTGTGCCCTGTGCCCTGATGTGCTGTGCCCTGTACCCTGATGTGATGTGCCCTGTACCCCGATGTACTGTGCCCTGACGTGGCCTGATGTGCTGTGTCCTGTACCCTGATGTGCCATGTGCCCTGTCCTGATGTGCCGTGTCCTGATGTGCCCTGTCCTGTTCCCTGATGTGCCATGTGCCCAGTCCTGATGTGCTGTGTCCCGTACCCTGTTGTGCCATGTGCCCTGTCCTGATGTGCTGTGCCCTAATGTGTTGAACCCTGATGTGCTGTGTCCTGTGCCCTGATGTGCCATGTGCCCTGTCCTGATGTGCTGTGTCCTGTACCCTGATGTGCCATGTGCCCTGTCCTGATGTGCTGTGTCCTGATGTGCTGTGTCATGATGTGCTGTGTCCTGTGCCCTGATGTGCTGTGTCCTGTAAACTGATGTGCTGTGGCCTGATGTGCACTTTACCCTGATGTGCTGTGCCCTGATGTGCACTTTACACTGATGTGCTGTGCCCTGTACCCTGATGTGGCTTGATGTGCTGTACCCTGATGTGCTGTGCCCTGTACCCTGATGTGGCCGGATATGCTGTACTCTGATATGCTGTGCCCTGATGTGCCCTGTGCCCTAATGTGCTGGGCTCTGTAACCTGATGTGCTGTGCCTTGATGTGGCTTGTGCCCTGATGTGCTGGGCCCTGTACCCTGATGTGCTGGTCTCTGTACCCTGATGTGCTGTGCCCTGATGTGCACTGTACCCTGATGTGCTGTGCTCCGGCCCGGTCTGGATGAAGTCCAGGGCCACATTTTTGTCCCAGTCCAGCCCTGCTATGGACAGATGAGACCAAGATCAACTTGTACCAGAGTGATGGGAAGAGAAGAGTATGGAGAAGGAAAGGAACTGCTCATGATCCAAAGCATACCACCTCATCAGTGAAGCATGGTGGTGGTAGTGTCATGGCGTGGGCATGTATGGCTGCCAATGGAACTGATTCTCTTGTATTTATTGATGATGTGACTGCTGACAAAAGCAGCAGGATGAAATCTGAAGTGTTCCGGGTAATATTATCTGCTCATATTCAGCAAAATGCTTCAGAACTCATTGGACGGCGCTTCACATTGCAGATGGACAATGACCAAGCATACTGCGAAAGCAACCAAAGAGTTTTTTAAGGGAATGAAGTGGAATGTTATGCAATGGCCAAATCAATCACCTGACCTGAATCCGATTGAGCATTTCACTTGCTGAAGACAAAACTGAAGGGAAAATGCCTCAAGAAAAAGCAGGAACTGAAGACAGTTGCAGTAGAGGCCTGGCAGAGCATCACCAGGGATGAAACCCAGCGTCTGGTGATGTCTATGCGCTCCAGACTTCAGGTTGTAATTGATTGCAAAGGATTTCCAACCAAGTATTAAAAAGTGAAAGTTTGATGGATGATTGTTACTTTTGGTCCCTTAAAAAGTGTGAGGCACATATCCAAACTGTTATAATTCCTACACCGTTCATTTGATTTGGATGTAAATACCCTCAAATTAAAGCTGAAAGTCTGCAGTTAAAGCCTAATGATGGCTTGCTTCACTGATAGTGACAGCTCTTTGGATCTCATATTGAGAGTTGACAGCAACAGATTCCAAATGCAAATAGCACACTTGAAATTAACTCTGGACCTTTTATCTGCTCCTTGTAAATGGAATAATGATGGAATAACACACACCTGGCCATGGAACAGCTGAGCAGCCAATTGTCCCATTACTTTTGGTCCCTTAAAAAGTGGGAATCACATATACAAACTGTTGTAATTCCTACAGCGTTCACCTGATTTGGATATAAATACTCTCAAATTAAAGTTGAAAGTCTGCAGTTAAATCACATCTTGTTCATTTCATCTTAAATCCATTGTGGTGGTGTATAGAGCCAAGAAGATTAGAATTGTGTCAATGTCCCAATATTTATGGACCTGACTGTGTGTGTGTATATATATATATAATTATAATGTTTGGGGGTCTAGGTAATCAATTATTTTTTAACATGTACAAAAACAATTAAAAAACATCTCTGCCATTGAAAGGATTAAACTTCTCTTCCTTGTGTTTCAGCCGTAATATCACATTCCTAAGAAGGAGGGGAATTGCTTGTATCCTTCTCTGGGTTTGTGGTATCAAAGTTCAACATTTGTATATTTCCTCGTTCTTGAATGTTTAAGGTGATATTTATTTTAGTGACCGTTCTAACATGATGAACATTCCAAATCTAAATGATTCCATGGCTGGTGATTTCCACAGTCTCAGTATTCAAGATCACACTGAAGGATGGCAGCTCACATCAAGGGCAGGAAGGTCTCGTAGTTCGTGTCCAAAAAGAGAGGCAGTAAACTTGTAATCATTAACTTTGCAGAGCTCAGCAAATGTCCTTATAAATCTATTTATGTACAGTGCCTTGAAAAAGTATTTATACCCCTTGACATTTTCCACATTTTGTCAGGTTACAACCAAAAATGTAAACACATTTTATTGGGATTTTATGTGATAGACCAACACAAAGTGGCACATAGTTGTGAAGTGGAAGGAATATGGTTTTAACATTTTTTTACAAATAAATATCTGAAAAGTGTGACATGAATTTGTATTCAGCCCCCTTTACTCTGATACCCCTAACTAAAATCTAGTGGAACCAATTGCCTTCAGAAGTCAAATAATTAGTAAATAGAGTTCACCAGTGTCCACCTCTATGTTTTAATCTCTGTATAAATACAGCTGTTCTGTGAAGCCCTCAGAGGTTTGTTAGAGAACCTTAGTGCGCAAACAGCATCATGAAGGCCCAGAAACACCAGACAGGTCGGGGATAAAGTTGTGAAGAAGTATAAAGCAGGGTTAGGTTATAAAAAAAAATCCCAAGCTTTGAACATCTCACAAAGCTCTGTTCAATCCATCATCTGAAAATGGAAAGAGTATGGCACAACTGCAAACCTATCAAGACATGGCCGTCCACCTAAACTGACCGGCCCGGCAAGGAGAGCATTAATCAGAGAAGCAGCCAAGAGGTCCATGGTAACTCTGGAGGAGATGCAGAGATCCACAGCTCAGGTGGGAGAATCTGTCCACAGGACAACTATTAGTCGTGTTCTCCACAAATCTGCCCTTTATGGAAGAGTGACAAGAAGAAAGACATTGGTGAAAGAAAGTCATAGAAGTCAAAGAAGTCCTGTTTGTAGTTTGTGAGAAGCCATGTGGGGGACACAGCAAACATGTGGAAGAAGGTGATCTGGTCAGATGAGACCAAAATTTAACTTTTTGGCCTAAAAGTAAAACGCAATGTGTAGGGGAAACTAACACTGCACATCACCCTGAACACACCATCCCCACCGCGAAACATGGTGGTGGCAGCATCATGTTGTGGGGATGCTTTTCTTCAGCAGGGACAGGGAAGCTGGTCAGAGTTGATGGGAAGTCGGATGGAGCCAAACCTACGGGAGTGACGTCATCGCGGCTCTGGCCAATCACAGCGTTAGAGGCCGCGATACTCGGAAGTAACTCCGGGAGCGATGTCGGCCACCGGAGCAGGGTACAAGGACAGCTGCAGGGGCTTCAATCTCAGGTAAGTAATTCATAATGAGCTAGTATGCTATGCATACTAGCTCATTATGCTTTTGTCTTGCAGTGGTTTTTTTTTTGTTTTTGTTTTTTTTTTCTAGGGTTTACAACCACTTTAAACCATAGCAAGGGATCCATGTCTCCATGCTTTATTTTGTTGAGAGATCACTTTGAGAGAACTCACTGCTTAGCATTTCTAGCCGCAGCCATCTTGAGTGAGGGCAGATGATTCATGTAGCATTTAGTTCCTGGCAGGGCTGATGACAACAGGGCAGTATAGCCAGCCCTCTTGTACTGAGCCCAGACCTCATCGGTTCAAAAGAGGGGCCCAGGCACCTGCTGAGCTGTATTGCCTTATTGCTGACGCTTGTAGATCCAGTGCAGCTCAGGCTGCAGAGAAAGGGACTGATCAATCTCTGTCCTCAGTCTCTTTCTCTGTCTCAAATGTGAGACATCAAATAAATAAATAAATACAATTTGAAAAAAAGTTTAAAAAATTGTAACATTCGTAAAAGTAATAAAAAAAAAAAATGGGGAACTTCAAATGTTTTATATTGTCTTCTCGATACCTGTTTTAACCCCACGCTAGCACACCAAAACTGGAGGCTTTGCATGTGGTTTCAGAGCAGCGCTATTCATTTGAATGGGTATTTATTAATGAAGGTATCCTTTCTGCCATGACTGCAAAGCACAGCATCACAGCAATGGCATTTTAAAGAAAACATCATTTGCTAGTCTCAGAGGTGGGGTGGGCCTTATCAGGCAGGCTGCATGGGGCCCTGTGATTTCTAACATCAGCCCTGCTTCCTGGAGTTCATATGCCCTTAGCTCAGGCATGTAGGCAGGAGGGTGTGCTTATCTGAAAAAGCCCCTCCTCCCATGGGTTGTATGGCATAATTTTGGCCTAGGCCTGAACCCAGGAAGTAATTGAAGAGATATTAAAACATTTCAAACCAAGTAAATTTTTATATACCTTCCTATCTATTTACTAAGTCTTTCAGCATAAGGGTTACGAAAACTTGTTGCTGACTGAGGGAGTTATATGGAAATAGAGGTAGTTGGAAACTGCATCAATGCCCATTCCCCCCAAAAAAGTGATCAATACATAGAACCAAGTGATATATTGGGTGGTGGGTACTTTAATGGGCACAAAACCAGACACACACAATAATAATAAAAAACTTACAAAACTTTATTTTTTATTTTTATAGTGGCAAATACAATATTACATCCAGGTCATTATTTTAATGTACTCAACATGTCAGATCTAGTTCAGAAAGATTTTTTTTTTCTTTTCAGCTTTGTAGAGTAAAGACAGTATGGTAAACCTCCCCTTGGGGGTCATATAATACGCTTGCAACAGAAAAGTGCCTGCCCAAAGATGTTCTTCCTCAGGGGCAACCTTTACTGTGTAATTGTTAGCAATCATATAGTGAGCACAAGATGGCCTGAGATCAGAAAGTTAGAACCATGGCAACTCATGTATAGAGAACCAGCCCATTACATGGGGGAACCTAGCCAGACTAACACATAGATCACATTAGGGGTGCTTTAACATGATTCCACTTAAGCCCTACCAGCAGCATGGCCACCTACCACTATCCAAAGGGAATGCAGCAGTTAACATGGGGGCAGTCGGCCATGCCTCAGGAAGGGCCTAAGTGGAATCATGTTAAAGCACCCCTAATAGGACCTCTGTGTTAGTCTGACTGATGAAGGCCCATTCTGAGAAATGCCATGCAGCCATCCCTGGAGTAGTCAGGAACCTGATCAGTAGTACTGAGATGGAAGAAAGGAGGAAGAAATGGTGAAAAGAGGAATTTATTTATAAAAAAATATCAATTATTTATGATACAAAGTGCACAGATCAAACCAATGTCACCAGTTAGGGTTTACAGTATATCTACTTTAAAGAAAATTCAACTTCAGCTTCCTCCTCATGTGCACAGACCAATGTTCATTTATTCTACAATAAAGTAACACACAGGATAATTATCAGAAGAATCAATAATAAAAATCCAACAAGTCCACCGATTATGATAAACATCATCTGTAAGGAAAAAAAAAACGTATTTTAGTTAAAAAAAATAAAGAAATAATATATATATATATATCATTTTGTAAGCTTGTCCTTTATTATAATTCTGCCTGAGCCTCAGAGACATTGACCTCCTATAGTCAGTATAGTTGGTAGTTAGGGTATCACAAGACTCTGATTACAAAGACCTGAGGTGTGCCTTTGCCTATCTGGTCCGTACTCCTAAAAGAGGGCATACCCTGAATATATGAATATGAAAATGTACGATGTGTATAAGCATATATGAAAGGTTTGGGAGAAACGGGTTTGTGGGAACCATAAGGACGAGCCGACGCACGATCAGACAGAGGAGGAGGGGGTAAATATCCCTCTGACTCTGACCAGCCTTCTTACTTGTAGTCAGAATCTTCACTTGGAAATGTGATAACCCTAACTACCAAGACCTGAGGTGTGCCTTGGCCTAGCTGGTCAGTACACCTAATAGAGGGCAAAAAAGGACACAAAAGTAGGTGTGATGAGAAAGCCCGATGAAGGGTAGGTAACAATCCATCTAGTAAAGTGGCAAACGCCCAGATGGCTTCAGTATACGGATCCGGTATGAATCAGCTATAACGGGAGGAATTCCAGTGTCCCATGTATTGATGATAAGAATGGACCCCCTGTTTGGAACCCGCAAAACTGCCCAGATCCCAAACAAATGTCCCATAGATGATTTGGATTAAGCCTAATTTCAGAGAACACACAGACATGAGAATGGACTGCTTGTAGTGAGAGGATACGTGAGGGAAGATGGAGCAAGGGCTGACCGGAGGAGCCCCTGCAAAATAATTGCAGAGAAGATCGAACAATTCAAAACGGACACCAGTTAAGTAGCTCTGTATTATTCCCATGAACCCCTGACCTGTCTGTCTATTCTTGGTAAAAGGAAGTTTGAGAGGGTGAGCCGAACCCCTGCAGCAATTTGCAGGGGTCTGAAGTGCTGGATACCCGATAGTGTTGGTGGATACAGCCAATATGCTGTGGCAAAATGCATCGAAGGCCAGAGTCATGAACCTCAGAAGATCTTCAACCCTTGGTATAATAATATAATACTACAGAGTATTCCTGGAAAGGGAACCTTAACCCAGATCAATCACTTGTGTCCTGAGAAACTAACCATGACCAGCAGGGAGTAAAAAAGGAACCGGTTTGCCCAACAGCTTAGCGCTGGCTGCGCCAAAGTGAATCGCACTGATAAACTCTCCCAGGAAGTGAAACCTGTACGTCAGACCTAGCCATGTCAACCTACACATGAAGGACATGATTCAAAGAAACCCTGATCCACCCTATTAAAAATTTGGCTATAGCCAAACCATCTGTAAAGAAAAACAATCAGCTACCTGACAAACCGGTCCCCATGTGACTAACTGCCAGTATTGGCAAATAACGAAAATGCCGAAGTATGCGCAAACTTGGGCAGACAAACTTCCAGGGGCCAACCACTCATGACGCAAGATGGCCGAAAACCAACTGAGTTAGCTGCGTCTGAAACACTTCGAGAGTCCTGCTCATGGTTGTGGCGTAAACATGGAGATGCCATTACAGTCACCCACTGGTCGCACATGATTAAGTTGGGTCGTGCCTCTGCTTGTAACCTGACAACCGAGTCAGAGTCCTGAAACAGGGGAAGGAGGGCCAGGCTCCATGCTCAGGAATAATTCTCATGGCATGATTTAACATACCCAAAGTGACTGTAAGCACCCCTTTGAACAGGCTGGGGATCTGACAAAAGATGAATGGTCTCACATATCTGACCAGTTCTCCAGGCAACAGTATAGTGGACAGTATAGTGGTCAGTGTAGTGGATAGTACAGTGGACAGTATAGTGGTCAGTGTAGTGGATAGTATAGTGGACAGTATAGTGGTCAGTGTAATGTAGTGGACAGTATAGTGGTCAGTGTAGTGTAGTGGACAGTATAGGGGTCAGTGTAGTGGACAGTATAGTGTACAGTATAGTGTAATGGACAGTATAGTGGTCAGTGTAGTGTAGTGCACAGTATGGTGGTCAGTTTACTGTAGTGGTCAGTGTAGTAGACAGCATAGTATAGTGATCAGTGTATTGGTCAGTGTAGTGTAGTGGACAGTATAGTGTAATGGACAGTATAGTGTGGTGGAAAGTATAGTGTAGTGGATAGTATAGTGTGGTGGACAGTATAGTGTTGTGGACAGAATAATGATCAGTGTAGTGTTTAGTGGTCAGTAAAGGAATCAGGTTGGCCAGTGTAGTGGTCAGTGTTGGAATCAGGTAGGTTAGTGTAGTGGTCAGTGAAGAAATCAGGTAGGTAAGTGTAGTGGACAGTATAGGAATCAGGTAGGTCAATGTAGTGGTCAGTGTGGGAATCAGGTTGTTCAGTACTATTGTATTGTTGGAAGGGAAGGGACATGGGGAGTGCTAAAAGTCTGCAGGTTAGGGTGCACAAATTACTTGCCTTGCCCTGGGCGCTGACAACCCACGCTACGCTACTGGGTCCAAGACCTTTGCACTACACTTGTGGCAGTTCCAGAGGCCCAAGGTGAGAAGGTGGTGGTCTTTCCTCCCCAGAAACTATCCATGCACCTGGGAGACAGTACCAGAAACATGTCGTCCCAGCAGCCAGATGAGGGTAAGGAAGGTGAAGCAGCCAGGTTCCCTTCCTAGCAGCAAACGGCACCCCAGAATGATGCCAGCAACACAGCAGAAGGGCTGGCAACAGGGCAGAGTCCTGCTGGCCTTTGCCCTGAACTAACAAAAGATGTGGTCTCCATCTGTATACCCCAGGGAATTTGGCCCAGATCCCCAACAGCACAATGAAGTGAGCCCAGCCATTCTGTCTTCTCTCCAGTGGCTGAAAGGACTCCAGGGAGAAGGGCCAGGCAGCACTTCTCGCCAGCACCGAATATGTTCTCTGAGAGAGGCAGAGGTTGGTTGGGTGAGTAATGCTATGTTTGGGACAATTTATTTGGGGTACTGTGTGGATATTGGCATTGGGGGATTGGAACTACTGACTAACTTCAGAGTCAACCCGTCTGGGGTCTCCTCCTGTGTTAGTATGCCGCCAAAAGGGGAGAGATGTGACGGGAGTCACTTTCAGCAGGGGGTCCGTGGAACCCAAAATCCCTTGGGGAAGTTGTTCCAGCTCCCCATGCACCTCCTATGTCTAAGTCATCCTGTCTTTCTGAAAGGGGGAACAAGGTGACTGAGAAATCCAGTCTGATCTGTACTAATCTGACTCACTGTACACTGACAGTGTACTCATTTGCTGGGTCGTTTGGGATGTGGTTGTATTCCATTGTTCTATTGTGTCTGTCTGCCTTGGGAGAAAAGTATATTATGGGATGTATGTCTATGTGGGGGGGGATTTCCTCCGGCAGCCCCTCCCTGCTGACTGTTTACTGATGAGAAGTTTGAATACACCTCACCTGTGTGTCTATTGTTTTTGGACAGTTTATCTCACTCTGAATGCAATAGGAGGGTTTTTTTCCTGAGTGTTACCTCTCTGTACATGTGTTTCAATAAACAGTTCATGTTCCAGCTTGCAGCCAAACAAGTCCTGCCTTTTTCCTGGTTGTAATATGGGGCTAATATCTAATATCTATATTCTGACTGGAGGAAGCGGTACATGACGAAAGCACTCAAGCGGAGTGTGGGGCGTTTCGTTACAATGAACATTCCATAAAGAAATCCAGTGTTTTTTAATGGAATAGGCAGTTTAAGGAGGGATTGGAAGATATCCACAATGGCTCAAGAAGTGGGTAACCAAAACGTAAAGGACAGATGCAAATGTGGACAGGGTGCGAACCCTCATACATTCATACTGGTGTGTGTTTTTTTTTAACTCAAGGGAATAGTTCACTATGAGTTCATAGAACATGGTACAATGGTCAACCAACATTGTTACTTGGAAATTTTGAAAAGGTTACGGGAATCTGTTCAGAGGAAAAGACCAGAACTCTGGCCTAATAAATGGCTTCTCCATGACTATGCTCCTACACAAACATTTGATCTATAGTATATTCAGGGAATTACATTTTCACACCTCGTATATATGTATACATTGTTGATGCTCTATGATTACCTGTAATAAATAATGTGATTGACTGAGGCTAGATCACTAACATGGAATGAAGGAAAACTTCTACAGCTCTTCATTAATATCTAACAGTAAACACAATGGATGCAAATGTGTCCATGCTGCAGGCTACAGCTGTCTGTCTTCTTGTTGATTAGAGAGAATTTATTGGGACCCATTTTACACTGGTGGTAGCCCATGCTGCCCCTCTGGAAGATGATCCAGAGAGGACAGATGGTAGGTGATATGTATCCTTGCCACCTGCTTCAACCCTGAAAAGCCTCCACCACCCCTCAGCAACCGTGTGCATTGCATGCTGTTGCATTATAACCCTTTTTGTTTGAATGGGTTGCACTCAGTGGTGGTACTGCCCTCCAAGTGTGACGGGGGTATAATGTTTGCCACGGCTGTCATGCACTGTTGCCTCTCATTATCCTGTCAACTGCCCTCTTAAAATCGGTCCACAATAGAACACTTTTCAGAGGGTCATCAAGGGCTGCCACTAGTGTAAATGTATACACCCTCCTCCGGCCACTGTATTGGGTTAAGGGGGCTGTCGAGAGGCTGTATAACCACAGCTCAACCACTATTTTCACCTCTTCCCAGACTGCATGTGTGAATGAGCTCTTACTTCCAATAGAAGTTTACTGATGGACTATTGAAAGAGAGAAACTGTAAAGCTTAGTCCCTATTATACTATTAGGATTAGATAGATAGATAGATAGATAGATAGATAGATAGATAGATAGATAGATAGATAGATAGATAGATAGATAGATAGATAGATAGATAGATAGATAGATAGATAGATAGATAGATAGATAGATAGATAGATAGATAGATAGATAGATAGATAGATAGATAGATAGAATATATAGGCTACTGAATTGGGTTGAATAAGTTGAAGAGTAACATGCATTACCTTGTCACTAATATTTTTGAACCAGGAAAACGATTGCTAATTTTTGAAAAAAAAAAAAAAAAAAAAATTACCAGTTACAGATGTTCCATTTGAGTGCAAAGTAAGATTATTTTTGGTATTATATGTTACAATGTAACACATGATCTATGGATTAACACTCTCATTGGACTGCGGAGTATGGGGGTGTAGCACCCCCCCAGTCCCCCCCCATACCTTATACCTGAGCCCTATCTGGATCCAGCGATGTGCATGAGAGCAGCGGCTGTCCCAAGTCTCTCTCTCCTCATTGGCTCAAACAGCAGCGAGAGCCATTAGCTCCTACTGCTGTCAATCACAGCCAGTGAGCCAATTAGAAGAGAGCAGAGGGGCAGGGCTAAGCCATGCTAGTGTGTGAAAGGACACAGAGCACGGCTTAGGAGCAAGCCTACTTGGTTGCCCCCATAGCAAGAAGTTTGCTTTTGGGGGCACTCGGCAGGTAGGAGGAGCCATGACCACCAGCGTTGGACACAAAAAGAAGAAGATCGGGGCTGCTCTGTGCCAAACTACAGACAAACACAGAGCAGGCAAGAATAGCATGTTTGTTATTTAAAATAAAAATCCTTGTGAATCATTTTAAGCTTCTGGTTACCAACATAGATTTTGTTTGGAAACACACTGGTAGGACTTTCAAACTAATGCTGCGTACCAACAATCGGAATTTCCGTCAGAAAAAACTTGGATGGTTTTTCCAACGGAATTCTGCTCAAGCTTGCCTTGCATACAAACGGTCACACAAAAGTTCTCTGAACTTTTGACCGTCAAGAATGCGGTGACGTACAACACTACAACGAGCCGAGAAAATGAAGTTCAATGCTTCCGAGCATGTGTCAAATTGTTTCCGATCTTGCGTGATTTTTTGCGCATCCAAATTGCATACAGATGAACACATTTTCGGATAGGAACTTTTCCTGATCGAAAAATAGAGAACCTGCTTTCAATCTTTTGCTGGCTGGAATTCTGCCAGCAAAAGACCGATGGAGCATACACATGGTCGCATTTTCCGACAGAAAGCTCTCATCTGAGTTTTGCTGGTGGCATTTCCGATCATGTGTACGCGGCATAACTGTATGGGGATGTGTGTGAATGTAGGGGAACATTAGAGTGAGAATTTTTGTTTATTAAAAATCTTACAAACATAATAAAAACATATTTACATATATACAAAATAAATAAAAATATATAAACAAAAATAGCTTACCTCAGCATAGCAAAAACATCAAGAAAACTAAATATACCAACCTGAACAAAGCCATAAACTCCACCTAAACACCCCCTCAGGCTAAGAAACCATTACACATGTAACCCATGCATGCAGCCTTTTTACAAAAATGCAATCTTATATAAAAATCTAGGGGACGTGAAAGGACAAAGAAAGCCACACACCCAGAGACTGACAAACAGTAGCTACAGAGACCTGACATTCCTCCACGCCTTCATCCAGGCCCCCGGCCAACACCTGTCCTTCTCAAGACCCCGAATCTTCCCAACCTCACCCAGAATGTCGTGCACCACCACCTTGACAGGAAGGTCTTTTTTCCGAATGGAAACCTGACACAGTGCATTCCATGTGAAGAAACGGACTACTAAGCTAACTAGAAAAAGTGTCTCAAAATCGAAATCCCGATGTGTCTCAAAGGCCCCATAAGACCACTCCGCATAACTAAAGCAGCAAAGGAAAGGGATACCCAGAGCTCCACCCAACCGCTTGTAGACTTCTATATTGAAGGGGCACTGAAGCTAGGAGTGGTCCATTGTCTGCTCCACTCCACCATATTCCA
Organism: Lithobates clamitans; assembly: GCA_037952925.1. Taxonomy (NCBI): domain Eukaryota; kingdom Metazoa; phylum Chordata; class Amphibia; order Anura; family Ranidae; genus Lithobates; species Lithobates clamitans. The sequence continues at coordinate 825,562 of JBBGZY010001568.1, read as the reverse complement.
TTCTTGAACAACCACGGTTCTTCGCAGAGCGAAGCTTCAGGTTGCCCTGTACATAAAGTCTGCCATAGAAGGAGTGCCAGGCCAATTTCCGAAACTCTAATGGCATTCCCTCTAGATTGAGCAAATGCAGACCCTCCCTCAACAACCCTCCTCTCCAAGTCCTTCCTAGGAAGAGACTTAAATTCCTCCGCCATCACTCGCCACTGCCGAAGCATTTTCAGGCACGGGGCAACATAAGCTGGGAGCTCACCATGTCGGACCCTCAGGCTTTTTACTGGCCCACCAGTCTCCCAGCTTAACAGAAAAGGCCTAAACCAGGACTGAAAAATACCAACCCAACCTGGCGGTTTCTCTGCCAGCATGTTAGCAAAATTATATTGCAAAAACATCAGAGAAAAAAAAACACAGGGTTGACCATATCTAGGCCACCCATCTGCCTGGGAAGGTAGGTTACAAACCTCTTAACGAGATTCAGTTTGTTCCCCCATAAGAAACAGCTGTAGATTCTCGCATTGAGAGACACTGGAAAAACACAGACAAAGCTGACATACAGAAATAACGGGATCAGGTAAGTTTTAATCAGGTCAATCCTTTTCCTGTAAGAGAGTTTCTAATCCTTCCAGGTGGCAACCGTGGCATCGGCATCTTGTAGCCTGCTTTCCCAATTTGCGAGGCCATAATCGCTGGGACCAAATTTGATGCCTAAAACTTTAATTTCCTGTCAGGGCTCTGGGAAGACATCAGGAAGCTCGAAACCATCGCCTTCATCTCCTATCCAAAAAACTTCACTTTTATCCTGATTGATCTTTGAGCCAGAGGCCTCAGCATACTGTTCCATCACTGAGACCATTCAGCCAACTGATAAAGCCCCCCTCTAGGTCATACTTGCCAAGAAGCAGCCATGGGTACTCATGATTGACCCGATAAAAAGCTTTAGCCTGATCCAATGCCAGCAAGTTCTTTCTCCAGCTTCCAGCCCTGCACCACTCCAAGGCTTCCCGGACAGCTAACACCGCTGAAAAAGTGCTTCTACCCTGAACCGAACAGTGCTGGTGGCTGGAAAGTAGATTGCCCGCTAAAGAGGAGAAACGCTAGAAAATTATTTTCGCCAGTATCTTCCTATCAACATTGAGAAGGCTAATCGGCCGCCAATTCTCAAAGAATCCTTACCCTTTGACAGAAGAATAACTGCAGATTGTCACATAGAGGGAGAGAGCCAACCCTCTCTCAGACAGCCAATAAAAACCTCCACCAAATATGGGGCCAGAGTAACCTTAAAGTTCTTATAAAACTCGGCTGTCAATACATCTGGCCCAGGCGACTTTCTAATGGCAAGCTTATCAATAGCTTTAACCACCTCATCTGCTGTGATGTCCTCTATCAAACTCGCAGGAGAACCGCCATTTCCCAGTCATGGAATAGAATCCAGAAAACTTGATATGCCTGCCGGATCAAGGTCCCTCCTGCCCAGGAGGTCAGCATATAATGACCCAGCAGTTTTCAGGATCCCAGACTCGGACTTCGTCAAGGAACCTTGTTACGGGAGGGCCCATGGAACCCAGAATCCCTTGGAAAGGTTGGGAAACCCTTGTTTCAGTTCCCCATGTACCCCACCCTGGCACAGGGTGACTGAGAAAATATATCTTGGATTACTTAAAATGAGATAGTAATATTTTTCTCACAATATCTCCCAGGATATATGTAAAGACTATTCTTGCTTTATTTGATTCTGAACTCAACATGTTAGCTGAGAGAGCTGATCACTTTGGCCTCTGTACAATGTAGGAGACGGGCCAAGCCCTGCTGGAGCTCCTGCTATTGTGAGAAGGTGTCCTGTGTTTATACTTATGATAATGTGTAATCTACCGCGTGAAGCTTGGTGACAAGTCTGACCTGTAGTGAAATCCTGATTAATCATAACAATGCTCAGGAGGGCACAGAATCACATCTGCTGCTTTAAGGGATTAGTTAATTAGCTCATGTTAATTAGGTTTCTGGTTATGGGTGTATTGTTAGAGTAATATGAGCAGGATGTGGGACCTCCTCTTCTACTGTATATAAGACTTCTTGGTTCTAATAAACAGTCCATGGTCAGCAACTAAACAAATATCATCTTGTTTTGTGCTTGTGAGCGGTTGGAATATCTGATATCTATATTCAGACTGGGAGGAAGCGGTATATGACGAAAACACTCAAGCGAAGTGTGGGACATTTCATTACAAACCTGTACTGTCAACCAGGCCTATTACTGTCTTAACTGCTCTACCTTGTTTGCAATTCTGGTAAGGGTCGGGCAATTGATATTTCCCATAATCCCTTTCCAGAACCAAAGAGGCATGCCTGTCATATTGACACTCCCTGAGCATTAGTTTAACCTCAGAGATCACTGCTGGATCTCCATTATTCGACACAAGCCTATCAAGCTTCCTCCGCAGACGCTGATAGTTGACATACTTATCAAGCTGTTTTTTTCTTCCTATGGCCTTGAAAAACCCAACAATCCTTCCTTTTGTAAGCTCCCACCACTCTGACTTACTGCTGCAAAAGTGCCTGATTGATACCTGTGCCTGAAAAAGATCCTCAAAGGATTGATCTACCTCCACATCGTCTAGGAGTGCCAAATTTAGCTTCCAGGTACCCTTCCCCCTAGGTAGTGTATCGGGACAATTCAGAGTCACAGACAAAATACAGTGATCGGAAAACTCCACCACCTGACACACTGGTGCCGAGAAGGCGGAGTTCCCCTTTAAAAAAAACCTATCTATTCTACTCTGACTACTACCTCGCTCAAAAGTGAATCCCATGTTGTTTGGGCAGCAATGAATGTGCACATCAACCAGACCTGCCAGCTATTTTGTTTAAGAAAAAGCCGTCACAGTCCAGCCTGGCTCCGGTATCTTTCCTGTCCTTATGCTGCGTACACACAAGCGGACTTTTCGACCAGACTGGTCTGACGGACCGAGTCCGGTGGACAATTCGACCGTGTGTGGGCTTCATCGGACCTGCAGCTGATTTTTTCGGTCGAAAATCTGACGAACTTTAGATTTGGAACATGTTTCAAATCTTTACGTCCGAACTCTGCCGGACCCAGTTTCTATCGAAAAGTCCGATCGTCTGCATGCTAGTCCGAAGGACGAAAACCAACGCTAGGGCAGCTATTGGCTACTGGCTATCAACTTCCGTATCTTAGTCTGGTCGTACGTCATCATGTACGAATCCATATGACTTTGGTGTGATCGTATGTAGGAAAGTCCGTCGGAAGTCCGCCGAAAGTCCGTCGGACCAGTCCGGTCGAAAAGTCTGCTCGTGTGTACGTGGTATCAGTCCTAGTGACGATGTTGAAATCACCACCGAAGACTACTTGCCAGGCTGTAAAAAGAAAAGGTTTGATCTTCCTGTCCCACTTTTTTCTAGGGACCATAGATGTTGATCAGGCGCAGGTCTTGCCCCCCCATTGAGACATCTAAGACCATGCATTTCCCCATTTTTACCTCAATAATCTGCCGACTGGTTACCACGCTGGAAAAAAGTACCGTAACTCCAGTGTAAGGCTTGGCCGCAAGAGACCAGATGGACGGGCCGCACCTCCACCTTCACCAGATGAATATCAACCAAACTAGACTACCGGGTCTCTTGTAAAAATATCAGCATAAACCTGCTGAGCAAAAATAAGGCCGTGTTATGAGCACTTACAGATTTTATGCTAGTGACATTAATGGTCGCCACCTTCTGTGGAGTGGTAACCAACATCAGGATGAATGAGGTATACGTTTCTTAGCCTGTTTACCCCCTGTCCCTAACTGGAGACCTTACAGGCTTCAATGTTCCTTGTGATTCCTCCTCCATAGAAATCACTGACTCATCACCAGAAGAACTTCCACCCTCCACCTCAGAAAACAGCTCAAAAGCATTTGCCACCTCCACCCTCCTAGGTTCAGGAGCTTTGACATCCTTCCTCTTTCTCCGCCTCTTACCCTTTTTCCTTTTATCCTCCAACCATTCCGTATCCTCATTCAACAATCCCGATGGCAGAACCCCCTCCCCCTGCTCCCCAGGTCATCCTGAGTCAAAACCCCCCATTAACCCCTCCCCCTGCATCATTCACCCCAACTTCCATATCTTTCACCCTGACTTCTACATCATTCACCTTGCATTCTGCACCAGCCACTTTTATTCCCTTCCCACCTCCCCCTCCACCATCATCCAATCCATCACTCACTCCACCCCTCGGTGTCTGCTGACCTCGAGCTGCACTTCTGCCATGCCGAGGAGGAGGTATTGGCATAACCATACATGCTGGTCCAGCACCCTCCACTGCCTTCACTACACTAGGAGAAACAATAGGTGCAGACACAGACTTGACAACCACACTTTCTGACACTGACTGGGAAACCACAGACTGGGGGGACACTGACACCACAGACGGCCTCACAGACACAGATTCTGATGGGACAGAGACCCTAGGATCCCCTGGTACAACCTCCACCAACCCAGACTCTTCTCTATGCAGATGGAAGAATTCCTCCACCAACTCAGGCTTATTGTGCAAAGCCTCAGGGCACTGGTTATAAGGGTGACCTACCTTATCACACAAGTTACATTTAATGATCCTACAGTCCCTTGCCAGATGCCCCAGTTCCTGACACAAAGAACACATCTGTTCTGAACAGTTACAGGAGAAATGTCCCTTGACTCCACATTTATGGCACAGCTTAGGTTGACCAAGGTAGAAGACGGTAATCCTTTCTCTACCAATAAAGGCAGAGGAGGGAAAATACTGGACCACATTTCCACACACTCTCAACCTCATTGACACTGAGCGCCCACCCATCCAGATTCCTCTATCATCCACAATCTTTTTTGGGGGACAAACATTTCACCAAACCTCCTCAACCAGACCCATAAATCCTCAGGGGGTATATAGACTCATTCCTTGTCAGGATTGTCACATTCTTTATCAAGGGCCGTCGTGAGATTACCTTAGGGACAAGCCCCTTCCAGTCCGGCTGGCCCCTATACACATGCTCAAACCGCTCCCAAAACAGATCCAGTGATTCTGGACGCACAAATGACAAATCATGTTCATAGGAACCAGCCGGACTGATAAGAGCATAAATATCCTCTGCCTTAAATCCCATGGCTAGGATCCTATTCACAACCACCCTCCTGATAGGTGGAATACCTCCTCCTTCCCATCTGACTTGTACCACATTCCTGCTTTTAATGGAAGAAGCACTTTTAGAAAGTCCCACAACTGGCTCTCTTCCACCAGCAGCATGATTTTGTCCCAACACAGCCTTAGCATAGTTCCTAACTGGGACAGATGACACATTAACTGGCTGCATAGGAATATTAACTGGCTGCATAGGAACCTCTGAAATCAGGCTTGTCAATTCACCCACCACTTGATCCTCCTGCCTCCTTTCCAACACAACAGTCCCACTCACCATAGTCCCAGAAGTATCACAATTACCAGCAGTCCTGTTATTAGGTACACCAGCTGTTTTAGCATTCATGCGACATTCCTGATCTGCGATTTTAGTGTCCATGTGGGACTTCTACTCCTTCTTCTCCCAGACAACAGGAACGTCTTTGTCAAGATTGACATCATGTCCTCCTGCCTTCCCTGATGATTGCAAGGATCCATTGACAGATGCAGTCACTTTGTCTGTAGAAGCAATCACAGGAATGGCATCCATACACGGAGAGATATTCTTAACAAGAATTCCTTCACCACCATTTTCCTGAACTGAAAAAGCCTGTCCTCCATTTGCAGACACTGTAGCACTGCCGCCATCCTGATCAGACTTTAATTAAACTTTTTCCACAACTTTCTCTCTTACAGGCTGAGGGACGACATCCTCCTCCTCATCTGATGAGTCGGTGCCACTCAGGGGAAATTCCATTTCCATAAAGGCCTGCAGTAACCGGCCATTTTCCTCAACCTCCTCCTGACATAACCCAGGCTGCTGGGGAGGGAGGGGTGCAGATACTGACTCAGACACAACAGATCTTGAGACAGGGGTAGTACTGGGGCCACCATGAGATGCCACTTCCTTACCCCCATCCATACTGTCGCCATTGCGCTGACATCCACCCTCTGGCTGGTACTCGCACAGGCACTCTCCTTCATCTGTTGGAATATCTCCTCATTCTCATATTTTCCTCTAAACACATCACTGCTTTCCTTCAGAGAAGCGACCAGCTTCTCTTGCTTCTTCAATGCCTCCTCCAGAGACTTTAGCTTGGAGTCTTCCCTCCTACTGCTCCCAGACTTACTGTGCAGAGATTTTTTTTTCCTGAAATCCGCTTTCAGGACAGCAAGTTTATGTTCCTCCTTGGTAATACGGTGAAGTCTATTCACCACTTTATCCTGGAATGCTGATAAGGACTCCCCTTGCATGGGGACAGGCCTCAGTGCCTCTAGGGAGCCTCCACCTTCGTCTTCCCAAACATGGTCCATGCTTGCCTGGGAAAAGCCTGCAGGACAGGACCCAGGATTGCTGCTTCTCTCAGCTTAGATCCCAGCAGAGTGAGCCAACAGCACCTTGCAAGACAGCACCACCTTGTGGAGAAGCTCCTCGGGTGCAGAGACTGATGTGACTGGTGCACCATTCTCTGTAAAGTGAGATTATGGCATTATACTGTATGAAGATAGAAATCGGTTATCCCCTGATTTTTACTATATTTAGGCATTTATCACAATTCTATAGCTTTTTGTTAAAAAATCAGCAAATTTTCCACTTACCCTGCGCCTTGGCGTCTTCTGTCTTTTATTGTGCATCTAAAAATATAAATAAATAAATCATATATTTCAAATTTAACTGATACAAATATTAAAAATGGTAAATGTATTCAGTTTTTTTGTTATTTGCTATTTTCCTCTTGTCAGTATTTTCATTCTTAGAAAAAGAAGCTTCATCCGGAAATATGGTTACAACACAGTTGTCACTTACCTGGTCACCATCTTCGGAAAGGGTGATGCGAGTCTATGAAACAAAAACACACTTAAATATTAACATGTATTCACAGAAATAGTGCAGCGCAAAAACAAAAAACACGATCAGGACGTGTGGAGGAGGAGCTATATATGACCTCACCTGCGGCCATCTTTCTGGTTTGATTCATGTATCATGCGCGCTCAATACTGCACTTAGTTTAACCACTTCAGCCCCGGAAGGTTTTACTCCCTTAATGACCAGAGCATTTTTTGTGATTCGGCACTGCGTTGCTTTAACTGACAATTGCGCGGTCATGTGACATTGTTCCCAAAGAAAAAATGATGTCCCTTTTCCCCACAAATAGAGCTTTATTTTGGTGGTTTTTGATCACCTCTGCATTTTTTTTTTTGCGCTATAAACAAAAAAGGCCGTCAATTTTGAAAAAAAAAGCAATAATTTTTACTTTTTTCTATAATAAATACCCCCCCCAAAAAAATATATATAAAAATGTCTTCCTCAGTTTAGGCCCATTTGTATTCTTCTACATATTTTTGGTAAAAAAATTGCAATAAGTGTATATTGATTGACATTTTTATTATTTTTTTTTTATTAGTAATGGCGGTGATCTGCGATTTTTATCAGGACTGTGACACTTTTGACACTATTTTGGGACCAGTGACATTTATACAGCCATCAGAGCTAAAAATAGCCATTGATTAATGTATAAATGTAATTGGCAGGGAATGGGTTAAACTCTAGGGGGCGATCAAGGGGTTAAGTGTGTTCCCTCAGCGTGTTCTAACGGTAGGAGGGATGGGGTACCACTGACATGACAGAGATCGCTGCTCCCGATGACAGGGAGCAGAAGATCCCTGTCATGTCACTAGGCAGAACAGGGAAATGCCTTGTTTACATAGGCAGTGCCTCTCCTCACCGCGATCGCGAGCCGCCGGTGGACACTGAGTCCATGGGACCCTTGGGCACTCTCCCGTGGCACGCGCCCGCTATCCTGCTTTTGCGGACTGACGTACATGTACGCCAGTTTGCGCAGGAGTGCCATTCTTCCGACGTAGATCTGCGTGAACCGGTCGGCAAGTGGTTAAGTGCCAGCTTTGTAAATGTTATACTTTAAGTTTTATGAAACAAATGTTACAGTTTTAACAGAGAGCAGTACTTGCTTTATTTGTTTTTTATATACATTGCGGAGGGACAGCTGTACCTTTCAGAGAGTGATTGGAGACCGGAGGATCCAGGCTCCCTTATTTGAAACTAAGCGCTGATTGACCTTTACTGTTATCGGGGGGTCATATTAACGAGGTGGGTGGCCAATTCTATCTGTGGTGGAGGTGTTGCACTCAGTTTTGGGCACTTGCATGATAGACTTGGATGCACTCCTGCACAGTGGCTGAACTTTCAACTTATTTCATTCATCCACATTTATAATTTGGAGACATGGACTTTTCTGTATTTAATATCATCTGTGTTTTATTTTGCGCTGCACTATTTCTGTAACTGCATCATTTAAAAGGTGTTGCGATTTGACCATTTAATGTTCAGCTGCATGTTGTTAGTTTTGGGGCTGTTTGCGCTGATTAGTTCTTTGCTATTTAGTAGTGATCGTTGTACTTAAATATTAACATGACTTTAGCAAAACATTTACTGTTATATTTTAAATGTGGATTTTAGTTGAAGGAACGTTCTTTAGCCTAACCATGACTAACCAGGGCTGGCTTTATGATGATAGTATGTGGACAGTTGCCTAGGGTGGCAGAACAAGAGGGGTTGTATCAACATCCATAATTTTTAAACTGTAATTTTTTTTTCTTCATTTGTTCCTGTCTTCTGTCCTCAGCTGGACATGACTTAGTTCCTCCATAAAAGAGTAGGATAAAGGATGTGGAAATGGAATGTTTAGAGGAGGAAAACTTAATAGAGTTGAGGAAACATGACCCCAAATCTTCGTTCTCTTCAATGATGGTCCATACGGTGTAAGGGCTAGTTTACACATGCTTCAAAACAAGGTTTAAGTCCAGTGGCGGCCTGTAAAAATTTTTTTGAGGGAGGGGGGTGGCAAACAGTATGCTAAACCCCCGGGTTGGTCAGTTGGTCAGGAGTACTTACCCCATCACCGGCGGCTCCTCCTGATCTCCACAGACCACCACGGTGGTGGCGGCTTCCTTTTCCTCCCTCCTCCTCGATGGCCAATCAGGTGTCTTCTCTTTTCGGCCAGTCGGAAAAGGGATCTCACACCCACTTCTGACTGGCTGGATTGAGGATCAGTGTTTCAACAGTGAATATTTATTCACTGTTGTAACACACCTGGGTGGAATCATAGCACATTTTCTGCGACCCGAGCCCATCCAACTTTGAAGCCTATTATAGCCTCTGGCTCTAATTGGGTGCTTCAAAAAAACAAAAAACAGCCGCTGTAATGCATGCGCCCGGTGCCCTGAAAGGAGCCGTACGCATGAATAGGGGGTGGCCATGGCAGGCGTGGATAGATTGATGCTATGCATCAATCTATCCATTGCATATAGGGGTGGCATGGAGAAAGGGGGCAGCGCTCAGGCGCCCATAATGGACGGCCTGCCACTGCTTCGGACACGCTTTTTTAAAGCTTTCTGAACACTAGTCAAAGCCCTGTCACTAAATAAAATTGTTAGCTTACAGTCCTGTTTACACTTTGCTATTTCATTGCTTCGGCTTCGCTTCAAAAATTATACCCCATGTCGCTTTAGTGGTGCTTCAAAGCATCTTCAAAGCCTCCATAGAAGTCTATGACAAAGCTGGCTTGAAGCCCCACCGAAGCATCATTGAAGCACCACCGAAGCATCGCAGAAGCATCAAAAACACATCAAAAAAGCATGTTGAAGTGGTAGGCGCTTTAATGTGTGTTGAAGCCGAAGCAAGTATAAACAGTGGCGTCACTACGGGGGGGCTAGAGGGGGCCATGGCCCCCCCAACAATATACTGTGCCCCCCTATGTGCCCCACCAATTTAAAAAAATGGACACTGGGAATGCAGGGGACAGGTATAGACTGAGCCGCTGAATTACTGGTTCCGGCTCCTCCTCCACCTCCTGAGTCTACTCCCAGCCACTGGTTACTAGAGCCGCCTCGCATCTAGCAACCAGTGACGTCAGAGTCGGCATTGACAGTTCTCTCTCCCCTCCTTCCTCTCTCACACGGAATGATGAGAGAGGACACACAGCCGATCTGCTCCTTCTCCCCTCTTGTGTGTGCTTCCAGGGAAGTCAAGTGTGAAGCCAATGAGCTCACACTTCCCACAGTACACACACAGGAGAGAGGAGAGGGAGCAGATCGGCTGTGTGTCTCCTCTCTCATTATTCAGTGTGAGAGAGGAAGGAGGGGAGAGAGAACTGTCAATGCCGGCTCTGGGGCTCTGAGCTGTTGGGAACACTGATGCAGGGGTGGTTCCAGGTGGGTGCTTTAACTCGGCTCCCCCATAATTTCACATATAGCACCCCCATCAGCAGCTGCCTCAGGAAGAGACTTACTGTAGCCTGGGTGTGCTGCTACCAGTGACACTCCCCGCCCTTCAGCCCGCCCCTCAGCCCGCCCCTGTGTGTATGGAGATGGCAAATAGCATGTTAGTTGCAGGGCTAGAGATTCATTCCTGTGCCCCGTGCAGCATAAGGAGGAAGGGATCCTTTTAAGCACCTGATCAGTATTATCCAATCAGGCTGTGCCTGTGCTACAACCCCTCCCACTTCCCCTGCCGCCGTGTTTTGATTTCAGGCAGCTCCAGAGGAAGCCACACCTCTCAGCTCTGTAACTGCCATGTGAGTCTCTGTTTATGTATTCTTCATGGAGGGGAGAAGGAGGGTGTGCACAGTGCAGCAGCTTGCAGAGTGATAGGTGTGAGGTTTAGTAAAGGCAGTGTTCTCCATACAGGGAGAGGACAAGGGGAAAACAAACATACTCTTATATATGTTGTAATTATCAGGCTGTTAGATCCTCAGCATCAGAAGACAGAACACACAGACCTCATACATTGATTTATATCAGCAAAAATCATGTTTATTACAGAGACTTCTGTGACAGGAAGAAAGGAATCCATCAGGTCTGTGTGCTCTGTCCCTTTCCTGTCTCTGCTAGCTCCATCTTTAACCCTTTTGGCTCGTGCACACTAGTTTTGCCCTCTGAAGAGCAATCAACATTTAGCAATCAACAAAACACACACTGTTAGGATCATTTGGTTGGTTGCAGGCTGGTCAGTAAGCTGATCTGGGAATGTCTTTGGTTTTGTTTTGTATGCGTTGCCCTTCCATGTGCTCCTTGCTGCAAAGGCCAGTTATAGATGAGGGCAGGGGCCATTCGTTTGCACTTTCAAATAAATAATCTTTGAAAGGGTTTATGCACTATGGTAGATTTTATTTTTCATGCATATATTATGACTGCAGCTACCATGTGATGATGTCAGTTGGCGAGCCTTTGAAAATTGCAATGCAGGTTATTCATTTGGAGCCAGTCAGAGTGGGATTGTGCTGCCGGATTACAATGAAGTGTGTTTGGGCCTATGTATTGTGGCTGCAGCCTCTGATAGCGCCCTGTATGCTCACAGTAGTGGCGGTGGCGGTGCACCAAAGTGGGTGTAAAGATCTCAAATATCCAGATGAACTTTTGTTTTATTGCACATCACTTTATTTTTGGTGGAGGAACAATGAAATGGTGGCTAATAGCCATCAGGAGATCCGCTTTTGTTCGTAATGCATAAATGAATTTAATCTGATGGCTTCAACTTTATTCACTTATTCTAGTTATGTATGTATCACTTTGTTTGCACTCAGCACTTTAATTCATTTTGCACAGCATGAAATCGGCATGAATTAGCACATCTATTTAATATTTAGGTATTTCTCTAAGTGTTTGTTTATTCACACTGCAGTGTGCTGTTTTCTCCATGTTATCGTTTTTTAAAATATTTTTGTGAATTACCACTAAGCACTTTAGTTTCTATGCACATTTATCAGATTCTATTTAACCTATTTCTCTTAGGCCACTCCCACTGTTGGGTGTTCTCTGCATGCCCTAATGGGCACTGATAGGAGGCAATAGAGGGAAACTGATAGGTGGGATCGATGAGCACTGATGAGGAGGCACTGATAGGTGGCATTGATAAGCACTGATATGCTGCACTAATAGGCACTGATAGGCTGCTTTGATGAGCACTGATAGGTGGCACTGATAGGTGGCATTGATAAGCACTGATATGCTGCACTAATAGGCTGCTTTGATGAGCACTGATAGGTGGCACTGATGAGCACTGATCACTAATAGGCAGCATCAATGGGCACTGATAAGCTGCACTGGTAGGCGGCATTGATGAGCATGTATGCTAGCCCAACATTAAAAGAACAATTACACACTTTAAATCTTTAAAAGTGGCCGCCTGCAGCTGCAATCTTCGGCTAACGTCTCTCTTTCTAACAAGACCTCTGGAGAGCATTCTATTCTTGGGGAAAAAATAAAATATATATTGCGTTTTATAGTTGGCCCCCCTACTTTTGTCCCTGTCCCCCCATGTGCCCCCCCTAAATATGAAAGCTGGAGACACCACTGAGTATAAATGAGCCCAGGGCTCATTTACACTTGCTTCGGCTTTAACACACATGAACAGCTAGTTTACACTTGCTTCAGAACAAGGCTTCAGACACGCTTTGGTAAAGCTCTCTGAACGCTGTAACTAAATATAATGGTTAGCTTACAGTCCTGTTTACACCTTGCTTTTGGCTTCGCTTCAAAAATGATACCCCATTTAGTGGTGCTTCAAAGCGTCTTCAAAGCCTCCAAAGAAGTCTATGGCAAAGCTCGCTTGAAGCCCCACTGAAGCCTCATTGAAGCACCACGAAGTCTCACCCAAGCCTCACCGAAGCCCCTCCGAAGCCTCACCAAAGTCTCACGGAAGCCCCATTGAAGCTCTACCAAAGCCTCATCGAAGCACCAAGCAACAGCAGGTGTAAATAGGACTGTAAGCTAACCATTTTATTTAGTGACAGGGGCTTTGATTGTCATTCAGAGAGCTTTAACAAAGCCTGTCCAAAGCCTTGTTTTGAAGCAAGTGTAAATGAGCCCTAAAAGTCATTGTTTATTTAAAGCAGAGCCCATATTTTCTGAACGCGTTTTAGTATTTGGTTTCATTAAAAATATGTCATGGAGACAGTTTTATAAAAAGTGTCAACTGTTAGGAGGTGTGCCTAGGTCAGCCTGATGTCTAAATATGACCCTGATATTGATCATCTATATAAATTACTATCAATGAGGAATAAATTCGGTTGATTCTTACCTCTTCCTGGTTTGCTAGAACAAAGAAAGGGAAACACAGTTTGTAAGATGATACAGGTATATGTTAATTAAAAAAAAAAGTATTCAGATACAATTATCATTTACTGGACCTAGTCTTCGGTAGAATTGTAAAAGCAAAATTCCTATTGGATCCTGGAAAGAAATGGGAGGCCCCCAATGAGTGAGGGAAGCCAGCCTTTTTTCAGGGTAAGCCTTCTGATGGGTGTGTACTGAAAGCATAAAGCACAGATTGCCTGTATTAACTGAACCAGGCCAATCCATCACAAGTTCTGACACACGGGGGTTGACTTGCTAAGGAAAAGGAGATTGTTCACTTTGCTAGGGAATTTGCACTTTGCAAGGGCAATTGCCCCAGTGCTTAGTGAATGAGGGAAAGCTCTGCTCACTTCCATTATCCAATCATGTGCAAATACATTTTTTGCAGACTGAAACTTCACCACATTCACTAAGCTCTGGGGCATATTCCCTTGTAAAATGCAAGTTCCTTTGCAAAGTGAACAGCCTCTTTGCCTTTAACTTGTTGCCTCCCACATAACCCATATGTGTAGTGGCAAAAAGTGTGGACTTTATCGCACCACACCCCACACAGATATTTATGGGCAATAGAGGTTTCTGTGCTGAGAGCGCACTCAACGTGCACTCCCAGAACAGAGGTTGAGCTGTCAAAGACAGTTATCGGTGTGTAGTAATGATCGGAAGTCAGCAGCATGACAGCCAATCACAGGGGTCACATGAGAAGGCAAGCCTTTCTGTTCCCTGGCCTAATAGCCCAGATATCAGGATGTCAGGGAGGGTGGGAAGAGGTTAATAGACCCCAGGCAATCTGGAGCATATTCTCAAGCCATGACTTACAACACTAATAAGTCCTAGGAAATGATTTGCTGGAGTTACATATGCTGTTCACTTTGCAAGGATATTATTTCCAGAGCTTAGCACCCAATCATATGCAAGGAAAATAAAAAAAAACAGCATTTATTGCTTGCACATAATTGGATGATGGAAGTCAGTAGAGCTTCATCTCAATAACTAAGCTCTATTCCCTTCAAAGTACTTCTTCCTTGCAAAGTGAATTGCCTATTTGCCTTTAGTAAATCAACCCACGGGTTTTCAGATTTCCCAAATGCAACATACAAACAAACTTGAGATAACACTGACACGACAGCAGGTCTATTCTTCTTCTTCCACTTCTAAATTGAGCAGGAATTACTAATCTCCCCTACAACCTTCACTATACAGTATGCAACGCAGCTATCGTAATCATTTCTAAATATGACAATACATGCTTGCAGCACTCAAGAATTATTTTGAAGTTGCAAAACTTCAAAAAATAGTCAAAAAATAGTTTCAACAAGATGCAACACTTTCTCGTGGCCTGGTTTGCCATCTAGTGGCCAACGGTCAATTACTACCTTGGGTGAAAAGTGTTTCATCAGCAAATAGAAGCCAATAAACAGTAAATATGCCAAATATACATTAAATTTGCCAAAATTGTATATAGCACATCGTTACCTGGAATTCCACCATGTTGGTTGAGTAAAGGACGTCCTGGAATGAAACAGGGAATAACATTTAATGACTAATTGTATTGTGGAAAGAGAAGGTATTTGCATGAGAAGCCTCTGATAAAACCATTCATTCTCTGCCTCCTGTTTAATAATAATTATTTGGGAGCATTGGCATCAGACTAAATCTGACTGGAGTTAGCTCCAATGCCCTAAAATTATGAACAGTTAGCAGCTTCCTTCTAAGGCTTGGGTGAAGTGCTTTTCTTTGTAACATTCTTCTTTCTGGAGTTGACTGGAAAGCCTTATATGACCTCTATGTTTCCTCTGTAGAAGTAGATAAGGCCACTCCAAATGTGTCAGCAGAGGCCAACTTTATATTTACTGTAGGTACCTGATCCTGCAGCCTGGGGGTGTTCAGATGTGGTATGGCTCACATTCGACTTAGTTTGGTATAGCAAGGTCTGAGCTAATCTTCAGCCTTCGGACGAGAAAACAAACTGAAGATTTCAGGTTGGCCCATTTTGTCCCATATTATGGAAGCAACAATCCATTGGAGATAACTGAGCCCATTCTCAAGGCACAATTATGGCAAAAAGAGGAAAAATATCTACTCTGTCGGTGTTAACCAGAAGAAGAATGTGCAAAGACCTGGCAAACTTGCCAATGTTCAACTTCGCCCAGCTCATCCGCACAGTAATCGGTGCAGACTTATTGTCTTCTGCTTCTCTCATGACTCTGACCTTAGCTTGTTCCTATGGACTCTGCACTTGCTTGCTACCTGTGCATGACCCAAAGGGCCTGGTATGGACGGGGGGAACCCATGCCGTTTTTTTCTTAAATCTGTCATAGGGCTCCCCTTAACCACTTCAATACACTATATGATATATTGTACACTGCACTATATACCCTGCACTGTATTATATATAGTTCACTGAGGACTAGGGATGAGCTTCGAGTTCGAGTCGAACTCATGTTCGACTCGAACATTGGCTGTTCGCAAGTTCGCCGAACAGCGAACAATTTGGGGTGTTCACGGCAAATTCGAATGCCGCGGAACACCCTTTAAAAGTCTATGGGAGAAATCAAAAGTGCTAATTTTAAAGGCTAATATGCAAGTTATTGTCATAAAAAGTGTTTGGGGACCTGCCGTCTTCGTCTGACGGCTCTTAAATAACGGGGGGCGGGGCCACCCAGTGACCCCGCCCCCTCTGACGCACGGGACATGACGGGACTTCAATGTGGCATTCCCCGTGACGTCACAGGGAAGTCCCGTCAAGTCACCGTGCGTCAGAGGGGGGTGGGGTCACTAGGTGGCCCCGCCCCCCGTTATTTAAGAGCCGTCAGACGAAGAGACGCACACAGCGGGAGCCTCCCTTCATGACAGCATGAATGCGGAGCGGCCCGGAGAAGAAAATGAAGAGGAGAAGAAGGAAGAAGGAAGAAGAGAAGAGGATGAAGAAGAAGATGAAGAGAAGAGCGGGAGCCTCCCCTCATGCCATGGGTGCGGAGCGGCCCGAGGAGAAGAAGATAGAAGACGCCGCGGAGGAGATGCTGGACGAGAACGCCGGAGGAAGAACCAGAAGAGCCAGAAGAACCAGAAGAAGATGAAGAAAGAAGCATTTAAATAAAGGAATTGTCAAAAACTGTCTCTTGTCATTTTTAACATTTTTGACAGTTTTTTAGTGAAATGGTAGGGGTAAGTACCCCCTTACCATTTCACACAGGGGGGGGCCGGGATCTGGGGGTCCCCTTGTTAAAGGGGGCTTCCTGATTCCGATAAGCCCCCTGCCCGCAGACCCCCACAACCACCGACCAGGGTTGTGGGGATGAGGCCCTTGTCCTCATCAACATGGGGACAAGGTGTTTTGGGGAGCTACCCCAAAGCACCCTCCCAATGTTGAGGGCATGTGGCCTGGTACGGTTCAGGAGGGGGGGGCCACACTCTCGTCCCCCCCTCTTTTCCTGCGGCCTGCCAGGTTGCGTGCTCGGATAAGGGTCTGGTATGAATTTTTGGGGGAACCCCACGCCGTTTTTTTTTTTTTTTTTTGGCGCGGGGTTCCCCTTAAAATCCATACCAGACCTGAAGGGTCTGGTATGGAATTTAGGGGGAACCCCACGTCGTTTTTTTTTTTAAATTTTGGCCGGGGTTCCCCTTAATATCCATACCAGACCTAAAGGGCCTTGTATGGAATTTAGGGGGACTCCCACATCATTTTTTTTTTTAAATTTTGGTTCGGGGTTTCCCTGTGTGGAATTCCCATGCCGTTTTTATCAATGAACTTCTATGTGTATTGTCGGCAATGCAATAGCCGCGGGTAGTTTTAAATGAGTTTTTTCCTTCAAAATGTCATTTTGCTGTCAGACTGTTCTAAACACAGGAAACATGCGCCCCTTTACAGGCATACTATAGACACCCCCCAGGTACTAAATTTAAAGGGATATTACACTTTTATTGTTTGACTTTAAGCATTATTAAAATCACTGCTCCTGAAAAAACGTCAGTTTTTAAAACTTTTTTTTGCATTGATCCATGTCCCCTGGGGCAGGACCCGGGTCCCCAAACACTTTTTATGACAATAACTTGCATATTAGCCTTTAAAATTAGCACTTTTGATTATTCATGTTCGTGTCCCATAGACTTTAACGGTGTTCACGTGTTCGAGCAAACTTTTTTCCTGTTCGCATGTTCTGGTGCGAACCGAACAGGGGGGTGTTCGGCTCATCCCTACTGAGGACACTATATACTCTGAACTGCAGTATATATACTATACGGACTGCACTATATACTCTGCTAAAAAATTGGGCCTTAGGTGTTGGTGGTGGCAGAACACGGTAACCCCTCACAGTTACTCTTGTTGGGCGCAGGAATGGTCCCTGCTGTTAAATAATATTTCAGAGGCTGTTTGCACTCTTTTAGTGGCCTGTGAGCGCCTGCTTCTCCTTGGAGGCCTTCCAGACATGATGGGTATTTTTTTTTCGTAACACCGCACTACACTGTATTAGATACTGTTTACACCGCCTGAAGTGTATTAGAAACTGTACACCGCCAAATGCACTGTATATATAGGCTAGGCTGAATGCAGAGTATACATATAGAGTTTACACTGTATATATATAAATGCAGAGTATATCTATATCTCTATCTATCTATCTATCTATCTATCTATCTATCTATCTATCTATCTATCTATCTATCTATCTATCTATATATATATATATATATATATATATATACTAGTAGCCTGTGTATATATATATATATATATATATATATATATATATATATATATATATATATATATATACTAGTAGCCTGTGTGTATATATATATATCTATCTATCTATCTATCTATCTATCTATCTATCTATCTATCTATCTATCTATCTATCTATCTATCTATCTATCTATCTATCTATCTATCTATCTATCTATCTATCTATCTATCTATCTATCTATCTATCTATCTATCTATCTATCTATCTATATATATATATATATATATATATATATATATATATATATATATATACATCAAATACACTGCCTGTACTGACTGAATTTAGAGTTTACACTGTATATATAGGCTACGCTGAATGCAGAGTATATATTAGTCTGACTGTATATATATATCAAATACACTGCCACTAACTAACTAATCTGCCTGCCTAATCTAGCTCAATCTCTCTATCTTCATCCATAATAATACACTATACGGGTGCTGTGTAAGCAGCTTTATATAGTGTGGGGCGTGGACTTAGTTCTCCTGAGCCATGTTTCACCAAAGGCACCCTGCCTTTGGCCAATTATGGCTCTCACTGAGGAGCGTGCTGTGATTGGCCAAAGCATGCAAGTCAGGTGTATGCTTTGGCCAATCATCATACAGCAATGCAGTGCAGTCTTGCAGTGCATTATGGGATGCTCAAATTTGCCGCAAACGCCCATAAAATTCGCTGTTCGGTGAACAGTCGAACACCCAATGTTCGAAGCTCAACCCTACTCTGCACTTAGCCACAAGGGAAGCCCTCTCATCACTTTAGCCTCTGACCAAGTAAGTGACATCCTCACAAGAGGTTATCTATTTTTTTTGTTTTTTTCTATTGGTTGAGCTAGATGGACTTGTGTCTGTTTTCTTTTTTTTTTTTAACTGACTAACTATGTAAGGAGTGGAAAGTTCTAGATCTGCAGTGAGTCACTACCATTACCAACTGAATCAACCTACACATGATCTATGAGTTAATCACCATGTTTCACATGTATATCTTTATCTTATTAGGCAGGTATATGCTACAACTTATTTTATTGTTGTCTACTGAACCACTTTGCCTTTAAGTGTAAAAAGTAATGGGATACTTCTTCAATGGGGACAAGCAAAAGCCTAGACACACTTTCATTTTCTCAGGGAAGGGTTAGAACGTCTGGCAATTTCTTTAAAGGTTCCCATTTATCCAGGTCATGATATACATAATATATCGAGGAATTGGTTACTTTCATTCAGCTAGATAATATGTTTGTGGTGTTCTCGTGGTGGCATGACATCTGGGTCAGGTGTTATTTATTTCACTAGTTCTGTCTTATTCACTCAAACCATCAACACAAGTCACATACATTCTGGTATATTGGGGCTGGGTTATTCAAAAATAACATTGTGATTTCACAAAATTCCACACCCCATCAAGTTCTCAGACAATCAGCATCTGCCTTGACACATGCTATGGTAATGAGATATTGTGTAGCTTGAGAGTATTAAACCATGTATATTACCTGAGCTGTAGGCACTGGAAGATCTAACACTGTCCAAATCTGAAAGATAAAATAAATATTTATGAGGTCATTTTAGTTCACAGATTCAAAGAGAACCTGCCTCTTTACAAAAATGAAGCCGGCCATACATTGACCAAAATGTGTCTGGTTCAGCAGGGGTCAAGTTTTGATCCATGTATGGGCTGGCTGGTTGTATGCAAGTCAATCTATCAATTCAACCCACCTGAATGATTAGTGCAGGCTGTTGAACCTCTTTAGGGGGTATATTAGTGCACTAAGACAAACCGTTGCATTATGTATTTTATTATCCTGATTCTTAGGACCTAGGGGGGCCAGGGCTACCGCCAGTGTGGTTAACACCCTTGAGACCATGGTGCCTTCCTAAGATAGGAGGTTCCATTTCTGTTTAGGACCCCAATGAAAAACTATCGGTTTTAGGCTATTTACTTTTACTATATTAAATTCCCCAAATATGTCTTACCCTTTTTTTCTAGCGGGCTCTAGGGTGGAGCAGGTTTAACTGCAGAGACAGTAAAGGCAGTGTATATGCAGTGCCCAGGACTAAAGCCCATCTCCTGGATGTTGCATATACAGTATTTCCGCATTAAAACGATCGCACATTCCGACAACAAAATCCATGTGTTTTTTTCCGACGGATGTTGGCTCAAACTTGTCTTGCATACACACGGTCATGCTGTGACGTGCAACACATATGACGAGCCGAGAAAAATGAACTTCAATAGCCAGTGCGGCTCTTCTGCTTGATTCCGAGCATGCATGGAACTTTGTGCGTCGGAATTGTGTACACACGATCGGAATTTACGACAACGGATTTTGTTGTCGGAAAATTTGAGATCCAGATCTCAAATTTTGTTTGTCGGAAATTCCGACGAAAAATGTCCGATGGAGCCTACATACGGTCGGAATTTTCGACAGCAAGCTCCCATCGGACATTTCCCGTGGTTGTAAGGGGGTTAAAAAATCCTACATGTTTATAATAAAAATGTCTTCAGTAGTAATTTCCTCATTTATTTTATGTTAAATGAGCTCAACACACGATCTACAGACACCTACCTCCTTGCCTATAGTTGGCAGACTTGGTGGTTTTTGAACTTTGATATCCTGAAAGAGATAAGATAGAGACAACAATGGCTGCTGCAAGACACATATATACTTCTTTCCTAAGTCCTTTAATCAGTAGGAGATGGCAATTATTTATTGGCATGTGTAGGGATAAACAAAGTCATTTTTGTAAAATAGATTTTGCACTGAAATGAATGGACTTATATTACATTGTAAAAATGAACTTATTTTGTTGTTGGGCAAATTTTGCCAAAACGAAAACACTCAGTTTCACTTGTTGAAGGCAGTTGAAAGAAACTTCTGCAACTCTCAGGGGCCATTAAAGGACCATTCCGCCTTGAAGAGTTGCTAAAACACTTTCTATGTTGAATCAAATCCAACTCATCAAAATGGCCAGATTTTGCCATAATTTCTAGATTTGTGTTAACATTTCAGGGAAATAAAGCCTGCTAATTCCTAAAAGGGATGAGCTAGGCTGTGTTTGGATCCTAGTCCTAACCCACATAAGTGAACCCACATGAAAGATGTCACTGTACCGGGCCAAACATAAACTCCTGAAGCATTCCCTGCCCAGTAGCTGCACAAGGCCAACACGAGAGATGTCCCGGCAACAAATGATTGGCCCAGTACACTGACAACTTCCTATTGGGCTTGCTCATGTGGATTAGATCAACGACCTTTAGGGTCATTCCTTGTCATGTGATCTTGGATGATTGGATGTATCATGCTAGACAACCAAGACAGACAAATGTTATGATTTTAAATCATGCAAATAAACTAATTGTTTACAATTCAATTTTCATATATTTAGCTACAGCAATTTGTGATATACATTGTATTGTCAAAAGTATTGGGACACCTGCCTTTACACACGAACTTTAATGTCATCCCAGTCTACGTCCATAGGGTTCAGGCACTGATGTTTGACAAGAAGGCCTAGCTCACAGTCTCCGCTCTAATTCATCCCAAAGGTGTTCTGTTGAGGTCAGGACTTTGTGCAGACCAGTCAAGTTCCTCCATCCCAAAGCCACTTATCAATGTCTTTATGGACATTGCTTTGTGCACTGGTCCAAATCATTTGGTGGAGGGGGGGATTATGGTGTGGGGTTGTTCTTCAGGGGTTGGGCTTGGCCCCTTAGTTCCAGTGAAGGAAACTCTTAAGGTGTCAGCATACCAAGACATTTTGGACAATTTCATGCTCCCAACTTTGTGGGAACAGTTTGGGGACGGCCTCTTCCTGTTCCAACATGACTGCACACCAGAACACAAAGTAAAGTCCATAAAGACATGGATGAGTTTGGGGTGGAGGAACTTGACTGGACTGCACAGAGTCCTGACCTCTGAACACCTTTGAGATGAATTAGAGCGGAGTCTGCGAGCCAGGCCTTCTCATCCAAAATCAGTGCCTGACCTCACAAATGTGCTTCTGGAAGAATGGTCAAACATTCCCATAGACACACTCCTAAACCTTGTGGACAGCCTTTCCAGAAGAGTTGAAGCTGTTATAGCTGCAAAGGGTGGGCCAACTCAATATTGAACCCTACAGACTAAGCTCGGGATGACATTAAACCCGGGTTCACACTATAATCCGCTGCGGACCGAACAGGAGCGCTGTGCGTCCCTGTTCACCGTTTTAGGGACGAATCAGGGCCGATTCTATGCCTGAATTCGGCCCTGAAATGCAGCCAAAGACGCACAGCGTTTTTGTGTAGTGCGCACCGCAGCCACCCCGGAGATATGTGAACCGGCTCCATAGGGAGCCAGTCATATTCTCCTGCTATGCAAATTAGATATAATTCGCATAGGCTAAAGTTCATGTGCGTGTAAAGGCAGGTGTCCCAATACTTTTGACAATATAGTGCATCTTGAAACCTACAGTAGCTGAAGTGATATGTAGGTGGTCCAGCATTCCAAAGAAACGTAAGCTGTTAGAGCAAAAAAACATAGGAAAAAAAGAATGTATTATGTTTCTCTTAACCTAATTTGGTAAGTTTAGAAACCCTAGTTAGACTGTTCTGTTAAACCTTCATTATATTATCCCCATGAGAAGATGCACCTTTAATTTTTTTATCTCTGCAACACTATTACTGTTCTTGTGTTATTTTACCTTTTCTTTGTGTATCAGAGTCAGAGGAGGAGTCTTTCCGTTGTCTGGGGGCTATAGAGAAAGGAAAAATGAGATTCACTCTTGGATGTACAATTAGAACAAACATTGAGTGTTTTCACCCAGGAATGCCATCATCCCTTAGGATCAATGTATCAAGATAAAAAATATTTGTGGATTGGGATTTTACAGGCATCCAGACTATTAATTCATAAAAATACAGTTTTTATTGTCACATATAACATATCTATTACAAATGACGAAGATGGATGTTAAAATGATAAGTGATCAAAGCAAAAGCTTGGGTATAGTTTTCTCATAGAACGATTTGAGATATTCTCTTCTTCAAGGAAATAAAATACAGAAGAACCCAAGGGATCACTGAACATTTATGATAAAAACTCATCACATTAGGGGAACGCTCGCCCACTACCATGCAGACGGTTCAGGGACATCTTGCTTGACAGGATCACAGGCGCCACTCTTAGCAGATATTGAAGCCGTTCAACCATTAAAAGGTCACAGGCTGGGGTGAAATATGGAGGTCCAAAGTTGTGCAGAAAGTTGCAAAGATCAATGTCCATAGATCAGTGTTTTTCAAACTTTTTTTCAGTCAAGGCACCCTTTAAAATTATAGGCAATATTAATGCACCCTTTACAATTATGGACAATCTCAAGGCACCCTTTAAATATAATGGACAATCTCAAGGCACCCTTTAAAATTATGGACAATCTCAAGGCACCCTTTAAAATTATGGACAATCTCAATGCATCCTTTAAAATTATGGACAATCTCAAGGCACCCTTTAAAATTATGGACAATCTCAAGGCACCCTTTAAATATATGGACAATCTCAAGGCACCCTTTAAAATTATGGACAATCTCAAGGCACCCTTTAAAATTATGGACAATCTCAAGGCATCCTTTAAAATTATGGACAATCTCAAGGCACCCTTTAAATATATGGACAATCTCAAGGCACCCTTTAAAATTATGGACAATCTCAAGGCACCCTTTAAAATTATGGACAATCTCAAGGCATCCTTTAAAATTATAGACAGTCTCAAGGCATCCTTTAAAATTATAGACAATCTCAAGCCACCTTTTAAAATTATAGACAATCTCAAGCCACCTTTTAAAATTATAGACAATCTCAAGCCACCTTTTAAAATTATGGACAATCTCAAGGCACCCTTTAAAATTATAGACAGTCTCGACGCACCCCATTCTAAAATGTAAAAAAAAAACTATTCTAATACTTTTACGTAATGCAGCAACATCCACACATTTAGGACACCCAACATTAGAGGTGATTTATTCTTTTAACTACTTCCCGATCAGCCGGCGCAGTTGTACTGCGGTCAGTTGGCTCTCCTGCGTGAATCGCCGTCATTGTACATCGGGTGCGTACATGGCGATCTGTGGGCACGTGCGTACCCATTCCCTAGCGGGGGAGCCAGTCAGAGGACCTGACGGACTCAATGTCCACCGGCCACCCGCGATCACGCCACAGAGAGGGGGATCTGTAAACAAACAGATTCTCGCTCTGTCAGGGCAGTAGAGTGAGATTTTCTGTTCCTAGTGATCAGGAACAGCGATCGCTCTCTACCCCCTGTCAGTCCCCCCACAGTTAGAAAGCATCTTCCTAGGGAACATTTAACCCTTTGATCGCCCCCTAGTGTTAACCCCTTCCCTGCCAGTGTCATGTATACAGTAATCAGTGCATTTTTATGGCACTGATCGCTGTATAAGTGTCACTGGTCCCAAAAAAGTGTCAAAAGTGTCAACCTGTCCGCAGTACCGCTAAAAATCACTGCCATTACTAGTAAAAAAAAAAAAATAATAATAAAAAACGCCATAAATCTATTCCCTATTTTTTTAGATGTGATAACTTTTGCGCAAACCAATCAGTATATGCTAATTGGGATTTTTTTTACCAAAAATATGCAGAAGAATACATATTGGCCTAAACTGAGCAAGAAATTATTTTTTTTTACATTTTTTGTGATATTTATTAAAGCAAAAAGAAAAAATATTGTTGTTCTTCCAAAATTGTTGCATTTTTTCGTTTATAAGGCAAAAAATAAAAACGGCAGAGGTGATCAAATACCACCAAAATAAATCTCTATTTGTGTGAGTTAAGGAGCGATGTCGCCGGCCTGAGCTGTGTGCTGAGATGGCTGCGGGGGCTTCGATAAGGAGAGTATTTCATAATGAGCTAGTATGCTATTCATGCTAGCTCATTATGCCTTTGTCTTGCAGGTTTGTTTTTTTTTTTTTTTTTGTTTTTTGTTTTTTGTGGGTTTACAATCACTTTGATAGGGCTTTATCAATCTTCTTTAACTCTACAAAAAAGTGTATTTTTGTTGTGTTGGATAAAATGTAGAATTTCTAAGAACCCCCGTCAGGCCTGTATTTCTGTCTGTGTCCCGCTGGGAAAATGCACTCTCCTTATTTGCCCTGGTGATCATTATCTCTAGTATAGAAAATTATGGAAAATCCAAACTGTTTTGCCGCGTACACACGAGCGGACTTTACGGCAGATTTTGTCCGGCGGACTTTTCGACTGACTTTACGACGGACTTCCAGAATGAACGGACTTGCCTACACACGATCAACCAAAGTCCGTCGAATTCGTACATGATGATGTACGACCGGACTAAAACAAGGAAGTTCATAGCCAGTCGTAGCCAATAACTGCCCTTGCTTTGATTTTTGTCCGTCGGACTAGCATACAGACGAGCGGACTTTTCGACCGGACTCGAGTCCGTCGGACAGATTTGAAGCATGTTTCATTTCTAGGTCCGTCAAACTTTTGAGAAGAAAAAGTCCGCTGGAGCCCACACATGATCGAATTGTCCGGCGGACTCCGGTACGCCGGACCAAGTATGCCGTAAAGTCCGGTCGTGTGTACGCGGCATTTCAGTTGTCAAAGGAACAGGAATGGAGGGGAAATCACTTCTTCTGGTGGAAGCTTTGCCTTCACTTTGGAGAGATCGCCTCTTACTTACTGCAGTGTCTTGGGGACATAAAGTAAAGGCAAACCTTTGCTGATGGGATAGACAATAAAAGAAAACTGAGAGGGGGTCTTAATAATACCCTACTATCTCCAAAACAACAACAAAATGATCTAGATTCATTAAAACTAGCACCCAGATATAGAGTTGGAGTCATTACCCATTCCTGAAATTCTTTCTTCATTGTTTCCGGGAACATGTAGATGGGTACTGCCTAGATTCGGTTTAATAATTTATTTATCTAAAGCAAAACAACGATCAATTAATGGCTTATGTGAAAATACCTAATACATAGTTCCCAACTGTCCCTCTTTTGACCCCTAATGCAGGGACGGCCCGTCCATTAGGGGCGCCCCGGACGCCGCCCCCTCCTATCCTCGCCACCCCCTATATGCAATGGATAGATCCATGCATAGCATTAATCTATCCACTGCCGCTGCAGCCGCCCCCTATTCATGTGTCTGGCCCCTTTCAGGTCACCGGGCATATGAATTAAAGTGGCCAGGGTTTTTTTTGAAGCACTGATTAGAGCCATAGGCTCTAATAGGCTTCAAAACAGAGTGGACTCGGGACGCAGAGCATTGCGTCTGGAGCCCACCCAGGTGTGTTGCAACAGCGAATGAAAATTTGCTGTTGCAGCACTGATCCTTCTTCGGCCAATCGGGAAGCAGGTATAAAACCTGTTACCCGATTTGCCAAAATGTCTGGCGATCCTATTGTACGCCTAGGAGGAGAGAGAAGACACAGTGGGTGGTGGTGGGGTAGTATGTTAGTGCCGCCGGGGGAGGTAGTGCCGCCCCCCCCCAAAAAAAACCCCCACCAGTCACCACTGCCCTAATGTATCTTGTTCCTACTCAGTTGCCCCTGTTTTTGGTCTGATATAATGTCATGGGCTTAGCCTTTCCTTTATGCTAAAATGTGTCCCCCTAAGAAGTTTGTGAGGTTATATTTTCCTAATTCTAAGTTTCATAATGACAGTTGGTGAATGTTTAAAGTGTAACTCCACTTTTGTTGAGAAAAAAAATCATTCCCCTCTGGGTGATCAATGTACGTTGAACTGATTTTAACAAACTATGTTGCAGATTCCTACCTTTTGTTATTCTGGAGATATCCATCTGTGTGCGTTTGTGTCCATGTGGTAAGTGAATCTAATGGGAGTGGTTTCATAACTATCAGCTGCTGCACCTGCAGGGCCCTAATGAGGAAAATGGCAGGGCCTGCATCCCTTTAGACGGGATTTCCTATTGGGAGTATTTCACCAAAAATGCAATTTTTGTTGCAGGGGATGCCTGATTTCTGACTTGTATCTTAGTGCAGACTTCTGGGAAAATCAGTGAGCCAATCACACAAGCAGGAAATGATGTTTCTGGGGGGCGTTCTGTATACTATCTGTGTACAGAACACCTCCAGGCGGCCATATTGCATTTTACAGAAAAGTACAGAGCTGCAGATTGAAAAGTAAAGGTATATTTTAATAACATTCAATTACAACATGTCTTGAGACACAATTGTATACTCTATATTATTATTATTTTTTTTTTTACACAAAAGTGGAGTTCCCCCTTAATATAAAACGTATACCTCCTAAGGCTTACCTCGACTGACACCCACAGCTTCCTCCATGACGCTCCATATCCTTTTGATTTTGGTCTGTATGGAGTTGTAAGCATCCTGCATTGTCTGTGAAATGGGAGTTGAACTCATTCTCGGATCTGAACCGGTCAGATTTGCTGCTTGCTTCTCTAACTCGCTGATGAGGATCAGCTTGTCTGCACATTCATCAATCAGTGGCTGTTCTTGCAATATTCTCTTCATGTTACCATCACTGCTGTCCTCCAGATCATCCAACAACACAATCACATTTCTTTTTCCTTAATAGGGTGACAACATAACACAAATAAATGTGTGTAAATACTGAAAGCAACACTGTTATTAATAATAATAATAATAATAATAATAATTATCATCTGGGCTTTTTTTCAGCAGGAACGTGGAGGAATGCAGTTTCGGCACCTTCAGGACTGAATGTATTATATAGCAAGGAGTGCACTGGAGGGTCTATTGCTGATGGCTGCTGGGGGATCTATTGTCACTGGTTGTCAGGAGTCCAGTTGGAGGCCAAGGTGCTGAGAGGGCTCCCCTTGCGGCTGAGTGCAGTGCAACCCTGAAGGTGAAACAAGGAATGCAGTGCCCAGAGAAGCACGGTTTGCCAGTGGCCGTGGTTGAAGGCTTGATCGCTGTGGGATGACTGGAACAAGGGAGATGCTCTGTATGGCAGGTGTGCTTGTGGAGAGCCAGCAGCGGCAGGCCAGTTGGGTGATCCAGAAGGAGTATCACAAGCCAGGCCGGGGGTCATACACAGCAAGCTCAGTCAATAGCAGGTTCAGGATTCAGGCAGTAATACTGGAACAAGCCAGGGTCGGTAATTGGTAAGACAGGCAGAAGCAGAGTTGGTGAGCCAAGCCGGGATCAAGTAGTGGAGCAGGCAGAAGCAGTTCAGGATACAAACCAGGTGTCAAACCAGGGAAGACAGGATCAGCGGATAGTGGAAGCCGGGTTGGTAACAGGAAGTCCAGAATCAGAATACAGGAGCACAAGGAACACGGGGGGAGCTGGCAATAATCCAGCAACTCAGGGATCTTAGCAGCAGGTTTATATAGGCCAGGAGGTGCCATCGCGTATCTGCGTACGCCCGTTTAGCATCGTCGCTCATCTGCATATGCCCGTTTGGGCCTGATGCAGCCATGATGGGTGTTGGTAAGATCCAATCTTGCCAGTTCTTTGGCCATTTCCCTGACACTAGTGTGGATCTATTTTTGAGGGGGGTCTATTGTTGCTGGGTAGGTCTATTGTTACTGGGGGGGGGGTCTTATGTTGTTGGGAAGGATCTACTGTTGAGGGAGAGGTCTATTGCTACTGGCTGCTGGAGGATCTATTGATGCTGGCTGCTAGGAGATCTGTTGTTGCTGGTGGGAGTCTATTGTTGCTGTTGTGGTAATTTATTGCAGGGGCGTCCTGTCAGGGAAGGCAGATCCATAGTGCAGTTGGAGGCTCATGCGCGAATTGGCGCACGCGCATGCGCACTCGCGCATCGATCCACGCGCTTGCCACGAATGCTGGCGCCATGTGGGTTATTTAAACAGGGCTTCTACATAGACTCATTGTTGTTTGGTCTGCAGCTTCTGTGTGACTTTCTGATTCCGTGTGACCTCTGATCTTGATCTGGCTTACGTCTAACCTATGCTTGTCTGCTACATACCCTGACCTGGCTTGTCTTTGGATTCCGCTTCTGCCTCCTGAATCTGCCTGATTGATCCCCTGGTGCCGCCTTGGCTTCTGACCCGACTGTCCTGCTGTTTACCGTGTATGCCTGATCTGCCCAATTGTTACCAACCCAGCTTGTCTGACCCTGCATCTTTCTCATCCAGTCTGCTACCAACTCTCAGTCCAGCAAGTCCTCCTCTGGTTCCTGCTTTCATCGCTGTCTACTTCAGCCTGCCAAGCTCTGTGCCAGCTCTTCTACTACCAGCCTGCTTGCTAACTCATCCATCTGCTCACTGCTGCCTTGCAGACTACTGGACTGACTACAGGCTCTCATACGTCACCATGCTCCTGTGACTATCAGTGGTCCTCCAGCTGAAGCTGTACAAGAGACCTTCCTCTGCACGTCAGGCTCACCTACTAGGTACATGACAGGTCCATTGTTTCTGGGGGGGGGTAGGCAGGTCTGTTGTTGTGTGGGGGATCTATTGTTGTTGGGGTGGGGTTTAATTTTGCTGAGGGGGTCTACTGTTGCTGGGGTGGGGTCTATCAAATTCCATACAAATTACTTAGTAGCACAAAATGATACTTGGTTCTGTATTCTCTAAAAGGGGTGATGGGGGAAGTGGGTAGGAGCCAGGAGACAGTGCTCAGAAGTGGGTAGGGGGGCAGAGAGGAAGGGTGACTCAGAAGGGGGGAGTTCCTGCACCTATTCTCTGAGAAAAAAAGCCCTGATAATTATTATAAGAATACAATACATCACAAGAATAACCATATAAACCACATGGAGGCCTCTCAGCCCAAAATAAACATGGCACCTATAAAATTATAGGCTCCATCGGAATTACTACATTTTCTCTGGCAAAGGGAAGGCCTGTCTAGTTGGGATCTCATTACTCCAGCCAGTAACCCAAAACAAAACCAGTCTGATGCCCCCCATGGATGAGGTTGCTTTATTGACCCTATCCCGCTCCTGCCCTCCCTTTTCCCCTATACCCCCCTCCAAGCCACCCTTTTTTTCTTTTTCTACTTTATTGCCTACTACTATTGTACCTTGTTCTGCATAACAATAAAAAACAAACACTCAGGGCTTGATATATTATGGGTCTTGCTTATTTCACCAAAGAATATGGTAGTTTTTCCTCCCACCTACAGAGCGTTGTAACCCTTACATCTCCTGTAAAGATTTTTTACTGTTCAAATCACATACCGTGCCTTATTTTTGAAGATGTGATCTTCTCTATTTTTATGTACATGCTCTTGTGTGATTATAAATAAAGAATTAAACAAACAAAAAAAAATGACCCACTTGTTGGCCACCCTATAGCAATTTTACTGCTACAGGGCGGCAGCTGTGCGTAGGATCACGTATATCAGTGGCAGCCCATAATGCAGGGTGCAGGGGTGCCGCCCCCTCTTCCCTCATCCATGCGTCTGACCCCTAATGTACATGTGGGGCGCCGGACGCATGGATTCCAATGTTTTTTTTTTCTTTTTAAACCATGTGATTGCAGCCAGGGGTTCTAATAGGCTTCAAAAAAGGGTGGGCACACCCACTTGTGTGACAGTAGCAAATTAATATTCGGTATTGTCTTTCTGATTCTCCTCCCGGCCAATAAGGAAGAGGGTCCTGAGACCAGTCACCCGAATGGCCCGAAAGGAGAGGCGATCCTATAGGCCGCCTAGGAGGAGGATGGAGGAGACGCAGGGGAAGCCGCACCGCCGTGAAGCTGAGGAAGGAGGAGATGCCGCCCGGAGGAGGCCCACGACCTATATGGGGTAAGTGCCAGATTTCCGCCCCCCCCCCAAAAAAAATACCACCAGCCACCACTGATGTATATATATATATACGTGATCTTGCACTTCCGCCTGCAGGGGGCACGCGCTGCCAGTGGACCACTTCTGCTGTGATAATTCACTGCAGAAGCTGATCTGCGGGTGTCGGGCACACAATGTCCTCCTGCACCCCCTGATCATCAGTAAAGCACAAAGGACTCAGTCAATCTCAATCTGCCTATGTAAACAAGGCCTATCTCAGTTCTGACAGGGGGAAAGGAACGATCCTGTGCCTCTGCCAAGCATAGACTAGAATTGATCCCTTCCCCTAGTGAAAGCAGCAAACTGTGTACACAAAATAACTGGCTAAGCAGTTAACATGGTCGCCCTAGATGTTTCACCCCTTCCCATCCAGGGTCATTAGTACAGTGACAGTGCATATTTTTAGCATTAATCACTGTATTCGTGTCACTGATTCCTGCAAAGTGTCAAAAGTGTAAGTTAGTGTCAGAATGTCTGCAGTCGCAGTCCCGCTATAAGTCACTGATTGCTACCATTGCTAGAAGCATTGTAAAAATGTAAAACATTTCATAAATATATCCCATAGTTTGTAGACGCTATAACATTCACGTAAACCAATCAATATATGCTTATTGGGATTTGGTTTACCAAAAATATATAGCAGAAATACACATTGGCCTAAATTGATGAAGAAATTAATTTTTTAATTTTTTTTATTGGATATGTTTTATAGCAGAATGTAAAAAACTTTTTTTTTTTTTCATTGTTGGGTTTTTTTTCTTTATAGAGCAAAAAATAAAAACCGCAAATGTGATCAAATACCACCAAAAAAACTCTCTATTTGTGGGAAAAAAAGGACATACAATTTATTTGGGTACAGCGTCGCACGACTGTGCAATTTTCAGTTAAAATAACGCAGTGCCGTATCGCAAAAAAATGGCCTGTTCATAAAGGGGGTTAAATGTTTTTAAGTGGTTAAAAGTAACCTATACACTATGCAATGCAAGGATAGGAGGAGAGAGCAGAATGACAGAGAGATGGTCTCATCAGTGAGCTGCGTCTCCATTCACTGTTCAGTCACAGGCTGGGGAAGGGGAGGAGACCAATAATTGTACAAAACAAAGGATGTACAGAAAGCTTGAGAAGATTCAATATTTCTTTTGCCATAAAGCTTAACCTCTTCAGCTCTGGAAGGTTTACTCCCCTTCATGACAAGGCCATTTTTTGCGATAAGGCACTGCATTACTTTAACTGATGATAGCGCGGTCGTGCGATGTTGTACCCAAATAAAACTGACGTCCTTTTTTCCCCACAAATACAGATTTCTTTTGGTCGTATTTGATCACCTCTGCGTTTTTTATTTTTTGCGCTACAAACAAAAAAAGAGCGATAAGTTTGAAAAATAACAATATTTTTTTACTTTCTGCTATGAAACACATCCAATAAAAAAAATGTATGATAATCAATATACGCTTATTGGGATTTTTTTTACCAAAAATATGTAGCAGAATACGTGTAATATATAATATATATATTATATATTATATATTATATATTACATGTATTCTGCTATATATATAAGCGTATATTGATTGGTTTGTGCAAAAGTTATAGCGTCTACAAATTATGGGATATATTAACGGAAATTTTTTGTTAATTATTATTTTACTAGTAATGGCGGCGATCAGCGATTTTTAGCAGGAATGCGACATTGCGGCAGACAAATCAGTTACTATGTGACACTTTTTGGGGGACCAGTGTCACCAATGCAGTGTATAGTGCTAAAAAAATGCACTGTCACTGTACTAATGACACTGGCAGAGAAGGGGTTAACATCAGGGGTGATCAAAGGGTTAAACATATTCCCTGGAAGTGCTTGCTAACTGTGGGGGGTGCTTTGACTGGGGGAAGACAGAGATACGTGTTATTGCTTAGCAGAAACACAAGAGCTCCATCTTCCCCTCTGACAGAACAGCAATCTGCCTTGTTTACCGCCGTTCTGTCTGCGTCAGGAACAATCGGCTCCTGGTACAGTACGTGATTTCGCGCTGAAGAGCCGCCCTGCTGCAGTATATGTACGTGGGGTGGTCCCAAAGTGGTTGAAGTAAAACCAAAGGTAAAAAAGTTTTTTTGTTTTTTTTTTGGGTAGAGTAAGGGAGGGTTAAAATCCCGGTCAGTTTTTTTTTGTTTGCCATCTTTGTTCCATTTGGGAGATTCCCCTTCACTTCCTGCCCCATAGTCAAAACAGGATGTGAGAGAAAATCTCTCCAAAGCAAGGTAATCCCTGGTCGAAACCAGAACTAGTGTCCTCATTGGAATCCTCTATTTCCATTTTAGCAACAATCCAACATTTTGGATTTTCTTTCACTTTCACTCTCAAATGATAACGGTCACCAGGACAAATAGGGAGGATGAATCCCTCTAATAGGGACACAGGCAGCAATAAAAACCTAAAGCAATGAACAAACAGGATTTGGATTTTCAAATGCCGTGTACACACGAGTGGACTTTACAGCAGACTTTGCCCGGCGGACGGGATTTCGTCGGACAATTCGATGTGTGTGGGCTCCAGCGGACTTTGTTTTCTCAAAAGTTGGACGGACTTAGATTTGAAACATGTTTTAAATCTATCCGTCGAACTCGAGTCCGGTCGAAAAGTCCGCTCATCTGTATGCTAGTTCGACAGACAGAAAGCCACACTAGGGCAGCTATTGGCTACTGGTTATGAACCTCCTTGTTTTAGTCCGGTCGTACGTCATCACTAGGGATGAGCCGAACACCCCCCGGTTCGGTTCGCACCAGAACCCGCGAACGGACCGCAAGTTCGCACGAACGTTAGAACCCCATTGACGTCTATGGGACTCGAACGTTCGAAATCAAAAGTGCTCATTTTAAAGGCTAATTTGCATGGTATTGTCCTAAAAAGGGTTTGGGGACCCGGGTCCTACCCCAGGGGACATGTATCAATGCAAAAAAAACTTTTAAAAACGGCCGTTTTTTCGGGAGCAGTGATTTTAATGATGCTTAAAGTAAAAAAAAAAAAGTGAAATATTCCTTTAAATATCGTACCTGGGGGGTGTCTATAGTATGCCTGTAAAGTGACGCGTGTTTCCCATGTTTAGAACAGTCCCTGCACCAAATGTCATTTTTAAAGGAAAAAATCTAATTTAAAACTGCTTGCGGGTTTAATGTCATGTCGGGTCATGGCAATATGGATGAAAATCAGTGAGACAAACGGCATGGGTACCCCCCCAGTCCATTACCAGGCCCTTTGGGTCCTGTATGGATATTAAGGGGAACCCCGCACCCAAATTAAAATAAGGAAAGGCCCTATATACTCTGAACAGCAGTATACAGGCGGTGCAAACAAGACAGGGACTGTAGGTTTGTTGTTAAGTAGAATCTGTTTGTAATTTTGAACGGGTACATTTTTAACGTGTTTAGCTCCAGCCAAAAAATCTTTTTTAAGCTTTTTGGAAAACATAGGGAAGGGTTATCACCCCTGTGACATTTGTTTTGCTGTCTTTCCTCCTCTTCAGAAGATTTCACCTCACTTTTTTGTCCCAATGAAAAATGTTTTTTGAAAATTTGGGTTTTTTTGTGGAACAAGGATTGGAAAGCATCAGTGGAAAGGAGAAATTGTTTTCCCATATTAACTCATACAGGAGAGAATTTCCCTTCCTAGGGGTAGATTTCATCTCACTTCCTGTTGTCTCCTTCCGTTTGCAAGTAGGAGTCGTTTGTAAGTTAGATGTTTGAAAGTAGGGTCCTGCCCTATATACTCAGCAGAAATTTGGGCCTTAGGTGTTGCTGTGGCCACAACACTGTAAGCCCTCACAGGGCCCTGCTGTGAAATATTAGATCAAGAATTGTAATTACATGCCCCTGTTGAACAGGTGCTGAAAAATTAGGCCTTAGGCACTGGTGCTGGTGCCACAACACTGCAACCCCTCACAGACACTCTAGTTGGAACGCAGGAACGAGCCCTGCTGCAAAGTATTGCATCAAAAATTGTAATTACACGCCCCTGTTAGACAGGGGCAGAAAAATTGGTCCTTAGGCTCTGGTGCTGGTGCCACAACACTGCAACCCCTCACAGACACTCTAGTTGGAATGCAGGAACGAGCCCTGCTGCAAAGTATTACATCAAAAATTGTAATTACACGACCCTGTTAAACAGGGGCTGAAAAATTGTGCCTTAGGCACTGGTGGTGGCGCCCAGAACCAAAAATGTTCTTACAAGCTATCAGCGTGATGATTGAGGAGGAAGAGGATAATTACTCAGGGATAGTCACTCAGCATCAGCATAGGCAGTCTTTGAAGGGATCTGAGATTTCAAAAAAAATTATTCGGTTACATCTGCATCAGGTGCTTCGTAGCTGGTGGTGATCCAAGACTGATTCATTTTTATGAAGGTCAGCCGATCGACCGAGTCGGTGGACAGACGCACCCTGTGATCGGTTACCACGCCTCCAGCAGCACTGAATGTGCGTTCCGAAAGAACGCTGGATGAAGGACAGGCCAGTAGCTCAATTGCATACTGTGCAAGCTCTGGCCAGTGATCCATCCTCAAGACCCAGTAGCCCAGAGGATTTTCGGTGGGAAAGGTGTCCAAGTCTGATCTTGCCCCTAGGTATTCCTGCACCATGTAAAACAGACGCTGGCGATGGTTGCTGGAACCGATCATACCTTGGGGCTGCGGACCAAAAAATTGTCTGAACGCATCGGTCAGACGGCCACCTTCTCCACCGCTCCTTCTTTGACTGACCGAAGCCTCAGCAACACGTTGTCCAGAAACAGGAGTTTGTAACCTCCCAGTCTCTGGGAACGCGTTGCACAGACCTTTCTGCAAGGCCTCCCGAAGATGTTTCATCCTCTGCTCCCTCTGCGATGGCAAGATAAGGTCCGCAACCTTACCCTTGTAACGTGGATCAAGGAGGGTTGCCAGCCAGTATTGGTCCTTCTCCTTGATACCACGAATACGAGGATCCTTACGCAGGCTTTGCAGGATCAGGGAGGCCATGCAGCGTAGGTTTGCTGAGGCATTCGGTCCGGAGTCCTCTGGGTCACTAAGGACAACAACGTCCGCAGCCACCTCCTCCCAGCCACGTACAAGTCCATGTGTTCCTTGGGACTGATCCCTTAAAGACTGCTGCTGATGCTGAGTGCCAGGCTCCACCTCCATACTGACACAATCTTCCTCCTCCTCCTCCTCCTCCTCGTCCTCTTCCTGTGTGATCGGCGGGCACGCAGGAACACTGTCTGGATAAAGGGGGCCTTGAGAGCTAAGGAAGTCCTCCTCTTCCTGCCTCTGTTCTGCCTCAAGTGCCCTGTCCATTATTCCACGCAGCGTGTGCTCCAACAGGTGGACAAGGGGGACAGTGTCACTGATGCATGCACTGTCACTGCTCACCATCCTCGTGGCCTCCTCGAATGGTGACAGGACAGTGCATGCATCCCTGATCATGGCCCACTGGTGTGGGGAAAAAAAACCAAGGTCCCCTGACCCTGTCCTGGTGCCATAGTCGCACAGGTACTCATTGATGGCCCTCTGCTGCGTGTGCAGCCGCTGCAGCATGGCCAATGTTGAGTTCCACCTGGTGGGCATGTCACAGATTAGGCGGTTCTTGGGCAGGTTAAACTCCTTTTGGAGGTCCGTCAGCCGAGCACTGGCATTATATGACCGGCGGAAATGCACACAGACTTTCCTGGCCTGCCTCAGGACATCCTGTAAGCCCGGGTACCTGCCCAAGAACCGCTGCACCACCAAGTTAAGGACGTGAGCCAAACAGGGCACATGGGTCAGTTGTCCCTGTCGGAGGGCAGAGAGGAGGTTGGTGCCATTGTCGCAAACCACCATTCCTGCCTTAAGTTGGCGTGGCATCAACCACCTCTGAACCTGCCCCTGCAGAGCTGACAGAACCTCTGCCCCAGTGTGGCTCCTGTCCCCCAAGCACACCAGCTCAAGCACCGCGTGGCATCTTTTGGCCTGCGTACTTGCGTAGCCCCTTGAACGCCTACGGAGCACCGCTGGTTCCGAGGAAGAGGCCATGGAGGAAGAAGAAGAGGAGGGGGTGGAGGAGAGAGGTGTGTCACAATCAGCATTTTGGAGGCGTGGTGGCGGAACAACCTCCAACACTACTGCACCTTGTCCTGCATCCTTCCCAGCTGCCAGCAGAGTCACCCAATGCGCCGTGAAACTTAAGTAACGTCCCTGTCCATGCCTGCTGGACCATGAGTCAGCGGTAATATGCACCTTACTGCTGACCGCCCTGTCCAGCGAGGCATGGACATTGCCTTCCACATGCCGGTAGAGAGCCGGAATCGCCTTCCGTGAGAAAAAGTGGCGTTTGGGTACCTGCCACTGAGGAACCGCACATTCCACAAACTCACGGAAGGGGGCAGAGTCTACCAACTGAAAAGGCAGCAGTTGAAGTGCTAGCAATTTTGCCAAGCTAGCATTCAACCGCTGGGCATGTGGATGGCTGGGAGCAAACTTCTTTCGGCGGTGCAGCAGCTGGGGCAGGGAAATTTGCCTGGTAAAATCTGACGTCGGTGTACCAAAAGCAGATTGCCCACAAGTACTTGGCTGTGACACACCTAATTCTACACCTTCATTCCTCTCACTGCAGGTCTCAGAGAGGACTGAAGGTCTAGTGGGGTTGGAAATCTCAGCTGATGAGGAGCAAGGAGAGATCCTCTTTGTTCTTTGGTGTGGGTCTTTTAGATATGCTTGCCAACGAACTGCATGGCAGGTCAACATATGTCTGGTCAAGCATGTGGTACCCAAGCGGGAGATGTTTTGGCCACGCGAGATACGCTTGAGACATATGTTGCAAATAGCAGCGGTGCGATCTGATGCACTCGTCTCAAAAAAGGCCCACACCAAAGAACTTTTTGAATAACGCGCAGAGACTGCAGCGCCCTGCACATGTGGAGCTTTGGGGTGTGATGCAGTCAATGTGCTGCCCTTAGGCTGGCCCCTGGAGGGCATCCTGCCTCGTTGGTGATGTGCCGCCTCCTCCTCCTCCTCCTCCTCCTCCTCTCTCCTATCAGGCACCCACGTTGAGTCAGTGACCTCATCATCCCCTCCCTCCTCATCACTGGAGCAAACCTGGCAGTATGCTGCAGCAGGGGGAGCATGACTGCCAGATTGCTGTCCTTCTTGGGCACCCCCTCTGTCCATGCTCATGTTACTGCCTTCATCGAGCTCAGTATCATCATCAGAGCCTTCCAAACGCTGGGCATCCTCCTGGAGCATGTACCCAACACTGTGGTCAAACAGTTCGAGGGAATCCTCAGGAGGACATGGTGGAGCTAGGGAAGGAGTCACTGATGACATTGAGCTGAGGGAAGAGGCCGCTGCTTTGCCAGACAAAGCACCCTGGGCATGGGTGAGAGAGGATGAGGAGGATGAGGACGGCTTGGTCATCCACTCGACCAAGTTTTCTGCATGTTGCGGCTCAACACGGCCAGCTGCCGAAAAAAAGGCCAAGCGTGTCCCATGGCCACGTGCTGATGAGGATGCACCGTCTCCATGACCAGCACTAGACACAGAGCCTGCTTGCCCTCTCTTATTGGCTTGTGACTGTCTGCCTCTCCTTCTTGGCCTTCCAGACATACTAATGGCCTGTAGCTGCACTAAGCTGGGATAGAACACCTGTAATTTTCTTCAGGTAGCTTTATATACTGTAACCAGACAAGCCTGCCTGTCAGTAGGAAGATAACAGGAACGGATCTAGCTGAACACTGTGAGCAGGACGCACTGCACTAAATGTAAATAGCAGGAACAGATCTAGCTGAACACTGTGAGCAGGACGCACTGCACTAAATGTAAATAGCAGAAACGGATCTAGCTGAACACTGTGAGCAGGACGCACTGACTGCACTAAATGTAAATAGCAGGAACGGATCTAGCTGAACACTGTGAGCAGGACGCACTGCACTAAATGTAAATAGCAGGAACAGATCTAGCTGAACACTGTGAGCAGGACGCACTGCACTAAATGTAAATAGCAGGAACGGATCTAGCTGAACACTGTGAGCAGGACGCACTGCACTAAATGTAAATAGCAGGAACGGATCTAGCTGAACACTGTGAGCAGGACGCACTGCACTAAATGTAAATAGCAGGAACAGATCTAGCTGAACACTGAGCAGGACGCACTGCACTAAATGTAAATAGCAGGAACGGATCTAGCTGAACACTGTGAGCAGGACGCACTGCACTAAATGTAAATAGCAGGAACAGATCTAGCTGAACACTGTGAGCAGGACGCACTGCACTAAATGTAAATAGCAGGAACGGATCTAGCTGAACACTGTGAGCAGGACGCACTGACTGCACTAAATGTAAATAGTAGGAACAGATCTAGCTGAACACTGTGAGCAGGACGCACTGACTGCACTAAATGTAAATAGCAGGAACGGATCTAGCTGAACACTGTGAGCAGGACGCACTGCACTAAATGTAAATAGCAGGAACAGATCTAGCTGAACACTGTGAGCAGGACGCACTGCACTAAATGTAAATAGCAGGAACGGATCTAGCTGAACACTGTGAGCAGGACGCACTGCACTAAATGTAAATAGCAGGAACGGATCTAGCTGAACACTGTGAGCAGGACTCACTGCACTAAATGTAAATAGCAGGAACAGATCTAGCTGAACACTGTGAGCAGGACGCACTGACTGCACTAAATGTAAATAGCAGGAACGGATCTAGCTGAACACTGTGAGCAGGACGCACTGCACTAAATGTAAATAGCAGGAACGGATCTAGCTGAACACTGTGAGCAGGACGCACTGCACTAAATGTAAATAGCAGGAACAGATCTAGCTGAACACTGTGAGCAGGACGCACTGCACTAAATGTAAATAGCAGGAACGGATCTAGCTGAACACTGTGAGCAGGACGCACTGCACTAAATGTAAATAGCAGGAACGGATCTAGCTGAACACTGTGAGCAGGACGCACTGACTGCACTAAATGTAAATAGCAGGAACGGATCTAGCTGAACACTGTGAGCAGGACGCACTGCACTAAATGTAAATAGCAGGAACGGATCTAGCTGAACACTGTGAGCAGGACGCACTGCACTAAATGTAAATAGCAGGAACGGATCTAGCTGAACACTGTGAGCAGGACGCACTGACTGCACTAAATGTAAATAGCAGGAACGGATCTAGCTGAACACTGTGAGCAGGACGCACTGCACTAAATGTAAATAGCAGGAACGGATCTAGCTGAACACTGTGAGCAGGACGCACTGCACTAAATGTAAATAGCAGGAACAGATCTAGCTGAACACTGTGAGCAGGACGCACTGCACTAAATGTAAATAGCAGGAACAGATCTAGCTGAACACTGTGAGCAGGACGCACTGCACTAAATGTAAATAGCAGGAACGGATCTAGCTGAACACTGTGAGCAGGACGCACTGACTGCACTAAATGTAAATAGCAGGAACAGATCTAGCTGAACACTGTGAGCAGGACGCACTGACTGCACTAAATGTAAATAGCAGGAACGGATCTAGCTAAACACTGTGAGCAGGACGCACTGCACTAAATGTAAATAGCAGGAACGGATCTAGCTGAACACTGTGAGCAGGACGCACTGCACTAAATGTAAATAGCAGGAACAGATCTAGCTGAACACTGTGAGCAGGACGCACTGCACTAAATGTAAATAGCAGGAACAGATCTAGCTGAACACTGTGAGCAGGACGCACTGCACTAAATGTAAATAGCAGGAACAGATCTAGCTGAACACTGTGAGCAGGACGCACTGCATTAAATGTAAATAGCAGGAACAGATCTAGCTGAACACTGTGAGCAGGACGCACTGCACTAAATGTAAATAGCAGGAACAGATCTAGCTGAACACTGTGAGCAGGACGCACTGACTGCACTAAATGTAAATAGCAGGAACGGATCTAGCTGAACACTGTGAGCAGGACGCACTGCACTAAATGTAAATAGCAGGAACGGATCTAGCTGAACACTGTGAGCAGGACGCACTGCACTAAATGTAAATAGCAGGAACGGATCTAGCTGAACACTGTGAGCAGGACGCACTGCACTAAATGTAAATAGCAGGAACGGATCTAGCTGAACACTGTGAGCAGGACGCACTGCACTAAATGTAAATAGCAGGAACGGATCTAGCTGAACACTGAGCAGGACGCACTGCACTAAATGTAAATAGCAGGAACGGATCTAGCTGAACACTGTGAGCAGGACGCACTGCACTAAATGTAAATAGCAGGAACGGATCTAGCTGAACACTGTGAGCAGGACGCACTGCACTAAATGTAAATAGCAGGAACGGATCTAGCTGAACACTGTGAGCAGGACGCACTGACTGCACTAAATGTAAATAGCAGGAACGGATCTAGCTAAACACTGTGAGCAGGACGCACTGCACTAAATGTAAATAGCAGGAACGGATCTAGCTGAACACTGTGAGCAGGACGCACTGCACTAAATGTAAAAAGCAGGAACAGATCTAGCTGAACACTGTGAGCAGGACGCACTGCACTAAATGTAAATAGCAGGAACAGATCTAGCCTAATCTATCTAACTCAAATCAAATGACACTGTCTGTCTCTCTCTCTATCAGCACACCGGAACACACTACACCGGGCCGCCGTGCAGGCGGCCTTATATAGTGTGGGGTGTGTACTAAATCCCCTGAGCCATAATTGGCCAAAGCCACCCTGGCTTTGGCCAATTACAGCTCTCTCTACTGACGGCGCTGTGATTGGCCAAGCATGCGGGTCATAGTGCATGCTTGGCCAATCATCAGCCAGCAATGCACTGCGATGCCGCAGTGAATTATGGGTCGTGACGCGCCACACGAATTTGGCGCGAACGGCCCATATCGTTTGCAATTCGGCGAACGAACGAACAGCCGATGTTCGAGTCGAACATGGGTTCGACTCGAACACGAAGCTCATCCCTAGTCATCACATACGAATTCGACGGACTTTGGTGGATTGTGTGTAGGCAAGTCCGTTCATTCGGAAAGTCCGTCATAAAGTCCGTTGAAAAGTCCGCCGGGCAAAGTCTGCCTCTAAAGTCCGCTCGTGTGTACGGCATAAGGGCCACTGAAATTGTCACCA
Organism: Lithobates clamitans; assembly: GCA_037952925.1. Lineage (NCBI taxonomy): Eukaryota > Metazoa > Chordata > Amphibia > Anura > Ranidae > Lithobates > Lithobates clamitans. Next base: position 783,639 of record JBBGZY010001568.1, on the reverse strand, counting down.
GGTATGCTGGCTCTTGTTAAGCAGCGCACTTCAAAACAGGGACCATTCTTATGAAAAAAGTGAAAGGACCCAGAGCGGCAAACAGTGCAACCACCACCCCCTGGATCGGGTCCGGTCGGTCGGTGCACTTACCTCAACCATGGGCAGCTTCTCCGGCTCTCCTCCGCGGGCATCACAAGTGGGCATCTCCTTCTAATGCTCGGTGGCTTCCCTTTCCTCCCTCCTCCTCAGCGGCCAATCAGAATGCTTCTCCTTTTGGCTAATCGAGAAACGCGTCTCACACCCACGCTTCCTAATTGGCAGAGAGGCGATTCAGTGTTAGAATAGCGAATATTCATTTGCTATTCTAACACACCTGGGTGGGCTCCGAGTGCAATGCCAGGGAAGAATTACGAGAAGATTTGGCAAATATGCCAACATCCAAAGCGGTAGCGAATGGCGCGCTATGTCGAATCTGTGTACGCCACACACACTAATTGCTAGTATCCACTGGCCTATATAAGGACAGCAGCCCCTCTCACAAATTGCTGGATCGTCTTCGGCCTTCCTGTGTTCCTGAGCCTTGTGCATTTACCCTTGGATTTCCTGGTGTGCCTCTGACTTGTCTGATCTCCTCTCCTGGCTTTGACACCTGGCCAGTTCTACCGACTCTGCTGCTGTCTCCAGTATATGACCCTGACTTGCATTACGGACTTGCCTTCCTGTGTATGACCTCAGCCATAGCTCCCAACTGTCCCTGATTTGGAGGGACTGTCCCTGATTTGAAACAACGTCCCTCTGTCCCTCATTCATCCTCATTTGTCCCTCATTTTGGTCTGATCTATATAGTTGTATATAAAATGCACTTTTTGTCTTTCAAAAAACGTTTCCCAGTGCTAAACTTTTAATCCCTGGAGGATGGGATAAACAGTTCAATCTCTGTATTTGCAGACAATACTAAGCTAAGCAGGGCAATAACTTCTCCGCAGGATGTGGAAACCTTGCAAAAAGATCTGAACAAATTAATGGGGTGGGCGACTACATGGCAAATGAGGTTCAATGTAGAAAAATGTAAAATAATGCATTTGGGTGGCAAAAATATGAATGCAATCTATAGACTGGGGGGAGAACTTCTGGGGGAATCTAGGATGGAAAAGGACCTGGGGGTCCTAGTAGATGATAGGCTCAGCAATGGCATGCAATGCCAAGCTGCTGATAACAAAGCAAACAGAATATTGGCATGCATTAAAAAGGGGATCAACTCCAGAGATAAATTGATAATTCTCCCGCTCCACAGGACTCTGGTCCGGCCGCACCTGGAGTATGCTGTCCAGTTCTGGGCACCAGTCCTCAGGAAGGATGTACTGGAAATGGAGCGAGTACAAAGAAGGGCAACAAAGCTAATAAAGGGTCTGGAGGATCTTAGTTATGAGGAAAGGTTGTGAGCTCTGAACTTATTCTCTCTGGAGAAGAGACGCTTGAGAGGGGATATGATTTCAATATACAAATACCGGACTGGTGACCCCACAATAGGGAGAAAACTTTTTCACAGAAGGGAGTTTAACAAGACACATGGCCACTTATTAAAATTAGAAGAAAAGAGGTTTAACCTTAACCTCCCTGACGGTATTCCCGAATGTGGCTCGGGGTGGATTTTCAGCACCAAAAGCGGTAACCCCGAGCCACACTCGGGATTACATCGCAGGATCCAGGTACAGATTACTTACCTTGTCCCCTGGATCCTGCGATGTCCTCCCCGCTCTGTGTGCGAGCCGTCCTCCGCTCGATCCTTAACAAAACGTTGCGACGCACGGGAACGGAGAACGGCGCCAAATTCAAAAAGTAAAACACACAATACATATACAGTGCACTGTAATCTTACAGATTACATTACTGTATCAATTTATTTCACATCCCTTTTGTCCCTAGTGGTTTCTCCAGTGCCCTGCATGCAGTTTTATATTATATATACTGTTCTTTCTGCCTGGAAACTGGAGATTGTCCATGGCAACCAAAACCATTTACATCAAAAGTGCTTTTAGACCAGCTAGAAAACAGCGATAATAAATTAGAATCACTTGCAGAATTGAGTGATAATGATTTGTGGGGAAATCCATCATCAAACACTGAATTTTTATTTAAAGTGATGACAGTGACAATTCTGCAACTGAGCACATTTCTGTGTTTTTGATTTGATTACATTATTGAATCATTTTTTAGTATTATTATATTTTTATATTTGTTATAATTATTTATTTATAATTATTTATAGTTATTTATTATATTATAATTTATGATTTCGTTTTTAAAACTTGATCATACCCGGGACATCTACTAGACTCTTGTTTTGACAGATTTAAGTAAGTTACAGGCCTACAATATAAAATGCCAAATTTCCATGCCAAAGAATTGTACCGCTTTCAGCATCAAAAATCTGAAATAATCATACCGCCAGGGAGGTTAAACTACGTAGAGGGTTATTTACTGTAAGAGCGGCAAGGATGTGGAATTCCCTTCCACAGGCGGCGGTCTCAGCGAGGGGCATTGATAGTTTCAAGAAACTATTAGATAATCGCCTGAATGACCACAACATACAGGGATATGTAATGTAATACTGACACATAATCACACACATAGGTTGGACTTGATGGACTTGTGTCCTTTTTCAACCTCACCTACTATGCAACTATGTAACCTACTAATCCAATTTCTAAATTGCTGCATGTGTAAGTTTCAAAAGACAATATAAAGTAATTGTAAAGTTAAAAAGAAAGCACTTGTGGTTTTACCTAATCATTCTTTGTAGAATTCTCCTTTAAGGGGGCGTGTCAGAGGGTGTGCCCTATGCCTACGTACCTTTTGCTAATAGGTGTCCCTTATTCTCATCTCAAAAAGTTGGGAGGTATGACCTCGGCTAGTTCCTGTTTCGCTACCTGCCTCTGCTCCTGACGGATCCACCGTGTTTGACCCCTGGCCTGGCTTTCACTATCGTCTCCAGTGTGCACTACTGCCAAGTACAAATGAGGTCCTCTAAGAGACTCCTGCCCAGCTGTGTATCCTTCTGCATCCAGTATACATCAGGTGACCATCGGTCCTACTCCTCAGAACCCGTCTGGCAACCTGTGCTTCTTTGGGCACTGCACCTTCTGTACCATCTTCAGGGGTGTACTGCACTTATCCGCAAGGGGAGCCCTCTCTGCATTTCCACCTCCGACCAGGTACGTGACACCTTGCATCTTGCATTCTCATTTCTCAAAGCCATCATCATCATATATTATAATATAATGTTTAGTAAGGCCAATAAATCTGTAGGTTTAATCTGCTTATTTTCTCCTTGACACAGGCCACGCTACTACACTCAGAATAGAGAAATGAAGTTATATTAATGTTCTCTCACCCAGATGATCTTCCAGGTCCCTCAACTCTTCATCATAGAGAGAATCTGTGACGTTGGCAATGTTCAGGCGGCCTCTCTTCTTGGTGTGATACAAGATGGCGAATGTGCACTGAGTCAAATCATCAGTGAAGGATCGGAAGTTATTAGTGATGTATGTGCCTAAAACACTTCCCACAAAGCTTTGAAACATGGCTAACTGAAGCACATTAAGCAACCATTTGTAATTTTCTTTTCCATCCCTTGAGAAGATCCCAACTTTGAGCTTTTGAACGGTCATCTTCTTTCTTGTTTCTTGCAAACAAATGAAAAAAGTGTTTAGTATAGGTATTTATTTAGTGCCAACAAATTACACATTAATCCCCGCTGAAGGAGCTTACAATCTAAAGTCCCTGTCTCACATGAGAATTTAGACAGAAGCCGGTTCGTGCATTTCCCTGGAGGGGTAGAGGGGAGCTGGGCGGGATGCCCCAGCGGGCAGGGTCCAAGAGCTCTCTCACTCCACAGTGCGCATCCATAGGGGTGGAGTGATGATCTCGGGGACCTGCTTATGGTGACATCCTTGCCGAGTTTCATTCATTAAGACCAATATCTACAGTAAAATACTCGGGTAGCACATCAACTTAGGCAGCGGACATGAGGGGCTAGAACTCTTCTTCTACCCCTGGTCGAAGAAATCATATATATCTAGAGGAGCCAACTTTACTCTCGACAACACATACATGCTAAGAGTTGTCCGTTCTTAGGGACCACCGTGCTTTGCAACAAATTTTTTTTTTTTTTTTCCCGTTATCACCCTGGTTTAAGTTCCTCCTTGACTTACTATAATTACTAAGTTACACAATGGGCAGTTATTTCACTGTGATTATTGAATTACATTTGGAGACATGTCTGAGCCTTAATAATTTAGTCTCCCTGTAAGTTTATTACTCTTGCCTTGCTATGTTGGCCGGCAAGGGGTTACATTTTATGGATTGTTATTGTCATGATTGTATTGCAAAACTTCAATACAAATATTGAAAATGAAAATTTAGACAGAAGCCAATTAAAATATCGACATGTCTGGAATCATGTGATGGAAAACATTATCTCAGGTGCAATGTTGGTTAGGAAAGACAATGACATGGAGCTCAGTTAAATAAAGAGGAAAGCAACAATCTTGCCACAGATTGTGTTCACCTCGTTCACACAATGAGATTATCGGACAAATGATTGTCCGTGTTTTTTGCATGCTAGTCTCATATCCAAAATGAAGAGATTACTTAAGTTTTGAAAATTCTCTTAGGAAAGAATACAACTTCGGAAGTGATGTAATGTGTTGTGTTGTAATGTATTTGATCATTTTGTGAGCATGCATGGATTGAGTCTTCTGATATATTTTTAAATGAATACTGAATCGATTAAATGAATATCGTATGTTCTGTTATCGTACAAGAAACATTTTTGCATGCATCCCTCCGGATAATTTTGCATGAATTGTTGTGACCGGTTCTCAAAAGCTGTGTACTAATGATCGGAAAAGTGAGATGAGATTAATGAAATTACTTGATTTTGCTATAAAATGATCAATCTAGCCTTGTTGAATTTTTTCTTAAAGTTCTCCTCACTGTAAACTGAGTCAAATCTGTTTGACTTCTAACAAAACCATGGGGTTTCTATGTTGGTGCTGATCTGGTGATCACATGACTTTGTTTGTAAACAAGTAGTATGGTTTGCATTATTAAAGAAGACGTATAGCCAAAGCTTGCATACAATAACAATATTAGACACACGGGACTTTTAATGCGTCACACCTCAAACATGTATATAAAAAAGTAAGAAAATGTATTGACATACATTTAAAAATAACACATAATTCATAAATTGATAAACACAAATACATATATAATACCTAATATCAATCAACAAAGAGACCTTTGCATGGAACCTATACAGTCCATATTAATGACTACCATCAACCTGAAAAATCTGTGCTTACATTCTCAACGCCTTTCACAAGGGAAACCTTGCTTCTTTAGGAGAGGCACAGGAGAGTATAAGTTGTTGAAAAGTAGTGGCCCGCTTCCACCTCAATAGTGGTTTGACCAACAAATAGATTAGAATCAAATATTTCCAAATATATTCCAAATATATGTGGTAACAGAGGCTGAAATGCAGAAGCCAGAAGGTCCACTAATCTCCCACAGGGAGCTGTGGAGAGGTAGGGGGATGGGAGAAAGATGACTCCACTCTCAGTATAAAACCCTGTAAGTGGGTGTCAGATCCAATATGAAAAAAGAAATCACCCAACCCCTATGTGAGAAGCAAAAATATATCCAGCAGTCTGATCACCTCTCCATCTGAGGATGATCAGACTGCTGGATATCTTTTTGCTTCTCACTCAGGGGTTGGGGTGATCAGGTCGTCCCAACAATAAAGTCTGGATCCACCAGGTGCCTGGACTGACACCCGTCTCAGTCTCTTAGTGAGCCGCTGAGAGCCTGAGAGGGCCACTCCCCGCCCCTCCACAGCTCAGCGCTGCAGTGAGCGAGGAGGAAGAAGAGCAGAGAGCTGTGACTGATAGTTTGCATCTTTCTGCTCACAAAGCTCTGAAAACTGAGTGATGTCTGATCACTTGTTCTCAGTGTAGAGGTGCCGGGGGACAGATGCAGCATCCATCTAGGTTTGTATTAATCAGGAAAACTTATTTTTTTCCTTTACTTGTCTTTTAAGGTTATGGTGAGCAGTAGGAGAGTGGTGCAGCTCAAGTTGCCATCTCCCGGGGCAAGGCAAGGATTTCACCCCCTAACCCAAAGACTCCCTAAGTCCCTTCCACCAGCCCACAGAGATAAGGTGGGTAGGGAAGGAGGAGCAAAGCTATCTATATGCCCATTGCAATTCTGTAAAATAATTAGTTTTTCCATTATGATTTTTTTTTAACCACTTCAGCCATGGAAGTTTTTCCCTCTTAATGACCAGGCCATTTTTTGCGATACGGCACTGAGTCGATTTAACTGACAATTGCGCGGTCGTGCGACGCTGTACCCAAACAAAATTGACATCCTTTTTTTTACCACAAAAAGAGCTTTCTTTTGGTGGTATTTGATCACCTCTGCATTTATTATTTTTTTGCGCTATAAACAAAAAAGTGCGACACTTTTGAAAAAAAAACAATATTTTTTTACTTTTTGCTATCCCAAATATCCCAAAAAAAGTTTTTAAAAAACAAATTTATTCATCAGTTTAGGCCGATATGTATTCTTTGTGCCCACCGGCCACATGAATCGGGTCCTCCGCTGTGCAGCGGGTGCAACTGCTATGGTTCTTAAAGGAGCCGATGTACGGGTACGGCGTTTCACGGGAACGAACCACTTTGTCGACGTATATGTTCGTGAGACGGTCGGCAAGTGGTCAATGTACTCTATGGAAATGGTTAGGTAAGGATAATATCACATCTTGTCATGTGGAAAATCTGTGTAGAGAGGCTGAAAATTGAAATATTTTCTGTGTGAAGGGGAGGGCGCACTATTTTTATATATCATTACTACTTTTTTTTTCCTTTTAAATTTTTGCGCCTCTAAGAATTTTTTTGCTCAGGGCAAATGGCCCTGTTGCCCCCCACCCCCACCTCACGCTACATCACTGCATTGGGGCCAGCACTAAGGTTACCATTATGCCTCGTACACACGGTCAGACATTCCGACAACGAAATCCATGTTTTTTTTTCGACGGATGTTGGCTCAAACTTGTCTTGCATACACACGGTCACACAAATCTTGTCGGAAATTCCGAATGTCCAGAACACGGTGACGTACAACACGTATGACGAGCCGAGAAAAATGAAGTTCAATAGCCAGTGTGGCTCTTCTGCTTGATTCCAAGCATGCGTGGAACGTTGTGTACACATGATCGGAATTTACGACAACGGATTTTGTTGTCGGAAAATTTGAGATCCAAATCTGAGATTTTGATCCAGATCTCAAATTTTGTGTGACGGAAATTCTGATGGAAAATGTCCGATGGAGCCTACACGCGGTCGGAATTTCTGACAACAAGCTTCCATTAAACATTCTCCGTTGGAAAATCCGACCGTGTGTATGGGGCATTAGGGTTATGCCCCGTACACACGGTCAGATTTTCCAACAGAAAATGTGTGATAGGACCTTGTTGTCGGAAATTCCGACCGTGTGTAGGCTCCATCGGACATTTTCCATCGGAATTTCCGACACACAAAGTTTGAGAGCAGGCTATAAAATTTTCCAACAACAAAATCCACAAAGTGCCACGCATGCTCAGAATAAATAAAGAGATGAAAGCTATTGGCTACTGCCCCGTTTATAGTCCCGGCGTACGTGTTTTACGTCACCGCGTTCAGAATGATCGGATTTTCCGACAACTTTGTGTGACTGTGTGTATGCAAGACAAGTTTGAGCCAACATCCTAGGATTTTGTTGTTGGAATGTCCGATCAATGTCCAACCATGTGTACGGGGCATTAGGGTTCTTAAATATCTAATGTCATGTTTCCATTTGTTGAAGGACTGTTTTTGGCACAAGAATAGGTCCTAGAAAATTAAAGGAGGTTCCCTAACCAGCCATTTGAAGCTAATTGCAACCTTAAAACCCACCAAAAACCACCTTATCTTCTTGATGATAATACATTTTCTGAAATGGCAAACCTCTGAAAAAATACCTTGCTTCCGTTGAATCAGGAAACTTGTGAAATTTCAAAAGTGAAACCTCTACTGGGAGATTTTCCCTCACCTTTTGTCCCAGTGGCCATGCAGGAAGTAAAAAGAATCCTCCAAAGCATTCATAAAGATAAAGAAGACACATTTTATCCTTCCTTTACTTTAACCACTTCGATACAGGGCCAATTCTGACACTTCTCACATACATGTAAAAATTTACTTTTTTTGCTAGAAAATTACTTAGAACCCCCAGACATTATTTACAGGTGCCTCCCAAAAAATTAGAATATCATCAAAAAGTTTATTTATTTCAGTAATAAAGTGAAACTATATATTTTATAGAGATGCGTTACACACAGAGTGATATATTTCAGGCATTTCTTTCTTTTAATTTTGATGATTATGGCTTGCAGGGAGTGAAAACCCAAAATGCAGTATCTCTGAAAATTACAATATTACATAAGACCAATAAAATAGAAGGATTTGTAATACAGAAATGTTGGCTTATTGAAAAGTCTGTCCATGTACAGTATAGTATGCACTCAATACTTGGTCGGGGCTCCTTTTGCATGAATTACGGCATCAATGTGGCGTGGCATGGAGGTGATCAACCTGTGGCACTGCTGAGGTGTTATGGAAGCCCAGGTTGGTTTGATAGTGGCCTTCAGCTCATCATTGTTGGGTCTGGTGTCTCGCATCTTCCTCTTGACAATACCCCACAGATTCTCTATGGAGTTTAGGTCAGGTGAATTTGCTGGCCAATCAAGCACAATGATACCATTATCAGGTGACCAGGTATTGGTAGTTTTGGCAGTGTGGGCAGGTGCCAAGTCCTGGTGGAAAATGAATCAGCATCTCCATAAAACTGATCAGCAGAGGGAAGCATGAAGTGCTCTAGAATTTCCTGGTAGAGGGCTGCGCTGACTTTGGACTTGATAAAACACAGTGGACCGACACCAGCAGATGACATGGCTCCCAAAATCATCACGGACAGTGGAAAATTGTGCATTTCATTTGGAAATCAAGGTCACAGAGTCTGGAGGAGGAGTGGAGAGGCACAGAATCCAAGTTGCATGAGGTCCAGTGTGAAGTTTCCAGCATTTCTATAATAAAAATCCTTTTTTTTTATTGGTCTTATGTAATATTCAAATTTTATGCAATACTGAATTTCACTAGCTGTAAGCCATATTAATCAAAATTAAAAGGAAGAAATGCTGGAAATATATTACTCTATATAAAATATATGTTTCACTTTGTGAATTGAATTACTGAAATAAATTAACTTTTTGATGATATACAAATTTTTTGAGATGCAGCTGTGTATATATATTTAGCAGAGGCCGTGAAATCAGAGTAATCAGAGTAATTTCAGTAAATGAGAGAAGCCAGCAGTGGCGGCCGCCCTCCTAATCCATTCGCCCGACCCCTAATCTACATGCAGGGCGCCAGATGCATGAATTTCAATGTTTTTTTTTTTTTAAAGTACATGATTAGAGCCTGAGTCTCTACTTGGCTTCAAACAAGCGTGGGCTTGGGACGCAGAGCACTGCACCCTGAACCCACTCAGTTGTGTGACAATAGCGGATTTATATTTGCTATTGTCTTCCTGCCTCTTCTCCCAGCCAATCAGGAAGCGGGTCTTAAGACCCGATTGATTGAGAGGAGAAGCTGAGCAGTGGGGGAAGTGCCAAGGAGGAGATGCAGGGGGAAACCACTGAAGCTGCCCGCAACCTGGATGGGGGTAAGTGCAGGGCTGATGGGTAGACAGACGGACAGGTGAGCTACATAGTTACATAGTTAGTCAGGTTAAAAAAAAGACACAAGTCCATCTAGTTCAACCATAAAAAAAACTAAAAAAAAACTAAAATAAAATAAAAAATATCATACAACTCCATATACCGGGGGGGGGGGGTTTGTTAGCCGATCGACTGAGCGACAGGGGGTTTGACTGACCGACTGAACAAATGGGGGGGGATCGGTGGTTTGTTTGCCGTCCCTCCCAAAAAAATGGAGCACCAGTCGCCACTGGAAGCCGGTACAACTTTGCAAGGACGTACAGTTGTTTAAAATTGGAGGTCAGATTTAGGCAACCCCTCATATCCCAGATAAGCCCATGGGTGGTTATTGAAAACAGCTCCTTTGTTTTTGAGTTGACCTTTCTCTACTATTTTGTATCATATTCCCTGTAAAAACATGTTATTGACAGGTAATGTAAACTAAAGATTTTGGTGAAAAAGGAATGGTTGTTTTGTAGAAATCAGGGCGTTACATGGTGCACTTTAATCCTTTGGCTGTCAACCAGCATGCTTAAGGAGTAATTAAAAGTCTCAAGACTATTGTAACCCCCGTAAATTCTCCCTTCATCCCACCAATATAGAATGTTACCTTGTCCTCCTCTCTGGTGTGTGTCTCGGTGAGATTCAGCAAATGTGATCTTTGATCTCTTCTGTTACACACCCGGCATTACAGGAAGAGAAACTAAACTATTCCTCCCTTCGAGGTGTGGCGAGACCGAAGCTTATCTACTTTTATGATACCCATTTACATACTTTGTGATAAAGAATTTATTGCAGAAACTAAAGTCACTTTCTGCACCTTATTAGTGCCGTGCTACACAATGTAGTGTGATATAATGACACATAACAACAGAAAACAAAGTAAAACTACCAAAGTTGTGCCAACAAATATTAATAATAATCAATACAAAAATTGGGAAGAAAACGCGTTGACACAAGTGAAACAAAATATCACAAAATCTCAAAAATGGTGAACAAGCAGCTGGCAAAAAAACAGTTATGCCGCATACACACGATCGGAAATTCGGACAGCAAAAGACAAATGAGAGCTTTTGATCGGAAAATGCAACTTTATTTTCTTCAAAACGTCATTTTCTCGGCTCGTCTTAGTGTTGTACGTCACCGAGTTCTTGACAGTCGAAAGTTCCATGAACTTTTGTGTGACTGTGTGTATGCAAGGCAAGCTTGAGCGTAATCCTGTCGGAAAAGCCATCATATCTTTTTCTGACCAAAATCCCTATCGTGTGTACGTGGCATTAGACATGGTGTGACAGGAGTCACTTTGGGTTGGGGGCTTGTGGAACCCAGCTTACCTTGGAGAGCTCTGGAAACTCTGTGTTCAGCTCCCCCAGCCCCTCCTATGTCTAAATCACCCTGTGTCTATTATGGGCACAGGGTGACTGAGAATCCCAGTCTGATCTGTGCTAGTAGGACTCACTGTACAGTCACACTGGAATATTGTATATACAGTACTGTGAAAAAGTATTTGCCCCCTTGCCACTCACAGCGGAATGAGAGAAATAATGCTATGGCCAATATTTATGGTTAACTCTAAACTTAGGGTACCACATTCCATCGTCATTTTCCAGATGCATGCAATTTTAAAGCTTGGCATGTTATGTATCTTTTTTCTCAGCACAACCTCATTTTTTTAAACTTTACCAAGAAGGAGAAATACAGTATATCAAAAATAAACTGTGTTGCACTAAATCAAAATGAAATATTAAGTGAGTCCAAGAGTCAGTTTCTTGATACTAGCGCAAGAGTCCCAAGTTCAGTGTAACTGGTGAGATAGATCTTAAATTCAAGAATCCCTCACACCAACTTGTGAATTTACCACCACCACATATAGATAAGCTCTTACCAGAGAGCATAGACCCCTATTACGGGAGGTCAGGGAAGGCTCGTGTGTCTCATACAGCTCACCTTCTGTTAATGTCTGGCAAAGGGAAGGCAATGGAAGTCACTTTAAACAGCCCACAAACGAACCAACATCCCTCTTGTCTCATCAGAGCCAATGATATACACCAATGGAAATATAAGCGCCAATAGTGTAAAACCTTTTACAATTCAGCTGTGTTAAAAGTAATGCACTTACACATTCCAGGATAAGAATCAGCTTCAACCAATTCCAATATACAAATAACGACTGCTTATTTGGATAAACGCAATGACATTGGATCTGTACCTCCGCCTAACTGGTTTCGTCACAAGAAGGACTTCTTCCAGAGCATGATAATATCTCATAGCTTTGGTGCAGCTGTATTTTTGTTGTTTTTTTCACAAGCGCAGTTCATTTTTGTTATTATGAAATGCAGTATATTGCATTTGTGTGCCCCAAAAATACACTGTATTTTTACCAAAAAATTGCACTTGATAAATCAAAGTGTAAATATTGTATGACGTATAAAATTTGAACAACCACTATTTTATGCTCCAAGTTGTCTGCTTTCAGAAAATATATACTGTTTGGGGGTTTTGCCTAGTCCCGCCTATTACCTTTTGTACCACCTCCCCCTCCCTTTAGATTGTAAGTTCTACGAGCAGGGCCCTCCCGTCCCTTCTGTATTGAACTGTTTTGTAATTATACTGTCCCCCCCTCACAAGCGCTGCAAAAACTGTTGGCGCTATATACAGTAAATCCTGTATAACCACTTACCATCCAAGCCAATTCTGTCACTCCACTCCTACATGTAAAAATCATAATTTTTTTGCTAGAAAATTACTCAGAACCTCCAAACATTATATATATGTTTTTTTTTTTTTTTTTTAACAGAGACCCTAGGCAATACAATTGCAGTCATTGCAACTTTTTATGTCACATGGTATTTGCGCACTAATTTTTCAAACACAATTTTTTGGTGAAATAAAAACAGTTTCATGAATTTAACAAAAATAAAATAAAAATTAAAGTTAGCCCAATTTTTTTGTATAATGTGAAGATGATGTTATGCTGAGTAAATAGATATCTAACATGCTTTAAAATTGCGTGGAATGGTGCCAAGCCTTGGTACTTAAAAATCTCCATCGGCAATGCTTTAAAAATGTTTACAGGCTACCTGTTTAGAGTTGATTGAACGCTGTTTACATCTGTGGGCTCGACGTACGTATACGTTCGTTTCTGTGTGCGAGCACGCGAGGACGGGGACACTTTAAAAATGATCATTTTTTTATTGTTTATTTCATTTTCATTTTTTTATTTTTACACTTTCCCTTTAATTTTTTTTTTATCACTTTTATTCCTATTACAAGGAATGTAAACATCCCTTGTAATAGGAATAGGGCATGACTCTTTATGGAGAAATCTGGGGTCAGTAAGACCCCACATCTTTCCTCCAGGCTGGAAAGCCTAAGATAAAAAAAAAAAAACGATCTCGGCTTTCCAGCTGAATACGTGGCAGTATTTACAACTGCCAGGCCAGACGTGACGTGATAAAGTCACACCCGGGCCTTCTTAGAGTCATAGAGACTGCCGGGGACCATCTGGTCACCAGTATTCTCTATAGTGAACTTCCGCCAGTGGTGGATTCCTTCTTCGGCTCGTTGATCGCACAAGTGAGCCGGTAGAAGCGCGGCAGGAGGGGGGACGTCGGGAGGGGGGGACGTCCCCTCCGCCGCCTGTAAGAACAATCAAGCGGCTGAACAGCCGCTATGATTGTTCTTACGGTGCAGGGATACACCGTCTGAAAATATCAATACCGGGATGATGCCTGTAGGTGCAGGCATCAGCCCGGTATAACCACTTAAATGGGAGGGCGTCCCCTCCCCCACCTGGAGGTAGGTGGATAATAATAATAATAAAAATAATCTGAAAAAAATTGGGGTGTGATTCCGTGCAAGGGAAAAAGTACAAGGCAGATAGTGGGGAGAGGGAACTGCAGCCCCTACAATATACTACCACCCAGGAAAAAAAAAGGTGTAGGTGTGGCGCTGTTCCTCTATGATAAGAAGGTATGAAATGTAAATATAAAGTGACAACTGCTACAAATGATGTAAAACAATAGTTAACGTGCCTGTAGAACATGACTTAAAATTTTTAAATGATTAAAATTTTACTGATTTAATGTGTTTGTGCAATGCAATTGAGCATATAAGGTGCTCCGGTAAGAATGCACTCACCGGATACTTCTTATGCCACATACACACGAGCGGACTTTACGGCAGACTTGGTCTGGCGGACTCCGTTGGATAATTGAATCGTGTGTGGGCTCCAGTGGGCTTTTTTCCCCAAAAGTTTGACGGACCTAGAAATGAAACATGTTTCAAATCTTTCCGACGGACTCGAGTCCGGTCGAAAAGTCCGCTCGTCTGTATACTAGTCTGACGGTCAAAAACCGACGCTAGGGCAGCTATTGGCTACTGGCTGTGAGCTTCCTTATTTTAGTCATCACGTACGAATTCGTCGGACTTTGGTTGATCATGTGTAGGCAAGTCTGTTCATTCGAAAGCTAGTCGGAAAGTCCGTCGGAAAGTCCACCGGACCTAGTCCATCGAAAAGTCCGCCCGTGTGTACGCGGCATTACCCCACCTGGGGTACTATGCAGCCACAGTATTTGCCACTGTTTAGCACTCTGGGAGATTGGTCCTTATTTGTGGTATTGGCGTTCCTCCAAGGTTTAGTATGTAAAGAAGAGAATACTGTGGCTGCATAGCACCCCAGGGGGGGTAAGAAGCATCCAGTGAGTGCATTCTGAATAATAGCACGGATTAGTCACCTGCACTGCAGGCACTTTATTAAGAGGAGAAAATACAACAGGTTTTATTTGTGCAAAATCAGCACTGGACACTTTGTTAATGAGCACCTATCACTTTATTATTATTTTATAACAGCATAAGGTTTATAATACGTTTTATGTGCAGACTATATGCTTAATGTGGATGTTAATTTATTTATATTTAAGTGTGGTATTACAGATATTATATTAGTTTACCAACTAGCACCATTTAAACACACCAGCAGGGGATCTAATCACCCGCAGCACCTTATATGATCAATTGCATTGCACAAACACATTCAATCAGTAAAATTTTAATCAGTCACGTTCTATAGGCACTATTGTTTTATATCATTTGTAGCACTTGTCACTTTATATTATATTTCATACCTTCTTATCATAGAGGAACAGAGCCCCACCTACACCTTCTTTTTCACTCAATAAAAATTATCTGTTGATCTATTCATTTATAATAAAGTAGGTTTAGAGCAGGGGTAGGCAACCTTTTGAGCACAGTGTGCCGAAAAATGTTTTCAAAGAAATTGAGCGTGCCGATTTTATAAGAAAAAAAATGTCAATTTCACAATCTCAATCACGAAAAGGATTTTTTACAAAGTAAATGCTGTAAACTACTTTAGTAGTGAGAAATGAACATCCTGCACTCTCACGCCTCAGATCACTGCCCCCCTTCAAATCTGTTTCACCACTAGACCCCCCTGCTCATCTGCCCCACCACTGTACCCCCTGCTGATCTGCCCCACCACTGTACCCCCTGCTCATCTGCCCCACCACTGTAACCCCCTGCTCATCTTCCCCACCACTATAACCCCCTGCACATCTGCCCCACCACTGTAACCCCCTGCACATCTGCCCCACCACTGTAACCCCCTGCACATCTGCCCCACAACT
Organism: Lithobates clamitans; assembly: GCA_037952925.1. NCBI lineage: Eukaryota > Metazoa > Chordata > Amphibia > Anura > Ranidae > Lithobates > Lithobates clamitans. Next base: position 768,177 of record JBBGZY010001568.1, on the reverse strand, counting down.
GTAACCCCCTGCACATCTGCCCCACCACTGTAACCCCCTGCTCATCTGACCCACCACTGTAACCCCCTGCTCATCTGCCCCGCCACTGTAACCCCCTGCACATCTGCCCCACCACTGCAACCCCCTGCTCATCTTCCCCACCACTATAACCCCCTGCACATCTGCCCCACCACTGTAACCCCCTGCACATCTGCCCCACCACTGTAACCCCCTGCACATCTGCCCCACCACTGTAACCTCCCTGCTCATCTGCCCCGCCACTGTAACCCCCTGCTCATCTTCCCCACCACTGCAACCCCCTGCTCATCTTCCCCACCACTATAACCCCCTGCACATCTGCCCCACCACTGTAACTCCCTGCACATCTGCCCCACCACTGTAACCCCCTGCACATCTGCCCCACCACTGTAACCCCCTGCTCATCTTCCCCACCACTGTAACCCCCTGCTCATCTTCCCCACCACTATAACCCCCTGCACATCTGCCCCACCACTGTAACCCCCTGCACATCTGCCCCACCACTGTAACCCCCTGCACATCTGCCCCACCACAGTAACCCCCTGCACATCTGCCCCACCACTGTAACCCCCTGCTCATCTTCCCCACCACTGTAACCCCCTGCTCATCTTCCCCACCACTATAACCCCCTGCACATCTGCCCCACCACTGTAACCCCCTGCACATCTGCCCCACCACTGTAACCCCCTGCACATCTGCCCCACCACTGTAACCCCCTGCACATCTGCCCCACCACTGTAACCCCCTGCACATCTGCCCCACAACTGTAACCCCCTGCACATCTGCCCCACCACTGTAACCCCCTGCTCATCTGCCCCACCACTGTAACCCCCTGCTCATCTGCCCCGCCACTGTAACCCCCTGCTCATCTTCCCCACCACTGCAACCCCCTGCTCTTCTGTCCCACCACTGTAACCCCCTGCTCTTCTGTCCCACCACTGTAACCCCCCGCTCTTCTGTCCCACCACTGTAACCCCCTGCTAATCTGCCCCACCAATGTTCCCCCTTTCTCATCTGCCCCACCACTGTACCTCCATTCACATCTGCTCCACCACTGAACCATCTTCTCATCTGTCCTAACACTGAACTTATCTGCTCATCTGCCCCACCACTGTAACCCCCTGTACATCTGTCCCACCTCTGTTCCCCCTGCTCTTCTGCCCCACCACTGTAACCCCCTGCTCATGTGTTCTACTGATGTACCTCCTTTCTCCTCTGCACCCCTCTGCACATCTGCCCCACCTCTGTACCCCCCTGCTTCTCTGCCCCACCAAGGTAACCCTCGCTCATCTGTTTCACCAATGTACCTCCTTTCTCCTCTGCCCCAACACTGAACCCCCCCGCTCATCTTTCCCACCACTCTAACCCCCTTCCCATCTGGCCCAACACTGAACCCCCCCTGCTCATCTGCCCCATCACTGTACCCTCTGCTCACCTGTCCCATCACTGTACCCCCCTGCTTTTCTGTCCCACCGCTGAACCCCCTTCTCATCCCTCCCACCACTGTACCCCCTGCACATCTGCCCCACCACTGTACTCCCTTGCTCTTCTGTCCCACCACTGTAACCCCCCTGCTCATTTGCCCTATCAATGTACCCCTTTTCTCATCTGCCCCACCACTGTACCTCCCTGCACATCTGCTCCACCGCTGTATCCCCATGCTCTTCTGTACCACTACTAATTCACCTTCTCATCTGTCCTAACACTGAACCCATCTGCTCATCTACCCCACCACTGTAACCCCATGCTCATCTGCCCTACCAATACACCTCCTTTCACATCTGCCCCACTGCTCTACCCCCCTTGCTTTTCTTCCCCAACACTGAACGCCCTTCTCATCTGGCCCATCACTGTAGCCCCCTGCTCTTCTGTCCCACCGCTGTACCCTCTTCTCATCTATGATATGTGTGATATGCAGAGTGGTGAAAGTAAGCAGAGATGAGACACATCTACCTGTCTTGGCACGCTCATCCTGCTAATACAACTTTCGCATTCAGCCCACGTGCTTGTATGTGATGTATGGGATGTATTATGGGATGTATGGGATGTATGTGATGTATGGGATGCATGTGATGTATGGTATGTGTGGGATGTATTGGATGTATGTAATGTATGGGATGTATGGGATTTATGTTATGTATGTGATGTATGTGATGTATGTGATGTATGGGATGTATGGGATGTATGGGATGTATGTGATGTGTGGGATGTATGGGATGTATGGGATGTATGGGATGTATGTGATGTATGGGATGTATGTGATGTATGTGATGTATGGGATGTATGGGATGTATGTGATGTATGGGATGTATGGGATGTATGTGATGTGTGGGATGTGTGGGATGTATGTGATGTATGGGATGTATGGGATGTATGGGATGCATGTGATGTATGGGATTTATGGAATGTATGGGATGTATGTGATGTATGGGATGTATGTGATGTATGGGATGTGTGGGATGTATGGGATGTATGGGATGTATGTGATGTATGTGATGTATGGGATGTATGTGATGTCACATACAAGCATCTGGAATGGATGCGCATTGATGAGCTCAGGTCAGGGGCATTTTCTGAAAGCAGTGGGCCTGTGTGAAGGATCATAAGTTGGGCCCCCACAGCTGAGAAAAAGTGTCTGGGTGTGATTTTCATTGCCCTGAATACTGACTGTGGCTTAAAGTGACAGAGAGTGCCAGGGTTCAGTAGTAAATGATGCAAAGGTTCACAAATAATTTCAACAAAGTTCCCAGAAGCGCAACAGCAATTCCACAAACTGTCCCCTGATTGGGGTTTTCTCAATCACTGTGAAATCTCTTCTTTCTGAGATTGGTAGTGGCCACCTTCATCTTCCTCCAGATGGTGGATGGGGCTAGCAGGACTGTGATTGGCTTTAGCAGTGGCCAATGACAGTCCTCCTTCTCCTGGAAACAGGGACTCCCCCCCAGCAGAACTGCACCCAATCTATTCATATCACAAAAGCTGACGATCGCAGCTACAGCAAAGTTATAGAACCAATCAATGTTTCCCATCTTTTACAATGTGTGGGACGCAGTGCCTCCCCCTCAGTGCAGGTGTGGTGTGGGGAACTGAAATTCATTGTTGTCTCACTGACACTTCCCTGCACTGCTCTGCTGAGGGGGATGGAGTCGAGTGCCGACAAAAGAGGCTTTGTGTGCCGCTTGCGATACCAGTGTCGGGGGTTGCCTACCCCTGGTTTAGAGCCTCTTACAAATGTGCATCACTATACGTGTCCCCGCTAGGGGGACATCTCTTCACTTCCTGTCTTAGGGTACTAATCAGTAAGACAGGAAGTGCACAGATGACTCACTGTAGGTGTGACAGATAGCAGTATACTATATATACCCAACTAACGTTCTAAACCATCAAAGTCTTTGAAAAAATAATTTCCCTCATTTCTTCCACTGTTGACACCAAGTTGTAGGCCAACAATAAATGGACAATCTTCCCTAAATGGACAGCAATGAATCCGTGAAAGATTTTCTTTTTGCTTGTAGTAATCCATTCAATAGAAAAGAAAATTATTTCGGCAGAAAATCCTCTTGGAAATAATTAGACAACAATTACATCATTATATTTAAATATAGTAAAATGGCTTTTATTTATTAAAAGCAAAAATGTCTTTTGCTTTCTCTGGTGTAGCGAGGGAATAACTGTTGGGAAGTGGGACCTTCACTCAATGGAATTGATGCTGTTTTATTATAATAATATCACGTTAAACAAAGCAAAAAATAAAAATTGTTAATGTAGATCCATATTTCATTAATACTACTATTTATGACACGTTCTTGTTTTTCTATATATCATTTAAGTGATCAATATTTCATTGTTTTTTAAATGTAGTAGTTTGAATGATTTTAACAATTCTGTTTATATAAAAAGCAAAGTGCAGTGCTAGACACAACATGGTAACACAAAGTTAATGAAATTTAATAGATAACCCACTAAAGTGGTTGTAAAGGTAGAAGTTTTTTTTTTACCTTACTGAATTCTATTAGGGGAACAGGGCTGCCACCACCCTAATCCATGCTCCCGGCCCCTAATCAACATGCGGGGTGCCGGATGCATGGATTTCAGTGTTTTTTTTTTAAGCACGTGTTTAGAGCCAGAGGCTCTAATTGGCTTTAAAAGGGTGGGCTCAGGGGGCACAGAGCACTGTGCCCTGGAGCCCACCCAGTTGTGTGACAATAGCAAATTAATATTTGCTATTGTCTTCCTGTTTCTCCTCCCTGCCAATCAGGAAGCGGGTCTCAAAACCCGATTAGCCGGGAGTCCTAAGACCCGATTGGCTGAGAGGAGAAGCGACCGTATTGGCCTGGAGCAGAATCAGGGGGGAAGCCGCCAAGGAGGAGACGCAACCTGGATGGGGTAAGTGCGGGGCTTGTGTGTGGATGGGCGGGCGATGTGGGGAGTTTGTTCAACAAACAATGGGGGGAGGTGAGGGTTTGTTCAACCATATTATGGCGGACACATCGGACACTTTTGGCGTGATTTTGGGACCATTCACATTTATACAGCGATCAGTGCAATTAATAATGCATTGATTACTGTGTAAATGTGACTGGCAGTGAAGGGGTTAAGTGTGTCCTAGGGAGTGATTCTAACTGTGAGGGGGAGGGGCTATGTGTGACAAATCACTGATCACCACTCCCGATCACAGGGATCTGTGATCAGTGTACTGTCACTAGGCAGAACAGGGAAATGCTTGTTTACATCAGCATTTCCCCTTTCTTCCTCTCCGTGAGACGACCGCAGGTATCCCCGCAGCCATCGAGTCCGCGGGACCCGCAATTATACTCACGGAGGTGCCCGCAAACCGCTTCTTAAATGGCAATGTACAGATACGTTAATCTGCCTGTATGTGCCCTTTTTCTGACGTATATTGGTGTGAGCCGTTCAGCAAGCAGGGCTGGGTTAAGGGGGCGTGGCAGAGTGCTAGATGCAAAGTCACCTTGTCACTGCTGCTAGATGTTATTTCAAGCACTTTAATTCACCAACACTTTCTCCTTGGAAGACACGATTCATCTATTTTTAGAACTATTACTATTTAAAAAAAAAAAATCTGCATCATTGACACCTGAATATATATACCAGTATATATTTTTTTGCACTTTATGTATGGACATTTTATGGTTTAAATAAGTTCATTTGCACAGTGAAATTTCACTTACAGCTTTACCTTATTGTTTAGTATTGATTTATTTATGTACTTTACACTGTTGTAATTTATGTTATTTAGTAGCATAGTATACTCATAGTACTTTAGACCACCTTATTATATTTTGGAGCGCAGCACCATATATTGGTTTTACTTATTTGATTCTCTTGGGCTGTGTTTGACCCCTGTCGGTGTTTGCTGCAACAAAATACCTTTACTTTATAGTTTTAGTGAGCGCGGGAATATCCCTTGTTTTATTGTGGCAGGAGGTGTGTCCTATGCCTACATACTTTTGCTAGTAGTTCTTCCTCATTCCCACCTCAGAAATTTGGGAGGTGTGCTCACCTGCTCGCTGCACAGAGCAGCTCCAAACCTCCTCTTCTGGGGTCCCCCACCGGCACTCCTAACTGCCCCTTTTCTCCATGCACCACCAAAGGAGCCACTTTCTAGGCTGTGTGTCAATATTATAAGGGGGATGAGGGG